>CM072801.1:97060815-98310815 GCA_037013495.1 Hippophae tibetana
TGTCACACTTAATCCTCTTTCAAAGCTCTCACCAAGTCACGAGGATGTTACCCCCCTTGCACGACACAAGTCATTCTAAATGACCCTTGGAAACAACATAGAAAGGTTACCCACAACAATAGGCCGAGGGATGGTACTTACCTCGGTTGCATCATTCTGTCTCTTGTAAGGGAAATTTACCTCAAACTTTTGCTTTTATGAGATTCGAACCGGAGATCATGTTTTGATACCAAACATAGGAAAAATAGCTAATCCTTCCTACCTAAAGCTTAAGCTTTCAATACGGGACGCTTGAACTGTCACACTTAATCCCCGTTCAAAGCTCACACCAAGTCACGAGGATGTTACCCCTTATGCACCACACAAGTCATTCTAAATGACCCTTGGAAAATACATAGAAAGGTTACCAACAACAACGAGCGCAGGGATGGTACTTACCTTGGTTGCGTCATTCCGTCTCTTTAAAGGGAAATTTACCTCGAACTTGTGCTTTTATGGGATTCGAACATGATATCATGTTTTGATACCAAACATAGGAAAAATAGCTAATCCTTCCTACCTAAAGCTTAAGCTTTCAATACGGGACGCTTGAACTGTCACACTTAATCCTCGTTCAAAGCTCTCACCAAGTCACGAGGATGTTACCCCCCATGCACCACACAAGTCATTCTAAATGACCCTTGGAAACAATATATAAAGGTTACCCATAACAATAGGCCCAGGGATGGTACTTACCTCGGTTGCATCATTTTGTCTCTTTAAAGGTAAATTCATCTCGAACTGGGACTTTTATGGGATTCGAACCTGAGATCATGTTTTGATACCAAACATAGCAAAAATAGCTAATCCTTCCTACCTAAAGCTTAAGCTTTCAATACGGGACGCTTGAAGTGTCACACTTAATCCTCGTTCAAAGCTCTCACCAAGTCACGAGGATGTTACCCCCCTTACACGACACAAGTCATTCTAAATGACCTTTGGAAACAACATGAAAAGGTTACCCACAACAATAGGCCCAGGGATGGTACTTACCTCAGTTGCATCATTCCGTCTCTTTAAAGGGAAATTCAAATCGAAATGGGGCTTTTATGGGATTCGAAGCTGAGATCATATTTGGAAACCAAACATAGGAAAAATAGCTAATCCTTCCTACCTAAAGCTTAAGCTTTCAATACTGGACGCTGTAACTGTCACATTTAATCCTCATTCAAAGCTCACACCAATTAACGAGGATGTTACACCCCATGCACCACACAAGTCATTCTAAATAACCCTTGGAAACAACTTAGAAAGGTTACCCACAACAATGAGCCCAGGGATGGTACTTACCTTCGTTGCGTCATTCCGTCTCTTTTAAGGGAAATTCATCCCGAACATGGGCTTTTATGGGATTCAAACCTGAGATAATGTTTTGATACCAAACATAATAAAAATAGCTAATCCTTCGTACCTGAAGCTTAAGCTTTCAATACGGGACGCTTGAACTGTCCCATTTAATCCTCGTTCAAAGCTAACACCAAGTCACAAGGATGTTACCCCTCATGCACCACACAAGTCATTCGAAATGACCCTTTGTAACAACATAGAAAGGTTACCCACAACAACGAGCCCAGGGATGGTACTTACCTTGGTTGCATCATTCCGTCTCTTTAAAGGGAAATCATCTCGAACTGGGGCTTTTATGGGATTCGAACCTGAGATCATGTTTTGATACCAAACATAGGAAAAATAGCTAATCCTTCCTACCTAAAGCTTAAGCTTTCAATACGGGACGCTTGAAGTGTCACACTTAATCCTCGTTCAAAGCTCTCACCAAGTCACGAGGATGTTACCCCCTTTACACGACACAAGTCATTCTAAATGACCCTTGGAAACAACATAGAAAGGTTACCCACAACAATAGGCCCAGGGATGGTACTTACCTCGGTTGCATCATTCCGTCTCTTTAAAGGGAAATTCATCTCGAAATGGAGCTTTTATGGGATTCGAACCTGAGATCATGTTTTGATACCAAACATAGGAAAAATAGCTAATCCTTCCTACCTAAAGCTTAAGCTTTCAATACGGGACGCTTGAACTGTCACACTTAATCCCCGTTCAAAGCTCAAACCAAGTCACGAGGATGTTACCCCTTATGCACCACACAAGTCATTCTAAATGACCCTTGGAAAATACATAGAAAGGTTACCAACAACAACGAGCGCAGGGATGGTACTTACCTTGGTTGCGTCATTTCGTCTCTTTAAAGGGAAATTTACCTCGAACTTGTGCTTTTATGGGATTCAAACCTGATATCATGTTTTGATACCAAACATAGGAAAAATAGCTAATCCTTCCTACCTAAAGCTTAAGCTTTTAATACGGGATGCTTGAACTGTCACACTTAATCCTCTTTCAAAGCTCTCACCAAGTCACGAGGATGTTACCCCCCTTGCACGACACAAGTCATTCTAAATGACCCTTGGAAACAACATAGAAAGGTTACCCACAATAATAGGCCGAGGGATGGTACTTACCTCGGTTGCATCATTCTGTCTCTTGTAAGGGAAATTTACCTCAAACTTTTGCTTTTATGAGATTCGAACCGGAGATCATGTTTTGATACCAAACATAGGAAAAATAGCTAATCCTTCCTACCTAAAGCTTAAGCTTTCAATACGGGACGCTTGAACTGTCACACTTAATCCCCGTTCAAAGCTCACACCAAGTCACGAGGATGTTACCATTTATGCACCACACAAGTCATTCTAAATGACCCTTGGAAAATACATAGAAAGGTTACCAACAACAACGATCGTAGGGATGGTACTTACCTTGGTTGCGTCATTCCGTCTCTTTAAAGGGAAATTTACCTCGAACTTGTGCTTTTATGGGATTCGAACCTGATATCATGTTTTGATACCAAACATAGGAAAAATAGCTAATCCTTCCTACCTAAAGCTTAAGTTTTCAATACGGGACGCTTGAAGTGTCACACTTAATCCTCGTTCAAAGCTCTAACCAAGTAACGAGGATGTTAATCCTTTTGCAGCACACAAGTCATTCTAAATGACCCTTGGAAACAACATAGAAAGGTTACCCACAACAACGAGACATGGGATGGTACTTACCTTGGTTACGTCATTCCGTCTCTTTAATGGGAAATTCAACTCGAACTGAGGCTTTTATGGGATTCCAACCTGAGATCATGTTTTGATACCAAACATAGGAAAAATAGCTAATCCTTCCTACCTAAAGCTTAAGATTTCAATACGGGGCGCTTGAACTGTCACACTTAATTCTCGTTCAAAGCTCACACCAAGTCACGAGGATGTTACCCCTTATGCACCACACAAGTCATTCTAAATCACCCATGGAAACAACATAGAAAGGTTACCCACAACAATAGGCCCAGGGATGGTACTTACCTCGGTTGCATCATTCTGTCTCTTTAAAGGGAAATTCATCTCGAACTGGGACTTTTATGGGATTCGAACCTGAGATCATGTTTTGATACCAAACATAGGAAAAATAGCTAATCCTTCCTACCTAAAGCTTAAGCTTTCAATACGGGACGCTTAAACTGTCACACTTAATCCTCGTTCAAAGCTCACACCAAGTCACGAGGATGTTACCCCTTATGCACCACACAAGTCATTCTAGATGACCCTTGGAAAATACATAGAAAGGTTACCAACAACAACGAGCGCAGGGATGGTACTTACATTGGTTGCGTCATTCCGTCTCTTTAAAGGGAAATTTACCTCGAACTTGTGCTTTTATGGGATTCGAACCTGATATCATGTTTTGATACCAAATATAGGAAAAATAGCTAATCCTTCCTACCTAAAGCTTAAGCTTTCAATACGGGAGGCTTGAACTATCACACTTAATCCTCGTTCAAAGCTCTCACCAAGTCACGAGGATGTTACCCCCCATGCACCACACAAGTCATTCTAAATGACCCTTGGAAACAATATATAAAGGTTACCCATAACAATAGGCCCAGGGATGGTACTTACCTCGGTTGCATCATTTTGCCTCTTTAAAGGGAAATTCATCTCGAACTGGGACTTTTATGGGATTCGAACCTGAGATCATGTTTTGATACCAAACATAAGAAAAATAGCTAATCCTTCCTACCTAAAGCTTAAGCTTTCAATACGGGACGCTTGAACTGTCACACTTAATCCTCGTTCAAAGCTCTCACCAAGTCACGAGGATGTTACACCCCTTGCACGACACAAGTCATTCTAAATGACCCTTGGAAACAACAGAGAAAGGTTACCCACAACAATAGGCCGAGGGATGGTACTAACCTCGGTTGCATCATTCTATATCTTGTAAGGGAAATTTACCTCAAACTTTTGCTTTTATGAGATTCGAACCTGAGATCATGTTTTGATACCAAACATAGGAAAAATAGCTAATCCTTCCTACCTAAAGCTTAAGCTTTCAATACGGGACGCTTGAAGTGTCACACTTAATCCTCGTTCAAAGCTCTAACCAAGTAACGAGGATGTTAATCCTTTTGCAGCACACAAGTCATTCTAAATGACCCTTGGAAACAACATAGAAAGGTTACCCACAACAACGAGACATGGGATGGTACTTACCTTGGTTACGTCATTCCGTCTCTTTAATGGAAAATTCAACTCGAACTGAGGCTTTTATGGGATTCCAACCTGAGATCATGTTTTGATACCAAACATAGGAAAAATAGCTAATCCTTCCTACCTAAAGCTTAAGATTTCAATACGGGGCGCTTGAACTGTCACACTTAATTCTCGTTCAAAGCTCACACCAAGTCACGAGGATGTTACCCCTTATGCACCACACAAGTCATTCTAAATCACCCTTGGAAACAACATAGAAAGGTTACCCACAACAATAGGCCCAGGGATGGTACTTACCTCGGTTGCATCATTCTGTCTCTTTAAAGGGAAATTCATCTTGAACTGGGACTTTTATGGGATTCGAAGCTGAGATCATGTTTTGATACCAAACATAGGAAAAATAGCTAATCCTTCCTACCTAAAGCTTAAGCTTTCAATACGGGACGCTTAAACTGTCACACTTAATCCTCGTTCAAAGCTCACACCAAGTCACGAGGATGTTACCCCTTATGCACCACACAAGTCATTCTAAATGACCCTTGGAAAATACATAGAAAGGTTACGAACAACAACGAGCGCAGGGATGGTACTTACCTTGGTTGCGTCATTCCGTCTCTTTAAAGGGAAATTTACCTCGAACTTGTGCTTTTATGGGATTCGAACCTGATATCATGTTTTGATACCAAACATAGGAAAAATAGCTAATCCTTCCTACCTAAAGCTTAAGCTTTCAATACGGGACGCTTGAACTGTCACACTTAATCCTCGTTCAAAGCTCTCACCAAATCACGAGGATGTTACCCCCCATGCACCACACAAGTCATTCTAAATGACCCTTGGAAACAATATATAAAGGTTACCCATAACAATAGGCCCAGGGATGGTACTTACCTCGGTTGCATCATTTTGCCTCTTTAAAGGGAAATTCATCTCGAACTGGGACTTTTATGGGATTCGAACCTGAGATCATGTTTTGATACCAAACATAGGAAAAATAGCTAATCCTTCCTACCTAAAGCTTAAGCTTTCAATACGGGACGCTTGAGCTGTCACACTTAATCCTCGTTCAAAGCTCTCACCAAGTCACGAGGATGTTACACCCCTTGCACGACACAAGTCATTCTAAATGACCCTTGGAAACAACAGAGAAAGGTTACCCACAACAATAGGCCGAGGGATGGTACTAACCTCGGTTGCATCATTCTATATCTTGTAAGGGAAATTTACCTCAAACTTTTGCTTTTATGAGATTCGAACCTGAGATCATATTTTGATACCAAACATAGAAAAAATAGCTAATCCTTCCTACCTAAAGCTTAAGCTTTCAATACGGGACGCTTGAAGTGTCACACTTAATCCTCGTTCAAAGCTCTAACCAAGTAACGAGGATGTTAATCCTTTTGCAGCACACAAGTCATTCTAAATGACCCTTGGAAACAACATAGAAAGGTTACCCACAACAACGAGACATGGGATGGTACTTACCTTGGTTACGTCATTCCGTCTCTTTAATGGGAAATTCAACTCGAACTGAGGCTTTTATGGGATTCCAACCTCAGATCATGTTTTGATACCAAACATAGGAAAAATAGCTAATCCTTCCTACCTAAAGCTTAAGATTTCAATACGAGGCGCTTGAACTGTCACACTTAATTCTCGTTCAAAGCTCACACCAAGTCACGAGGATGTTACCCCTTATGCACCACACAAGTCATTCTAAATGACCCTTGGAAACAACATAGAAAGGTTACCCACAACAATAGGCCCAGGGATGGTACTTACCTCGGTTGCATCATTCTGTCTCTTTAAAGGGAAATTCATCTCGAACTGGGACTTTTATGGGATTCGAACCTGAGATCATGTTTTGATACCAAACATAGGAAAAATAGCTAATCCTTCCTACCTAAAGCTTAAGCTTTCAATACGGGACGCTTGAACTGTCACACTTAATCCTCGTTCAAAGCTCACACCAAGTCACGAGGATGTTACCCCTTATGCACCACACAAGTCATTCTAAATGACCCTTGGAAACAACATAGAAAGGTTACCCACAACAACGAGCCCAGGGATGGTACTTACCTTGGTTGCGTCATTCCGTCTCTTTAAAGGGAAATTCATCTAGAAATGGAGCTTTTATGAGATTCGAACCTGAGATCATGTTTTGATACCAAACATAGGAAAAATAGCTAATCCTTCCTACCTAAAGCTTAAGCATTCAATACGGGACGCTTGAACTGTCACACTTAATCCCCGTTCAAAGCTCACACCAAGTCACGAGGATGTTACCCCTTATGCACCACACAAGTCATTCTAAATGACCCTTGGAAAATACATAGAAAGGTTACCAACAACAACGAACGCAGGGATGGTACTTACCTTGGTTGCGTCATTCCGTCCCTTTAAAGGGAAATTTACCTCGAACTTGTGCTTTTATGGGATTCGAACCTGATATCATGTTTTGATACCAAACATAGGAAATATAGCTAATCCTTCCTACCTAAAGCTTAAGCTTTCAATACGGGACGCTTGAACTGTCACACTTAATCCTCGTTCAAAGTTCACACCAAGTCACGAGGATGTTACCCCTTATGCACCACACAAGTCATTCTAAATGACCCTTGGAAACAACATAGAAAGGTTACCAACAACAACGAGCCCAGGGATGGTACTTACCTTGGTTGCGTCATTCCGTCTCTTTAAAGGGAAATTCATCTAGAACTGGAGCTTTTATGAGATTCGAACCTAAGATCATGTTTTGATACCAAACATAGGAAAAATAGCTAATCCTTCCTACCTAAAGCTTAAGCATTCAATACGGGACGCTTGAACTGTTACACTTAATCCCCGTTCAAAGCTCACACCAAGTCACGAGGATGTTACCCCTTATGCACCACACAAGTCATTCTAAATGACCCTTGGGAACAACATAGAAACGTTACCCACAACAACGATCCCAGGGATGCTACTTACCTTGGTTGCGTCATTCCGTCTCTTTAAAGGGAAATTTATCTCGAAATGGGGCTTTTATGTTATTCGAACCTGAGATCATGTTTTGATACCAAACATAGGAAAAATAGCTAATCCTTCCTACCTAAAGCTTAAGCTTTCAATACGGGACGCTTGAACTGTCACACTTAATCCTCGTTCAAAGCTCACACCAAGTCACGGGGATGTTACCCATTATGCACCACACAAGTCATTCTAAATCACCCTTGGGAACAACATAGAAAGTTTACCCACAACAACGAGCCCAGGGATGGTACTTACCTTGGTTGTGTCATTCCGTCTCTTTTAAGGGATATTCATCCCGAACTTGGGCTTTTATGCGATTCGAACCTGAGATTATGTTTTGATACCAAACATAGGAAAAATATCTAATCCTTCCTACCTAAAGCTTAAGCTTTCAATACGGGACGCTTGAACTGTCACACTTATTCCTCGTTCAAAGCTCACACCAAGTCACGGGGATGTTACCCATTATGCACCACACAAGTCATTCTAAATGACCCTTGGGAACAACATAGAAAGGTTACCCACAACAACGAGCCCAGGGATGGTACTTACCTTGGTTGTGTCATTCCGTCTCTTTTAAGGGAAATTCATCCCGAACTTGGGCTTTTATGCGATTCGAACCTGAGATTATGTTTTGATACCAAACATAGGAAAAATAGCTAATCCTTCCTACTTAAAGCTTAAGCTTTCAATACGTGACGCTTGAACTGTCACACTTATTCCTCGTTCAAAGCTCACACCAAGTCACGAGGATGTTACCCCTTATGCACCACACAAGGCATTCTAAATGACCCTTGGAAACAACATAGAAAGGTTACCCACAACAACGAGCCCATGGATGGTATTTACCTTGGTTGCGTCATTCCGTCTCTTTAGAGGGAAATTCATCTCGAACTGGGACTTTTATGGGATTCGAACCTGAGATCATGTTTTGATACCAAACATAGGAAAAATAGCAAATCCTTCCTACCTAAAGCTTAAGCTTTCAATACGGGATGCTTGAACTGTCACACTTAATCCTCGTTCAAAGCTCACACCAAGTCACGAGGATGTTACCCCTTATGCACCACACAAGTCATTCTAAATGACCCTTGGAAACAACATAGAAAGGTTACCCACAACAACGAGCCCAGGGATGGTACTTACCTTGGTTGCGTCATTCCGTCTCTTTAAAGCGAAATTCATCTAGAACTGGAGTTTTATGAGATTCGAACCTGAGATCATGTTTTGATACCAAACATAGGAAAAATAGCTAATCCTTCCTACCTAAAGCTTAAGCATTCAATACGGGACGCTTGAACTGTCACACTTAATCCCCGTTTAAAGCTCACACCAAGTCACGAGGATGTTACCCCTTATGCACCACACAAGTCATTCTAAATGACCCTTGGAAAATACATAGAAAGGTTACCAACAACAACGAGCGCAGGGATGGTACTTACCTTGGTTGCGTCATTCCGACCCTTTAAAGGGAAATTTACCTCGAACTTGTGCTTTTATGGGATTCGAACCTGATATCATGTTTTGATACCAAACATAGGAAATATAGCTAATCCTTCCTACCTAAAGCTTAAGCTTTCAATACGGGACGCTTGAACTGTCACACTTAATCCTCGTTCAAAGCTCACACCAAGTCACGAGGATGTTACCCTTTATGCACCACACAGGTCATTCTAAATGACCCTTGGAAACAACATAGAAAGGTTACTCACAACAACAAGCCAAGGGATGGTACTTACCTTGGTTGCGTCATTCCGTCTCTTTAAAGGGAAATTCATCTAGAACTGGAGCTTTTATGAGATTCGAACCTGCGATCATGTTTTGATACCAAACATAGGAAAAATAGCTAATCCTTCCTACCTAAAGCTTAACCGTTCAATACGGGACGCTTGAACTGTCACACTTAATCCCCGTTCAAAGCTCACACCAAGTCACGAGGATGTTACCCCTTATGCACCACACAAGTCATTCTAAATGACCCTTGGAAACAACATAGAAACGTTACCCACAACAACGATCCCAGGGATGGTACTTACCTTGGTTGCGTCATTCCGTCTCTTTAAAGGGAAATTTATCTCGAAATGGGGCTTTTATGATATTCCAACCTGAGATCATGTTTTGATACCAAACATAGGAAAAATAGCTAATCCTTCCTACCTAAAGCTTAAGCATTCAATACGGGACGCTTGAACTGTCACACTTAATCCCCGTTCAAAGCTCACACCAAGTCACGAGGATGTTACCCCTTATGCACCACACAAGTCATTCTAAATGACCCTTGGAAAATACATAGAAAGGTTAACAACAACAACGAGCGCAGGGATGGTACTTACCTTGGTTGCGTCATTCCGTCCCTTTAAAGGGAAATTTACCTCGAACTTGTGCTTTTATAGGATTCGAACCTGATATCATGTTTTGATACCAAACATAGGAAATATAGCTAATCCTTCCTACCTAAAGCTTAAGTTTTCAATACGGGACGCTTGAACTGTCACACTTAATCCTCGTTCAAAGTTCACACCAAGTCACGAGGATGTTACCCCTTATGCACCACACAAGTCATTCTAAATGACCCTTGGAAACAACATAGAAAGGTTACCAACAACAGCGAGCCCAGGGATGGTACTTACCTTGGTTGCGTCATTCCGTCTCTTTAAAGGGAAATTCATCTAGAACTGGAGCTTTTATGAGATTCGAACCTAAGATCATGTTTTGATACCAAACATAGGAAAAATAGCTAATCCTTCCTACCTAAAGCTTAAGCATTCAATACGGGACGCTTGAACTGTCACACTTAATCCCCGTTCAAAGCTCACACCAAGTCACGAGGATGTTACCCCTTATGCACCACACAAGTCATTCTAAATGACCCTTGGGAACAACATAGAAACGTTACCCACAACAACGATCCCAGGGATGCTACTTACCTTGGTTGCGTCATTCCGTCTCTTTAAAGGGAAATTTATCTCGAAATGGGGCTTTTATGTTATTCGAACCTGAGATCATGTTTTGATACCAAACATAGGAAAAATAGCTAATCCTTCCTACCTAAAGCTTAAGCTTTCAATACGGGACGCTTGAACTGTCACACTTAATCCTCGTTCAAAGCTCACACCAAGTCACGGGGATGTTACCCATTATGCACCACACAAGTCATTCTAAATGACCCTTGGGAACAACATAAAAAGTTTACCCACAACAACGAGCCCAGGGATGGTACTTACCTTGGTTGTGTCATTCCGTCTCTTTTAAGGGATATTCATCCCGAACTTGGGCTTTTATGCGATTCGAACCTGAGATTATGTTTTGATACCAAACATAGGAAAAATATCTAATCCTTCCTACCTAAAGCTTAAGCTTTCAATACGGGACGCTTGAACTGTCACACTTATTCCTCGTTCAAAGCTCACACCAAGTCACGGGGAAGTTACCCATTATGCACCACACAAGTCATTCTAAATGACCCTTGGGAACAACATAGAAAGGTTACCCACAACAACGAGCCCAGGGATGGTACTTACCTTGGTTGTGTCATTCCGTCTCTTTTAAGGGAAATTCATCCCGAACTTGGGCTTTTATGCGATTCGAACCTGAGATTATGTTTTGATACCAAACATAGGAAAAATAGCTAATCCTTCCTACTTAAAGCTTAAGCTTTCAATACGTGACGCTTGAACTGTCACACTTATTCCTCGTTCAAAGCTCACACCAAGTCACGAGGATGTTACCCCTTATGCACCACACAAGGCATTCTAAATGACCCTTGGAAACAACATAGAAAGGTTACCCACAACAACGAGCCCATGGATGGTATTTACCTTGGTTGCGTCATTCCGTCTCTTTAGAGGGAAATTCATCTCGAACTGGGACTTTTATGGGATTCGAACCTGAGATCATGTTTTGATACCAAACATAGGAAAAATAGCAAATCCTTCCTACCTAAAGCTTAAGCTTTCAATACGGGATGCTTGAACTGTCACACTTAATCCTCGTTCAAAGCTCACACCAAGTCACGAGGATGTTACCCCTTATGCACCACACAAGTCATTCTAAATGACCCTTGGAAACAACATAGAAAGGTTACCCACAACAACGAGCCCAGGGATGGTACTTACCTTGGTTGCGTCATTCCGTCTCTTTAAAGCGAAATTCATCTAGAACTGGAGTTTTATGAGATTCGAACCTGAGATCATGTTTTGATACCAAACATAGGAAAAATAGCTAATCCTTCCTACCTAAAGCTTAAGCATTCAATACGGGACGCTTGAACTGTCACACTTAATCCCCGTTTAAAGCTCACACCAAGTCACGAGGATGTTACCCCTTATGCACCACACAAGTCATTCTAAATGACCCTTGGAAAATACATAGAAAGGTTACCAACAACAACGAGCGCAGGGATGGTACTTACCTTGGTTGCGTCATTCCGACCCTTTAAAGGGAAATTTACCTCGAACTTGTGCTTTTATGGGATTCGAACCTGATATCATGTTTTGATACCAAACATAGGAAATATAGCTAATCCTTCCTACCTAAAGCTTAAGCTTTCAATACGGGACGCTTGAACTGTCACACTTAATCCTCGTTCAAAGCTCACACCAAGTCACGAGGATGTTACCCCTTATGCACCACACAGGTCATTCTAAATGACCCTTGGAAACAACATAGAAAGGTTACCCACAACAACAAGCCAAGGGATGGTACTTACCTTGGTTGCGTCATTCCGTCTCTTTAAAGGGAAATTCATCTAGAACTGGAGCTTTTATGAGATTCGAACCTGCGATCATGTTTTGATACCAAACATAGGAAAAATAGCTAATCCTTCCTACCTAAAGCTTAACCGTTCAATACGGGACGCTTGAACTGTCACACTTAATCCCCGTTCAAAGCTCACACCAAGTCACGAGGATGTTACCCCTTATGCACCACACAAGTCATTCTAAATGACCCTTGGAAACAACATAGAAACGTTACCCACAACAACGATCCCAGGGATGGTACTTACCTTGGTTGCGTCATTCCGTCTCTTTAAAGGGAAATTTATCTCGAAATGGGGCTTTTATGTTATTCCAACCTGAGATCATGTTTTGATACCAAACATAGGAAAAATAGCTAATCCTTCCTACCTAAAGCTTAAGCATTCAATACGGGACGCTTGAACTGTCACACTTAATCCCCGTTCAAAGCTCACACCAAGTCACGAGGATGTTACCCCTTATGCACCACACAAGTCATTCTAAATGACCCTTGGAAAATACATAGAAAGGTTAACAACAACAACGAGCGCAGGGATGGTACTTACCTTGGTTGCGTCATTCCGTCCCTTTAAAGGGAAATTTACCTCGAACTTGTGCTTTTATGGGATTCGAACCTGATATCATGTTTTGATACCAAATATAGGAAAAATAGCAAATAATTCCTACCTAAAGCTTAAGCTTTCAATACGGGATGCTTGAACTGTCACACTTAATCCTCGTTCAAAGCTCACACCAAGTCACGAGGATGTTACCCCTTATGCACCACACAAGTCATTCTAAATGACCCTTGGAAACAACATAGAAAGGTTACCCACAACAACGAGCCCAGGGATGGTACTTACCTTGGTTGCGTCATTCCGTCTCTTTAAAGCGAAATTCATCTAGAACTGGAGCTTTTATGAGATTCGAACCTGAGATCATGTTTTGATACCAAACATAGGAAAAATAGCTAATCCTTCCTACCTAAAGCTTAAGCATTCAATACGGGACGCTTGAACTGTCACACTTAATCCCCGTTTAAAGCTCACACCAAGTCACGAGGATGTTACCCCTTATGCACCACACAAGTCATTCTAAATGACCCTTGGAAAATACATAGAAAGGTTACCAACAACAACGAGCGCAGGGATGGTACTTACCTTGGTTGCGTCATTCCGACCCTTTAAAGGGAAATTTACCTCGAACTTGTGCTTTTATGGGATTCGAACCTGATATAATGTTTTGATACCAAACATAGGAAATATAGCTAATCCTTCCTACCTAAAGCTTAACCGTTCAATACGGGACGCTTGAACTGTCACACTTAAACCCCGTTCAAAGCTCACACCAAGTCACGAGGATGTTACCCCTTATGCACCACACAAGTCATTCTAAATGACCCTTGGAAACAATATAGAAACGTTACCCACAACAACGATCCCAGGGATGGTACTTACCTTGGTTGCGTCATTCCGTCTCTTTAAAGGGAAATTTATCTCGAAATGGGGCTTTTATGTTATTCCAACCTGAGATCATGTTTTGATACCAAACATAGGAAAAGTAGCTAATCCTTCCTACCTAAAGCTTAAGTTTTCCATAAGTGACGCTTGAATTGTCACACTTAATCCTCGTTCAAAGCTCTCACCAAGTCACGAGAATGTTACCCCCCTTGCACGACACAAGTCATTCTAAATGATCCTTGGAAACAACATAGAAAGGTTACCCACAACAATAGGCCCACGTATGGTACTTACCTCGGTTGCATCATTCTGTCTCTTTAAAGGGAAATCCATCTCCAATTGGGGATTTTATGGGATTCGAACCTAAGATCATGTTTTGATACCAAACATAGGAAAAATAGCTAATTATTCCTACCTAAAGCTTAAGCTTTCAATACGGGACGCTTGAAGTGTCACACATAATCCTCGTTCAAAGCTCACACCAAGTCACGAGGATGTTACCCCTTATGCACCATACAAGTCATTCTAAATGACCCTTGAAAACAACATAGAAAGTGTGCCCACAACAACGAGCCCAGGGATGGTACTTACCTTGGTTGCGTCATTCCGTCTCTTTAAAGGGAAATTCATTTCGAAATGGGGCTTTTTTGGGATTAGAACCTGAGATCATGTTTTGATACCAAACATAAGAAAAATAGCTAATCCTTCCTACCTAAAGCTTAAGCTTTCAATACGGGACGCTTGAACTGTCACACTTAATCCTCGTTCAAAGCTCACACCAAGTCACGGGGATGTTACCCATTATGCACCACACAAGTCATTCTAAATGACCCTTGGGAACAACATAGAAAGGTTACCCACAACAACGAGCCCAAGGATGGTACTTACCTTGGTTGTGTCATTCCGTCTCTTTTAAGGGATATTCATCCCGAACTTGGGCTTTTATGCGATTCGAACCTGAGATTATGTTTTGATACCAAACATAGGAAAAATATCTAATCCTTCCTACCTAAAGCTTAAGCTTTCAATACGGCACGCTTGAACTGTCACACTTATTCCTCGTTCAAAGCTCACACCAAGTCACGGGGATGTTACCGATTATGCACCACACAAGTCATTCTAAATGACCCTTGGGAACAACATAGAAAGGTTACCCACAACAACGAGCCCAGGGATGGTACTTACCTTGGTTGTGTCATTCCGTCTCTTTTAAGGGAAATTCATCCCGAACTTGGGCTTTTATGCGATTCGAACCTGAGATTATGTTTTGATACCAAACATAGGAAAAATAGCTAATCCTTCCTACCTAAAGCTAAAGCTTTCAATACGGGACGCTTGAACTGTCACACTTATTCCTCGTTCAAAGCTCACACCAAGTCACGAGGATGTTACCCCTTATGCACCACACAAGGCATTCTAAATGACCCTTGGAAACAACATAGAAAGGTTACCCACAACAACGAGCCCATGGATGGTATTTACCTTGGTTGCGTCATTCCGTCTCTTTAGAGGGAAATTCATCTCGAACTGGGACTTTTATGGGATTCGAACCTGAGATCATGCTTTGATACCAAACATAGGAAAAATAGCAAATCCTTCCTACCTAAAGCTTAAGCTTTCAATACGGGATGCTTGAACTGTCACACTTAATCCTCGTTCAAAGCTCACACCAAGTCACGAGGATGTTACCCCTTATGCACCACACAAGTCATTCTAAATGACCCTTGGAAACAACATAGAAAGGTTACCCACAACAACGAGCCCAGGGATGGTACTTACCTTGGTTGCGTCATTCCGTCTCTTTAAAGCGAAATTCATCTAGAACTGGAGCTTTTATGAGATTCGAACCTGAGATCATGTTTTGATACCAAACATAGGAAAAATAGCTAATCCTTCCTACCTAAAGCTTAAGCATTCAATACGGGACGCTTGAACTGTCACACTTAATCCCCGTTCAAAGCTCACACCAAGTCACGAGGATGTTACCCCTTATGCACCACACAAGTCATTCTAAATGACCCTTGGAAAATACATAGAAAGGTTACCAACAACAACGAGCGCAGGGATGGTACTTACCTTGGTTGCGTCATTCCGACCCTTTAAAGGGAAATTTACCTCGAACTTGTGCTTTTATGGGATTCGAACCTGATATCATGTTTTGATACCAAACATAGGAAAAATAGCTAATCCTTCCTACCAAAAGCTTAAGCTTTCAATACGGGACGCTTGAAGTGTCACACATAATCCTCGTTCAAAGCTCACACCAAGTCACGAGGATGTTACCCCTTATGCACCATACAAGTCATTCTAAATGACCCTTGAAAACAACATAGAAAGTGTGCCCACAACAACGAGCCCAGGGATGGTACTTACCTTGGTTGCGTCATTCCGTCTCTTTAAAGGGAAATTCATTTCGAAATGGGGCTTTTATGGGATTAGAACCTGAGATCATGTTTTGATACCAAACATAGTAAAAATAGCTAATCCTTCCTACCTAAAGTTTAAGCGTTCAATACGGGACGCTTGAACTGTCACACTTAATCCCCGTTCAAAGCTCACACCAAGTCACGAGGATGTTACCCCTTATGCAACACACAAGTCATTCTAAATGTCCCTTGGAAACAACATAGAAAGGTTACCCACAACAACGAGCCCAGGGATGGTACTTAACTTGGTTGCGTCATTTTGTCTCTTTAAAGGGAAATTCATCTAGAACTGGAGCTTTTATGAGATTCGAACCTGAGATCATGTTTTGATACCAAACATAGGAAAAATAGCTAATTATTCCTACCTAAAGCTTAAGCTTTCAATACGGGACGCTTGAAGTGTCACACATAATCCTCGTTCAAAGCTCACACCAAGTCACGAGGATGTTACCCCTTATGCACCATACAAGTCATTCTAAATGACCCTTGAAAACAACATAGAAAGTGTGCCCACAACAACGAGCCCAGGGATGGTACTTACCTTGGTTGCGTCATTCCGTCTCTTTAAAGGGAAATTCATTTCGAAATGGGGCTTTTTTGGGATTAGAACCTGAGATCATGTTTTGATACCAAACATAAGAAAAATAGCTAATCCTTCCTACCTAAAGCTTAAGCTTTCAATACGGGACGCTTGAACTGTCACACTTAATCCTCGTTCAAAGCTCACACCAAGTCACGGGGATGTTACCCATTATGCACCACACAAGTCATTCTAAATGACCCTTGGGAACAACATAGAAAGGTTACCCACAACAACGAGCCCAAGGATGGTACTTACCTTGGTTGTGTCATTCCGTCTCTTTTAAGGGATATTCATCCCGAACTTGGGCTTTTATGCGATTCGAACCTGAGATTATGTTTTGATACCAAACATAGGAAAAATATCTAATCCTTCCTACCTAAAGCTTAAGCTTTCAATACGGGACGCTTGAACTGTCACACTTATTCCTCGTTCAAAGCTCACACCAAGTCACGGGGATGTTACCGATTATGCACCACACAAGTCATTCTAAATGACCCTTGGGAACAACATAGAAAGGTTACCCACAACAACGAGCCCAGGGATGGTACTTACCTTGGTTGTGTCATTCCGTCTCTTTTAAGGGAAATTCATCCCGAACTTGGGCTTTTATGCGATTCGAACCTGAGATTATGTTTTGATACCAAACATAGGAAAAATAGCTAATCCTTCCTACCTAAAGCTAAAGCTTTCAATACGGGACGCTTGAACTGTCACACTTATTCCTCGTTCAAAGCTCACACCAAGTCACGAGGATGTTACCCCTTATGCACCACACAAGGCATTCTAAATGACCCTTGGAAACAACATAGAAAGGTTACCCACAACAACGAGCCCATGGATGGTATTTACCTTGGTTGCGTCATTCCGTCTCTTTAGAGGGAAATTCATCTCGAACTGGGACTTTTATGGGATTCGAACCTGAGATCATGCTTTGATACCAAACATAGGAAAAATAGCAAATCCTTCCTACCTAAAGCTTAAGCTTTCAATACGGGATGCTTGAACTGTCACACTTAATCCTCGTTCAAAGCTCACACCAAGTCACGAGGATGTTACCCCTTATGCACCACACAAGTCATTCTAAATGACCCTTGGAAACAACATAGAAAGGTTACCCACAACAACGAGCCCAGGGATGGTACTTACCTTGGTTGCGTCATTCCGTCTCTTTAAAGCGAAATTCATCTAGAACTGGAGCTTTTATGAGATTCGAACCTGAGATCATGTTTTGATACCAAACATAGGAAAAATAGCTAATCCTTCCTACCTAAAGCTTAAGCATTCAATACGGGACGCTTGAACTGTCACACTTAATCCCCGTTCAAAGCTCACACCAAGTCACGAGGATGTTACCCCTTATGCACCACACAAGTCATTCTAAATGACCCTTGGAAAATACATAGAAAGGTTACCAACAACAACGAGCGCAGGGATGGTACTTACCTTGGTTGCGTCATTCCGACCCTTTAAAGGGAAATTTACCTCGAACTTGTGCTTTTATGGGATTCGAACCTGATATCATGTTTTGATACCAAACATAGGAAAAATAGCTAATCCTTCCTACCAAAAGCTTAAGCTTTCAATACGGGACGCTTGAAGTGTCACACATAATCCTCGTTCAAAGCTCACACCAAGTCACGAGGATGTTACCCCTTATGCACCATACAAGTCATTCTAAATGACCCTTGAAAACAACATAGAAAGTGTGCCCACAACAACGAGCCCAGGGATGGTACTTACCTTGGTTGCGTCATTCCGTCTCTTTAAAGGGAAATTCATTTCGAAATGGGGCTTTTATGGGATTAGAACCTGAGATCATGTTTTGATACCAAACATAGTAAAAATAGCTAATCCTTCCTACCTAAAGTTTAAGCGTTCAATACGGGACGCTTGAACTGTCACACTTAATCCCCGTTCAAAGCTCACACCAAGTCACGAGGATGTTACCCGTTATGCACCACACAAGTCATTCTAAATGACCCTTGGAAACAACATAGAAACGTTACCCACAACAACGATCCCAGGGATGGTACTTACCTTGGTTGCGTCATTCCGTCTCTTTAAAGGGAAATTTATCTCGAAATGGGGCTTTTATGTTATTCGAACCTGAGATCATGTTTTGATACCAAACATAGGAAAAATAGCTAATCCTTCCTACCTAAAGCTTAAGCTTTCAATACGGGACGCTTGAAGTGTCACACTTAATCCTCGTTCAAAGCTCTCACCAAGTCACGAGGAAGTTACCCTCCTTCCACGACACAAGTCATTTTAAATGACACTTGGAAACAACATAGAAAGGTTACCCACAATAATAGTCCCAGGGATGGTACTTACCTCGGTTGCATCATTCCGTCTCTTTAAAGGAAAATTCATCTCGAACTGGGGCTTTTATGGGATTCGAACCTGAGATCATGATGATACCAAACATAGGAAAAATAGCTAATCCTTCCTACCTAAAGCTTAAGATTTGAATACGGGACGCTTGAACTGTCACACTTAATTCTCGTTCAAAGCTCACATCAAGCCACGAGGATGTTACCCCTTATGCACCCCACAAGTTATTCTAAATGACCCGTATAAACAATATAGAAAGGTTACCCACAACAATGAGCTCACACCAAGTCACGAGGATGTTACCCCTTATGCACCACACAAGTCATTCTAAATGACCCTTGGAAACAACATAGAAACGTTACCCACAACAACGATCCCAGGGATGGTACTTACCTTGGTTGCGTCATTCCGTCTCTTTAATGGGAAATTCATCTCGAACTGAGGTTTTATGGGATTCCAACCTGAGATCATGTTTTGATACCAAACATAGGAAAAGTAGCTAATCCTTCCTACCTAAAGCTTAAGTTTTCCATAAGTGACGCTTGAATTGTCACACTTAATCCTCGTTCAAAGCTCTCACCAAGTCACTAGAATGTTACCCCCCTTGCACGACACAAGTCATTCTAAATGATCCTTGGAAACAACATAGAAAGGTTACCCACAACAATAGGCCCACGTATGGTACTTACCTCGGTTGCATCATTCTGTCTCTTTAAAGGGAAATCCATCTCCAATTGGGGATTTTATGGGATTCGAACCTAAGATCATGTTTTGATACCAAATATAGGAAAAATAGCTAATTATTCCTACCTAAAGCTTAAGCTTTCAATACGGGACGCTTGAAGTGTCACACATAATCCTCGTTCAAAGCTCACACCAAGTCACGAGGATAATACCCCTTATGCACCATACAAGTCATTCTAAATGACCCTTGGAAACAACATAGAAAGTGTACCCACAACAACGAGCCCAGGGGTGGTACTTACCTTGGTTGCGTCATTCCGTCTCTTTAAAGGGAAATTCATTTCGAAATGGGGCTTTTATGGGATTAGAACCTGAGATCATGTTTTGATACCAAACATAGGAAAAATAGCTAATCCTTCCTACCTAAAGCTTAAGCTTTCAATACGGGACGCTTGAACTGTCACACTTAATCCTCGTTCAAAGCTCACACCAAGTCACGGGGATGTTACCCATTATGCACCACACAAGTCATTCTAAATGACCCTTGGGAACAACATAGAAAGGTTACCCACAACAACGAGCCCAGGGATGGTACTTACCTTGGTTGTGTCATTCCGTCTCTTTTAAGGGATATTCATCCCGAACATGGGCTTTTATGCGATTCGAACCTGAGATTATGTTTTGATAACAAACATAGGAAAAATAGCTAATCCTTCCTACCTAAAGCTTAAGCTTTCAATACGGGACGCTTGAACTGTCACACTTATTCCTCGTTCAAAGCTCACACCAAGTCACGGGGATGTTACCCATTATGCACCACACAAGTCATTCTAAATGACCCTTGGGAACAACATAGAAAGGTTACCCACAACAACGAGCCCAGGGATGCTACTTACCTTGGTTGTGTCATTCCGTCTCTTTTAAGGGAAATTCATCCCGAACTTGGGCTTTTATGCGATTCGAACCTGAGATTATGTTTTGATACCAAACATAGGAAAAATAGCTAATCCTTCCTACCTAAAGCTTAAGCTTTCAATACGGGACGCTTGAACTGTCACACTTATTCCTCCTTCAAAGCTCACACCAAGTCACGAGGATGTTACACCTTATCACCACACAAGTCATTCTAAATGACCCTTGGAAACAACATAGAAAAGTTACCCACAACAACGACCCCAGGGATGGTACTTACCTTGGTTGCGTCATTCTGTCTCTTTAAAGGGAAATTCATCTAGAACTGGAGCTTATAAGAGATTCGAACCTGAGATCATGTTTTGATACCAAACATAGGAAAAATAGCTAATCCTTCCTACCTAAAGCTTAAGCATTCAATACGGGACGCTTGAACTGTCACACTTAATCCCCGTTCAAAGCTCACACCAAGTCACGAGGATGTTACCCCTTATGCACCACACAAGTCATTCTAAATGACCCTTGGAAAATACATAGAAAGGTTACCAACAACAACGAGCGCAGGGATGGTACTTACCTTGGTTGCGTCATTCCGACCCTTTAAAGGGAAATTTACCTCGAACTTGTGCTTTTATGGGATTCGAACCTGATATCATGTTTTGATACCAAACATAGGAAATATAGCTAATCCTTCCTACCTAAAGCTTAAGCTTTCAATACGGGACGCTTGAACTGTCACACTTAATCCTCGTTCAAAGCTCACACCAAGTCACGAGGATGTTACCCCTTATGCACCACACAGGTCATTCTAAATGACCCTTGGAAATAACATAGAAAGGTTACCCACAACAACAAGCCCAGGGATGGTACTTACCTTGGTTGCGTCATTCCGTCTCTTTAAAGGGAAATTCATCTAGAACTGGAGCTTTTATGAGATTCGAACCTGCGATCATGTTTTGATACCAAACATAGGAAAAATAGCTAATCCTTCCTACCTAAAGCTTAAGCGTTCAATACGGGACGCTTGAACTGTCACACTTAATCCCCGTTCAAAGCTCACACCAAGTCACGAGGATGTTACCCCTTATGCACCACACAAGTCATTCTAAATGACCCTTGGAAACAACATAGAAACGTTACCCATAACAACGATCCCAGGGATGGTACTTACCTTGGTTGCGTCATTCCGTCTCTTTAAAGGGAAATTTATCTCGAAATGGGGCTTTTATGTTATTCGAACCTGAGATCATGTTTTGATACCAAACATAGGAAAAATAGCTAATCCTTCCTACCTAAAGCTTAAGCTTTCAATACGGGACGCTTGAAGTGTCACACTTAATCCTCGTTCAAAGCTCTCACCAAGTCACGAGGAAGTTACCCTCCTTCCACGACACAAGTCATTTTAAATGACCCTTGGAAACAACATAGAAAGGTTACCCACAATAATAGTCCCAGGGATGGTACTTACCTCGGTTGCATCATTCCGTCTCTTTAAAGGAAAATTCATCTCGAACTGGGGCTTTTATGGGATTCGAACCTGAGATCATGATGATACCAAACATAGGAAAAATAGCTAATCCTTCCTACCTAAAGCTTAAGATTTGAATACGGGACGCTTGAACTGTCACACTTAATCCTCGTTCAAAGCTCACACCAAGTCACGGGGATGTTACCCATTATGCACCACACAAGTCATTCTAAATGACCCTTGGGAACAACATAGAAAGGTTACCCACAACAACAAGCCCAGGGATGGTACTTACCTTGGTTGTGTCATTCCGTCTCTTTTAAGGGATATTCATCCCGAACATGGGCTTTTATGCGATTCGAACCTGAGATTATGTTTTGATAACAAACATAGGAAAAATAGCTAATCCTTCCTACCTAAAGCTTAAGCTTTCAATACGGGACGCTTGAACTGTCACACTTATTCCTCGTTCAAAGCTCACACCAAGTCACGGGGATGTTACCCATTATGCACCACACAAGTCATTCTAAATGACCCTTGGGAACAACATAGAAAGGTTACCCACAACAACGAGCCCAGGGATGCTACTTACCTTGGTTGTGTCAATCCGTCTCTTTTAAGGGAAATTCATCCCGAACTTGGGCTTTTATGCGATTCGAACCTGAGATTATGTTTTGATACCAAACATAGGAAAAATAGCTAATCCTTCCTACCTAAAGCTTAAGCTTTCAATACGGGACGCTTGAACTGTCACACTTATTCCTCGTTCAAAGCTCACACCAAGTCACGGGGATGTTACCCATTATGCACCACACAAGTCATTCTAAATGACCCTTGGAAACAACATAGAAAGGTTACCCACAACAACGAGCTCAGGGATGGTACTTACCTTGGTTGTGTCATTCCGTCTCTTTTAAGGGAAATTCATCCCGAAGTTGGGCTTTTATGCGATTCAAACCTGAGATTATGTTTTGATACCAAACATAGGAAAAATAGCTAATCCTTCCTACCTAAAGCTTAAGTTTTTAATACGGGACGCTTGAACTGTCACACTTATTCCTCATTCAAAGCTCACACCAAGTCACGGGGATGTTACCCATTATGCACCACACAAGTCATTCTAAATGACCCTTGGAAACAACATAGAAAGGTTACCCACAACAACGAGCTCAGGGATGGTACTTACCTTGGTTGTGTCATTCCGTCTCTTTTAAGGGAAATTCATCCCGAAGTTGGGCTTTTATGCGATTCGAACCTGAGATTATGTTTTGATACCAAACATAGGAAAAATAGCTAATCCTTCCTACCTAAAGCTTAAGGTTTCAATACGGGACGCTTGAACTGTCACACTTAATCCCCGTTCAAAGCTCACACCAAGTCACGAGGATGTTACCCATTATGCACCACACAAGTCATTCTAAATGACCCTTGGAAACAACATAGAAAGGTTACCCACAACAACGAGCCCAGGGATGGTACTTACCTCGGTTGCATCATTCTGTCTCCTTAAAGGGAAATCCATCTCGAACTGGGGCTTTTATGGGATTCGAACCTGAGATCATATTTTGATACCAAACATAGGAAAAATAGCTAATCATTCCTACCTAAAGCTTAAGCTTTCAATACGGGACGCTTGAACTGTCACACTTAATCCTTGTTCAAAGCTCACACCAAGTCACGAGGATGTTACCCATTATGCACCACACAAGTCATTCTAAATGCCCCTTGGAAACAACGTAGAAAGGTTACCCACAACAACGAGCCCAGGGATGGTACTTAGCTCGGTTACATCATTCTGTCTCTTTAAAGAGAAATCCATCTCAAACTGGGGATTTTATGGGATTCGAACCTGAGATCATATTTTGATACCAAACATAGGAAAAATAGCTAATCATTCCTACCTAAAGCGTAAGGTTTCAATACGGGACGCTTGAAGTGTCACACTTAATCCTCGTTCAAAGCTCACACCAAGTCACGAGGATGTTACCCCTTATGCACCACACAAGTCATTCTAAATGACCCTTGGAAACAACATAGAAAGGTTACACACAACAACGAGCCCAGGGATGGTACTTACCTTGGCTGTGTCATTCCGTCTCTTTAAAGGGAAATTCATCTCGAAATGGGGCTTTTATGGGATTCGAACCTAAGATCATGTTTTGAAAGCAAACATAGGAAAAATAGCTAATCCTTTCTACCTAAAGCTTAAGCTTTCAATACGGGACTCTTGAACTGTAACACTTAATCCTCGTTCAAAGCTCAGACCAAGTCACGAGGATGTTACCCTCCTTGCACGACACAAGTCATTCTAAATGACCCTTGGAAACAACATAGAAAGTTTACCCACAACAATAGGCCCAGCGATGGTACTTACCTCGGTTGCATCATTCTGTCTCTTGTAAGGGAAATTTACCTCGAACTTGTGCTTTTACGGGATTCGAACCTGAGATCATGTTTTGATACCAAATATAGGAAAAATAGCTAATCCTTCCTACCTAAAGCTTTCAATACTGGACGCTGTAACTGTCACATTTAATCCTCGTTTAAAGCTCACACCAATTAACGAGGATGTTAAACCCCATGCACCACACAAGTCATTCTAAATAACCCTTGGAAACAACATAGAAAGGTTACACATAACAATGAGCCCAAGCATGGTACTTACCTTGGTTGCATCATTCCGTCTCTTTTAAGGGAAATTCATTCCGAACTTGGGCTTTTATGCGATTCGAACATGAGATTATGTTTTGATACCAAACATAGGAAAAATAGCTAATCCTTCCTACCTAACGCTTAAGGTTTCAATACGGGACTCTTGAACTGTCACACTTAATCCTCGTTCAAAGCTCACACCAAGTCACGATGATGTTAACCCCCATGCACCACACAAGTCATTCTAAATGACCCTTGCAAACAACATAGAAAGGTTACCGACAACAACGAGCTCAGGGATGGTACTTACCTTGGTTGCTTCATTCCGTCTCTTTAAAGGGAAATTCACCTCGAACTAGGGCTTTTATGGGATTCGAACCTAACATCATGTTTTGATACCAAACATAGGAAAAATAGCTAATGGTTCCTACCTAAAGCTTAAGCTTTCAATACGGGACGCTTGAACTGTCACACTTAATCCTCGTTCAAAGCTTACACCAAGTCACGAGGATGTTACCCCTTATGCACCACACAAGTCATTCTAAACGACCCTTGGAAACAACATAAAAAGGTTACCCACAACAATGATCCCAGTGATGGTACTTACCTTGGTTGCGTCTTTCCGTCTCTTTAAAGGGAAATTCATCTCGAAATGGGGCTTTTATGAGATTCGAACCTCAGATCATGTTTTGATACCAAACATAGGAAAAATAGCTAATCCTTCCTACCTAAAGCTTTTCAATACGGGATGCTTGAACTGTCACACTTAATCCTCGTTCAAAGCTCTCACCAAGTCATGAGGATGTTACCCCCTTGCACGACACAAGTCATTCTAAATGACCGTTGGAAACAACATAGAAAGGTTACTCACAACAATAGGCCCAGGGATGGTACTTACCTCGGTTGCATCATTCTGTCTCTTGTAAGGGAAATTTACCTCGAACTTGTGCTTTTATGGGATTCGAAACTAACATCATGGTTTGTTACCAAACATAGGAAAAATAGCTAATCCTTCCTACCTAAAGCTTAAGCTTTCAATACGGGACGCTTGAACTGTCACACTTAATCCTCGTTCAAAGCTCACACCAAGTCACGAGGATGTTACCCATTATGCAACACACAAGTCATTCTAAATGACCCTTGGAAACAACATAGAAAGGTTACCCACAACAATGATCCCAGGGATGGTACTTACCTCGGTTGCATCATTCTGTCTCCTTAAAGGGAAATCCATCTCGAACTGGGGCTTTTATGGGATTCGAACTTGAGATCATCTTTTGATACCAAACATAGGAAAAATAGCTAATCATTCCAACCTAAAGCTTAAGCTTTCAATACGGGACACTTGAACTGTCACACTTAATCCTCGTTCAAAGCTCACACCAAGTCACGAGGATGTTACCCATTATGCACCACACAAGTCATTCTAAATGACCCTTGGAAACAACATAGAAAGGTTACCCACAACAACGAGCCCTGGGATGGTACTTACCTCTGTTGCATCATTCTGTCTCTTTAAAGGGAAATCCATCTCGAACTGGGGCTTTTATGGGATTCGAACCTGAGATCATGTTTTGATACAAAACATAGGAAAAATAGCTAATCCTTCCTACCTAAAGCTTAAGCTTTCAATACGGGACTCTTGAACTGTAACACTTAATCCTCGTTCAAAGCTCACACCAAGTCACGAGGATGTTACATATTATGCACCACACAAGTCATTCTAAATGACCCTTGCAAACAACATAGAAAGGATACCCACAACAACGAGCTCAGGGATGGTACTTACCTCGTTTGCATCATTCTGTCTCTTTAAAGAGAAATCCTTCTCGAACTGGGGCTTTTATGGGATTCGAACCTGAGATCATGTTTTGAAAGCAAACATAGGAAAAATAGCTAATCCTTCCTTCCTAAAGCTTAAGCTTTCAATACGGGACTCTTGAACTGTAACACTTAATCCTCGTTCAAAGCTCAGACCAAGTCACGAGGATGTTACACTCCTTGCATGACACAAGTCATTCTAAATGACCCTTGGAAACAACATAGAAAGGTTACCCACAACAATAGGCCCAGGGATGGTACTTACCTCGGTTGCATCATTCTGTCTCTTGTAAGGGAAATTTACCTCGAACTTGTGCTTTTATGGGATTCGAACCTGAGATCATGTTTTGATACCAAACATAGGAAAAATAGCTAATGCTTCCTACCTAAAGCTTTCAATACTGGACGCTGTAACTGTCACATTTAATCCTCGTTCAAAGCTCACACCAATTAACGAGGATGTTACACCTCATGCACCACACATGTCATTCTAAATAACCCTTGGAAACAACATAGAAAGGTTACCCACAACAATGAGCCCAGGGATGGTACTTACCTTGGTTGCGTCATTCCGTCTCTTTTAAGGGAAATACATCCCGAACTTGGGCTTTTATGCGATTCGAACCTGAGATTATGTTTTGATACCAAACATAGGAAAAAATAGCTAATCCTTCCTACCTAAAGCTTAAGCTTTCAATACGGGACTCATGAACTGTAACACTTAATCCACGTTCAAAGCTCACCCCAAGTCACGAGAATGTTAACACCCATGCACCACACAAGTCATTCTAAATGACCCTTGCAAACAACATAGAAAGATTACCCACAACAACGAGCGCAGGGATGGTACTTACCTCGGTTGCATCATTCTGTCTCTTTATAGGGAAATTCATCTCGAACTGGGGCTTTTATGGGATTCGAACCTAAGATCATGTTTTGATACCAAACATAGGAAAAATAGCTAATCATTCTTACCTAAAGCTTAAGCTTTCAATACGGGACGCTTGAACTGTTACACTTAATCCGCGTTCAAAGTTCACACCAAGTCACGAGGATGTTACCCATTATGCACCACACAAGTCATTCTAAATGACCCCTGGAAACAACATAGAAAGGTTACCCACAACAACGAGCCCAGGGATGCTACTTACCTCGGTTGCATCATTCTGTCTCTTTAAAGGGAAATCCATCTCGAACTGGGGCTTTTATGGGATTCGAACCTGAGATCATATTTTGATACCAAACATAGGAAAAATAGCTAATCATTCCTAAATAAAGCTTAACTTTCAATACGGGACGCTTGAACTGTCACACTTAATCCTCGTTCCAAGCTCACACCAAGTCACGAGGATGTTACCCCTTATCCACCACACAAGTCATTCTAAATGACCCTTGGAAACAACATAGAAAGGTTACCCACAACAACGAGCCCAGGGATGGTACTTACCTTGGTTGCATCATTCCGTCTCTTTAAAGGGAAATTCATCTCGAAAGGGGGCTTTTATGGGATTCGAACCTGAGATCAGGTTTTGATACCAAACATAAGAAAAATAACTAATCATTCCTACCTAAAGCTTAAGCTTTCAATATGGGACGCTTGAACTGTCACACTTATTCCTCGTTCAAAGCTCACACCAAGTCACGAGGATGTTACATATTATGCACCACACAAGTCATTCTAAATGACCCTTGCAAACAACATAGAAAGGATACCCACAACAACGAGCTCAGGGATGGTACTTACCTCGGTTGCATCATTCTGTATCTTTAAAGGGAAATCCTTCTCGAACTGGGGCTTTTATGGGATTCGAACCTGAGATCATATTTTGATACCATACATAGGAAAAATAGCTAATCATTTCTACCTAAAGCTTTAGGTTTCAATACGGGACGCTTGAACTGGCACACTTAATCCTCGTTCAAAGCTTACATCAAGTCACGAGGATGTTACCCCTTATGCACCACACAAGTCCTTCTAAATGACCCTTGGAAACAACATAAAAAGGTTACCCACAACAGTGATTCCAGGGATGGTAGTTACCTTGGTTGCGTCATTCCGTCTCTTTAAAGGGAAATTTATCTCGAAATGGGGATTTTATGGGATTCGAACCTGAGATCATGTTTTGATACCAAACATAGGAAAAATAGCTAATCCTTCCTACCTAAAGGTAAAGCTTTCAATACGGGACGCTTGAACTGTCACACTTAATCCTCGTTCAAAGCTCTCACCCAGTCACGAGAATGTTACCTTCCTTGCACGACAAAAGTCATTCTAAATGACCCTTGGAAACAACATAGATAGGTTACCCACAACAATAGGCCCAGGGATGGTACTTACCTCGGTTGCATCATTCTATCTCTTGTAAGGGAAATTTACCTCGAACTTGTGGTTTTATGGGATTGGAACTTGAGATCATGTTTTGATACCAAACATAGCAAAAATAGCGAATCCTTCCTACCTAAAGCTTTTAATACTGGACGCTGTAACTGTCACATTTAATCCTCGTTCAAAGCTCACACCAATTAACGAGGATGTTACATCCCATGCACCACACAAGTCATTCTAAATAACCCTTGGAAACAACATAGAAAGGTTACCCACAACAATGAGCCCAGGGATGGTACTTACCTTCGTTGCGTCATTCTTTCTCTTTTAATTGAAATTCATCCCGAACATGGACTTTTATGCGATTCGAACCTGAGATTATGTTTTGATACCAAACATAGGAAAAATAGCTAATCCTTCCTACCTAAAGCTTAAGCTTTCAATACGGGACTCTTGAACTGTCACACTTAATACACGTTCAAAGCTCACCCCAAGTCACGAGAATGTTAACACCCATGCACCACACAAGTCATTCTAAATGACCCTTGCAAACAACATAGAAAGGATACCCACAACAAAGAGCTCAGGGATGGTACTTACCTCGGTTGCATCATTCTGTCTCTTTAAAGGGAAATTCATCTCGAACTGGGGCTTTTATGGGATTCGAACCTGAGATCATGTTTTGATACCAAACATAGGAAAAATAGCTAATAATTCCTACCTAAAGCTTAAGCTTTCATTACGGGACGCTTAAACTGTCACACTTAATCCTCGATCAAAGCTCACACCAAGTCACGAGGATGTTACCCTTTATGCACCACACAAGTAATTCTAAATGACCTTTGGAAACAACATAGAAAGGTTACCCACAACAACGATTCCAGGGATGGTACTTACCTCGGTTGCATCATTCTGTCTCTTTAAAGGGAAATCCATCTCGAACTAGCTCTTTTATGGGATTCGAACCTGAGATCATATTTTGATACCAAACATAGGAAAAATAGCTAATCATTCCTACCTAAAGCTTAAGCTTTCAATACGGGACCCTTGAACTGTCACACTTAATCCTCGTTCAAAGCTCACACCAAGTCACAAGGATGTTACCCATTATGCACCACACAAGTCATTCTAAATGACCCTTGGAAACAACATAGAACGATTACCCACAACAACGAGCCCAGATATGGTACTTACCTCGGTTGCATCATTCTGTCTCTTTAAAGGGAAATCCATCTCGAACTGGGGTTTTTATGGGATTCGAACCTGAGATCATATTTTGATACCATACATAGGAAAAATAGCTAATCATTTCTACCTAAATCTTAAGCATTCAATACGGGACGCTTGAACTGTCACACTTAATCCTCGTTCAAAGCTCACACCAAGTCACGAGGATGTTACCCCTTATGCACCACACAAGTCATTCTAAATGACCCTTGGAAACAACATAGAAAGGTTACCCACAACAACGAGCCCAGGGATGGTACTTACCTTGGTTGCATCATTCCCTCTCTTTAAATAGAAATTCATCTCGAACTGGGGCTTTTATGGGATTCGAACCGGAGATCATGTTTTGATACCAAACATAGGAAAAATAGCTAATCCTTCCTACCTAAAGCTTAAGCTTTCAATACGGGACGCTTGAACTGTCACACTTAATCCTCGTTCAAAGCTCACACCAAGTCACGAGGATGTTACCCCTTATGCACCACACAAGTCATTCTAAATGACCCTTGGAAACAACATAGAAAGGTTACCCACAACAACGAGCCCAGGGATGGTACTTACCTTGGTTGCATCATTCCCTCTCTTTAAATAGAAATTCATCTCGAACTGGGGCTTTTATGGGATTCGAACCTGAGATCATGTTTTGATACCAAACATAGGAAAAATAGCTAATCCTTCCTACCTAAAGTTTAAGCTTATAATACTGGACGCTGTAACTGTCACATTTAATCCTCGTTCAAAGCTCTCACCAAGTCACGAGAATGTTACCCCCTTGCACGACACAAGTCATTCTAAATGACCCTTGGAAACAACATAGAAAGGTTACCCACAACAATAGGCCCAGGGATGGTACTTACCTCGGTTGCATCATTCTGTCTCTATAAAGGGAATTCCATCTCGAACTGGGGCTTTTATGGGATTCGAACCTGAGATCATGTTTTGATACCAAACATAGGAAAAATAACTAATCATTCCTACCTAAAGCTTAAGCTTTCAATACGAGACGCTTGAACTGTCACACTTAATCCTCGTTCAAAGCTCTCACCAAATACCTGAGGATGTTACACCTCATGCACGACAAAAGTCATTCTAAATAACCCTTGGAAACAACATAGAAAGGTTACCCACAACCATAGGCCCAGGCATGGTACTTACCTCGGTTGCATCATTCCGTCTCTTTAAAGGGAAATTCATCCCGAAATGGGGCTTTTATGTGATTCGAACCTGAGATCATGTTTTGATACCAAACATAGGAAAAATAGCTAATCCTTCCTACATAAAGCTTAAGCTTTCAATACGGGACGCTTGAACTGTCACACGTAATCCTCGTTCAAAGCTCACACCATGTCACGAGAAAGTTACCCCTTATGCACCACACAAGTCATTCTAAATGACCCTTGGAAACAACATAAAAAGGTTACCCACAACAACGAGCCCAGGGATGGTACTTACCTTGGTTGCGTCATTCCCTCTCTTTAAAGGGAAATTCATCTCGAACTAGGGCTTTTATGGGATTCGAACCTGAGATCATGTTTTGATACCAAACATAGGAAAAATAGGTAATCCTTCCTACCTAAAGCTTAAGCTTTCAATACGGGACGCTTGAAGTGTCTCACTTAATCCTCGTTCAAAGCTCTCACCAAGTCACGAGGATGTTAGCCCTTATGCACCACACAAGTCATTCTAAATGACCCTTGTAAACAACATAGAAAGGTTACCCACAACAACGAGCCCAGAGATGGTACTTACCTCGGTTGCATCATTCTGTCTCTTTAAAGGGAAATTCATCTCGAACTGGGCTTTTATGGGATTCGAACCTGAGATCACGTTTTGATACCAAACATAGGAAAAATAGCTAATCCTTCCTACCTAAAGCTTAAGCTTTCAATACGGGACGCTTGAACTGTCACACTTAATCCTCGTTCAAAGCTCACACCAAGTCACGAGGATGTTACCCCTTATGCACAACACAAGTCATTCTAAATGACACTTGAAACAACATAGAAAGGTTACCCACAACAACGACCCCAGGGATGGTACTTACCTCGGTTGCATGATTCTGTCTCTTTAAAGGGAAATTCATCTCGAACTGGGGCTTTTATGGGATTCGAACCTGAGATCATGTTTTGATAGCAAACATAGGAAAAATAGCTAATCCTTCCTACCTAAAGCTTAAGCTTTTAATACGGGACGCTTGAACTATCACACTTAATCCTCGTTCAAAGCTCACACCAAGTCACGAGGATGTTACCCCTTATGCACAACAAAAGTCATTCTAAATGACACTTGAAACAACATAGAAAGGTTACCCACAACAACGACCCCAGGGATGGTACTTACCTTGGTTGCGTCATTCCGTCTCTTTAAAGGGAAATTCATCTAGAAATGGGGCTTTTATGTGATTCGAACCTGAGATCATGTTTTGATACCAAACATAGGAAAAATAGCTAATCCTTCCTACCTAAAGCTTAAGCTTTCAATACGGGACGCTTGAACTGTCACACTTAATCCTCGTTCAAAGCTCACACCATGTCACGAGGATGTTACCCCTTATGCACCACACAAGTCATTCAAAATGACCCTTGGAAACAACATAGAAAGGTTACCCACAACAACGAGTCCAGGGATGATACTTACCTTGGTTGCGTCATTCCGTCTCTTTAAAGGGAAATTCATCTCGAACTAGGGCTTTTATGGGATTCGAACCTGAGATCATGTATTGCTACCAAACATAGGAAAAATAGCTAATCCTACCTACCTAAAGCTTAAGCTTTCAATACGGGACGCTTGAACTGTCACACTTAATCCTCGTTCAAAGCTCACACCAAGTCACGAGGATGTTACCCCTTATGCACCACACAAGTAATTCTAAATGACCCTTGGAAACAACATAGAAAAATTACCCACAACAACGAGCCCAGGGATGGTACTTACCTTGGTTGCATCATTCCCACTCTTTAAATAGAAATTCATCTCGAACTGGGGCTTTTATGGGATTCGAACTTGAGATCATGTTTTGATACCAAACATAGGAAAAACAGCTAATCCTCTCTACCTAAAGTTTAAGCTTATAATACTGGACGCTGTAACTGTCACATTTAATCCTCGTTCAAAGCTCTCACCAAGTCACGAGAATGTTACCCCCTTGCACGACACAAGTCATTCTAAATGACCCTTGGAAACAACATAGAAAGGTTACCCACAACAATAGGCCCAGGGATGGTACTTACCTCGGTTGCATCATTCTGTCTCTATAAAGGGAATTCCATCTCGAACTGGGCTTTTATGGGATTCGAACCTGAGATCATGTTTGGATACCAAACATAGGAAAAATAGCTAATCATTCCTACCTAAAGCTTAAGCTTTCAATACGAGACGCTTGAACTGTCACACTTAATCCTCGTTCAAAGCTCTCACCAAAAACCTGAGGATGTTACACCTCATGCACGACAAAAGTCATTCTAAATAACCCTTGGAAACAACATAGAAAGGTTACCCACAACCATAGGCCCAGGCATGGTACTTACCTCTGTTGCATCATTCCGTCTCTTTAAAGGGAAATTCATCCCGAAATGGGGCTTTTATGTGATTCGAACATGAGATCATGTTTTGATACCAAACATAGGAAAAATAGCTAATCCTTCCTACCTAAAGCTTAAGCTTTCAATACTGGACGCTTGAACTGTCACACTTAATCCTCGTTCAAAGCTCACACCATGTCACGAGGAAGTTACCCCTTATGCACCACACAAGTCATTCTAAATGACCCTTGGAAACAACATAGAAAGGTTACACACAACAACGAGCCCAGGGATGGTACTTACCTTGGTTGCGTCATTCCCTCTCTTTAAAGGGAAATTCATCTCGAACTAGGGCTTTTATGGGATTCGAACCTGAGATCATGTTTTGATACCAAACATAGGAAAAATAGCTAATCCTTCCTACCTAAAGCTTAAGCTTTCAATACGGGACGCTTGAAGTGTCTCACTTAATCCTCGTTCAAAGCTCTCACCAAGTCACGAGGATGTTAGCCCTTATGCACCACACAAGTCATTCTAAATGACCCTTGTAAACAACATAGAAAGGTTACCCACAACAACGAGCCCAGAGATGGTACTTACCTCGGTTGCATCATTCTGTCTCTTTAAAGGGAAATTCATCTCGAACTGGGCTTTTATGGGATTCGAACCTGAGATCACGTTTTGATACCAAACATAGGAAAAATAGCTAATCCTTCCTACCTAAAGCTTAAGCTTTCAATACGGGACGCTTGAACTGTCACACTTAATCCTCGTTCAAAGCTCTCACCAAGTCACGAGAATGTTACCCCCCTTGCACGACACAAGTCATTCTAAATGACCCTTGGAAACAACATAGAAAGGTTACCGACAACAATGGGCCCAGGGATGGTACTTACATCGGTCGCATCATTCTGTCTCTTGTAAGGGAAATTTACCTCAAACTTGTGCTTTTATGGGATTCGAACCTGAGATCATGTTTTGATACCAAACATAGGAAAAATAGCTAATCCTTCCTACCTAAAGCTTTCAACACGGGACGCTTGAACTGTCACATTTAATCCTCGTTCAAAGCTCACACCAAGTCACGAGGATGTTACCCATTATGCACAACACAAGTCATTCTAAATGACTCTTGGAAACAACATAGAAAGGTTACCCACAACAATAGGCCCAGGGATGGTACTTACCTCGGTTGCATCATTCTGTCTCTTGTAAAGGAAATTTACCTCGAACTTGTGCTTTTATGGGATTCGAACCTGAGATCATATTTTGATACCAAACATTGGAAAAATAGCTAATCCTTCCTATCTAAAGCTAAAGCTTTCAATACTGGACGCTGTAACTGTCACATTTAATCCTCGTTCAATGCTCACACCAATTAACGAGGATGTTATACCCCATGCACCACACAAGTCATTCTAAATAACCCTTGGAAACAACATAGAAAGGTTACCCACAACAATGAGCCCAGGGATGTTACTTACCTTGGTTGCGTCATTCCGTCTCTTTTAGGAGAAATTCATCCCGAACTTGGCTTTTATGCGATTCGAACCTGAGATTATGTTTTGATACCAAACATAGGAAAAATAGCTAATCCTTCCTACCTAAAGCTTAAGCTTTCAATACGGGACGGTTGAACTGTCACACTTAATCCTCGTTCAAAGCTCTCACCAAGTCACGAGGATGTTACCCCCCTTGCACGACACAAGTCATTCTAAATGACCCTTGGAAACAACATAGAAAGGTTACCGACAACAATACGCCCAGGAATGGTACTTACCTCGGTTGCATCATTCTGTCTCTATAAAGGGAATTCCATCTCGAACTGGGGCTTTTATGGGATTCGAACCTGAGATCATGTTTTGATACCAAACATAGGAAAAATAGCTAATCATTCCTACCTAAAGCTTAAGCTTTCAATACGGGATGCTTGAACTGTCACACTTAATCCTCGTTCAAAGCTCACACCAAGTCACGAGGATGTTACCCCTTATGCACCACACAAGTCATTCTAAATGACCCTTCGAAACAACATAGAAAGGTTACCCACAACAACAAGCCTAGGGATGGTACTTACCTTGGTTGCATCATTCCCTCTCTTTAAATAGAAATTCATCTCGAACTGGGGCTTTTATGGGATTCGAACCTGAGATCATGTTTTGATACCAAACATAGGAAAAATAGCTAATCCTTCCTACCTAAAGTTTAAGCTTATAATACTGGACGCTGTAACTGTCACATTTAATCCTCGTTCAAAGCTCTCACCAAGTCACGAGAATGTTACCCCCTTGCACGACACAAGTCATTCTAAATGACCCTTGGAAACAACATAGAAAGGTTACCCACAACAATAGGCCCAGGGATGGTACTTACTTCGGTTGCATCATTCTTTCTCTATAAAGGGAATTCCATCTCGAACTGGGGCTTTTATGGGATTCGAACCTGAGATCATGTTTTGATACCAAACATAGGAAAAATAGCTAATCATTCCTACCTAAAGCTTAAGCTTTCAATACAGGACGCTTGAACTGTCACACTTAATCCTCGTTCAAAGCTCACACCAAGTCACGAGGATGTTACCCCTTATGCACCACACAAGTCATTCTAAATGACCCTTGGAAACAACATAGAAACGTTACCTACAACAACGATCCCAGGGATGGTACTTACCTTGGTTGCATCATTCCCTCTCTTTAAATAGAAATTCATCTCGAACTGGGGCTTTTATGGGATTCGAACCGGAGATCATGTTTTGATACCAAACATAGGAAAAATAGCTAATCCTTCCTACCTAAAGCTTAAGCTTTCAGTACGGGACGCTTGAACTGTCACACTTAATCCTCGTTCAAAGCTCACACCAAGTCACGAGGATGTTACCCCTTATGCACCACACAAGTCATTCTAAATGACCCTTGGAAACAACATAGAAAGGTTACCCACAACAACGAGCCCAGGGATGGTACTTACCTTGGTTGCATCATTCCCTCTCTTTAAATAGAAATTCATCTCGAACTGGGGCTTTTATGGGATTCGAACCTGAGATCATGTTTTGATACCAAACATAGGAAAAATAGCTAATCCTTCCTACCTAAAGTTTAAGCTTATAATACTGGACGCTGTAACTATCACATTTAATCCTCGTTCAAAGCTCTCACCAAGTCACGAGAATGTTACCCCCTTGCACGACACAAGTCATTCTAAATGACCCTTGGAAACAACATAGAAAGGTTAACCACAACAATAGGCCCAGGGATGGTACTTACCTCGGTTGCATCATTCTTTCTCTATAAAGAGAATTCCATCTCGAACTGGGGCTTTTATGGGATTCGAACCTGAGATCATGTTTTGATACCAAACATAGGAAAAATAGCTAATCATTCCTACCTAAAGCTTAAGCTTTCAATACGGGACGCTTGAACTGTCACACTTAATCCTCGTTCAAAGCTCACACCAAGTCACGAGGATGTTACCCCTTATGCACCACACAAGTCATTCTAAATGACCCTTGGAAACAACATAGAAAGGTTACCCACGACAACGAGCCCAGGGATGGTACTTACTTTGGTTGCATCATTCCCTCTTTTTAAATAGAAATTCATCTCGAACTGGGGCTTTTATGGGATTCGAACCGGAGATCATGTTTTGATACCAAACATAGGGAAAATAGCTAATCCTTCCTACCTAAAGCTTAAGCTTTCAATACAGGACGCTTGAAGTGTCACACTTAATCCTCGTTCAAAGCTCTCACCAAGTCACGAGAATGTTACCCCCCTTCCACGACACAAGTCATTCTAAATGACCCTTGGAAACAACATAGAAAGGTTACCCACAACCATAGGCCCAGGGATGGTACTTACATCGGTTGCATCATTCCGTCTCTTTAAAGGGAAATTCATCTCGAACTGGGGCTTTTATGGGATTCGAACCTGAGATCATGTTTTGATACCAAACATAGGAAAAATAGCTAATCCTTCCTACCTAAAGCTTAAGCTTTCAATAATGGACGCTATAACTGTCACATTTAATCCTCGTTCAAAGCTCGCACCAAGTCAAGAGGATGTTACCCCCCTTGCACGACACAAGTCATTTTAAATGACCCTTGGAAACAACATAGAAAGGTTACCCACAACAATAGGCCCAGAGATTGTACTTACCTCGTTTGCATCATTCTGTCTCTTTAAAGGGAAATCCATCTCGAACTGGGGCTTTTATGGGATTCGAACCTGAGATCATGTTTTGATACCAAACATAGGAAAAATAGTTAATCATTCCTACCTAAAGCTTAAGCTTTCAATACGAGACGCTTGAACTGTCACACTTAATCCTCGTTCAAAGCTCTCACCAAGAACCTGAGGATGTTACACCTCATGCACCACAAAAGTCATTCTAAATAACCCTTGGAAACAACATGTAAAGGTTACCCACAACCATAGGCCCAGGCATGGTACTTACCTCGGTTGCATCATTCCGTCTCTTTATAGGGAAATTCATCTCGAACTGAGGCTTTTATCGGATTTGAACCTGAGATCATGTTTTGATACCAAACATTGGAAAAATAGCTAATCCTTCCTACCTAAAGCTTAAGCTTTCAATACGGGACGCTTGAACAATCACACTTAATCCTCGTTCAAAGCTCTCACCAAGTCACGAGGATGTTACCCCCCTTGCACGACACAAGTCATTCTAAATAACCCTTGGTAACAACATAGAAAAGTTACCCACAACAAGGTGCCCAGGGATGGTACTTACCTTGGTTGCATCATTCCGTCTCTTTAAAGGGAAATTCATCCCGAAATTTGGCTTTTATGGGATTCGAACCTTAGATCATGTTTTGATACCAAACATAGGAAAAATAGCTAATCCTTCGTACCTAAAGCTTAAGCATTCAATACGGGACGCTTGAACTGTCACACTTAATCCTCGTTCAAAGCTCTCACCAAGTCACGAGGATGTTACCCCTCTTGCACCACACAAGTCATTCTAAATGACCCTTGGAAACAACATAGAAAGGTTACCCACAACAATAGGCCCAGGGATGGTACTTACCTCGGTCGCATCATTCTGTCTCTTGTAAGGGAAATTTACCTCGAACTTGTGCTTTTATTGGATTCGAACCTGAGATAATGTTTTGATAACAAACGTAGGAAAAATAGCTAATCCTTCCTACCTAAAGCTTAAGCTTTCAATTATGGACGCTATAACTGTCACATGTAATCCTCGTTCAAAGCTCGCACCAAGTCAAGAGGATGTTACCCCCCTTGCACGACACAAGTCATTTTAAATGACCCTTGGAAACAACATAGAAAGGTTACCCACAACAATAGGCCCAGAGATTGTACTTACCTCGGTTGCATCATTCTGTCTCTTTAAAGGGAAATCCATCTCGAACTGGGGCTTTTATGGGATTCGAACCTGAGATCATGTTTTGATACCAAACATAGGAAAAATAGCTAATCATTCCTACCTAAAGCTTAAGCTTTCAATACGAGACGCTTGAACTGTCACACTTAATCCTCGTTCAAAGCTCTCACCAAGAACCTGAGGACGTTACACCTCATGCATGACAAAAGTCATTCTAAATAACCCTTGGAAACAACATAGAAAGGTTACCCACAACCATAGGCCCAGGCATGGTACTTACCTCGGTTGCATCATTCCGTCTCTTTATAGGGAAATTCATCTCGAACTGAGGCTTTTATCGGATTCGAACCTGAGATCATGTTTTGATACCAAACATTTAAAAAATAGCTAATCCTTCCTACCTAAAGCTTAAGCTTTCAATACATGACGCTTGAAGTGTCACACTTAATCCTCGTTCAAAGCTCTCACCAAGTCACGAGGATGTTACCCCCTTCCACGAAACAAGTCATTCTAAATGACCCTTGGAAACAACATAGAAAGGTTACCCACAACCATAGGCCCATGGATGGTACTTACCTCGGTTGCATCATTCCGTCTCTTTAAAGGAAAATTCATCTCGAACTGGGGCTTTTATGGAATTCGAACTTGAGATCGTATTTTGATACCAAACATAGGAAAAATAGCTAATCCTTCCTACCTAAAGCTTAAGCTTTCAATACGGGACGCTTGAACTATCACACTTAATCCTCGTTCAAAACTCTCACCAAGTCACGAGGATGTCACTCCTCTTGCACGACACAAGTCATTCTAAATAACCCTTGGAAACAACATAAAAAGGTTACCGACAACAATAGGCCCAGGGATGGAACTTACCACGGTCGCATCATTCTGTCTCTTGTAAGGGCAATTTACCTCGAACTTGTGCTTTTATTCTATTCGAACCTGAGATAATGTGTTGATACCAAACATAGGAAAAATAGCTAATTCTTCCTACCTAAAGCTTAAGCTTTCAATAATGGACGCTATAACTGTCACATTTAATCCTCGTTCAAAGCTCTCACCAAGTCAAGAGGATGTTACCCCCCTTGCACGACACAAGTCATTTTAAATGACCCTTGGAAACAACATAGAAAGGTTACCCACAACAACGAGCCCAGGGATGGTACTTACCTTGGTTGCTTCATTCCATCTCTTTAAAGGGAAATTCATCACGAACTGGGGCTTTTATGGGATTCGAACCTGAGATCATGTTTTGATACCAAACATAGGAAAAATAGCTAATCCTTCATACCTAAAGCTTAAGCTTTCAATACGGGACGCTTGAACTGTCACACTTAATCCTCGTTCAAAGCTCACACCAAGTCACGAGGATGTTACCCCTTATGCACCACACAAGTCATTCTAAATGACCCTTGGAAACAACATAGAAAGGTTACCCACAACAACGTTCCCAGGGATGGTACTTACCTTGGTTGCATCATTCCCTCTCTTTAAATAGAAATTCATCTCGAACTGGGGCTTTTATGGGATTCGAACCTGAGATCATGTTTTGATACCAAACATAGGAAAAATAGCTAATCCTTCCTACCTAAAGCTTAGCTTTCAATACGGGACGCTTGAACTGTCACACTCAATCCTCGTTCAAAGCTCACACCAAGTCACGAGGATGTTACCCCTTATGCACCACACAAGTCATTCTAAATGCCCCTTGGAAACAAAATAGAAAGGTTACCCACAACAACGAGCCCAGGGATGGTACTTACCTTGGTTGCTTCATTCCGTCTCTTTAAAGGGAAATTGATCACGAACTGGGGCTTTTATGGGATTCGAACCTGAGATCATGTTTTGATACCAAACATAGGAAAAATAGCTAATCCTTCTTACCTAAAGCTTAAGCTTTCAATACGGGACGCTTGAAATGTCACACTTAATCCTCGTTCAAAGCTCACACCAAGTCACGAGGATGTTACCCCTTATGCACCACACAAGTCATTCTAAATGCCCCTTGGAAACAACATAGAAAGGTTACCCACAACAACGAGCCCAGGGATGGTACTTACCTTGGTTGCTTCATTCCATCTCTTTAAAGGGAAATTGATCACGAACTGGGGCTTTTATGGGATTCGAACCTGAGATCATGTTTTGATACCAAACATAGGAAAAATAGCTATTCCTTCTTACCTAAAGCTTAAGCTTTCAATACGGGACGCTTGAACTGTCACACTGAATCCTCGTTCAAAGCTCACACAAAGTCACGAGGATGTTACCCCTTATGCACCACACAAGTCATTCTAAATGACCCTTCGAAAGAACATAGAAAGGTTACCTACAACAACGGGCCCAGGGATGGGACTTACCTTGGTTGCGTCATTCCGTCTCTTTAAAGGGAAATTCATCTCGAACAGGGGCTTTTATGGGATTCGAACCTCAGATCATATTTTGATACCAAACATCGGAAAAATAGCTAATCCTTCTTACCTAAAGCTTAAGCTTTCAATACGGGACGCTTGAAATGTCACACTTAATCCTCGTTCAAAGCTCACACCAAGTCACGAGGATGTTACCCCTTATGCACCACACAAGTCATTGTAAATGACCCTTGGAAAAAACATAGAAAGGTTACCCACAACAACGGGTTCAGGGATGGTACTTACCTTGGTTGCATCATTCCGTCTCTTTAAAGGGAAATTCACCCCGAACTTTGGCTTTTATGGGATTCGAACCTGAGATCATGTTTTGATACCAAACATAGGAAAAATAGCTAATCCTTTCTACCTAAAGCTTAAGCTTTCAATACAGGACGCTTGAAGTGTCACACTTAATCCTCGTTCAAAGCTCTCACCAAGTCACGACGGTGTTACCCCCCTTCCACGAAACAAGTCATTCTAAATGACCCTTGGAAACAACATAGAAAGGTTACCCACAACCATAGGCCCAGGGATGGTACTTACCTCGGTTGCATCATTCCGTCTCTTTAAAGGGAAATTCATCTCGAACTGGGGCTTTTATTGGATTCGAACCTGAGATCATGTTTGGATACCAAACATAGGAAAAATAGCTAATCCTTCCTACCTAAAGCTTAAGCTCTCAATACGGGACGCTTGAACTATCACACTTAATCCTCGTTCAAAACTCTCACCAAGTCACGAGGATGTCACTCCTCTTGCACAACACAAGTCATTCTAAATAACCCTTGGAAACAACATAAAAAGGTTACCGACAACAATAGGCCCAGGGATGGAACTTAGCACGGTAGCATCATTCTGTCTCTTGTAAGGGCAATTTACCTCGAACTTGTTCTTTTATTGGATTCGAACCTGAGATAATGTGTTGATACCAAACATAGGAAAAATAGCTAATTCTTCCTACCTAAAGCTTAAGCTTTCAATAATGGACGCTATAACTGTCACATTTAATCCTCGTTCAAAGCTCTCACCAAGTCAAGAGGATGTTACCCCCCTTGCACGACACAAGTCATTTTAAATGACCCTTGGAAACAACATAGAAAGGTTACCCACAACAATAGGCCCAGAGATTGTACTTACCTCGGTTGCATCATTCTGTCTCTTTAAAGGGAAATCCATCTCGAACTGGGGATTTTATGGGATTCGAACCTGAGATCTTGTTTTGATACCAAACATAGGAAAAATAGCTAATCCTTCCTACCTAAAGCTTAGCTTTCAATACGGGACGCTTGAACTGTCACACTCAATCCTCGTTCAAAGCTCACACCAAGTCACGAGGATGTTACCCCTTATGCACCACACAAGTCATTCTAAATGACCCTTGGAAACAACATAGAAAGGTTACCCACAACAACGAGCCCAGGGATGGTACTTACCTTGGTTGCTTCATTCCATCTCTTTAAAGGGAAATTCATCACGAACTGGGGCTTTTATGGGATTCGAACCTGAGATCATGTTTTGATACCAAACATAGGAAAAATAGCTAATCCTTCCTACCTAAAGCTTAAGCTTTCAATACGGGACGCTTGAACTGTCACACTTAATCCTCGTTCAAAGCTCACACCAAGTCACGAGGATGTTACCCCTTATGCACCACACAAGTCATTCTAAATGACCCTTGGAAACAACATAGAAAGGTTACCCACAACAACGAGCCCAGGGATGGTACTTACCTTGGTTGCATCATTCCCTCTCTTTAAATAGAAATTCATCTCGAACTGGGGCTTTTATGGGATTCGAACCTGAGATCATGTTTTGATACCAAACATAGGAAAAATAGCTAATCCTTCCTACCTAAAGCTTGAGCTTTCAATACGGGACGCTTGAACTATCACACTTAATCCTTGTTCAAAACTCTCACCAAGTCACGAGGATGTCACTCCTCTTGCACGACACAAGTCATTCTAAATAACCCTTGGAAACAACATAAAAAGGTTACCGACAACAATAGGCCCAGGGATGGAACTTACCACGGTAGCATCATTCTGTCTCTTGTAAGGGCAATTTACCTCGAACTTGTGCTTTTATTGGATTCGAACCTGAGATAATGTGTTGATACCAAACATAGGAAAAATAGCTAATTCTTCCTACCTAAAGCTTAAGCTTTCAATAATGGACGCTATAACTGTCACATTTAATCCTCGTTCAAAGCTCTCACCAAGTCAAGAGGATGTTATCCCCCTTGCACGACACAAGTCATTTTAAATGACCCTTACAAATAACATAGAAAGGTTACCCACAATAATAGGCCCAGGGATGGTACTTACCTCGGTTGCATCATTTTGTCTCTTTAAAGGGAAATTCATCTCGAACTGGGGCTTTTATGGGATTTGACCCTGATATCATATTTTGATACCAAACATAGGAAAAATACCTAATCCTTCCTACCTAAAGCTTATGCTTTCAATACGGGACGCTTGAACTGTCACACTTAATCCTCGTTCAAAGCTCACAGCACGTCACGAGGATGTTACCCCTTATGCACCACACAAGTCATTCTAAATGACCCTTGGAAAATACATAGAAAGGTTACCCCAACAACGAGCACAGGGATGGTACTTACCTTGGTTGCGTCATTCCGTCTCTTTAATGGGAAATTCATCTCGAATTGGGGCTTTTATGGGATTCGAACCTGATATCATGTTTTGATACCAAACATAGGAAAAATAGCTAATCCTTCCTACCTAAAGCTTAAGCTTTCAATACGGGACGCTTGAACTGTCACACTTAATCCTCGTTCAAAGCTCTAACCAAGTCACGAGGATGTTACCCCCCATGCACCACACAAGTCATTCTGAATGACCCTTGGAAATAACATAGAAAGGTTACCCACAATAATAGGCCCAGGGATGGTACTTACCTCGGTTGCATCATTCTGTCTCTTTAAAGGGAAATTCATCTCGAACTGGGCCTTTTATGGGATTCGAACCTGATATCATGTTTTGATACCAAACATAGGAACAATAGCTAATCCTTCCTACCTAAAGCTAAAGGTTTAAATACGGGACGCTTGAACTATTACACTGAATCCTCGTTCAAAGCTCACACCAAGTCACAAGGATGTTACCCCATATACACCACACAAGTCATTCTAAATGACCCTTGGAAACAACATAGAAAGGTTACCGACATCAACGAGCCCAGGGATGGTAATTACCTTGGTTGCGTCATTCCGTCTCTTTAAAGGGAAATTCATCTCGAACTGGGGCTGTTATGGGATTCGAACCTGAGATCATGTTTTGATACCAAACATAGGAAAAATAGCTAATCCTTCCTACCTAAAGCTTAAGCTTTCAATACGGGACGCTTGAACTGTCACACTTAATCCTCGTTCAAACCTCACACCAAGTCACGAGGATGTTACCCCTTATGCACCACACAAGTCATTCTAAATGACCCTAGGAAAATACATAGAAAGGTTACCGACAACAACGAGCGCATGGATGGTACTTACCTTGATTGCGTCATTCCGTCTCTTTAAAGGGAAATTCATCTCGAACTGGGGATTTTATGGGATTCGAACCTGATATCATGTTTTGATACCAAACATAGGAAAAATAGCTAATCCTTCCTACCTAAAGCTTAAGCTTTCAATACGAGACACTTGAACTGTCACACGTAATCCTCGTTCAAAGCTCACACCAAGTGACGAGGATGTTATCCCTCATGCACGACACAAGTCATTCTAAATGACCCTTGGAAACAACATAGAAAGGTTACCCACAACAAAGAGCCCAAGGATGGTAATTACCTCGATTGCGTCATTCCGTCTCATTTAAGGGAAATTCATCTCGAACTTGTGCTCTTATGGGATTCGAACCTGAGATCATGTTTTGATACCAAACATATAAAAAATAGCTAATCCTTCCTACCTAAAGCTTTAGCTTTCAATACGGGACGCTGGAACTGTCACACTTAAACCTCGTTCAAAGCACACACCAAGTCACAAGGATATCATCCCTCATGCACGACACAAGTCATTCTAAATGGCCTTTGGAAACAACATAAAAAGGTTACCCACAACAACGAGCACAGGCATGGTACTTACCTTTGTTGCGTCATTCCGTCTCTTTTAAGGGAAATTCATCTGGAACCTGTGCTTTTATGGGATTCGAACCTGAGATCATGTTTTGATACCAAACATAGGAAATAGAGCTAATCCTTCCTACCTCATGCTTAAGCTTTCAATACGGGACGCTTGAACTGTCACACTTAAACCTCGTTCAAAGCTCACACCAAGTCACAAGGATGTTATCCCTCATGCACGACACAAGTCATTCTAAATGACCCTTGGAAACAACATAGAAAGGTTACCCACAACAACGAGCCCAGCATGGTACTTACGTTGTTTGCGTCATTCCGTCTCTTTTAAGGGAAATTCATCTCGAAATTGTTCTTTTATGGGATTCGAACCTGAGATCATATTTTGAAACCAAACATAGGAAAAATAGCAAATCCTTCCTACCTAATGCTTAAGCTTTCAATACGGGACGCTTGAACTGTCACACTTAAACCTCGTTCAAAGCACACACCAAGTCACAAGGATATCATCCCTCATGCACGACACAAGTCATTCTAAATGGCCTTTGGAAACAACATAAAAAGGTTACCCACAACAACGAGCACAGGCATGGTACTTACCTTTGTTGCGTCATTCCGTCTCTTTTAAGGGAAATTCATCTGGAACCTGTGCTTTTATGGGATTCGAGCCTGAGATAATGTTTTGATACCAAACAAAGGATAAATAGCTAATCCTTCCTACCTGATGCTTAAGCTTTCAATACGGGACGCTTGAACTGTCACACTTAAACCTCGTTCAAAGCTAACACAAAGTGACGAGGATGTTATCCCTCATGCACGACACAAGTCATTCTAAATGACCCTTGGAAACAACATAGAAAGGTTACCCACAACAACGAGCCCAGGCATGGTACTTACCTTGGTTGCATCATTCCGTCTCTTTTAAGGGAAATTTACCTCCAACATGTGCTTTTATGGGATTCGAACGTGATATCATGTTTTGATACCAAGCATAGGATAAATAGCTAATCCTTCCTACCTAAAGCTTAAGCTTTCAATACGGGAAACTTGAACTGTCACACTTAATCCTCATTAAAAGCTCACACCAAGTGACGAGGATGTTACCCCCCATACACCACACAAGTCATTCTAAATGACCCTTGGAAACAACATAGAAAGGTTACCCACAACAACGAGCCGAGACATGGTACTTACCTCTGTTGCATCATTCCTTCTCTTTAATGGAAAATTCATCTCGAATTGGGGCTTTTATGGGATTCGAACCTGATATCATGTTTTGATACCAAACATAGGAAAAATAGCTAATCCTTCCTACCTAAAGCTTAAGCTTTCAATACGGGACGCTTGAACTGTCACACTTAATCCTCGTTCAAAGCTCTAACCAAGTCACGAGGATGTTACCCCCCATGCACCACACAAGTCATTCTGAATGACCCTTGGAAATAACATAGAAAGGTTACCCACAACAACGAGCCGAGGGATGGTACTTACCTTGGTTGCGTCATTCCGTCTCTTTAAAGGGAAATTCATCTAGAACTGGGGCTTTTATGGGATTCGAACCTGATATCATGTTTTGATACCAAACATAGGAAAAATAGCTAATCCTTCCTACCTAAAGCTTAAGCTTTCAATACGGGACGCTTGAACTGTCACACTTAATCCTCGTTCAAAGCTCACACCAAGTCACGAGGATGTTACCCCTTATGCACCACACAAGTCATTCTAAATGACCCTAGGAAAATACATAGAAAGGTTACCGACAACAACGAGCGCATGGATGGTACTTACCTTGGTTGCGTCATTCCGTCTCTTTAAAGGGAAATTCATCTCGAACTGGGGATTTTATGGGATTCGAACCTGATATCATGTTCTGATACCAAACATAGGAAAAATAGCTAATCCTTCCTACCTAAAGCTTAAGCTTTCAGTACGGGACGCTTGAACTGTCACACTTAATCCTCGTTCAAAGCTCTAACCAAGTCACGAGGATGTTACCCCCCATGCAACACACAAGTCATTCTGAATGACCCTTGGAAACAACATAGAACGGTTACCCACAATAATAGGCCCACGGATGGTACTTACCTCGGTTGCATCATTCTGTCTCTTTAAAGGGAAATTCATCTCGAACTGGGGATTTTATGGGATTCGAACCTGATATTATGTTTTGATACCAAAATCGGAAAAATAGCTAATCCTTCTTACCTAAAGCTTAAGCTTTCAATACGGGACGCTGGAACTGTCACACTTAAACCTCGTTCAAAGCTCACAACAAGTCACGAGGATGTTACCCCTTATGCACCACACAAGTCATTCTAAATGACCCTTGGAAATAACATAGATAGGTTACCTACAACAACGAGCCCAGGGATGCGACTTACCTTGGTTGCGTCATTCCGTCTCTTTAAAGGGAAATTCATCTCGAAATGGGGTTTTTATGTGATTCGAACCTGAGATCATGTTTGGATACCAAACATAGGAAAAATAGCTAATCCTTCCTACCTAAAGCTTAAGCTTTCAATACGGGACGCTTGAACTGTTACACTTAATCCTCGTTCAAAGCTCACACCAAGTCACGAGGATGTTACCCCTTATGCACCACACAAGTCATTCTAAATGACCCTTGGAAACAACATAGAAAGGTTACCAACAACAACGAGCCCAGGTATGGTACTTACCTTGGTTGCGTCATTCTGTCTCTTTAAAGGGAAATTCATCTAGAACTGGAGCTTTTATGAGATTTGAACCTGAGATCATGTTTGGATACCAAACATAGGAAAAATAGCTAATCCTTCCTACCTAAAGCTTAAGCATTCAATACGGGATGCTTGAACTGTCACACTTAATCCTCGTTCAAAGCTCTAACCGAGTCACGAGGATGTTACCCCCCATGCACCACACAAGTCATTCTGAATGACCCTTGGAAACAACATAGAAAGGTTACCCACAATAATAGGCCCAGGGATGGTACTTACCTCGGTTGCATCATTTTCTCTCTTTAAAGGGAAATTCATCTCGAACTGGGGCTTTTATGAGATTTGAACCTGATATCATATTTTGATACCAAACATAGGAAAAATAACTAATCCTTCCTACCTAAAGCTTAAGCTTTCAATACGGGACGCTTGAACTGTCACACTTAATCCTCGTTCAAAGCTCACACCAAGTCACGAGGATGTTACCCCTTATGCACCACACAAGTCATTCTAAATGACTCTTGGAAACAACATAGAAAGGTTACCCACAACAACGAGCCCAGGGATGGTACATACCTTGGTTGCGTCATTCCGTCTCTTTAAAGGGAAATTCATCTAGAACTGGAATTTTTATGAGATTCGAACCTGAGATCATGTTTTGATACCAAACATAGGAAAAATAGCTAATCCTTCCTACCTAAAGCTTAAGCTTTCAATACGGGACGCTTGAACTGTCACACTTAATCCTCGTTCAAAGCTCACACCAAGTCACGAGGATGTTACCCCTTATGCACCACACAAGTCATTCTAAATGACCCTTGGAAAATACATAGAAAGGTTACCCACAACAACGAGCGCACGGATGGTACTTACCTTGGTTGCGTCATTTCGTCGCTTTAAATGGAAATTCATCTAGAACTGGAGCTTTTATGAGATTCGAACCTGAGATCATGTTTTGATACCAAACATAGGAAAAATAGCTAATCCTTTCTACCTAAAGCTTAAACTTTCAATACGGGACGCTTCAACTGTCACACTTAATCCTCGTTCAAAGCTCACACCAAGTCACGAGGATATTACCCCTTGTGCACCACACAAGTCATTCTAAATGACGATTAGAAAATAAATAGAAAGGTTACCCACAACAACGAGCGCAGGGATAGTACTTACCTTGGTTACGTCATTCCGTCTCTTTAAAGGGAAATTCATCTCGAACTGGGGCTTTTATGGGATTCCAACCTGATATCATGTTTTGATACCAAACATAGGAAAAATAGCTAATCCTTCCTACCTAAAGCTTAAGCTTTCAATACGGGACGGTTGAACTATTACACTTAATCCTCGTTCAAAGCTCTCACCAAGTCACGAGGATGTTACCCCTTATGCACCACACATACAAAGGTTACCCATAACAATAGGCCCAGGGATGGTACTTACCTCGGTTGCATTATTCTGTCTCTTTAAAAGGAAATTCATCTCGAACTGGGGCTTTTATGGGATTCGAACCTGATATCATGTTTTGATACCAAACATAGGAAAAATAGCTAATCCTTTCTACCTAAAGCTTAAGCTTTCAATACGGGACGCTTGAACTGTTACACTTAATCCTCGTTCAAAGCTCTCACCAAGTCACGAGGATGTTACCCCTTATGCACCACACAAGTCATTCTGAATTACCCTTGGAAACAACATACAAAGGTTACCCACAACAATAGGCCCAGGGATGGTACTTACCTCGGTTGCATCATTCTGTCTCTTTAAAGGGAAATTCATCTAGAATTGGGGCTTTTATGGGATTCGAACCTGATATCATGTTTTGATACCAAACATAGGAAAAATAGCTAATCCTTCCTACCTAAAGCTTAAGCTTTCAATACGGGAGGCTTGAACTGTCACACTTAATCCTCGTTCAAAGCTCACACCAAGTCACGAGGATGTTACCCCTTATGCACCACACAAGTCATTCTAAATGACCCTTGGAAAATACATAGAAAGGTTACCCACAACAACGAGCGCACGGATGGTACTTACCTTGGTTGCATCATTCCGTTTCTTTAAAGGGAAATTCATCTAGAACTGGAGCTTTTTTGAGATTCGAACCTGAGATCATGTTTTGATACCCATCATAAGAAAAATAGATAATCCTTCCTACCTAAAGCTTAAGCTTTCAATACGGGAAGCTTGAACTGTCACACTTAATCCTCGTTCAAAGCTCACAACAAGTCACGAGGATGTTACCCCATATACACCAAACAAATCATTCTAAATGACCCTTGGAAAGAACATAGAAAGGTTACCGACAACAACGAGCTCAGGGATGGTACTTACCTTGGTTGCGTCATTCCGTCTCTTTAATCTGAAATTCATCTCGAATTGGGGCTTTTATAGGATTCGAACCTGAGATCATGTTTTGATACCAAACATAGGAAAAATAGCTAATCCTTCTTACCTAAAGCTTAAGCTTTCAATACGGGACGCTGGAACTGTCACACTTAAACCTCGTTCAAAGCTCACAACAAGTCACGAGGATGTTACCCCTTATGCACCACACAAGTCATTCTAAATGACCCTTGGAAACAACATAGAAAGGTTACCCACAACAACGAGCCCAGGGATGGTACATACCTTGGTTGCGTCATTCCGTCTCTTTAAAGGGAAATTCATCTAGAACTGGAACTTTTATGAGATTCGAACCTGAGATCATGTTTTGATACCAAACATAGGAAAAATAGCTAATCCTTCCTACCTAAAGCTTAAGCTTTCAATACGGGACGCTTGAACTGTTACACTTAATCCTCGTTCAAAGCTCACACCAAGTCACGAGGATGTTACCCATTATGCACCACACAAGTCATTCTAAATGACCCTTGGAAACAACATAGAAAGGTCACCAACAACAACGAGCCCAGGTATGGTACTTACCTTGGTTGCGTCATTCTGTCTCTTTAAAGGGAAATTCATCTAGAATTGGGGCTTTTATAGGATTCGAACCTGAGATCATGTTTTGATACCAAACATAGGAAAAATAGCTAATCCTTCCTACCTAAAGCTTAAGCTTTCAATACGGGATGCTTGAACTGTTACACTTAATCCTCATTCAAAGCTCTCACCAAGTCACGAGGATGTTACCCCTTATGCACCACACAAGTCATTCTGAATTACAATTGGAAACTACATACAAAGGTTACCCACAACAATAGGCCCAGGGATGGTACTTACCTCGGTTGCATCATTTTGTCTCTTTAAAGGGAAATTCATCTCGAACTGGGGCTTTTATGGGATTCGAACCTGATATCATGTTTTGATACCAAACATAGGAAAAATAGCTAATCCTTCCTACCTAAAGCTTAAGCTTTCAATACGGGAGGCTTGAACTGTCACACTTAATCCTCGTTCAAAGCTCACACCAAGTCACGAGGATGTTACCCCTTATGCACCACACAAGTCATTCTAAATGACCCTTGGAAAATACATAGAAAGGTTACCCACAACAACGAGCGCATGGATGGTACTTACCTTGGTTGCGTCATTCCGTTTCTTTAAAGGGAAATTCATCTAGAACTGGAGCTTTTTTGAGATTCGAACCTGAGATCATGTTTTGATACCAAACATAGGAAAAATAGCTAATCCTTCCTACCTAAAGCTTAAGCTTTCAATACGGGAGGCTTGAACTGTCACACTTAATCCTCGTTCAAAGCTCACAACAAGTCACGAGGATGTTACCCCATATACACCAAACAAATCATTCTAAATGACCCTTGGAAAGAACATAGAAAGGTTACCGACAACAACGAGCTCAGGGATGGTACTTACCTTGGTTGCGTCATTCCGTCTCTTTAATCTGAAATTCATCTCGAATTGGGGCTTTTATAGGATTCGAACCTGAGATCATGTTTTGATACCAAACATAGGAAAAATAGCTAATCCTTCTTACCTAAAGCTTAAGCTTTCAATACGGGACGCTGGAACTGTCACACTTAAACCTCGTTCAAAGCTCACAACAAGTCACGAGGATGTTACCCCTTATGCACCACACAAGTCATTCTAAATGACCCTTGGAAACAACATAGAAAGGTTACCCACAACAACGAGCCCAGGGATGGTACATAACTTGGTTGCGTCATTCCGTCTCTTTAAAGGGAAATTCATCTAGAACTGGAACTTTTATGAGATTCGAACTGAGATCATGTTTTGATACCAAACATAGGAAAAATAGCTAATCCTTCCTACCTAAAGCTTAAGCTTTCAATACGGGACGCTTGAACTGTTACACTTAATCCTCGTTCAAAGCTCACACCAAGTCACGAGGATGTTACCCCTTATGCACCACACAAGTCATTCTAAATGACCCTTGGAAACAACATAGAAAGGTTACCAACAACAACGAGCCCAGGTACGGTACTTACCTTGGTTGCGTCATTCTGTCTCTTTAAAGGGAAATTCATCTAGAATTGGGGATTTTATAGGATTCGAACCTGAGATCATGTTTTGATACCAAACATAGGAAAAATAGCTAATCCTTCATACCTAAAGCTTAAGCTTTCAATACGGGATGCTTGAACTGTCACACTTAATCTTCGTTCAAAGCTCTAACCATGTCAAGAGGATGTTACCCCCCATGCACCACACAAGTCATTCTAAATGACCCTTGGGAACAACATAGAAAGGTTACCCACAATAATAGGCCCAGGGATGGTACTTACCTCGGTTGCATCATTTTGTCTCTTTAAAGGGAAATTCATCTCGAACTGGGGCTTTTATGAGATTTGAACCTGATATCATATTTTGATACCAAACATAGGAAAAATAACTAATCCTTCCTACCTAAAGCTTATGCTTTCAATACGGGACGCTTGAACTGTCACACTTAATCCTCGTTCAAAGCTCACACCAAGTCACGAGGATGTTACCCCTTATGCACCACACAAGTCATTCTAAATGACCCTTGGAAACAACATAGAAAGGTCACCTACAACAACGAGCCCAGGGATGGTACATACCTTGGTTGCGTCATTCCGTCTCTTTAAAGGGAAATTCATCTAGAACTGGAACTTTTATGAGATTCGAACCTGAGATCATGTTTTGATACCAAACATAGGAAAAATAGCTAATCCTTCCTACCTAAAGCGTCAGCTTTCAATACGGGACGCTTGAACTGTCACACTTAATCCTCGTTCAAAGCTCTAACCAAGTCAAGAGGATGTTACCCCCCATGCACCACACAAGTCATTCTAAATGACCCTTGGGAACAACATAGAAAGGTTACCCACAATAATAGGCCCAGGGATGGTACTTACCTCGGTTGCATCATTTTGTCTCTTTAAAGGGAAATTCATCTCGAACTGGGGCTTTTATGAGATTTGAACCTGATATCATATTTTGATACCAAACATAGGAAAAATAACTAATCCTTCCTACCTAAAGCTTATGCTTTCAATACGGGACGCTTGAACTGTCACACTTAATCCTCGTTCAAAGCTCACAGCACGTCACGAGGATGTTACCCCTTATGCACCACACAAGTCATTCTAAATGACCCTTGGAAAATACAAAGAAAGTTTACCCACAACAACGAGCGCACGGATGGTACTTACCTTGGTTGCGTCATTCCGTCGCTTTAAATGGAAATTCATCTAGAACTGGAGCTTTTATGAGATTCGAACCTGAGATCATGTTTTGATACCAAACATAGGAAAAATAGCTAATCCTTTCTACCTAAAGCTTAAACTTTCAATACGGGACGCTTCAACTGTCACACTTAATCCTCGTTCAAAGCTCACACCAAGTCACGAGGATGTTACCCCTTGTGCACCACACAAGTCATTCTAAATGACCATTAGAAAATAAATAGAAAGGTTACCCACAACAACGAGCGCAGGGATGGTACTTACCTTGGTTACGTCATTCCGTCTCTTTAAAGGGAAATTCATCTCGAACTGGGGATTTTATGGGATTCCAACCTGATATCATGTTTTGATACCAAACATAGGAAAAATAGCTAATCCTTCCTACCTAAAGCTTAAGCTTTCAATACGGGACGGTTGAACTATTACATTTAATCCTCGTTCAAAGCTCTCACCAAGTCACGAGGATGTTACCCCTTATGCACCACACAAGTCATTCTGAATTACCCTTGGAAACAACATACAAAGGTTACCCACAACAATAGGCCCAGGGATGGTACTTACCTCGGTTGCATTATTCTGTCTCTTTAAAAGGAAATTCATCTCGAACTTGGGCTTTTATGGGATTCGAACCTGATATCATGTTTTGATACCAAACATAGGAAAAATAGCTAATCCTTCCTACCTAAAGCTTAAGCTTTCAATACGGGACGCTTGAACTGTTACACTTAATCCTCGTTCAAAGCTCTCACCAAGTCACGAGGATGTTACCCCTTATGCACCACACAAGTCATTCTGAATTACCCTTGGAAACTACATACAAAGGTTACCCACAACAATAGGCCCAGGGATGGTACTTACCTCGGTTGCATCATTTTGTCTCTTTAAAAGGAAATTCATCTCGAACTGGGGCTTTTATGGGATTCGACCCTGATATCATGTTTTGATACCAAACATAGGAAAAATAGCTAATCCTTCCTACCTAAAGCTTAAGCTTTCAATACGGGAGGCTTGAACTGTCACACTTAATCCTCGTTCAAAGCTAACACCAAGTCACGAGGATGTTACCCCTTATGCACCACACAAGTCATTCTAAATGACCTTTGGAAAATACATAGAAAGGTTACCCACAACAACGAGCACACGGATGGTACTTACCTTGGTTGCGTCATTCCGTCGCTTTAAATGGAAATTCATCTAGAACTGGAGCTTTTATGAGATTCGAACCTGAGATCATGTTTTGATACCAAACATAGGAAAAATAGCTAATCCTTCCTACCTAAAGCTGAAACTTTCAATACGGGACGCTTCAACTGTCACACTTAATCCTCGTTCAAAGCGCACACCAAGTCACGAGGATGTTACAACTTATGCACCACACAAGTCATTCTAAATGACCCTTAGAAAATACATAGAAAGGTTACCCACAACAACGAGCGCAGGGATAGTAATTACCTTGGTTACGTCATTCCGTCTCTTTAAAGGGAAATTCATCTCGAACTGGGGCTTTTATGGGATTCCAACCTGATATCATGTTTTGATACCAAACATAGGAAAAATAGCTAATCCTTCCTACCTAAAGCTTAAGCTTTCAATACGGGAGGCTTGAACTGTCACACTTAATCCTCGTTCAAAGCTCACACCAAGTCACGAGGATGTTACCCCTTATGCACCACACAAGTCATTCTAAATGACCCTTGGAAAATACATAGAAAGGTTACCCACAACAACAAGCGCACGGATGGTACTTACCTTGGTTGCGTCATTCCGTCTCTTTAAAGGGAAATTCATCTCGAACTGGGGCTTTTATGGGATTCCAACCTGATATCATGTTTTGATACCAAACATAGGAAAAATAGCTAATCCTTCCTACCTAAAGCTTAAGCTTTCAATACGGGAGGCTTGAACTGTCACACTTAATCCTCGTTCAAAGCTCACACCAAGTCACGAGGATGTTACCCCTTATGCACCACACAAGTCATTCTAAATGACCCTTGGAAAATACATAGAAAGGTTACCCACAACAACAAGCGCACGGATGGTACTTACCTTGGTTGCGTCATTCCGTCTCTTTAAAGGGAAATTCATCTCGAACTGGGGCTTTTATGGGATTCCAACCTGATATCATGTTTTGATACCAAACATAGGAAAAATAGCTAATCCTTCCTACCTAAAGCTTAAGCTTTCAATACGGGAAGCTTGAACTGTCACACTTAATCCTCGTTCAAAGCTCACAACAAGTCACGAGGATGACACCCCATATCCACCAAACAAATCATTCTAAATGACCCTTGGAAAGAACATAGAAAGGTTACCGACAACAACGAGCTCAGGGATGGTACTTACCTTGGTTGCGTCATTCCGTCTCTTTAATCTGAAATTCATCTCGAATTGGGGCTTTTATAGGATTCGAACCTGAGATCATGTTTTGATACCAAACATAGGAAAAATAGCTAATCCTTCCTACCTAAAGCTTAAGCTTTCAATACGGGACGCTTGAACTGTCACACTTAATCCTCGTTCAAAGCTCACACCAAGTCACGAGGATGTTACCCCTTATGCACCACACAAGTCATTCTAAATGACCCTTGGAAACAACATAGAAAGGTTACCCACAATAATAGGCCCAGGGATGGTACTTACCTCGGTTGCATCATTTTGTCTCTTTAAAGGGAAATTCATCTCGAACTGGGGCTTTTATGAGATTTGAACCTGATATCATATTTTGATACCAAACATAGGAAAAATAACTAATCCTTCCTACCTAAAGCTTATGCTTTCAATACGGGACGCTTGAACTGTCACACTTAATCCTCGTTCAAAGCTCACACCAAGTCACGAGGATGTTACCCCTTATGCACCACACAAGTCATTCTAAATGACCCTTGGAAACAACATAGAAAGGTCACCTACAACAACGAGCCCAGGGATGGTACATACCTTGGTTGCGTCATTCCGTCTCTTTAAAGGGAAATTCATCTAGAACTGGAACTTTTATGAGATTCGAACCTGAGATCATGTTTTGATACCAAACATAGGAAAAATAGCTAATCCTTCCTACCTAAAGCTTATGCTTTCAATACGGGACGCTTGAACTGTCACACTTAATCCTCGTTCAAAGCTCACAGCACGTCACGAGGATGTTACCCCTTATGCACCACACAAGTCATTCTAAATGACCCGTGGAAAATACAAAGAAAGTTTACCCACAACAACGAGCGCACGGATGGTACTTACCTTGGTTGCGTCATTCCGTCGCTTTAAATGGAAATTCATCTAGAACTGGAGCTTTTATGAGATTCGAACCTGAGATCATGTTTTGATACCAAACATAGGAAAAATAGCTAATCCTTTCTACCTAAAGCTTAAACTTTCAATACGGGACGCTTCAACTGTCACACTTAATCCTCGTTCAAAGCTCACACCAAGTCACGAGGATGTTACCCCTTGTGCACCACACAAGTCATTCTAAATGACCATTAGAAAATAAATAGAAAGGTTACCCACAACAACGAGCGCAGGGATAGTACTTACCTTGGTTACGTCATTCCGTCTCTTTAAAGGGAAATTCATCTCGAACTGGGGATTTTATGGGATTCCAACCTGATATCATGTTTTGATACCAAACATAGGAAAAATAGCTAATCCTTCCTACCTAAAGCTTAAGCTTTCAATACGGGACGGTTGAACTATTACATTTAATCCTCGTTCAAAGCTCTCACCAAGTCACGAGGATGTTACCCCTTATGCACCACACAAGTCATTCTGAATTACCCTTGGAAACAACATACAAAGGTTACCCACAACAATAGGCCCAGGGATGGTACTTACCTCGGTTGCATTATTCTGTCTCTTTAAAAGGAAATTCATCTCGAACTTGGGCTTTTATGGGATTCGAACCTGATATCATGTTTTGATACCAAACATAGGAAAAATAGCTAATCCTTCCTACCTAAAGCTTAAGCTTTCAATACGGGACGCTTGAACTGTTACACTTAATCCTCGTTCAAAGCTCTCACCAAGTCACGAGGATGTTACCCCTTATGCACCACACAAGTCATTCTGAATTACCCTTGGAAACTACATACAAAGGTTACCCACAACAATAGGCCCAGGGATGGTACTTACCTCGGTTGCATCATTTTGTCTCTTTAAAAGGAAATTCATCTCGAACTGGGGCTTTTATGGGATTCGACCCTGATATCATGTTTTGATACCAAACATAGGAAAAATAGCTAATCCTTCCTACCTAAAGCTTAAGCTTTCAATACGGGAGGCTTGAACTGTCACACTTAATCCTCGTTCAAAGCTCACACCAAGTCACGAGGATGTTACCCCTTATGCACCACACAAGTCATTCTAAATGACCTTTGGAAAATACATAGAAAGGTTACCCACAACAACGAGCACACGGATGGTACTTACCTTGGTTGCGTCATTCCGTCGCTTTAAATGGAAATTCATCTAGAACTGGAGCTTTTATGAGATTCGAACCTGAGATCATGTTTTGATACCAAACATAGGAAAAATAGCTAATCCTTCCTACCTAAAGCTGAAACTTTCAATACGGGACGCTTCAACTGTCACACTTAATCCTCGTTCAAAGCGCACACCAAGTCACGAGGATGTTACAACTTATGCACCACACAAGTCATTCTAAATGACCCTTAGAAAATACATAGAAAGGTTACCCACAACAACGAGCGCAGGGATAGTAATTACCTTGGTTACGTCATTCCGTCTCTTTAAAGGGAAATTCATCTCGAACTGGGGCTTTTATGGGATTCCAACCTGATATCATGTTTTGATACCAAACATAGGAAAAATAGCTAATCCTTCCTACCTAAAGCTTAAGCTTTCAATACGGGAGGCTTGAACTGTCACACTTAATCCTCGTTCAAAGCTCACACCAAGTCACGAGGATGTTACCCCTTATGCACCACACAAGTCATTCTAAATGACCCTTGGAAAATACATAGAAAGGTTACCCACAACAACAAGCGCACGGATGGTACTTACCTTGGTTGCGTCATTCCGTCTCTTTAAAGGGAAATTCATCTAGAACTGGAGCTTTTTTGAGATTCGAGCCTGAGATCATGTTTTGATACCAAACATAGGAAAAATAGCTAATCCTTTCTACCTAAAGCTTAAACTTTCAATACGGGACGCTTCAACTGTCACACTTAATCCTCGTTCAAAGCGCACACCAAGTCACGAGGATGTTACAACTTATGCACCACACAAGTCATTCTAAATGACCCTTAGAAAATACATAGAAAGGTTACCCACAACAACGAGCGCAGGGATAGTAATTACCTTGGTTACGTCATTCCGTCTCTTTAAAGGGAAATTCATCTCGAACTGGGGATTTTATGGGATTCCAACCTGATATCATGTTTTGATACCAAACATAGGAAAAATAGCTAATCCTTCCTACCTAAAGCTTAAGCTTTCAATACGGGAGGCTTGAACTGTCACACTTAATCCTCGTTCAAAGCTCACACCAAGTCACGAGGATGTTACCCCTTATGCACCACACAAGTCATTCTAAATGACCCTTGGAAAATACATAGAAAGGTTACCCACAACAACAAGCACACGGATGGTACTTACCTTGGTTGCGTCATTCCGTCTCTTTAAAGGGAAATTCATCTCGAACTGGGGCTTTTATGGGATTCCAACCTGATATCATGTTTTGATACCAAACATAGGAAAAATAGCTAATCCTTCCTACCTAAAGCTTAAGCTTTCAATACGGGAAGCTTGAACTGTCACACTTAATCCTCGTTCAAAGCTCACAACAAGTCACGAGGATGACACCCCATATCCACCAAACAAATCATTCTAAATGACCCTTGGAAAGAACATAGAAAGGTTACCGACAACAACGAGCTCAGGGATGGTACTTACCTTGGTTGCGTCATTCCGTCTCTTTAATCTGAAATTCATCTCGAATTGGGGCTTTTATAGGATTCGAACCTGAGATCATGTTTTGATACCAAACATTGGAAAAATAGCTAATCCTTCCTACCTAAAGCTTAAGCTTTCAATACGGGACGCTTCAACTGTCACACTTAATCCTCGTTCAAAGCGCACACCAAGTCACGAGGATGTTACCACTTATGCACCACACAAGTCACTCTAAATGACCCTTAGAAAATACATAGAAAGGTTACCCACAACAACGAGCGCAGGGATAGTACTTACCTTGGTTACGTCATTCCGTCTCTTTAAAGGGAAATTCATCTCGAACTGGGGCTTTTATGGGATTCCAACCTGATATCATGTTTTGATACCAAACATAGGAAAAATAGCTAATCCTTCCTACCTAAAGCTTAAGCTTTCAATACGGGACGGTTGAACTATTACACTTAATCCTCGTTCAAAGCTCTCACCAAGTCACGAGGATGTTACCCCTTATGCACCACACAAGTCATTCTGAATTACCCTTGGAAACAACATACAAAGGTTACCCATAACAATAGGCCCAGGGATGGTACTTACCTCGGTTGCATTATTCTGTCTCTTTAAAAGGAAATTCATCTCGAACTGGGGCTTTTATGGGATTCGAACCTGATATCATGTTTTGATACCAAACATAGGAAAAATAGCTAATCCTTTCTACCTAAAGCTTAAGCTTTCAATACGGGACGCTTGAACTGTTACACTTAATCCTCGTTCAAATCTCTCACCAAGTCACGAGGATGTTACAACTTATGCACCACACAAGTCATTCTAAATGACCCTTAGAAAATACATAGAAAGGTTACCCACAACAACGAGCGCAGGGATAGTAATTACCTTGGTTACGTCATTCCGTCTCTTTAAAGGGAAATTCATCTCGAACTGGGGCTTTTATGGGATTCCAACCTGATATCATGTTTTGATACCAAACATAGGAAAAATAGCTAATCCTTCCTACCTAAAGCTTAAGCTTTCAATACGGGAGGCTTGAACTGTCACACTTAATCCTCGTTCAAAGCTCACACCAAGTCACGAGGATGTTACCCCTTATGCACCACACAAGTCATTCTAAATGACCCTTGGAAAATACATAGAAAGGTTACCCACAACAACAAGCGTACGGATGGTACTTACCTTGGTTGCGTCATTCCGTCTCTTTAAAGGGAAATTCATCTCGAACTGGGGCTTTTATGGGATTCCAACCTGATATCATGTTTTGATACCAAACATAGGAAAAATAGCTAATCCTTCCTACCTAAAGCTTAAGCTTTCAATACGGGAAGCTTGAACTGTCACACTTAATCCTCGTTCAAAGCTCACAACAAGTCACGAGGATGTTACCCCTTATGCACCACACGAGTCATTCTAAATGACCCTTGGAAAATACATAGAAAGGTTACCCACAACAACGAGCGCACGGATGGTACTTACCTTGGTTGCGTCATTCCGTCTCTTTAAATGGAAATTCATCTAGAACTGGAGATTTTATGAGATTCGAACCTGAGATCATGTTTTGATACCAAACATAGGAAAAATAGCTAATCCTTCCTACCTAAAGCTTAAACTTTCAATACGGGACGCTTCAACTGTCACACTTAATCCTCGTTCAAAGCGCACACCAAGTCACGAGGATGTTACCACTTATGCACCACACAAGTCATTCTAAATGACCCTTAGAAAATACATAGAAAGGTTACCCACAACAACGAGCGCAGGGATAGTACTTACCTTGGTTACGTCATTCCGTCTCTTTAAAGGGAAATTCATCTCAAACTGGGGCTTTTATGGGATTCCAACCTGATATCATGTTTTGATACCAAACATAGGAAAAATAGCTAATCCTTCCTACCTAAAGCTTAAGCTTTCAATACGGGACGGTTGAACTATTACACTTAATCCTCGTTCAATGCTCTCACTAAGTCACGAGGATGTTACCCCTTATGCACCACACAAGTCATTCTGAATTACCCTTGGAAACAACATACAAAGGTTACCCATAACAATAGGCCCAGGGATGGTACTTACCTCGGTTGCATTATTCTGTCTCTTTAAAAGGAAATTCATCTCGAACTGGGGCTTTTATGGGATTCGAACCTGATATCATGTTTTGATACCAAACATAGGAAAAATAGCTAATCCTTTCTACGTAAAGCTTAAGCTTTCAATACGGGACGCTTGAACTGTTACACTTAATCCTCGTTCAAAGCTCTCACCAAGTCACGAGGATGTTACCCCTTATGCACCACACAAGTCATTCTGAATTACCCTTGGAAACTACATACAAAGGTTACCCATAACAATAGGCCCAGGGATGGTACTTACCTCGGTTGCATCATTCTGTCTCTTTAAAAGGAAATTCATCTCGAACTGTGGCTTTTATGGGATTCGAACCTGATATCATGTTTTGATACCAAACATAGGAAAAATAGCTAATCCTTCCTACCTAAAGCTTAAGCTTTCAAAACGGGACGCTTGAACTGTCACACGTAATCCTCGTTCAAAGCTCACACCAAGTCAAGAGGATGTTACCCCTTATCCACCACACAAGTCATTCTAAATGATCCTTGGAACAACATAGAAAGGTTACCCACAACAACGAGCCCAGGGATGGTACTTACCTTGGTTGCGTCATTCCGTCTCTTTAAAGGGAAATTCATCAGAACGGGAGCTTTTATGAGATTCGAACCTGAGATCATGTTTTGATACCAAACATAGGAAAAATAGCTAATCCTTCCTACCTAAAGCGTAAGCTTTCAATACGGGAGGCTTGACCTGTCACACTTAATCCTCGTTCAAAGCTCACAACAAGTCACGAGGATGTTACCCCTTATGCACCACACGAGTCATTCTAAATGACCCGTGGAAAATACATAGAAAGGTTACCCACAACAACGAGCGCACGGATGGTACTTACCTTGGTTGCGTCATTCCGTCTCTTTAAATGGAAATTCATCTAGAACTGGAGATTTTATGAGATTCGAACCTGAGATCATGTTTTGATACCAAACATAGGAAAAATAGCTAATCCTTCCTACCTAAAGCTTAAACTTTCAATACGGGACGCTTCAACTGTCACACTTAATCCTCGTTCAAAGCGCACACCAAGTCACGAGAATGTTACCACTTATGCACCACACAAGTCATTCTAAATGACCCTTAGAAAATACATAGAAAGGTTACCCACAACAACGAGCGCAGGGATAGTACTTACCTTGGTTACGTCATTCCGTCTCTTTAAAGGGAAATTCATCTCGAACTGGGGCTTTTATGGGATTCCAACCTGATATCATGTTTTGATACCAAACATAGGAAAAATAGCTAATCCTTCCTACCTAAAGCTTAAGCTTTCAATACGGGACGGTTGAACTATTACACTTAATCCTCGTTCAAAGCTCTCACCAAGTCACGAGGATGTTACCTCTTATGCACCACACAAGTCATTCTGAATTACCCTTGGAAACAACATACAAAGGTTACCCATAACAATAGGCCCAGGGATGGTACTTACCTCGGTTGCATTATTCTGTCTCTTTAAAAGGAAATTCATCTCGTACTGGGGCTTTTATGGGATTCGAACCTGATATCATGTTTTGATACCAAACATAGGAAAAATAGCTAATCCTTTCTACCTAAAGCTTAAGCTTTCAATACGGGACGCTTGAACTGTTACACTTAATCCTCGTTCAAAGCTCTCACCAAGTCACGAGGATGTTACCCCTTATGCACCACACAAGTCATTCTGAATTACCCTTGGAAACTACATACAAAGGTTACCCATAACAATAGGCCCAGGGATGGTACTTACCTCGGTTGCATCATTCTGTCTCTTTAAAAGGAAATTCATCTCGAACTGTGGCTTTTATGGGATTCGAACCTGATATCATGTTTTGATACCAAACATAGGAAAAATAGCTAATCCTTCCTACCTAAAGCTTAAGCTTTCAATACGGGACGCTTGAACTGTCACACGTAATCCTCGTTCAAAGCTCACACCAAGTCAAGAGGATGTTACCCCTTATCCACCACACAAGTCATTCTAAATGATCCTTGGAACAACATAGAAAGGTTACCCAAAACAACGAGCCCAGGGATGGTACTTACCTTGGTTGCGTCATTCCGTCTCTTTAAAGGGAAATTCATCAGAACGGGAGCTTTTATGAGATTCGAACCTGAGATCATGTTTTGATACCAAACATAGGAAAAATAGCTAATCCTTCCTACCTAAAGCGTAAGCTTTCAATACGGGAGGCTTGACCTGTCACCCTTAATCCTCGTTCAAAGCTCACACCAAGTCACGAGGATGTTACCCCTTATGCACCACACGAGTCATTCTAAATGACCCTTGGAAAATACATAGAAAGGTTACCCACAACAACGAGCGCACGGATGGTACTTACCTTGGTTGCGTCATTCCGTCTCTTTAAATGGAAATTCATCTAGAACTGGAGATTTTATGAGATTCGAACCTGAGATCATGTTTTGATACCAAACATAGGAAAAATAGCTAATCCTTCCTACCTAAAGCTTAAACTTTCAATACGGGACGCTTCAACTGTCACACTTAATCCTCGTTCAAAGCGCACACCAAGTCACGAGGATGTTACCACTTATGCACCACACAAGTCATTCTAAATGACCCTTAGAAAATACATAGAAAGGTTACCCACAACAACGAGCGCAGGGATAGTACTTACCTTGGTTACGTCATTCCGTCTCTTTAAAGGGAAATTCATCTCGAACTAGGGCTTTTATGGGATTCCAACCTGATATCATGTTTTGATACCAAACATAGGAAAAATAGCTAATCCTTCCTACCTAAAGCTTAAGCTTTCAATACGGGACGGTTGAACTATTACACTTAATCCTCGTTCAAAGCTCTCACCAAGTCACGAGGATGTTACCCCTTATGCACCACACAAGTCATTCTGAATTACCCTTGGAAACAACATACAAAGGTTACCCATAACAATAGGCCCAGGGATGGTACTTACCTCGGTTGCATTATTCTGTCTCTTTAAAAGGAAATTCATCTCGAACTGGGGCTTTTATGGGATTCGAACCTGATATCATGTTTTGATACCAAACATAGGAAAAATAGCTAATCCTTTCTACCTAAAGCTTAAGCTTTCAATACGGGACGCTTGAACTGTTACACTTAATCCTCGTTCAAAGCTCTCACCAAGTCACGAGAATGTTACCCCTTATGCACCACACAACTCATTCTGAATTACCCTTGGAAACTACATACAAAGGTTACCCACAACAATAGGCCCAGGGATGGTACTTACCTCGGTTGCATCATTCTGTCTCTTTAAAAGGAAATTCATCTCGAACTGTGGCTTTTATGGGATTCGAACCTGATATCATGTTTTGATACCAAACATAGGAAAAATAGCTAATCCTTCCTACCTAAAGCTTAAGCTTTCAATACGGGAGGCTTGAATTGTCACACTTAATCCTCGTTCAAAGCTCACACCAAGTCACGAGGATGTTACCCCTTATGCACCACACAAGTCATTCTAAATGACCCTTGGAAAATCCATAGAAAGGTTACCCACAACAACGAGCGCACGGATGGTACTTACCTTGGTTGCGTCATTCCGTCTCTTTAAAGGGAAATTCATCTAGAACTGGAGCTTTTTTGAGATTCGAACCTGAGATCACGTTTCGATACCCATAATAAGAAAAATAGATAATCCTTCCTACCTAAAGCTTAAGCTTTCAATACGGGAAGCTTGAACTGTCACACTTAATCCTCGTTCAAAGCTCACAACAAGTCACGAGGATGTTACCCCATATACACCAAACAAATCATTCTAAATGACCCTTGGAAAGAACATAGAAAGGTTACCGACAACAACGAGCTCAGGGATGGTACTTACCTTGGTTGCGTCATTCCGTCTCTTTAATCTGAAATTCATCTCGAATTGGGGCTTTTATAGGATTCGAACCTGAGATCATGTTTTGATACCAAACATAGGAAAAATAGCTAATCCTTCCTACCTAAAGCTTAAGCTTTCAATACGGGACGCTTGAACTGTCACACGTAATCCTCGTTCAAAGCTCACACCAAGTCAAGAGGATGTTACCCCTTATCCACCACACAAGTCATTCTAAATGACCCTTGGAACAACATAGAAAGGTTACCCACAACAACGAGCCCAGGGATGGTACTTACCTTGGTTGCGTCATTCCGTCTCTTTAAAGGGAAATTCATCTAGAACTGGAGCTTTTATGAGATTCGAACCTGAGATCATGTTTTGATACCAAACATAGGAAAAATAGCTAATCCTTCCTACCTAAAGCGTAAGCTTTCAATACGGGAGGCTTGACATGTCACCCTTAATCCTCGTTCAAAGCTCACACCAAGTCACGAGGATGTTACCCCTTATGCACCACACGAGTCATTCTAAATGACCCTTGGAAAATACATAGAAAGGTTACCCACAACAACGAGCCCAGGGATGGTACATACCTTGGTTGCGTCATTCCGTCTCTTTAAATGGAAATTCATCTAGAACTGGAACTTTTATGAGATTCGAACCTGAGATCATGTTTTGATACCAAACATAGGAAAAATAGCTAATCCTTCCTACCTAAAGCGTAAGCTTTCAATACGGGACGCTTGAACTGTCACACGTAATCCTCGTTCAAAGCTCACACCAAGTCACGAGGATGTTACCCCTTATGCACCACACAAGTCATTCTGAATTACCCTTGGAAACTACATACAAAGGTTACCCATAACAATAGGCCCAGGGATGGTACTTACCTCGGTTGCATCATTCTGTCTCTTTAAAAGGAAATTCATCTCGAACTGTGGCTTTTATGGGATTCGAACCTGATATCATGTTTTGATACCAAACATAGGAAAAATAGCTAATCCTTCCTACCTAAAGCTTAAGCTTTCAATACGGGACGCTTGAACTGTCACACGTAATCCTCGTTCAAAGCTCACACCAAGTCAAGAGGATGTTACCCCTTATCCACCACACAAGTCATTCTAAATGATCCTTGGAACAACATAGAAAGGTTACCCAAAACAACGAGCCCAGGGATGGTACTTACCTTGGTTGCGTCATTCCGTCTCTTTAAAGGGAAATTCATCAGAACGGGAGCTTTTATGAGATTCGAACCTGAGATCATGTTTTGATACCAAACATAGGAAAAATAGCTAATCCTTCCTACCTAAAGCGTAAGCTTTCAATACGGGAGGCTTGACCTGTCACCCTTAATCCTCGTTCAAAGCTCACACCAAGTCACGAGGATGTTACCCCTTATGCACCACACGAGTCATTCTAAATGACCCTTGGAAAATACATAGAAAGGTTACCCACAACAACGAGCGCACGGATGGTACTTACCTTGGTTGCGTCATTCCGTCTCTTTAAATGGAAATTCATCTAGAACTGGAGATTTTATGAGATTCGAACCTGAGATCATGTTTTGATACCAAACATAGGAAAAATAGCTAATCCTTCCTACCTAAAGCTTAAACTTTCAATACGGGACGCTTCAACTGTCACACTTAATCCTCGTTCAAAGCGCACACCAAGTCACGAGGATGTTACCACTTATGCACCACACAAGTCATTCTAAATGACCCTTAGAAAATACATAGAAAGGTTACCCACAACAACGAGCGCAGGGATAGTACTTACCTTGGTTACGTCATTCCGTCTCTTTAAAGGGAAATTCATCTCGAACTAGGGCTTTTATGGGATTCCAACCTGATATCATGTTTTGATACCAAACATAGGAAAAATAGCTAATCCTTCCTACCTAAAGCTTAAGCTTTCAATACGGGACGGTTGAACTATTACACTTAATCCTCGTTCAAAGCTCTCACCAAGTCACGAGGATGTTACCCCTTATGCACCACACAAGTCATTCTGAATTACCCTTGGAAACAACATACAAAGGTTACCCATAACAATAGGCCCAGGGATGGTACTTACCTCGGTTGCATTATTCTGTCTCTTTAAAAGGAAATTCATCTCGAACTGGGGCTTTTATGGGATTCGAACCTGATATCATGTTTTGATACCAAACATAGGAAAAATAGCTAATCCTTTCTACCTAAAGCTTAAGCTTTCAATACGGGACGCTTGAACTGTTACACTTAATCCTCGTTCAAAGCTCTCACCAAGTCACGAGAATGTTACCCCTTATGCACCACACAACTCATTCTGAATTACCCTTGGAAACTACATACAAAGGTTACCCACAACAATAGGCCCAGGGATGGTACTTACCTCGGTTGCATCATTCTGTCTCTTTAAAAGGAAATTCATCTCGAACTGTGGCTTTTATGGGATTCGAACCTGATATCATGTTTTGATACCAAACATAGGAAAAATAGCTAATCCTTCCTACCTAAAGCTTAAGCTTTCAATACGGGAGGCTTGAATTGTCACACTTAATCCTCGTTCAAAGCTCACACCAAGTCACGAGGATGTTACCCCTTATGCACCACACAAGTCATTCTAAATGACCCTTGGAAAATCCATAGAAAGGTTACCCACAACAACGAGCGCACGGATGGTACTTACCTTGGTTGCGTCATTCCGTCTCTTTAAAGGGAAATTCATCTAGAACTGGAGCTTTTTTGAGATTCGAACCTGAGATCACGTTTCGATACCCATAATAAGAAAAATAGATAATCCTTCCTACCTAAAGCTTAAGCTTTCAATACGGGAAGCTTGAACTGTCACACTTAATCCTCGTTCAAAGCTCACAACAAGTCACGAGGATGTTACCCCATATACACCAAACAAATCATTCTAAATGACCCTTGGAAAGAACATAGAAAGGTTACCGACAACAACGAGCTCAGGGATGGTACTTACCTTGGTTGCGTCATTCCGTCTCTTTAATCTGAAATTCATCTCGAATTGGGGCTTTTATAGGATTCGAACCTGAGATCATGTTTTGATACCAAACATAGGAAAAATAGCTAATCCTTCCTACCTAAAGCTTAAGCTTTCAATACGGGACGCTTGAACTGTCACACGTAATCCTCGTTCAAAGCTCACACCAAGTCAAGAGGATGTTACCCCTTATCCACCACACAAGTCATTCTAAATGACCCTTGGAACAACATAGAAAGGTTACCCACAACAACGAGCCCAGGGATGGTACTTACCTTGGTTGCGTCATTCCGTCTCTTTAAAGGGAAATTCATCTAGAACTGGAGCTTTTATGAGATTCGAACCTGAGATCATGTTTTGATACCAAACATAGGAAAAATAGCTAATCCTTCCTACCTAAAGCGTAAGCTTTCAATACGGGAGGCTTGACATGTCACCCTTAATCCTCGTTCAAAGCTCACACCAAGTCACGAGGATGTTACCCCTTATGCACCACACGAGTCATTCTAAATGACCCTTGGAAAATACATAGAAAGGTTACCCACAACAACGAGCCCAGGGATGGTACATACCTTGGTTGCGTCATTCCGTCTCTTTAAATGGAAATTCATCTAGAACTGGAACTTTTATGAGATTCGAACCTGAGATCATGTTTTGATACCAAACATAGGAAAAATAGCTAATCCTTCCTACCTAAAGCGTAAGCTTTCAATACGGGAGGCTTGACCTGTCACACTTAATCATCGTTCAAAGCTCACAGCAAGTCACGAGGATGTTACCCCTTATGCACCACACAAGTCATTCTAAATGACCCTTGGAAAATACATAGAAAGGTTACCCACAACAACGAGCGCACGGATGGTACTTACCTTGGTTATGTCATTCCGTCTCTTTAAAGGGAAATTCATCTCGAACTGGGGCTTTTATGGGATTCCAACCTGATATCATGTTTTGATACCAAACATAGGAAAAATAGCTAATCCTTCCTACCTAAAGCTTAAGTTTTCAATACGGGACGCTTGAACTGTTACACTTAATCCTCGTTCAAAGCTCACACCAAGTAACGAGGATGTTACCCCTTATGCACCACACAAGTCATTCTAAATGACCCTTGGAAAATACATAGAAAGGTTACCCACAACAACGAGCGCACGGATGGTACTTACCTTGGTTGCGTCATTCCGTCTCTTTAAAGGGAAATTCATCTAGAACTGGAGCTTTTTTGAGATTCGAACCTGAGATCATGTTTTGATACCCAATATAAGAAAAATAGCTAATCCTTCCTACCTAAAGCTTAAGCTTTCAATACGGGACGCTTGAACTGTCACACGTAATCCTCGTTCAAAGCTCACACCAAGTCAAGAGGATGTTACCCCTTATCCACCACACAAGTCATTCTAAATGACCCTTGGAACAACATAGAAAGGTTACCCACAACAACGAGCCCAGGGATGGTACTTACCTTGGTTGCGTCATTCCGTCTCTTTAAAGGGAAATTCATCTAGAACTGGAGCTTTTATGAGATTCGAACCTGAGATCATGTTTTGATACCAAACATAGGAAAAATAGCTAATCCTTCCTACCTAAAGCTTAAGCTTTCAAAACGGGACGCTTCAACTGTCACACTTAATCCTCGTTCAAAGCTCACACCAAGTCACAAGGATGTTACCCCTTATGCACCACACAAGTCATTCTAAATGACCCTTGGAAAATACATAGAAAGGTTACCCACAACAACGAGCACAGGGATGGTACTTACCTTGGTTGCGTCATTCCGTCTCTTTAATGGGAAATTCATCTCGAATTGGGGCTTTTATGGGATTCGAACCTGATATCATTTTTTGATACCAAACATAGGAAAAATAGCTAATCCTTCCTACCTAAAGCTTAAGCTATCAATACGGGACGCTTGAACTGTCACACTTAATCCTCGTTCAATGCTCTAACCAAGTCACGAGGATGTTACCCCCCATGCACCACACAAGTCATTCTGAATGACCCTTGCAAATAACATAGAAAGGTTACCCACAAAAATAGGCCCAGGGATGGTACTTACCTCGGTTGCATCATTCTGTCTCTTTAAAGGGAAATTCATCTCGAACTTGGCTTTTATGAGATTCGAACCTGATATCATATTTTGATACCAAACATAGGAAAAATAGCTAATCCTTCCTACCTAAAGCTTAAGCTTTTAATACGGGACGCTTGAACTGTCACACTTAATCCTCGTTCAAAGCTAACACAAAGTGACGAGGATGTTATCCCTCATGCACGACACAAGTCATTCTAAATGACCCTTGGAAACAACATAGAAAGGTTACCCACAACAACGAGCCCAGGCATGGTACTTACCTTGGTTGCATCATTCCGTCTCTTTTAAGGGAAATTTACCTCCAACTTGTGCTTTTATGGGATTCGAACGTGATATCATGTTTTGATACCAATCATAGGATAAATAGCTAATCCTTCCTACCTAAAGCTTAAGCTTTCAATACGGGAAACTTGAACTGTCACACTTAATCCTCATTAAAAGCTCACACCAAGTGACGAGGATGTTACCCCCCCATACACCACACAAGTCATTCTAAATGACCCTTGGAAACAACATAGAAAGGTTACCCACAACAACGAGCCGAGACATGGTACTTACCTCTGTTGCATCATTCCTTCTCTTTTAAGGGAAATTCATCTCGAACTTGTGCTTTTATGGGATTCGAACCTGAGATCATGTTTTGATACCAAACATAGGAAAAATAGCTAATCCTTCCTACCTGATGCTTAAGCTTTCAATACGGGACGCTTGAACTGTCACACTTAAACCTCGTTCAAAGCTCACACCAAGTCACAAGGATGTTATCCCTCATGCACGACACAAGTCATTCTAAATGACTCTTGGAAACAACAAGGAAAGGTTACCCACAACAACGAGCCGAGGGATGGTACTTACCTTGGTTGCGTCATTCCGTCTCTTTAAAGGGAAATTCATCTAGAACTGGGGCTTTTATGGGATTTGAACCTGATATCATGTTTTGATACCAAACATAGGAAAAATAGCTAATCCTTCCTACCTAAAGCTTAAGCTTTCAATACGGGACGCTTGAACTGTCACACTTAATCCTCGTTCAAAGCTCTAACCAAGTCACGAGGATGTTACCCCCCATGCACCACACAAGTCATTCTGAATGACCCTTGGAAACAACATAGAACGGTTACCCACAATAATAGGCCCACGGATGGTACTTACCTCGGTTGCATCATTCTGTCTCTTTAAAGGGAAATTCATCTCGAACTGGGGCTTTTATGGGATTCGAACCTGATATTATGTTCTGATACCAAACATAGGAAAAATAGCTAATCCTTCCTACCTAAAGCTTAAGCTTTCAATACGGGACGCTTGAACTGTCACACTTAATCCTCGTTCAAAGCTCTAACCAAGTCACGAGGATGTTACCCCCCATGCACCACACAAGTCATTCTGAATGACCCTTGGAAACAACATAGAAAGGTTACCTACAACAACGAGCCCAGGGATGGGACTTACCTTGGTTGCGTCATTCCGTATCTTTAAAGGGAAATTCATCTCGAAATGGGGTTTTTATGTGATTCAAACCTGAGATCATGTTTGGATACCAAACATAGGAAAAATAGCTAATCCTTCCTACCTAAAGCTTAAGCTTTCAATACGGGACGCTTGAACTGTTACACTTAATCCTCGTTCAAAGCTCACACCAAGTCACGAGGATGTTACCACTTATGCACCACACAAGTCATTCTAAATGACCCTTGGAAACAACATAGAAAGGTTACCAACAACAACGAGCCCAGGTATGGTACTTACCTTGGTTGCATCATTCTGTCTCTTTAAAGGGAAATTCATCTAGAACTGCAGCTTTTATGAGATTTGAACCTGAGATCATGTTTGGATACCAAACATAGGAAAAATAGCTAATCCTTCCTACCTAAAGCTTAAGCATTCAATACGGGATGCTTGAACTGTCACACTTAATCCTCGTTCAAAGCTCTAACCAAGTCACGAGGGTGTTACCCCCCATGCACCACACAAGTCATTCTGAATGACCCTTGGAAACAACATAGAAAGGTTACCCACAATAATAGGCCCAGGGATGGTACTTACCTCGGTTGCATCATTTTTTCTCTTTAAAGGGAAATTCATCTCGAACTGGGGTTTTATGAGATTTGAACCTGATATCATATTTTGATACCAAACATAGGAAAAATAACTAATCCTTCCTACCTAAAGCTTAAGCTTTCAATACGGGACGCTTGAACTGTTACACTTAATCCCCGTTCAATGTTCACAACAAGTCACGAGAACGTTACCCCCCATGCACCACACAAGTCATTCTAAATAACCCTTGGAAACAACATAGAAAGGTTACCCACAACAATAGGCCCAGGGATGGTACTTACCTCGGTTGAGTCATTCCGTCTCTTTAAAGGGAAATTCATCTCGAACTGGAGCTTTTATGAGATTCGAACCTGAGATTATGTTTTCATACCAAACATAGGAAAAATAGCTAATCCTTCCTACCTAAAGCTTAAGCTTTCAATACGGGAGGCGTGAACTGTCACACTTAATCCTCGCTCAAAGCTCACACCAAGTCACGAGGATGTTACCCCTTGTGCACCACACAAGTCATTCTAAATGACCATTAGAAAATACATAGAAAGGTTACCCACAACAACGAGCGCAGGGATAGTACTTACCTTGGTTATGTCATTCCGTCTCTTTAAAGGGAAATTCATCTCGAACTGGGGCTTTTATGGCATTCCAACCTGATATCATGTTTTGATACCAAACATAGGAAAAATAGCTAATCCTTCCTACATAAAGCTTAAACTTTCAATACGGGACGCTTCAACTGTCACACTTAATCCTCGTTCAAAGCTCACACCAAGTCACGAGGATGTTACCCCTTGTGCACCACACAAGTCATTCTAAATGACCATTAGAAAATAAATAGAAAGGTTACCCACAACAACGAGCGCAGGGATAGTACTTACCTTGGTTATGTCATTCCGTCTCTTTAAAGGGAAATTCATCTCGAACTGGGGCTTTTATGGCATTCCAACCTGATATCATGTTTTGATACCAAACATAGGAAAAATAGCTAATCCTTCCTACCTAAAGCTTAAGCTTTCAATACGGAAGGCTTGAACTGTTACACTTAATCCTCGTTCAAAGCTCTCACCAAGTCACGAGGATGTTACCCCTTATGCACCACACAAGTCATTCTGAATTACCCTTGGAAACAACATACAAAGGTTACCCACAACAACGAGCCGAGGGATGGTACTTACCTTGGTTGCGTCATTCCGTCTCTTTAAAGGGAAATTCATCTAGAACTGGGGCTTTTATGGGATTTGAACCTGATATCATGTTTTGATACCAAACATAGGAAAAATAGCTAATCCTTCCTACCTAAAGCTTAAGCTTTCAATACGGGACGCTTGAACTGTCACACTTAATCCTCGTTCAAAGCTCTAACCAAGTCACGAGGATGTTACCCCCCATGCACCACACAAGTCATTCTGAATGACCCTTGGAAACAACATAGAACGGTTACCCACAATAATAGGCCCACGGATGGTACTTACCTCGGTTGCATCATTCTGTCTCTTTAAAGGGAAATTCATCTCGAACTGGGGCTTTTATGGGATTCGAACCTGATATTATGTTCTGATACCAAACATAGGAAAAATAGCTAATCCTTCCTACCTAAAGCTTAAGCTTTCAATACGGGACGCTTGAACTGTCACACTTAATCCTCGTTCAAAGCTCTAACCAAGTCACGAGGATGTTACCCCCCATGCACCACACAAGTCATTCTGAATGACCCTTGGAAACAACATAGAAAGGTTACCTACAACAACGAGCCCAGGGATGGGACTTACCTTGGTTGCGTCATTCCGTATCTTTAAAGGGAAATTCATCTCGAAATGGGGTTTTTATGTGATTCAAACCTGAGATCATGTTTGGATACCAAACATAGGAAAAATAGCTAATCCTTCCTACCTAAAGCTTAAGCTTTCAATACGGGACGCTTGAACTGTTACACTTAATCCTCGTTCAAAGCTCACACCAAGTCACGAGGATGTTACCACTTATGCACCACACAAGTCATTCTAAATGACCCTTGGAAACAACATAGAAAGGTTACCAACAACAACGAGCCCAGGTATGGTACTTACCTTGGTTGCATCATTCTGTCTCTTTAAAGGGAAATTCATCTAGAACTGCAGCTTTTATGAGATTTGAACCTGAGATCATGTTTGGATACCAAACATAGGAAAAATAGCTAATCCTTCCTACCTAAAGCTTAAGCATTCAATACGGGATGCTTGAACTGTCACACTTAATCCTCGTTCAAAGCTCTAACCAAGTCACGAGGGTGTTACCCCCCATGCACCACACAAGTCATTCTGAATGACCCTTGGAAACAACATAGAAAGGTTACCCACAATAATAGGCCCAGGGTTGGTACTTACCTCGGTTGCATCATTTTGTCTCTTTAAAGGGAAATTCATCTCGAACTGGGGTTTTATGAGATTTGAACCTGATATCATATTTTGATACCAAACATAGGAAAAATAACTAATCCTTCCTACCTAAAGCTTAAGCTTTCAATACGGGACGCTTGAACTGTTACACTTAATCCCCGTTCAATGTTCACAACAAGTCACGAGAACGTTACCCCCCATGCACCACACAAGTCATTCTAAATAACCCTTGGAAACAACATAGAAAGGTTACCCACAACAATAGGCCCAGGGATGGTACTTACCTCGGTTGAGTCATTCCGTCTCTTTAAAGGGAAATTCATCTCGAACTGGAGCTTTTATGAGATTCGAACCTGAGATTATGTTTTCATACCAAACATAGGAAAAATAGCTAATCCTTCCTACCTAAAGCTTAAGCTTTCAATACGGGAGGCGTGAACTGTCACACTTAATCCTCGCTCAAAGCTCACACCAAGTCACGAGGATGTTACCCCTTGTGCACCACACAAGTCATTCTAAATGACCATTAGAAAATACATAGAAAGGTTACCCACAACAACGAGCGCAGGGATAGTACTTACCTTGGTTATGTCATTCCGTCTCTTTAAAGGGAAATTCATCTCGAACTGGGGCTTTTATGGCATTCCAACCTGATATCATGTTTTGATACCAAACATAGGAAAAATAGCTAATCCTTCCTACATAAAGCTTAAACTTTCAATACGGGACGCTTCAACTGTCACACTTAATCCTCGTTCAAAGCTCACACCAAGTCACGAGGATGTTACCCCTTGTGCACCACACAAGTCATTCTAAATGACCATTAGAAAATAAATAGAAAGGTTACCCACAACAACGAGCGCAGGGATAGTACTTACCTTGGTTATGTCATTCCGTCTCTTTAAAGGGAAATTCATCTCGAACTGGGGCTTTTATGGCATTCCAACCTGATATCATGTTTTGATACCAAACATAGGAAAAATAGCTAATCCTTCCTACCTAAAGCTTAAGCTTTCAATACGGAAGGCTTGAACTGTTACACTTAATCCTCGTTCAAAGCTCTCACCAAGTCACGAGGATGTTACCCCTTATGCACCACACAAGTCATTCTGAATTACCCTTGGAAACAACATACAAAGGTTACCCACAACAATAGGCCCAGGGATGGTACTTACCTCGGTTGCATTATTCTGTCTCTTTAAAAGGAAATTCATCTCGAACTTGGCTTTTATGGGATTCGAACCTGATATCATGTTTTGATACCAAACATAGGAAAAATAGCTAATCCTTCCTACCTAAAGCTTAAGCTTTCAATACGGGACGCTTGAACTGTTACTCTTAATCCTCGTTCAAAGCTCTCACCAAGTCACGAGGATGTTACCCCTTTGGCACCACACAAGTCATTCTGAATTACCCTTGGAAACTACATACAAAGGTTACCCACAACAATAGGCCCAGGGATGGTACTTACCTCGGTTGCATCATTCTGTCTCTTTAAAAGGAAATTCATCTCGAACTGGGGCTTTTATGGGATTCGAACCTGATATCATGTTTTGATACCAAACATAGGAAAAATAGCTAATCCTTCCTACCTAAAGCTTAAGCTTTCAATACGGGAGGCTTGAACTGTCACACTTAATCCTCGTTCAAACCTCACACCAAGTCATGAGGATGTTACCCCTTATGCACGACACAAGTCATTCTAAATGACCCTTGGAAAATACATAGAAAGGTTACCCACAACAACGAGGACAGGGATGGTACTTACCTTGGTTGCGTCATTCCGTCTCTTTAATGGGAAATTCATCTCGAATTGGGGCTTTTATGGGATTCGAAACTGATATCATGTTTTGATACCAAACATAGGAAAAATAGCTAATCCTTCCTACCTAAAGCTTAAGCTTTCAATACGGGAAGCTTGAACTGTCACACTTAATCCTCGTTCAAAGCTCACAACAAGTCACGAGGATGTTACCACATATACACCAAACAAATCATTCTAAATGACCCTTGGAAAGAACATAGAAAGGTTACCGACAGCAACGAGCTCAAGGATGGTACTTACCTTGGTTGCGTCATTCCGTCTCTTTAATCTGAAATTCATCTCGAATTGGGGCTTTTATAGGATTCGAACCTGAGATCTTGTTTTGATACCAAACATAGGAAAAATAGCTAATCCTTCCTACCTAAAGCTTAAGCTTTCAATACGGGACGCTTGAACTGTCACACGTAATCCTCGTTCAAAGCTCACACCAAGTCAAGAGGATGTTACCCCTTATCCACCACACAAGTCATTCTAAATGACCCTTGGAACAACATAGAAAGGTTACCCACAACAACGAGCCCAGGGATGGTACTTACCTTGGTTGCGTCATTCCGTCTCTTTAAAGGGAAATTCATCTAGAACTGGAGCTTTTATGAGATTCGAACCTGAGATCATGTTTTGATACCAAACATAGGAAAAATAGCTAATCCTTCCTACCTAAAGCTTAAGCTTTCAATACGGGACGCTTGAACTGTCAAACGTAATCCTCGTTCAAAGCTCACACCAAGTCACGAGGATGTTACCCCTTATGCACCACATAAGTCATTCTAAATGACCCTTGGAACAACATAGAAAGGTTACCACAACAACGAGCCCAGGGATGGTACTTACCTTGGTTGCGTCATTCCGTCTCTTTAAAGGGAAATTCATCTAGAACTGGAGCTTTTATGAGATTCGAACCTGAGATCATGTTTTGATACCAAACATAGGAAAAATAGCTAATCCTTCCTACCTAAAGCGTAAGCTTTCAATACGGGAGGCTTGACCTGTCACCCTTAATCCTCGTTCAAAGCTCACACCAAGTCACGAGGATGTTACCCCTTATGCACCACACGAGTCATTCTAAATGACCCTTGGAAAATACATAGAAAGGTTACCCACAACAACGAGCGCACGGATGGTACTTATCTTGGTTGCGTCATTCCGCCTCTTTAAATGGAAATTCATCTAGAACTGGAGCTTTTATGAGATTCGAACCTGAGATCATGTTTTGATACCAAACATAGGAAAAATAGCTAATCCTTCCTACCTAAAGCTTAAACTTTCAATACGGGACGCTTCAACTGTCACACTTAATCCTCGTTCAAAGCGCACACCAAGTCACGAGGATGTTACCCCTTATGCACCACACAAGTCATTCTAAATGACCCTTAGAAAATATATAGAAAGGTTACCCACAACAACGAGCGCAGGGATAGTACTTACCTTGGTTACGTCATTCCGTCTCTTTAAAGGGAAATTCATCTCGAACTGGGGCTTTTATGGGATTCCCACCTGATATTATGTTTTGATACCAAACATAGGAAAAATAGCTAATCCTACCTACCTAAACCTTAAGCTTTCAATACGGGAAGCTTGAACTGTCACACTTAATCCTCGTTCAAAGCTCACACCAAGTCACGAGGATGTTACCCCATATACACCAAACAAATCATTCTAAATGACCCTTGGAAAGAACATAGAAAGGTTACCGACAACAACGAGCTCAGGGATGGTACTTACCTTGGTTGCGTCATTCCGTCTCTTTAATGGGAAATTCATCTCGAATTGGGGCTTTTATGGGATTCGAACCTGAGATCATGTTTTGATACCAAACATAGGAAAAATAGCTAATCCTTCCTACCTAAAGCTTAAGCTTTCAATACGGGACGCTTGAACTGTCACACGTAATCCTCGTTCAAAGCTCACACCAAGTCAAGAGGATGTTACCCCTTATCCACCACACAAGTCATTCTAAATGACCCTTGGAAGAACATAGAAAGGTTACCCAATACAACGAGCCCAGGGATGGTACTTACCTTGGTTGCGTCATTCCGTCTCTTTAAAGGGAAATTCATCTAGAACTGGAGCTTTTATGAGATTCGAACTTGAGATCATGTTTTGATACCAAACATAGGAAAAATAGCTAATCCTTCCTACCTAAAGCTTCAGCTTTCAAAACGGGACACTTCAACTGTCACACTTAATCCTCGTTCAAAGCTCACACCAAGTCACAAGGATGTTACCCCTTATGCACCACACAAGTCATTCTAAATGACCCTTAGAAAATACATAGAAAGGTTACCCACAACAACGAGCACAGGGATGGTACTTACCTTGGTTGCGTCATTCCGTCTCTTTAATGGGAAATTCATCTCGAATTGGGGCTTTTATGGGATTCGAACCTGATATCATTTTTTGATACCAAACATAGGAAAAATAGCTAATCCTTCCTACCTAAAGCTTAAGCTTTCAATACGGGACCCTTGAACTGTCACACTTAATCCTCGTTCAATGCTCTAACCAAGTCACGAGGATGTTACCCCCCATGCACCACACAAGTCATTCTGAATGACCCTTGGAAATAACAAAGAAAGGTTACCCACAATAATAGGCCCAGGGATGGTACTTACCTCGGTTGCATCATTCTGTCTCTTTAAAGGGAAATTCATCTCGAACTGGGGCTTTTATGAGATTCGAACCTGATATCATATTTTGATACCAAACATAGGAAAAATAGCTAATCCTTCCTACCTAAAGCTTAAGCTTTTAATACGGGACGCTTGAACTGTCACACTTAATCCTCGTTCAAAGCTCACACCAAGTCACGAGGATGTTACCCCTTATGCACCACACAAGTCATTCTAAATGACCCTTGGAAACAACATAAAAAGGTTACCCACAACAACGAGCCCAGGGATGGTACTTACCTTGGTTGTGTCATTCTGTCTCTTTAAAGGGAAATTCATCTCGAAATGGGGTTTTTATGTGATTCGAACCTGAGATCATGTTTGGATACCAAACATAGGAAAAATAGCTAATCCTTCCTACCTAAAGCTTAAGCTTTCAATACGGGACGCTTGAACTGTTACACTTAATCCTCGTTCAAAGCTCACACCAAGTCACGAGGATGTTACCCCTTATGCACCACACAAGTCATTCTAAATGACCCTTGGAAACAACATAGAAAGGTGACCAACAACAACGAGCCCAGGTATGGTACTTACCTTGGTTGCATCATTCTGTCTCTTTAAAGGGAAATTCATCTAGAACTGGAGCTTTTATGAGATTTGAACCTGAGATCATGTTTGGATACCAAACATAGGAAAAATAGCTAATCCTTCCTACCTAAAGCTTAAGCATTCAATACGGGATGCTTGAACTGTCACACTTAATCCTCGTTCAAAGCTCTAACCAAGTCACGAGGATGTTACCCCCCATGCACCACACAAGTCATTCTGAATGACCCTTGGAAACAACATAGAAAGGTTACCCACAATAATAGGCCCAGGGATGGTACTTACCTCGGTTGCATCATTTTGTCTCTTTAAAGGGAAATTCATCTCGAACTGGGGTTTTATGAGATTTGAACCTGATATCATATTTTGATACCAAACATAGGAAAAATAACTAATCCTTCCTACCTAAAGCTTAAGCTTTCAATACGGGACGCTTGAACTGTCACACTTAATCCTCGTTCAAAGCTCACACCAAGTCACGAGGATGTTACACCTTATGCACCACACAAGTCATTCTAAATGACCCTTGGAAACAACATAGAAAGGTTACCCACAACAACGAGCCCAGGGATGGTACATACCTTGGTTGCGTCATTCCGTCTCTTTAAAGGGAAATTCATCTAGAACTGGAGCTTTTATGAGATTCGAACCTGAGATCATGTTTTGATACCAAACATAGGAAAAATAGCTAATCCTTCCTACCTAAAGCGTAAGCTTTCAATACGGGAGGCTTGACCTGTCACACTTAATCCTCGTTCAAAGCTCACAGCAAGTCACGAGGATGTTACCCCTTATGCACCACACAAGTCATTCTAAATGACCCTTGGAAAATACATAGAAAGGTTACCCACAACAACGAGCGCACGGATGGTACTTACCTTGGTTGCGTCATTCCGTCGCTTTAAATGGAAATTCGTCTAGAACTGGAGCTTTTATGAGATTCGAACCTGAGATCAAGTTTTGATACCAAACATAGGAAAAATAGCTAATCCTTCCTACCTAAAGCTTAAACTTTCAATACGGGACGCTTCAACTGTCACATTTAATCCTCGTTCAAAGCTCACACCAAGTCACGAGGATGTTACCCCTTGTGCACCACACAAGTCATTCTAAATGACCATTAGAAAATAAATAGAAAGGTTACCCACAACAACGAGCGCAGGGATAGTACTTACCTTGGTTACGTCATTCCGTCTCTTTAAAGGGAAATTCATCTCGAACTGGGGCTTTTATGGGATTCCAACCTGATATCATGTTTTGATACCAAACATAGGAAAAATAGCTAATCCTTCCTACCTAAAGCTTAAGCTTTCAATACGGGACGGTTGAACTATTACACTTAATCCTCGTTCAAAGCTCTCACCAAGTCACGAGGATGTTACCCCTTATGCACCACACAAGTCATTCTGAATTACCCTTGGAAACAACATAGAAAGGTGACCAACAACAACGAGCCCAGGTATGGTACTTACCTTGGTTGCATCATTCTGTCTCTTTAAAGGGAAATTCATCTAGAACTGGAGCTTTTATGAGATTTGAACCTGAGATCATGTTTGGATACCAAACATAGGAAAAATAGCTAATCCTTCCTACCTAAAGCTTAAGCATTCAATACGGGATGCTTGAACTGTCACACTTAATCCTCGTTCAAAGCTCTAACCAAGTCACGAGGATGTTACCCCCCATGCACCACACAAGTCATTCTGAATGACCCTTGGAAACAACATAGAAAGGTTACCCACAATAATAGGCCCAGGGATGGTACTTACCTCGGTTGCATCATTTTGTCTCTTTAAAGGGAAATTCATCTCGAACTGGGGTTTTATGAGATTTGAACCTGATATCATATTTTGATACCAAACATAGGAAAAATAACTAATCCTTCCTACCTAAAGCTTAAGCTTTCAATACGGGACGCTTGAACTGTCACACTTAATCCTCGTTCAAAGCTCACACCAAGTCACGAGGATGTTACACCTTATGCACCACACAAGTCATTCTAAATGACCCTTGGAAACAACATAGAAAGGTTACCCACAACAACGAGCCCAGGGATGGTACATACCTTGGTTGCGTCATTCCGTCTCTTTAAAGGGAAATTCATCTAGAACTGGAGCTTTTATGAGATTCGAACCTGAGATCATGTTTTGATACCAAACATAGGAAAAATAGCTAATCCTTCCTACCTAAAGCGTAAGCTTTCAATACGGGAGGCTTGACCTGTCACACTTAATCCTCGTTCAAAGCTCACAGCAAGTCACGAGGATGTTACCCCTTATGCACCACACAAGTCATTCTAAATGACCCTTGGAAAATACATAGAAAGGTTACCCACAACAACGAGCGCACGGATGGTACTTACCTTGGTTGCGTCATTCCGTCGCTTTAAATGGAAATTCGTCTAGAACTGGAGCTTTTATGAGATTCGAACCTGAGATCAAGTTTTGATACCAAACATAGGAAAAATAGCTAATCCTTCCTACCTAAAGCTTAAACTTTCAATACGGGACGCTTCAACTGTCACATTTAATCCTCGTTCAAAGCTCACACCAAGTCACGAGGATGTTACCCCTTGTGCACCACACAAGTCATTCTAAATGACCATTAGAAAATAAATAGAAAGGTTACCCACAACAACGAGCGCAGGGATAGTACTTACCTTGGTTACGTCATTCCGTCTCTTTAAAGGGAAATTCATCTCGAACTGGGGCTTTTATGGGATTCCAACCTGATATCATGTTTTGATACCAAACATAGGAAAAATAGCTAATCCTTCCTACCTAAAGCTTAAGCTTTCAATACGGGACGGTTGAACTATTACACTTAATCCTCGTTCAAAGCTCTCACCAAGTCACGAGGATGTTACCCCTTATGCACCACACAAGTCATTCTGAATTACCCTTGGAAACAACATACAAAGGTTACCCACAACAATAGGCCCAGGGATGGTACTTACCTCGGTTGCATTATTCTGTCTCTTTAAAAGGAAATTCATCTCGAACTGGGCTTTTATGGGATTCGAACCTGATATCATGTTTTGATACCAAACATAGGAAAAATAGCTAATCCTTCCTACCTAAAGCTTAAGCTTTCAATACGGGACGCTTGAACTGTTACACTTAATCCTCGTTCAAAGCTCTCACCAAGTCACGAGGATGTTACCCCTTATGCACCACACAAGTCATTCTGAATTACCCTTGGAAACTACATACAAAGGTTACCCACAACAATAGGCCCAGGGATGGTACTTACCTCGGTTGCATCATTCTGTCTCTTTAAAAGGAAATTCATCTCGAACTGGGGCTTTTATGGGATTCGAACCTCATATCATGTTTTGATACCAAACATAGGAAAAATAGGTAATCCTTCCTACCTAAAGCTTAAGCTTTCAATACGGGAGGCTTGAACTGTCACACTTAATCCTCGTTCAAAGTTCACACCAAGTCACGAGGATGTTACCCCTTATGCACGACACAAGTCATTCTCAATGACCCTTGGAAAATACATAGAAAGGTTACCCACAACAACGAGCCCAGGGATGCTACTTACCTTGGTTGCATCATTCCGTGTCTTTAAAGGGAAATTCATCTCGAACTGGGGCTTTTATGGGATTCGAACCTGATATCATGTTTTGATACCAAACATAGGAAAAATAGGTAATCCTTCCTACCTAAAGCTTAAGCTTTCAATACGGGACGCTTGAACTGTCACACGTAATCCTCGTTCAAAGCTCACACCAAGTCACGAGGATGTTACCCCTTATGCACCACACAAGTCATTCTAAATGACCTTTGGAAAAATACATAGAAAGGTTACCCACAAAAACGAGCGCAGGGATGGTACTTACCTTGGTTGCGTCATTCCGTCTCTTTAAAGGGAAATTAATCTCGAACTGGGGCTTTTATGGGATTCGAACCTGATATCATGTTTTGATACCAAACATAGGAAAAATAGGTAATCCTTCCTACCTAAAGCTTAAGCTTTCAATACGGGAGGCTTGACCTGTCACACTTAATCCTCGTTCAAAGCTCACAGCAAGTCACGACGATGTTACCCCTTATGCACCACACAAGTCATTCTAAATGACCCTTGGAAAATACATAGAAAGGTTACCCACAACAACGAGCGCACGGATGGTACTTACCTTGGTTATGTCATTCCGTCTCTTTAAAGGGAAATTCATCTCGAACTGGGGCTTTTATGGGATTCCAACCTGATATCATGTTTTGATACCAAACATAGGAAAAATAGCTAATCCTTCCTACCTAAAGATTAAGCTTTCAATACGGGACGCTTGAACTGTCACACTTAATCCTCGTTCAAAGCTCTAACCAAGTCACGAGGATGTTACCCCCCAGGCACCACACAAGTCATTCTGAATGACCCTTGGAAATAACATAGAAAGGTTACCCACAATAATAGGCCCAGGGATGGTACTTACCTCGGTTGCATCATTCTGTCTCTTTAAAGGGAAATTCATCTCGAACTGGGGCTTTTATGGGATTCGAACCTGATATCATGTTTTGATACCAAACATAGGAAAAATAGGTAATCCTTCCTACCTAAAGCTTAAGCTTTCAATACGGGAGGCTTGACCTGTCACACTTAATCCTCGTTCAAAGCTCACAGCAAGTCACGAGGATGTTACCCCTTATGCACCACACAAGTCATTCTAAATGACCCTTGGAAACAACATAGAAAGGTTACCCACAACAACGAGCGCACGGATGGTACTTACCTTGGTTGTGTCATTCTGTCTCTTTAAAGGGAAATTCATCTAGAACTGGAGCTTTTATGAGATTCGAACCTGAGATCATGTTTTGATAACAAACAGAGGAAAAATAGCTAATCCTTCCTACCTAAAGCTTAAGCTTTCAATACGGGACGCTTGAACTGTCACACGTAATCCTCGTTCAAAGCTCACACCAAGTCACGAGGATGTTACCCCTTATGCACCACACAAGTCATTCTAAATGACCTTTGGAAAAATACATAGAAAGGTTACCCACAAAAACGAGCGCAGGGATGGTACTTACCTTGGTTGCGTCATTCCGTCTCTTTAAAGGGAAATTAATCTCGAACTGGGGCTTTTATGGGATTCGAACCTGATATCATGTTTTGATACCAAACATAGGAAAAATAGGTAATCCTTCCTACCTAAAGCTTAAGCTTTCAATACGGGAGGCTTGAACTGTCACACTTAATCCTCGTTCAAAGCTCACACCAAGTCACGAGGATGTTACCCCTTATGCACCACACAAGTCATTCTGAATGACCCTTGGAAATAACATAGAAAGGTTACCCACAATAATAGGCCCAGGGATGGTACTTACCTCGGTTGCATCATTTTGTCTCTTTAAATGGAAATTCATCTCGAACTGGGGCTTTTATGAGATTTGAACCTGATATCATTTTTTGATACCAAACATAGGAAAAATAGCTAATCCTTCCTACCTAAAGCTTAAGCTTTCAATACGGGACGCTGGAACTGTCACACGTAATCCTCGTTCAAAGCTCACACCAAGTCACGAGGATGTTACCCCTTATGCACCACACAAGTCATTCTAAATGACCTTTGGAAAAATACATAGAAAGGTTACCCACAAAAACGAGCGCAGGGATGGTACTTACCTTGGTTGCGTCATTCCGTCTCTTTAAAGGGAAATTAATCTCGAACTGGGGCTTTTATGGGATTCGAACCTGATATCATGTTTTGATACCAAACATAGGAAAAATAGGTAATCCTTCCTACCTAAAGCTTAAGCTTTCAATACGGGAGGCTTGACCTGTCACACTTAATCCTCGTTCAAAGCTCACAGCAAGTCACGACGATGTTACCCCTTATGCACCACACAAGTCATTCTAAATGACCCTTGGAAAATACATAGAAAGGTTACCCACAACAACGAGCGCACGGATGGTACTTACCTTGGTTATGTCATTCCGTCTCTTTAAAGGGAAATTCATCTCGAACTGGGGCTTTTATGGGATTCCAACCTGATATCATGTTTTGATACCAAACATAGGAAAAATAGCTAATCCTTCCTACCTAAAGATTAAGCTTTCAATACGGGACGCTTGAACTGTCACACTTAATCCTCGTTCAAAGCTCTAACCAAGTCACGAGGATGTTACCCCCCAGGCACCACACAAGTCATTCTGAATGACCCTTGGAAATAACATAGAAAGGTTACCCACAATAATAGGCCCAGGGATGGTACTTACCTCGGTTGCATCATTCTGTCTCTTTAAAGGGAAATTCATCTCGAACTGGGGCTTTTATGGGATTCGAACCTGATATCATGTTTTGATACCAAACATAGGAAAAATAGGTAATCCTTCCTACCTAAAGCTTAAGCTTTCAATACGGGAGGCTTGACCTGTCACACTTAATCCTCGTTCAAAGCTCACAGCAAGTCACGAGGATGTTACCCCTTATGCACCACACAAGTCATTCTAAATGACCCTTGGAAACAACATAGAAAGGTTACCCACAACAACGAGCGCACGGATGGTACTTACCTTGGTTGTGTCATTCTGTCTCTTTAAAGGGAAATTCATCTAGAACTGGAGCTTTTATGAGATTCGAACCTGAGATCATGTTTTGATAACAAACAGAGGAAAAATAGCTAATCCTTCCTACCTAAAGCTTAAGCTTTCAATACGGGACGCTTGAACTGTCACACGTAATCCTCGTTCAAAGCTCACACCAAGTCACGAGGATGTTACCCCTTATGCACCACACAAGTCATTCTAAATGACCTTTGGAAAAATACATAGAAAGGTTACCCACAAAAACGAGCGCAGGGATGGTACTTACCTTGGTTGCGTCATTCCGTCTCTTTAAAGGGAAATTAATCTCGAACTGGGGCTTTTATGGGATTCGAACCTGATATCATGTTTTGATACCAAACATAGGAAAAATAGGTAATCCTTCCTACCTAAAGCTTAAGCTTTCAATACGGGAGGCTTGAACTGTCACACTTAATCCTCGTTCAAAGCTCACACCAAGTCACGAGGATGTTACCCCTTATGCACCACACAAGTCATTCTGAATGACCCTTGGAAATAACATAGAAAGGTTACCCACAATAATAGGCCCAGGGATGGTACTTACCTCGGTTGCATCATTTTGTCTCTTTAAATGGAAATTCATCTCGAACTGGGGCTTTTATGAGATTTGAACCTGATATCATTTTTTGATACCAAACATAGGAAAAATAGCTAATCCTTCCTACCTAAAGCTTAAGCTTTCAATACGGGACGCTGGAACTGTCACACGTAATCCTCGTTCAAAGCTCACACCAAGTCAAGAGGATGTTACCCCTTATCCACCACACAAGTCATTCTAAATGACCCTTGGAAATAACATAGAAAGGTTACCCACAATAATAGGCCCAGGGATGGTACTTACCTTGGTTGCGTCATTCCGTCTCTTTAAAGGGAAATTCATCTAGAATTGGAGCTTTTATGAGATTCGAACCTGAGATCATGTTTTGATACCAAACATAGGAAAAATAGCTAATCCTTCCTACCTAAAGCGTAAGCTTTCAATACGGGAGGCTTGACCTGTCACACTTAATCATCGTTCAAAGCTCACACCAAGTCACGAGGATGTTACCCCTTATGCACCACACAAGTCATTCTAAATGACCCTTGGAAACAACATAGAAAGGTTACCCACAACAACGAGCCCAGGGGTGGTTCTTACCTTGGTTGTGTCATTCTGTCTCTTTAAAGGGAAATTCATCTAGAACTGGAGATTTTAAGAGATTCGAACCTGAGATCATGTTTTGATAACAAACAGAGGAAAAATAGCTAATCCTTCCTACCTAAAGCTTAAGCTTTCAATACGGGACGCTTGAACTGTCACACGTAATCATCGTTCAAAGCTCACACCAAGTCACGAGGATGTTACCCCTTATGCACCACACAAGTCATTCTAAATGACCTTTGGAAAAATACATAGAAAGGTTACCCACAAAAACGAACGCAGGGATGGTACTTACCTTGGTTGCATCATTCCGTCTCTTTAAAGGGAAATTAATCTCGAACTGGGGCTTTTATGGGATTCGAACCTGAGATCATGTTTTTATACCAAACATAGGAAAAATAGCTAATCCTTGGTACCTAAAGCTTAAGCATTCAATACGGGACGCTTGAACTCTCACACTTAATCCTCGTTCAAAGCTCATACCAAGTCACGAGGATGTTACCCCTTATGCACCACACAAGTCATTCTAAATGACCCTAGGAAAATACATAGAAAGGTTACCGACAACAACGAGCGCATGGATGGTACTTACCTTGGTTGCGTCATTCCGTCTCTTTAAAGGGAAATTCATCTCGAACTGGGGATTTTATGGGATTCGAACCTAAGATCATGTTTGGATACCAAACAAAGGAAAAATAGCTAATCCTTCCTACCTAAAGCTTAAGCATTCAATACGAGATGCTTGAACTGTGACACTTAATCCTCGTTCAAAGCTCACACCAAGTCACGAGGATGTTACCCCCCATGCACCACACAAGTCATTCTGAATGACCCTTGGAAACAACATAGAAAGGTTACCCACAATAATAGGCTCAGGGATGGTACTTACCTCGGTTGCATCATTTTGTCTCTTTAAAGGGAAATTCATCTCGAACTGGGGCTTTTATGAGATTTGAACCTGATATCATATTTTGATACCAAACATAGGAAAAATAGCTAATCCTTCCTACCTAAAGCTTAAGCTTTCAATACGGGACGCTGGAACTGTCACACGTAATCCTCGTTCAAAGCTCACACCAAGTCAAGAGGATGTTACCCCTTATCCACCACACAAGTCATTCTAAATGACCTTTGGAACAACATAGAAAGGTTACCCACAACAACGAGCCCAGGGATGGTACTTACCTTGGTTGCGTCATTCCGTCTCTTTAAAGGGAAATTCATCTAGAACTTGAGCTTTTATGAGATTCGAACCTGAGATCATGTTTTGATACCAAACATAGGAAAAATAGCTAATCCTTCCTACCTAAAGCTGAAGCTTTCAAAACGGGACGCTTCAACTGTCACACTTAATCCTCGTTCAAAGCTCACACCAAGTTACAAGGATGTTACCCCTTATGCACCACACAAGTCATTCTAAATGACCCTTGGAAAATACATAGAAAGGTTACCCACAACAACGAGCACAGGGATGAAACTTACCTTGGTTGCGTCATTCCGTCTCTTTAATGGGAAATTCATCTCGAATTGGGGCTTTTATGGGATTCGAACCTGATATCATGTTTTGATACCAAACATAGGAAAAATAGCTAATCCTTCCTACCTAAAGCTTAAGCTTTCAATACGGGACGCTTGAACTGTCACACTTAATCCTCGTTCAATGCTCTAACCAAGTCACGAGGATGTTACCCCCCATGCACCACACAAGTCATTCTGAATGACCCTTGGAAATAACATAGAAAGGTTACCCACAATAATAGGCCCAGGGATGGTACTTACCTCGGTTGCATCATTCTGTCTCTTTAAAGGGAAATTCATCTCGAAGTGGGGCTTTTATGAGATTCGAACCTGATATCATATTTTGATACCAAACATAGGAAAAATAGCTAATCCTTCCTACCTAAAGCTTAAGCTTTTAATACGGGACGCTTGAACTGTCACACTTAATCCTCGTTCAAAGCTCACACCAAGTCACGAGGATGTTACCCCTTATGCACCACACAAGTCATTCTAAATGACCCTTGGAAACAACATAGAAAGGTTACCCACAACAACGAGCCCAGGGATGGTACTTACCTTGGTTGTGTCATTCTGTCTCTTTAAAGGGAAATTCATCTAGAACTGGAGCTTTTATGAGATTCGAACCTGAGATCATGTTTTGATAACAAACAGAGGAAATATAGCTAATCCTTCCTACCTAAAGCTTAAGCTTTCAATACGGGACGCTTGAACTGTCACACGTAATCCTCGTTCAAAGCTCACACCAAGTCACGAGGATGTTACCCCTTATGCACCACACAAGTCATTCTAAATGACCTTTGGAAAATACATAGAAAGGTTACCCACAAAAACGAGCGCAGGGATGGTACTTACCTTGGTTGCGTCATTCCGTCTCTTTAAAGGGAAATTCATCTCGAACTGGGGCTTTTATGGGATTCGAACCTGATATTATGTTTTGATACCAAACATAGGAAAAATAGCTAATCCTTCCTACCTAAAGCTTAAGCTTTCAATACGGGACGCTTGAACTGTCACACTTAATCCTCGTTCAAAGCTCTAACAAAGTCACGAGGATGTTACCCCCCATGCACCACACAAGTCATTCTGAATGACCCTTGGAAACAACATAGAAAGGTTACCCACAATAATAGGCCCACGGATGGTACTTACCTCGGTTGCATCATTCTGTCTCTTTAAAGGGAAATTCATCTCGAACTGGGGCTTTTATGAGATTCGAACCTGATATCATATATTTACACCAAACATAGGAAAAATAGCTAATCCTTCCTACCTAAAGCTTAAGCTTTCAATACGGGACGCTTGAACTGTCACACGTAATCCTCGTTCAAAGCTCACACCAAGTCAAGAGTATGTTACCCCTTATCCACCACACAAGTCATTCTAAATGACCCTTGGAACAACATAGAAAGGTTACCCACAACAACGAGCCCAGGGATGGTACTTACCTTGGTTGCGTCATTCCGTCTCTTTAATGGGAAATTCATCTCGAATTGGGGCTTTTATGGGATTTGAACCTGAGATCATGTTTTGATACCGAACATAGGAAAAATAGCTAATCCTTCCTACCTAAAGCTTAAGCTTTCAATACGGGACGCTTGAACTGTCACACGTAATCCTCGTTCAAAGCTCACACCAAGTCAAGAGGATGTTACCCCTTATCCACCACACAAGTCATTCTAAATGACCCTTGGAACAACATAGAAAGGTTACTTACAACAACGAGCCCAGGGATGGTACTTACCTTGGTTGCGTCATTCTGTCTCTTTAAAAAGAAATTCATCTAGAACTGGAGCTTTTATTAGATTCGAACCTGAGATCATGTTTTGATACCAAACATAGGAAAAATAGCTAATCCTTCCTACCTAAAGCTTAAGCTTTCAAAACGGGACGCTTCAACTGTCACACTTAATCCTCGTTCAAGGCTCACACCAAGTCACAAGGATGTTACCCCTTATGCAGCACACAAGTCATTCTAAATGACCCTTGGAAAATACATAGAAAGGTTACCCACAACAACGAGCACAGGGATGGTACTTACCTTGGTTGCGTCATTCCGTCTCTTTAATGGGAAATTCATCTCGAATTGGGGCTTTTATGGGATTCGAACCTGATATCATGTTTTGATACCAAACATAGGCAAAATAGCTAATCCTTCCTACCTAAAGCTTAAGCTTTCAATACGGGACGCTTGAACTGTCACACTTAATCCTCGTTCAATGCTCTAACCAAGTCACGAGGATGTTACCCCCCATGCACCACACAAGTCATTTTGAATGACCCTTGGAAACAACATAGAAAGGTTACCCACAATAATAGGCCCAGGGATGGTACTTACCTCGGTTGCATCATTCTGTCTCTTTAAAGGGAAATTTATCTCGAACTGGAGCTTTTATGGGATTCGAACCTGATATCATGTTTTGATACCAAACATAGGAAAAATAGCTAATCCTTCCTACCTAAAGCTTAAGGTTTCAATACGGGACGCTGGAACTGTCACACTTGAACCTCGTTCAAAGCTCACAACAAGTCACGAGGATGTTACCCCTTATGCACCACACAAGTCATTCTAAATGACCCTTGGAAACAACATAGAAAGGTTACCTTCAACAACGAGCCCAGGTATGGTACTTACCTTGGTTGCGTCATTCTGTCTCTTTAAAGGGAAATTCATCTAGAATTGGAGCTTTTATGAGATTCGAACCTGAGATCATGTTTGGATACCAAACATAGGAAAAATAGCTAATCCTTCCTACCTAAAGCTTAAGCATTCAATACGGGATGCTTGAACTGTCACACTTAATCCTCGTTCAAAGTTCTAACCCAGTCACGAGGATGTTACCCATGCATCACACAAGTCATTCTGAATGACCCTTGGAAACAACATAGAAAGGTTACCCACAATAATAGGCCCAGGGATGGTACTTACCTCGGTTGCATCATTTTGTCTCTTTAAAGGGAAATTCATCTCGAACTGGGGCTTTTATGAGATTTGAACCTGATATCATATTTTGATACCAAACATAGGAAAAATAGCTAATCCTTCCTACCTAAAGCTTAAGCTTTCAATACGGGACGCTTGAACTGTCACACTTAATCCTCGTTCAAAGCTCACACCAAGTCACGAGGATGTTACCCCTTATGCACCACACAAGTCATTCTAAATGACCCTTGGAAACAACATAGAAAGGTTACCCACAACAACGAGCCCAGGGATCGTACTTACCTTGGTTGCGTCATTCTGTCTTTTTAAAGGGAAATTCATCTAGAACTGGGGCTTTTATGGGATTCGAACCTGATATCATGTTTTGATACCAAACATAGGAAAAATAGCTAATCCTTCCTACGTAAAGCTTAAGCTTTCAATACGGGAGGCTTGAACTGTCACACTTAATCCTCGTTCAAAGCTCACACCAAGTCACGAGGATGTTACCCCTTATGCACCACACAAGTCATTCTAAATGACCCTTGGAAAATACATAGAAAGGTTACCCACAACAACGAGCCCAGGGATGGTACTTACCTTGGTTGCGTCATTTCGTCTCTTTAAAGGGAAATTCATCTCGAACTGGGGCTTTTATGGGATTCGAACCTGATATCATGTTTTGATACCAAACATAGGAAAAATAGCTAATCCTTCCTACCTAAAGCTTAAGCTTTCAATACGGGACGCTTGCACTGTCACACTTAATCCTCGTTCAAAGCTCTAACCAAGTCACGAGGATGTTACCCCCCATGCACCACACAAGTCATTCTGAATGACCCTTGGAAACAATATAGAAAGGTTACCGACAACAACGAGCTCAGGGATGGTACTTACCTTGGTTGCGTCATTCCGTCTCTTTAAAGGGAAATTCATCTCGAATTGGGGCTTTTATGGGATTCGAACCTGATATCATGTTTTGATACCAAACATAGGAAAAATAGCTAATCCTTCCTACCTAAAGCTTAAGGTTTCAATACGGGACGCTGGAACTGTCACACTTGAACCTCGTTCAAAGCTCACAACAAGTCACGAGGATGTTACCCCTTATGCACCACACAAGTCATTCTAAAGACCCTTGGAAACAACATAGAAAGGTTACCCACAACAACGAGCCCAGGGATGGTACTTACCTTGGTTGCGTCATTCTGTCTTTTTAAAGGGAAATTCATCTAGAACTGGGGCTTTTATGGGATTCGAACCTGATATCATGTTTTGATATCAAACATAGGAAAAATAGCTAATCCTTCCTACGTAAAGCTTAAGCTTTCAATACGGGAGGCTTGAACTGTCACACTTAATCCTCGTTCAAAGCTCACACCAAGTCACGAGGATGTTACCCCTTATGCACCACACAAGTCATTCTAAATGACCCTTGGAAAATACATAGAAAGGTTACCCACAACAACGAGCCCAGGGATGGTACTTACCTTGGTTGCGTCATTTCGTCTCTTTAAAGGGAAATTCATCTCGAACTGGGGCTTTTATGGGATTCGAACCTGATATCATGTTTTGATACCAAACATAGGAAAAATAGCTAATCCTTCCTACCTAAAGCTTAAGCTTTCAATACGGGACGCTTGAACTGTCACACTTAATCCTCGTTCAAAGCTCTAACCAAGTCACGAGGATGTTACCCCCCATGCACCACACAAGTCATTCTGAATGACCCTTGGAAACAATATAGAAAGGTTACCGACAACAACGAGCTCAGGGATGGTACTTACCTTGGTTGCGTCATTCCGTCTCTTTAAAGGGAAATTCATCTCGAATTGGGGCTTTTATGGGATTCGAACCTGATATCATGTTTTGATACCAAACATAGGAAAAATAGCTAATCCTTCCTACCTAAAGCTTCAGCTTTCAATACGGGACGCTTGAACTGTCACACGTAATCCTCGTTCAAAGCTCACACCAAGTCAAGAGGATGTTACCCCTTATGCACCACACAAGTCATTCTAAATGACCCTTGGAAACAATATAGAAAGGTTACCCACAATAATAGGCCCAGGGATGGTACTTACCTCGGTTGCATCATTCTGTCTCTTTAAAGGGAAATTCATCTCGAAGTGGGGCTTTTATGAGATTCGAACCTGATATCATATTTTGATACCAAACATAGGAAAAATAGCTAATCCTTCCTACCTAAAGCTTAAGCTTTTAATACGGGACGCTTGAACTGTCACACTTAATCCTCGTTCAAAGCTCACACCAAGTCACGAGGATGTTACCCCTTATGCACCACACAAGTCATTCTAAATGACCCTTGGAAACAACATAGAAAGGTTACCCACAACAACGAGCCCAGGGATGGTACTTACCTTGGTTGTGTCATTCTGTCTCTTTAAAGGGAAATTCATCTAGAACTGGAGCTTTTATGAGATTCGAACCTGAGATCATGTTTTGATAACAAACAGAGGAAAAATAGCTAATCCTTCCTACCTAAAGCTTAAGCTTTCAATACGGGACGCTTGAACTGTCACACGTAATCCTCGTTCAAAGCTCACACCAAGTCACGAGGATGTTACCCCTTATGCACCACACAAGTCATTCTAAATGACCTTTGGAAAATACATAGAAAGGTTACCCACAAAAACGAGCGCAGGGATGGTACTTACCTTGGTTGCGTCATTCCGTCTCTTTAAAGGGAAATTCATCTCGAACTGGGGCTTTTATGGGATTCGAACCTGAGATCATGTTTTTATACCAAACATAGGAAAAATAGCTAATCCTTCCTAACTAAAGCTTAAGATTTCAATACGGGACGCTTGAACTGCCACACTTAATCCTCGTTCAAAGCTCACACCAAGTCACGAGGATGTTACCCCTTATGCACCACACAAGTCATTCTAAATGACACTAGGAAAATACATAGAAAGGTTACCGACAACAACGAGCGCATGGATGGTACTTACCTTGGTTGCGTCATTCCGTCTCTTTAAAGGGAAATTCATCTCGAACTGGGGATTTTATGGGATTCGAACCTGATATCATGTTTTGATACCAAACAAATAAAAAATAGCTAATCCTTCGTACCTAAAGCTTAAGCTTTCAATACGGGACGCTTGAACTGTCACACTTAATCCTCGTTCAAAGCTCTAACAAAGTCACGAGGATGTTACCCCCCATGCACCACACAAGTCATTCTGAATGACCCTTGGAAACAACATAGAAAGGTTACCCACAATAATAGGCCCAGGGATGGTACTTACCTCGGTTGCATCATTCTGTCTCTTTAAAGGGAAATTTATCTCGAACTGGAGCTTTTATGGGATTCGAACCTGATATCATGTTTTGATACCAAACATAGGAAAAATAGCTAATCCTTCCTACCTAAAGCTTAAGCTTTCAATACGGGACGCTTGAACTGTCACACTTAATCCTCGTTCAAAGCTCTAACAAAGTCACGAGGATGTTACCCCCCATGCACCACGCAAGTCATTCTGAATGACCCTTGGAAACAACATAGAAAGGTTACCCACAATAATAGGCCCACGGATGGTACTTACCTCGGTTGCATCATTCTGTCTCTTTAAAGGTAAATTCATCTCGAACTGGGGCTTTTATGAGATTCGAACCTGATATCATATATTTACACCAAACATAGGAAAAATAGCTAATCCTTCCTACCTAAAGCTTAAGCTTTCAATACGAGACGCTTGAATTGTCACACGTAATCCTCGTTCAAAGCTCACACCAAGTCAAGAGTATGTTACCCCTTATCCACCACACAAGTCATTCTAAATGACCCTTGGAACAACATAGAAAGGTTACCCACAACAACGAGCCCAGGGATGGTACTTACCTTGGTTGCGTCATTCCGTCTCTTTAATGGGAAATTCATCTCGAATTAGGGCTTTTATGGGATTTGAACCTGAGATCATGTTTTGATACCAAACATAGGAAAAATAGCTAATCCTTCCTACCTAAAGCTTAAGCTTTCAATACGGGACGCTTGAACTGTCACACGTAATCCTCGTTCAAAGCTCACACCAAGTCAAGAGGATGTTACCCCTTATCCACCACACAAGTCATTCTAAATGACCCTTAGAACAACATAGAAAGGTTACTTACAACAACGAGCCCAGGGATGGTACTTACCTTGGTTGCGTCATTCCGTCTCTTTAAAAAGAAATTCATCTAGAACTGGAGCTTTTATGAGATTCGAACCTGAGATCATGTTTTGATACCAAACATAGGAAAAATAGCTAATCCTTCCTACCTAAAGCTTAAGCTTTCAAAACGGGACGCTTCAACTGTCACACTTAATCCTCGTTCAAAGCTCACACCAAGTCACAAGGATGTTACCCCTTATGCACCACACAAGTCATTCTAAATGACCCTTGGAAAATACATAGAAAGGTTACCCACAACAACGAGCACAGGGATGGTACTTACCTTGGTTGCGTCATTCCGTCTCTTTAATGGGAAATTCATCTCGAATTGGGGCTTTTATGGGATTCGAACCTGATATCATGTTTTGATACCAAACATAGGAAAAATAGCTAATCCTTCCTACCTAAAGCTTAAGCTTTCAATACGGGACGCTTGAACTGTCACACTTAATCCTCGTTCAATGCTCTAACCAAGTCACGAGGATGTTACCCCCCATGCACCACACAAGTCATTCTGAATGACCCTTGGAAACAACATAGAAAGGTTACCCACAATAATAGGCCCAGGGATGGTACTTACCTCGGTTGCATCATTCTGTCTCTTTAAAGGGAAATTTATCTCGAACTGGAGCTTTTATGGGATTCGAACCTGATATCATGTTTTGATACCAAACATAGGAAAAATAGCTAATCCTTCCTACCTAAAGCTTAAGGTTTCAATACGGGACGCTGGAACTGTCACACTTAAACCTCGTTCAAAGCTCACAACAAGTCACGAGGATGTTACCCCTTATGCACCACACAAGTCATTCTAAATGACCCTTCGAAATAACATAGAAAGGTTACCTACAACAACGAGCCTAGGGATGGGACTTACCTTGGTTGCGTCATTCCGTCTCTTTAAATGGAAATTCATCTCGAAATTGGGTTTTTATGTGATTCGAACCTGAGATCATGTTTGGATACCAAACATAGGAAAAATAGCTAATCCTTCCTACCTAAAGCTTAAGCTTTCAATACGGGACGCTTGAACTGTTACACTTAATCCTCGTTCAAAGCTCACACCAAGTGACGAGGATGTTACCCCTTATGCACCACACAAGTGATTCGAAATGACCATAGGAAACAACATAGAAAGGTTACCAACAACAACGAGCCCAGGTATGGTACTTACCTTGGTTGCGTCATTCTGTCTCTTTAAAGGGAAATTCATCTAGAATTGGAGCTTTTATGAGATTCGAACCTGAGATCATGTTTGGATACCAAACATAGGAAAAATAGCTAATCCTTCCTACCTAAAGCTTAAGCATTCAATACGGGATGCTTGAACTGTCACACTTAATCCTCGTTCAAAGTTCTAACCCAGTCACGAGGATGTTACCCATGCACCACACAAGTCATTCTGAATGACCCTTGGAAACAACATAGAAAGGTTACCCACAATAATAGGCCCAGGGATGGTACTTACCTCGGTTGCATCATTTTGTCTCTTTAAAGGGAAATTCATCTCGAACTGGGGCTTTTATGAGATTTGAACCTGATATCATATTTTGATACCAAACATAGGAAAAATAGCTAATCCTTCCTACCTAAAGCTTAAGCTTTCAATACGGGACGCTTGAACTGTCACACTTAATCCTCGTTCAAAGCTCACACCAAGTCACGAGGATGTTACCCCTTTTGCACCACACAAGTCATTCTAAATGACCCTTGGAAACAACATAGAAAGGTTACCCACAACAAGGAGCCCAGGGATAGTACTTACCTTGGTTGCGTCATTCTGTCTCTTTAAAGGGAAATTCATCTAGAACTGGGGCTTTTATGTGATTCGAACCTGATATCATGTTTTGATACCAAACATAGGAAAAATAGCTAATCCTTCCTACCTAAAGCTTAAGCTTTCAATACGGGAGGCTTGAACTGTCACACTTAATCCTCGTTCAAAGCTCACACCAAGTCACGAGGATGTTACCCCTTATGCACCACACAAGTCATTCTAAATGACCCTTGGAAAATACATAGAAAGGTTACCCACAACAACGAGCGCAGGGATGGTACTTACCTTGGTTGCGTTATTTCGTCTCTTTAAAGGGAAATTCATCTCGAACTGGGGCTTTTATGGGATTCGAACCTGATATCATGTTTTGATACCAAACATAGGAAAAATAGCTAATCCTTCCTACCTAAAGCTTAAGCTTTCAATACGGGACGCTTGAACTGTCACACTTAATCCTCGTTCAAAGCTCACACCAAGTCACGAGGATGTTACCCCTTATGCACCACAAAAGTCATTCTAAATGACCCTTGGAAAATACATAGAAAGGTTACCCACAACAACGAGCCCAGGGATGGTACTTACCTTGGTTGCGTCATTCCGTCTCTTTAAAGGGAAATTCATCTCGAATTGAGGCTTTTATGGGATTCGAACCTGATATCATGTTTTGATACCAAACATAGGAAAAATAGCTAATCCTTCCTACCTAAAGCTTCAGCTTTCAATACGGGACGCTTGAACTGTCACACGTAATCCTCGTTCAAAGCTCACACCAAGTCAAGAGGATGTTACCCCTTATGCACCACACAAGTCATTCTAAATGACCCTTGGAAACAATATAGAAAGGTTACCCACAACAACAAGCCCAGGGATGGTACTTACCTTGGTTGCGTCATTCCGTCTCTTTAAATGGAAATTCATCTAGAACTGGAGCTTTTATGAGATTCGAACCTAAGATCATGTTTTGATAACAAACATAGGAAAAATAGCTAATCCTTCCTACCTAAAGCTTAAGCTTTCAATACGGGACGCTTCAACTGTCACACTTAATCCTCGTTCAAAGCTCACACCAAGTCACGAGGATGTTACCCCTTATGCACCACACAAGTCATTCTAAATGACCCTTAGAAAATACATAGAAAGGTTACCCACAACAACGAGCGCAGGGAGAGTACTTACCTTGGTTACGTCATTCCGTCTCTTTAAAGGGAAATTCATCTCGAACTGGGGCTTTTATGGGATTCCAACCTGATATCATATTTTGATACCAAACATAGGAAAAATAGCTAATCCTTCCTACCTAAAGCTTAAGCTTTCAATACGGGACGCTTGAACTGTTACACTTAATCCTCGTTCAAAGCTCTCACCAAGTAACGAGGATGTTACCCCTTATGCACCACACAAGTCATTCTGAATTACCCTTGTAAACAACATACAAAGGTTACCCACAACAATAGGCCCAGGGATGGTACTTACCTCGGTTGCTTCATTCTGTCTCTTTAAAAGGAAATTCATCTCGAACTGGGGCTTTTATGGGATTCGAACCTGATATCATTTTTTGATACCAAACATAGGAAAAATAGGTAATCCTTCCAACCTAGAGCTTAAGCTTTCAATACGGGAGGCTTGAACTGTCACACTTAATCCTCGTTCAAAGCTCACACCAAGTCACGAGGATGTTACCCCTTATGCACCACAAAAGTCATTCTAAATGACCCTTGGATAATACATAGAAAGGTTACCGACAACAACGAGCGCATGGATGGTACTTACCTTGGTTGCGTCATTCCGTCTCTTTAAAGGGAAATTCATCTCGAACTGGGGATTTTATGGGATTCGAACCTGATATCATGTTTTGATACCAAACATAGGAAAAATAGCTAATCCTTCCTACCTAAAGCTTAAGCTTTCAATACGGGACGCTTGAACTGTCACACTTAATCCTCGTTCAAAGCTCTAACAAAGTCACGAGGATGTTACCCCCCATGAACCACACAAGTCATTCTGAATGACCCTTGGAAACAACATAGAAAGGTTACCCACAATAATAGGCCCACGGATGGTACTTACCTCGGTTGCATCATTCTGTCTCTTTAAAGGGAAATTCATCTCGAACTGGGGCTTTTATGGGATTCGAACCTGATATCATGTTTTGATACCAAACATAGGAAAAATAGCTAATCCTTCCTACCTAAAGCTTAAGCTTTCAATACGGGACGCTTGAACTGTCACACTTAATCCTCGTTCAAAGCTCTAACAAAGTCACGAGGATGTTACCCCCCATGAACCACACAAGTCATTCTGAATGACCCTTGGAAACAACATAGAAAGGTTACCCACAATAATAGGCCCACGGATGGTACTTACCTCGGTTGCATCATTCTGTCTCTTTAAAGGGAAATTCATCTCGAACTGGGGCTTTTATGGGATTCGAACCTGATATCATGTTTTGATACCAAACATAGGAAAAATAGCTAATCTTTCCTACCTAAAGCTTAAGCTTTCAATACGGGACGCTGGAACGGTCACACTTAAACCTCGTTCAAAGCTCACAACAAGTCACGAGGATGTTACCACTTATGCACCACACAAGTCATTCTAAATGACCCTTGGAAATAACATAGAAAGGTTACCTACAACAACGAGCCCAGGGATGGGACTTACCTTGGTTGCGTCATTCCGTCTCTTTAAAGGGAAATTCATCTCGAAATTGGGTTTTTATGTGATTCGAACCTGAGATCATGTTTGGATACCAAACATAGGAAAAATAGCTAATCCTTCCTACCTAAAGCTTAAGCTTTCAATACGGGACGCTTGAACTGTTACACTTAATCCTCGTTCAAAGCTCACACCAAGTCACGAGGATGTTACCCCTTATGCGCCACACAAGTTATTCTAAATGACCCTTGGAAACAACATAGAAAGGTTACCAACAACTACGAGCACAGGTATGGTACTTACCTTGGTTGCGTCATTTTGTCTCTTTAAAGGGAAATTCATCTAGAACTGGAGCTTTTATGAGATTCGAACCTGAGATCATGTTTGGATACCAAACATAGGAAAAATAGCTAATCCTTCCTACCTAAAGCTTAAGCATTCAATACAGGATGCTTGAACTGTCACACTTAATCCTCGTTCAAAGTTCTAACCAAGTCACGAGGATGTTACCCCCCATGCACCACACAAGTCATTCTGAATGACCCTTGGAAACAACATAGAAAGGTTACCCACAATAATAGGCCCAGGGATGGTACTTACCTCGGTTGCATCATTTTGTCTCTTTAAAGGGAAATTCATCTCGAACTGGGGCTTTTATGAGATTCGAACCTGATATCATATATTTATACCAAACATAGGAAAAATAGCTAATCCTTCCTACCTAAAGCTTAAGCTTTCAATACGGGATGCTTGAACTGTCAAACGTAATCCTCGTTCAAAGCTCACACCAAGTCAAGAGTATGTTACCCCTTATCCACCACACAAGTCATTCTAAATGACCCTTGGAACAACATAGAAAGGTTACCCACAACAACGAGCCCAGGGATGGTACTTACCTTGGTTGCGTCATTCCGTCTCTTTAATGGGAAATTCATCTCGAATTGGGGCTTTTATGGGATTTGAACCTGAGATCATGTTTTGATACCAAACATAGGAAAAATAGCTAATCCTTCCTTCCTAAAGCTTAAGCTTTCAATACGGGACGCCTGAACTGTCACACGTAATCCTCGTTCAAAGCTCACACCAAGTCAAGAGGATGTTACCCCTTATCCACCACACAAGTCATTCTAAATGACCCTTGGAACAACATAGAAAGGTTACCCACAACAACGACCCCAGGGATGGTACTTACCTTGGTTGCGTCATTCCGTCTCTTTAAAAAGAAATTCATCTAGAACTGGAGCTTTTATGAGATTCGAACCTGAGATCATGTTTTGATACCAAACATAGGAAAAATAGCTAATCCTTCCTACCTAAAGCTTAAGCTTTCAAAACGGGACGCTTCAACTGTCACACTTAATCCTCGTTCAAAGCTCACACCAAGTCACAAGGATGTTACCCCTTATGCACCACACAAGTCATTCTAAATGACCCTTGGAAAATACATAGAAAGGTTACCCACAACAACGAGCACAGGGATGGTACTTACCTTGGTTGCGTCATTCCGTCTCTTTAATGGGAAATTCATCTCGAATTGGGGCTTTTATGGGATTCGAACCTGATATCATGTTTTGATACCAAACATAGGAAAAATAGCTAATCCTTCCTACCTAAAGCTTAAGCTTTCAATACGGGACGCTTGAACTGTCACACTTAATCCTCGTTCAATGCTCTAACCAAGTCACGAGGATGTTACCCCCCATGCACCATACAAGTCATTCTGAATGACCCTTGGAAACAACATAGAAAGGTTACCCACAATAATAGGCCCAGGGATGGTACTTACCTCGGTTGCATCATTCTGTCTCTTTAAAGGGAAATTTATCTCGAACTGGGGCTTTTATGGGATTCGAACCTGATATCATTTTTTGATACCAAACATAGGAAAAATAGCTAATCCTTCCTACCTAAAGCTTAAGGTTTCAATACGGGACGCTGGAACTGTCACACTTAAACCTCGTTCAAAGCTCACAACAAGTCACGAGGATGTTACCCCTTATGCACCACACAAGTCATTCTAAATGACCCTTGGAAATAACATAGAAAGGTTACCTACAACAACGAGCCCAGGGATGGGACTTACCTTGGTTGCGTCATTCCGTCTCTTTAAATGCAAATTCATCTCGAAATTGGGTTTTTATGTGATTCGAACCTGAGATCATGTTTGGATACCAAACAAAGGAAAAATAGCTAATCCTTCCTACCTAAAGCTTAAGGTTTCAATACGGGACGCTTGAACTGTTACACTTAATCCTCGTTCAAAGCTCACACCAAGTGACGAGGATGTTACCCCTTATGCACCACACAAGTCATTCTAAATGACCCTTGGAAACAACATAGAAATGTTACGAACAACAACGAGCCCAGGTATGGTACTTACCTTGGTTGCGTCATTCTGTCTCTTTAAAGGGAAATTCATCTAGAATTGGAGCTTTTATGAGATTCGAACCTGAGATCATGTTTGGGTACCAAACATAGGAAAAATAGCTAATCCTTCCTACCTAAAGCTTAAGCATTCAATACGAGATGCTTGAACTGTCACACTTAATCCTCGTTCAAAGTTCTAACCAAGTCACGAGGATGTTACCCATGCACCACACAAGTCATTCTGAATGACCCTTGGAAACAACATAGAAAGGTTACCCACAATAATAGGCCCAGGGATGGTACTTACCTCGGTTGCATCATTTTGTCTCTTTAAAGGGAAATTCATCTCGAACTGGGGCTTTTATGAGATTTGAACCTGATATCATATTTTGATACCAAACATAGGAAAAATAGCTAATCCTTCCTACCTAAAGCTTAAGCTTTCAATACGGGACGCTTGAACTGTCACACTTAATCCTCGTTCAAAGCTCACACCAAGTCACGAGGATGTTACCCCTTATGCACCACACAAGTCATTCTAAATGACCCTTGGAAACAACATAGAAAGGTTACCCACAACAACGAGCCCAGGGATGGTACTTACCTTGGTTGCGTCATTCTGTCTCTTTAATGGGAAATTCATCTAGAACTGGGGCTTTTATGGGATTCGAACCTGATATCAGGTTTTGATACCAAACATAGGAAAAATAGCTAATCCTTCCTACCTAAAGCTTAAGCTTTCAATACGGGAGGCTTGAACTGTCACACTTAATCCTCGTTCAAAGCTCACACCAACTCACGAGGATGTTACCCCTTATGCACCACACAAGTCATTCTAAATGACCCTTGGAAAATACATAGAAAGGTTACCCACAACAACGAGCGCAGGGATGGTACCTACCTTGGTTGCGTTATTTCGTCTCTTTAAAGGGAAATTCATCTCGAACTGGGGCTTTTATGGGATTCGAACATGATATCATGTTTTGATACCAAACATAGGAAAAATAGCTAATCCTTCCTACCTAAAGCTTAAGCTTTCAATACGGGACGCTTGAACTGTCACACTTAATCCTCGTTCAAAGCTCTAACCAAGTCACGGGGATGTTACCCCCCATGCACCATACAAGTCATTCTGAATGACCCTTGGAAACAACATAGAAAGGTTACCGACAACAACGAGCTCAGGGATGGTACTTACCTTGGTTGCGTCATTCCGTCTCTTTAAAGGGAAATTCATCACGAATTGGGGCTTTTATGGGATTCGAACCTGATATCATGTTTTGATACCAAACATAGGAAAAATAGCTAATCCTTCCTACCTAAAGCTTCAGCTTTCAATACGGGACGCTTGAACTGTCACACGTAATCCTCGTTCAAAGCTCACACCAAGTCAAGAGGATGTTACCCCTTATGCACCACACAAGTCATTCTAAATGACCCTTGGAAACAATATAGAAAGGTTACCCACAACAACGAGCCCAGGGATGGTACTTACCTTGGTTGCGTCATTCCGTCTCTTTAAATGGAAATTCATCTAGAACTGGAGCTTTTATGAGATTCGAACCTAAGATCATGTTTTGATACCAAACATAGGAAAAATAGCTAATCCTTCCTACCTAAAGCTTAAGCTTTCAATACGGGACGCTTCAACTGTCACACTTAATCCTCGTTCAAAGCTCACACCAAGTCACGAGGATGTTACCCCTTATGCACCACACAAGTCATTCTAAATGACCCTTAGAAAATACATAGAAAGGTTACAAACAACAACGAGCGCAGGGATAGTACTTACCTTGGTTACATCATTCCGTCTCTTTAAAGGGAAATTCATCTCGAACTGGGGCTTTTATGGGATTCCAACCTGATATCATATTTTGATACCAAACATAGGAAAAATAGCTAATCCTTCCTACCTAAAGCTTAAGCTTTCAATACGGGACGCTTGAACTGTTTAACTTAATCCTCGTTCAAAGCTCTCACCAAGTCACGAGGATGTTACCCCTTATGCACCACACAAGTCATTCTGAATTACCCTTGGAAACAACATACAAAGGTTACCCACAACAATAGGCCCAGGGATGGTACTTACCTCGGTTGCATCATTCTGTCTCTTTAAAAGGAAATTCATCTCGAACTGGGGCTTTTATGGGATTCGAACCTGATATCATTTTTTGATACCAAACATAGGAAAAATAGGTAATCCTTCCAACCTAGAGCTTAAGCTTTCAATACGGGAGGCTTGAACTGTCACACTTAATCCTCGTTCAAAGCTCACACCAAGTCACGAGGATGTTACCCCCTTATGCACCACACAAGTCATTCTAAATGACCCTTGGAAACAACATAGAAAGGTTACCCACAACCATAGGCACAGGGATGGTACTTACCTTGGTTGTGTCATTCTGTCTCTTTAAAGGGAAATTCATCTAGAACTGGAGCTTTTATGAGATTCGAACCTGAGATCATGTTTTGATAACAAACAGAGGAAAAATAGCTAATCCTTCCTACCTAAAGCTTAAGCATTCAATACGAGATGCTTGAACTGTCACACTTAATCCTCGTTCAAAGTTCTAACCAAGTCACGAGGATGTTACCCATGCACCACACAAGTCATTCTGAATGACCCTTGGAAACAACATAGAAAGGTTACCCACAATAATAGGCCCAGGGATGGTACTTACCTCGGTTGCATCATTTTGTCTCTTTAAATGGAAATTCATCTCGAACTGGGGCTTTTATGAGATTTGAACCTGATATCATATTTTGATACCAAACATAGGAAAAATAGCTAATCCTTCCTACCTAAAGCTTAAGCTTTCAATACGGGACGCTTGAACTGTCACACTTAATCCTCGTTCAAAGCTCACACCAAGTCACGAGGATGTTACCCCTTATGCACCACACAAGTCATTCTAAATGACCCTTGGAAACAACATAGAAAGGTTACCCACAACAACGAGCCCAGGGATGGTACTTACCTTGGTTGCGTCATTCTGTCTCTTTAATGGGAAATTCATCTAGAACTGGGGCTTTTATGGGATTCGAACCTGATATCAGGTTTTGATACCAAACATAGGAAAAATAGCTAATCCTTCCTACCTAAAGCTTAAGCTTTCAATACGGGAGGCTTGAACTGTCACACTTAATCCTCGTTCAAAGCTCACACCAACTCACGAGGATGTTACCCCTTATGCACCACACAAGTCATTCTAAATGACCCTTGGAAAATACATAGAAAGGTTACCCACAACAACGAGCGCAGGGATGGTACCTACCTTGGTTGCGTTATTTCGTCTCTTTAAAGGGAAATTCATCTCGAACTGGGGCTTTTATGGGATTCGAACATGATATCATGTTTTGATACCAAACATAGGAAAAATAGCTAATCCTTCCTACCTAAAGCTTAAGCTTTCAATACGGGACGCTTGAACTGTCACACTTAATCCTCGTTCAAAGCTCTAACCAAGTCACGGGGATGTTACCCCCCATGCACCACACAAGTCATTCTGAATGACCCTTGGAAACAACATAGAAAGGTTACCGACAACAACGAGCTCAGGGATGGTACTTACCTTGGTTGCGTCATTCCGTCTCTTTAAAGGGAAATTCATCTCGAATTGGGGCTTTTATGGGATTCGAACCTGATATCATGTTTTGATACCAAACATAGGAAAAATAGCTAATCCTTCCTACCTAAAGCTTCAGCTTTCAATACGGGACGCTTGAACTGTCACACGTAATCCTCGTTCAAAGCTCACACCAAGTCAAGAGGATGTTACCCCTTATGCACCACACAAGTCATTCTAAATGACCCTTGGAAACAATATAGAAAGGTTACCCACAACAACGAGCCCAGGGATGGTACTTACCTTGGTTGCGTCATTCCGTCTCTTTAAATGGAAATTCATCTAGAACTGGAGCTTTTATGAGATTCGAACCTAAGATCATGTTTTGATACCAAACATAGGAAAAATAGCTAATCCTTCCTACCTAAAGCTTAAGCTTTCAATACGGGACGCTTCAACTGTCACACTTAATCCTCGTTCAAAGCTCACACCAAGTCACGAGGATGTTACCCCTTATGCACCACACAAGTCATTCTAAATGACCCTTAGAAAATACATAGAAAGGTTACCCACAACAACGAGCGCAGGGATAGTACTTACCTTGGTTACATCATTCCGTCTCTTTAAAGGGAAATTCATCTCGAACTGGGGCTTTTATGGGATTCCAACCTGATATCATATTTTGATACCAAACATAGGAAAAATAGCTAATCCTTCCTACCTAAAGCTTAAGCTTTCAATACGGGACGCTTGAACTGTTTAACTTAATCCTCGTTCAAAGCTCTCACCAAGTCACGAGGATGTTACCCCTTATGCACCACACAAGTCATTCTGAATTACCCTTGGAAACAACATACAAAGGTTACCCACAACAATAGGCCCCGGGATGGTACTTACCTCGGTTGCATCATTCTGTCTCTTTAAAAGGAAATTCATCTCGAACTGGGGCTTTTATGGGATTCGAACCTGATATCATTTTTTGATACCAAACATAGGAAAAATAGGTAATCCTTCCAACCTAGAGCTTAAGCTTTCAATACGGGAGGCTTGAACTGTCACACTTAATCCTCGTTCAAAGCTCACACCAAGTCACGAGGATGTTACCCCTTATGCACCACACAAGTCATTCTAAATGACCTTTGGAAAATACATAGAAAGGTTACCCACAAAAACGAGCGCAGGGATGGTACTTACCTTGGTTGCGTCATTCCGTCTCTTTAAAGGGAAATTCATCTCGAACTGGGGCTTTTATGGGATTCGAACCTGAGATCATGTTTTGATACCAAACATAGGAAAAATAGATAATCCTTCCTACCTAAAGCTTAAGCTTTCAATACGGGACGCTTGAACTGTCACACTTAATCCTCGTTCAAAGCTCACACCAAGTCACGAGGATGTTACCCCTTATGCACCACACAAGTCATTCTAAATGACCCTAGGAAAATACATAGAAAGGTTACCGACAACAACGAGCGCATGGATGGTACTTACCTTGGTTGCGTCATTCTGTCTCTTTAAAGGTAAATTCATCTCGAACTGGGGATTTTATGGGATTCGAACCTGATATCATGTTTTGATACCAAACATAGGAAAAATAGCTAATCCTTCCTACCTAAAGCTTAAGCTTTCAATACGGGACGCTTGGACTGTCACACTTAATCCTCGTTCAAAGCTCTAACAAAGTCACGAGGATGTTACCCCCCATGCACCACACAAGTCATTCTGAATGACCCTTGGAAACAACATAGAAAGGTTACCCACAATAATAGGCCCACGGATGGTACTTACCTCGGTTGCATCATTCTGTCTCTTTAAAGGGAAATTCATCTCGAACTGGGGCTTTTATATGATTCGAACCTGATATCATGTTTTGATACCAAACATAGGAAAAATAGCTAATCCTTCCTACCTAAAGCTTAAGTTTTCAATACGGGACGCTGGAACTGTCACACTTAAACCTCGTTCAAAGCTCACAACAAGTCACGAGGATGTTACCCTTTATGCACCACACAAGTCATTCTAAATGACCCTTGGAAATAACATAGAAAGGTTACCTACAAAAACGAGCCCAGGGATGGGACTTACCTTGGTTGCGTCATTCCGTCTCTTTAAAGGGAAATTCATCTCGAAATTGGGTTTTTATGTGATTCGAACCTGAGATCATGTTTGGATACCAAACATAGGAAAATAGCTAATCCTTCCTACCTAAAGCTTAAGCTTTCAATACGGGACGCTTGAACTGTTACACTTAATCCTCGTTCAAAACTCACACCAAGTCACGAGGATGTTACCCCTTATGCGCCACACAAGTCATTCTAAATGACCCTTGGAAACAACATAGAAAGGTTACCAACAACTACGAGCCCAGGTATGGTACTTACCTTGGTTGCATCATTCTGTCTCTTTAAAGGGAAATTCATCTAGAACTGGAGCTTTTATGAGATTCGAACCTGAGATCATGTCTGGATACCAAACATAGGAAAAATAGCTATTCCTTCCTACCTAAAGCTTAAGCATTCAATACGGGATGCTTGAACTTTCACACTTAATCCTCGTTCAAAGTTCTAACCAAGTCACGAGGATGTTACCCCCCATGCACCACACAAGTCATTCTGAATGACTCTTGGAAACAACATAGAAAGGTTACCCACAATAATAGGCCCAGGGATGGTACTTACCTCGGTTGCATCATTTTGTCTCTTTAAAGGGAAATTCATCTCGAACTGGGGCTTTTATGAGATTTGAACCTGATATCATATTTTGGTACCAAACATAGGAAAAAAAGCTAATCCTTCCTACCTAATGCTTAAGCTTTCAATACGGGAGGCTTGAACTGTCACACTTAATCCTCGTTCAAAGCTCACACCAAGTCAAGAGGATGTTACCCCTTATCCACCACACAAGTCATTCTAAATGACCCTTGGAACAACATAGAAAGGTTACCCACAACAACGAGCCCAGGGATGGTACTTACCTTGGTTGCGTCATTCCGTCTCTTTAAAGGGAAATTCATCTAGAACTGGAGCTTTTATGAGATTCGAACCTGAGATCATGTTTTAATACCAAACATAGGAAAAATAGCTAATCCTTCCTACCTAAAGCTTAAGCTTTCAATACGGGAAGCTTCAACTGTAACACTTAATCCTCGTTCAAAGCTCTAACCAAGTCACGAGGATGTTACCCCCCATGCACCACACAAGTCATTCTAAATGACCCTTGGAAAATACATAGAAAGGTTACCCACAACAACGAGCGCACAGATGGTACTTACCTTGGTTGCGTTATTCCGTCTCTTTAAAGGGAAATTCATCTCGAACTGGGGCTTTTATGGGATTCGAACCTGATATCATGTTTTGATACCTAACATAGGAAAAATAGCTAATCCTTCCTACCTAAAGCTTAAGCTTTCAATACGGGACGCTTGAACTGTCACACTTAATCCTCGTTCAAAGCTCACACCAAGTCACGAGGATGTTACCCCTTATGCACCACACAAGTCATTCTAAATGACCCTTGGAAAATACATAGAAAGGTTACCCACAACAACGAGCGCACGGATGGTACTTACCTTGGTTGCGTCATTCCGTCTCTTTAAAGGGAAATTCATCTAGAACTGGAGCTTTTTTGAGATTCGAACCTGAGATCATGTTTTGATACCCAACATAAAAAAATAGCTAATCCTTCCTACCTAAAGCTTAAGCTTTCAATACGGGAAGCTTGAAATGTCACACTTAATCCTCGTTCAAAGCTCACAACAAGTCACGAGGATGTTACCCCATATACACCAAACAAATCATTCTAAATGACCCTTGGAAAGAACATAGAAAGGTTACCGACAACAACGAGCTCAGGGATGGTACTTACCTTGGTTGCGTCATTCCGTCTCTTTAATGGGAAATTCATCTCGAATTGGGGCTTTTATGGGATTCGAACCTGAGATCATGTTTTGATACCAAACATAGGAAAAATAGCTAATCCTTCCTACCTAAAGCTTAAGCTTTCAATACGGGATGCTTGAACTGTCACACGTAATCCTCGTTCAAAGCTCACACCAAGTCAAGAGGATGTTACCCCTTATCCACCACACAAGTCATTCTAAATGACCCTTGGAACAACATAGAAAGGTTACCCACAACAACGAGCCCAGGGATAGTACTTACCTTGGTTGCGTCATTCCGTCTCTTTAAAGGGAAATTCATCTAGAACTGGAGCTTTTATGAGATTCGAACCTGAGATCATGTTTTAAGACCAAACATAGGAAAAATAGCTAATCCTTCCTACCTAAAGCTTAAGCTTTCAATACGGGACGCTTCAACTGTCACACTTAATCCTCGTTCAAAGCTCTAACCAAGTCACGAGGATGTTACCCCCCATGCACCACACAAGTAATTCTAAATGACCCTTGGAAAATACATAGAAAGGTTACCCACAACAACGAGCGCACGGATGGTACTTACCTTGGTTGCGTTATTCCGTCTCTTTAAAGGGAAATTCATCTCGAACAGGGGCTTTTATGGGATTCGAACCTGATATCATGTTTTGATACCAAACATAGGAAAAATAGCTAATCCTTCCTACCTAAAGCTTAAGCTTTCAATACGGGACGCTTGAACTGTCACACTTAATCCTCGTTCAAAGCTCACACCAAGTCACGAGGATGTTACCCCTTATGCACCACACAAGTCATTCTAAATGACCCTTGGAAAATACATAGAAAGGTTACCCACAACAACGAGCGCACGGATGGTACTTACCTTGGTTGCGTCATTCCGTCTCTTTAAAGGGAAATTCATCTCGAATTGGGGCTTTTATGGGATTCGAACCTGATATCATGTTTTGATACCAAACATAGGAAAAATAGCTAATCCTTCCTACCTAAAGCTTAAGCTTTCAATACGAGACGCTGGAACTGTCACACTTAATCCTCGTTCAAAGCTCTAACCAAGTCACGAGGATGTTACCCCTCATGCACCACACAAGTCATTCTGAATGACCCTTGGAAAAAACATAGAAAGGTTACCGACAACAACGAGCTCAGGGATGGTACTTACCTTGGTTGCGTCATTCCGTCTCTTTAAAGGGAAATTCATCTCGAATTGGGGCTTTTATGGGATTCGAACCTGAGATCATGTTTTGATACCAAACATAGGAAAAATAGCTAATCCTTCCTACCTAAAGCTTAAGCTTTCAATACGGGACGCTTCACCTGTCACACTTAATCCTCGTTCAAAGCTCACACCAAGTCACAAGGATGTTACCCCTTATGCACCACACAAGTCATTCAAAATGACCCTTGGAAAATACATAGAAAGGTTACCCACAACAACGAGCACAGGGATGGTACTTACCTTGGTTGCGTCATTCCGTCTCTTTAAATGGAAATTCATCTAGAACTGGAGCTTTTATGAGATTCGAACCTAAGATCATGTTTTGATACCAAACATAGGAAAAATAGCTAATCCTTCCTACCTAAAGCTTAAGCTTTCAATACGGGACGCTTGAACTGTCACACGTAATCCTCGTTCAAAGCTCACACCAAGTCAAGAGGATGTTACCCCTTATGCACCACACAAGTCATTCTAAATGACCCTTGGAAACAACATAGAAAGGTTACCCACAACAACGAGCCCATGGATGGTACTTTCCTTGGTTGCGTCATTCCGTCTCTTTAAATGGAAATTCATCTAGAACTGGAGCTTTTATGAGATTCGAACCTAAGATCATGTTTTGATACCAAACATAGGAAAAATAGCTAATCCTTCCTACCTAAAGCTTAAGCTTTCAATACGGGACGCTTCAACTGTCACACTTAATCCTCGTTCAAAGCTCACACTAAGTCACGAGGATGTTACCCCTTATCCACCACACAAGTCATTCTAAATGACCCTTGGAACAACATAGAAAGGTTACCCACAACAACGAGCCGAGGGATGGTACTTACCTTGGTTGCGTCATTCCGTCTCTTTAAAGGGAAATTCATCTAGAACTGGAGCTTTTATGAGATTCGAACCTGAGATCATGTTTTGATACCAAACATAGGAAAAATAGCTAATCCTTCCTACCTAAAGCTTAAGCTTTCAATACGGGACGCTTCAACTGTCACACTTAATCCTCGTTCAAAGCTCTAACCAAGTCACGGGGATGTTACCCCCCATGCACCACACAAGTCATTCTAAATGACCCTTGGAAAATACATAGAAAGGTTACCCACAACAACGAGCGCAGGGATGGTACTTACCTTGGTTGCGTTATTCCGTCTCTTTAAAATGAAATTCATCTCGAACTGGGGCTTTTATGGGATTCGAACCTGATATCATGTTTTGATACCAAACATAGGAAAAATAGCTAATCCTTCCTACCTAAAGCTTAAGCTTTCAATACGGGACGCTTGAACTGTCACACTTAATCCTCGTTCAAAGCTCACACCAAGTCACGAGGATGTTACCCCTTATGCACCACACAAGTCATTCTAAATGACCCTTGGAAAATACATAGAAAGGTTACCCACAACAACGAGCGCACGGATGGTACTTACCTTGGTTGCGTCATTCCGTCTCTTTAAAGGGAAATTCATCTAGAATGGGAGCTTTTTTGAGATTCGAACCTGAGATCATGTTTTGATACCCAACATAAGAAAAATAGCTAATCCTTCCTACCTAAAGCTTAAGCTTTCAATACGGGAAGCTTGAACTGTCACACTTAATCCTCGTTCAAAGCTCACACCAAGTCACGAGGATGTTACCCCACATACACCAAACAAATCATTCTAAATGACCCTTGGAAAGAACATAGAAAGGTTACCGACAACAACGAGCTCAGGGATGGTACTTACCTTGGTTACGTCATTCCGTCTCTTTAATGGGAAATTCATCTCGAATTGGGGCTTTTATGGGATTCGAACCTGAGATCATGTTTTGATACCAAACATAGGAAAAATAGCTAATCCTTCCTACCTAAAGCTTAAGCTTTCAATACGGGACGCTTCACCTGTCACACTTAATCCTCGTTCAAAGCTCACACCAAGTCACAAGGATGTTACCCCTTATGCACCACACAAGTCATTCTAAATGACCCTTGGAAAATACATAGAAAGGTTACCCACAACAACGAGCACAGGGATGGTACTTACCTTGGTTGCGTCATTCGGTCTCTTTAAATGGAAATTCATCTAGAACTGGAGCTTTTATGAGATTCGAACCTAAGATCATGTTTTGATTACAAACATAGGAAAAATAGCTAATCCTTCCTACCTAAAGCTTAAGCTTTCAATACGGGACGCTTGAACTGTCACACGTAATCCTCGTTCAAAGCTCACACCAAGTCAAGAGGATGTTACCCCTTATGCACCACACAAGTCATTCTAAATGACCCTTGGAAACAACATAGAAAGGTTACCCACAACAACGAGCCCATGGATGGTACTTACCTTGGTTGCGTCATTCCGTCTCTTTAAATGGAAATTCATCTAGAACTGGAGCTTTTATGAGATTCGAACCTAAGATCATGTTTTGATACCAAACATAGGAAAAATAGCTAATCCTTCCTACCTAAAGCTTAAGCTTTCAATACGGGACGCTTGAACTGTCACACGTAATCCTCGTTCAAAGCTCACACCAAGTCAAGAGGATGTTACCCCTTATCCACCACACAAGTCATTCTAAATGACCCTTGGAAACAACATAGAAAGGTTACCCACAACAACGAGCCCATGGATGGTACTTACCTTGGTTGCGTCATTCCGTCTCTTTAAATGGAAATTCATCTAGAACTGGTGCTTTTATGAGATTCGAACCTAAGATCATGTTTTGATACCAAACATAGGAAAAATAGCTAATCCTTCCTACCTAAAGCTAAAGCTTTCAATACGGGACGCTTCAACTGTCACACTTAATCCTCGTTCAAAGCTCACACCAAGTCACGAGGATGTTACCCCTTATCCACCACACAAGTCATTCTAAATGACCCTTGGAACAACATAGAAAGGTTACCCACAACAACGAGCCCAGGGATGGTACTTACCTTGGTTGCGTCATTCCGTCTCTTTAAAGGGAAATTGACCTAGAAGTGGAGCTTTTAGGAGATTCGAACCTTAGATCATGTTTTGATACCAAACATAGGAAAAATAGCTAATCCTTCCTACCTAAAGCTTAAGCTTTCAATACAGGACGCTTCAACTGTCACACTTAATCCTCGTTCAAAGCTCACACCAAGTCACGAGGATGTTACCCCCCATGCACCACACAAGTCATTCAAATGACCCTTGGAAAATACATAGAAAGGTTACCCACAACAACGAGCGCAGGGATGGTACTTACCTTGGTTGCGTTATTCCGTCTCTTTAAAGGGAAATTCATCTCGAACTGGGGCTTTTATGGGATTCGAACCTGATATCATGTTTTGATACCAAACATAGGAAAAATAGCTAATCCTTCCTACCTAAAGCTTAAGCTTTCAATACGGGACGCTTGAACTGTCACACTTAATCCTCGTTCAAAGCTCACACCAAGTCACGAGGATGTTACCCCTTACGCACCACACAAGTCATTCTAAATGACCCTTGGAAAATACATAGAAAGGTTACCCACAACAACGAGCGCACGGATGGTACTTACCTTGGTTGCGTCATTCCGTCTCTTTAAAGGGAAATTCATCTAGAACAGGAGCTTTTATGAGATTCGAACCTGAGATCATGTTTTGATACCCAACATAAGAAAAATAGCTAATCCTTCCTACCTAAAGCTTAAGCTTTCAATACGGGAAGCTTGAACTGTCACACTTAATCCTCGTTCAAAGCTCACACCAAGTCACGAGGATGTTACCCCACATACACCAAACAAATCATTCTAAATGACCCTTGGAAAGAACATAGAAAGGTTACCGACATCAACGAGCTCAGGGATGGTACTTACCTTGGTTACGTCATTCCGTCTTTTTAATGGGAAATTCATCTCGAATTGGGGCTTTTATGGGATTCGAACCTCAGATCATGTTTTGATACCAAACATAGGAAAAATAGCTAATCCTTCCTACCTAAAGCTTAAGCTTTCAATACGGGACGCTTCACCTGTCACACTTAATCCTCGTTCAAAGCTCACACCAAGTCACAAGGATGTTACCCCTTATGCACCACACAAGTCATTCTAAATGACCCTTGGAAAATACATAGAAAGGTTACCCACAACAACGAGCACAGGGATGGTACTTACCTTGGTTGCGTCATTCCGTCTCTTTAAATGGAAATTCATCTAGAACTGGAGCTTTTATGAGATTTGAACCTAAGATCATGTTTTGATTACAAACATAGGAAAAATAGCTAATCCTTCCTACCTAAAGCTTAAGCTTTCAATACGGGACGCTTGAACTGTCACACGTAATCCTCGTTCAAAGCTCACACCAAGTCAAGAGGATGTTACCCCTTATGCACCACACAAGTCATTCTAAATGACCCTTGGGAATAACATAGAAAGGTTACCCACAACAACGAGCCCATGGATGGTACTTACCTTGGTTGCGTCATTCCGTCTCTTTAAATGGAAATTCATCTAGAACTGGAGCTTTTATGAGATTCGAACCTAAGATCATGTTTTGATACCAAACATAGGAAAAATAGCTAATCCTTCCTACCTAAAGCTTAAGCTTTCAATACGGGACGCTTGAACTATCACACGTAATCCTCGTTCAAAGCTCACACCAAGTCAAGAGGATGTTACCCCTTATCCACCACACAAGTCATTCTAAATGACCCTTGGAAACAACATAGAAAGGTTACCCACAAAAACGAGCCCATGGATGGTACTTACCTTGGTTGCGTCATTCCGTCTCTTTAAATGGAAATTCATCTAGAACTGGAGCTTTTATGAGATTCGAACCTAAGATCATGTTTTGATACCAAACATAGGAAAAATAGCTAATCCTTCCTACCTAAAGCTAAAGCTTTCAATACGGGACGCTTCAACTGTCACACTTAATCCTCGTTCAAAGCTCACACCAAGTCACGAGGATGTTACCCCTTATCCACCACACAAGTCATTCTAAATGACCCTTGGAACAACATAGAAAGGTTACCCACAACAACGAGCCCAGGGATGGTACTTACCTTGGTTGCGTCATTCCGTCTCTTTAAAGGGAAATTCATCTAGAAGTGGAGCTTTTAGGAGATTCGAACCTGAGATCATGTTTTGATACCAAACATAGGAAAAATAGCTAATCCTTCCTACCTAAAGCTTAAGCTTTCAATACGGGACGCTTCAACTGTCACACTTAATCCTCGTTCAAAGCTCTAACCAAGTCACGGGGATGTTACCCCCCATGCACCACACAAGTCATTCTAAATGACCCTTGGAAAATACATAGAAAGGTTACCCACAACAACGAGCGCAGGGATGGTACTTACCTTGGTTGCGTTATTCCGTCTCTTTAAAATGAAATTCATCTCGAACTGGGGCTTTTATGGGATTCGAACCTGATATCATGTTTTGATACCAAACATAGGAAAAATAGCTAATCCTTCCTACCTAAAGCTTAAGCTTTCAATACGGGACGCTTGAACTGTCACACTTAATCCTCGTTCAAAGCTCACACCAAGTCACGAGGATGTTACCCCTTATGCACCACACAAGTCATTCTAAATGACCCTTGGAAAATACATAGAAAGGTTACCCACAACAACGAGCGCACGGATGGTACTTACCTTGGTTGCGTCATTCCGTCTCTTTAAAGGGAAATTCATCTAGAATGGGAGCTTTTTTGAGATTCGAACCTGAGATCATGTTTTGATACCCAACATAAGAAAAATAGCTAATCCTTCCTACCTAAAGCTTAAGCTTTCAATACGGGAAGCTTGAACTGTCACACTTAATCCTCGTTCAAAGCTCACACCAAGTCACGAGGATGTTACCCCAAATACACCAAACAAATCATTCTAAATGACCCTTGGAAAGAACATAGAAAGGTTACCGACAACAACGAGCTCAGGGATGGTACTTACCTTGGTTACGTCATTCCGTCTCTTTAATGGGAAATTCATCTCGAATTGGGGCTTTTATGGGATTCGAACCTGAGATCATGTTTTGATACCAAACATAGGAAAAATAGCTAATCCTTCCTACCTAAAGCTTAAGCTTTCAATACGGGACGCTTCACCTGTCACACTTAATCCTCGTTCAAAGCTCACACCAAGTCACAAGGATGTTACCCCTTATGCACCACACAAGTCATTCTAAATGACCCTTGGAAAATACATAGAAAGGTTACCCACAACAACGAGCACAGGGATGGTACTTACCTTGGTTGCGTCATTCGGTCTCTTTAAATGGAAATTCATCTAGAACTGGAGCTTTTATGAGATTCGAACCTAAGATCATGTTTTGATTACAAACATAGGAAAAATAGCTAATCCTTCCTACCTAAAGCTTAAGCTTTCAATACGGGACGCTTGAACTGTCACACGTAATCCTCGTTCAAAGCTCACACCAAGTCAAGAGGATGTTACCCCTTATGCACCACACAAGTCATTCTAAATGACCCTTGGAAACAACATAGAAAGGTTACCCACAACAACGAGCCCATGGATGGTACTTACCTTGGTTGCGTTATTCCGTCTCTTTAAATGGAAATTCATCTAGAACTGGAGCTTTTATGAGATTCGAACCTAAGATCATGTTTTGATACCAAACATAGGAAAAATAGCTAATCCTTCCTACCTAAAGCTTAAGCTTTCAATACGGGACGCTTGAACTGTCACACGTAATCCTCGTTCAAAGCTCACACCAAGTCAAGAGGATGTTACCCCTTATCCACCACACAAGTCATTCTAAATGACCCTTGGAAACAACATAGAAAGGTTACCCACAACAACGAGCCCATGGATGGTACTTACCTTGGTTGCGTCATTCCGTCTCTTTAAATGGAAATTCATCTAGAACTGGAGCTTTTATGAGATTCGAACCTAAGATCATGTTTTGATACCAAACATAGGAAAAATAGCTAATCCTTCCTACCTAAAGCTAAAGCTTTCAATACGAGACGCTTCAACTGTCACACTTAATCCTCGTTCAAAGCTCACACCAAGTCACGAGGATGTTACCCCTTATCCACCACACAAGTCATTCTAAATGACCCTTGGAACAACATAGAAAGGTTACCCACAACAACGAGCCCAGGGATGGTACTTACCTTGGTTGCGTCATTCCGTCTCTTTAAAGGGAAATTCACCTAGAAGTGGAGCTTTTAGGAGATTCGAACCTTAGATCATGTTTTGATACCAAACATAGGAAAAATAGCTAATCCTTCCTACCTAAAGCTTAAGCTTTCAATACAGGACGCTTCAACTGTCACACTTAATCCTCGTTCAAAGCTCACACCAAGTCACGAGGATGTTACCCCCCATGCACCACACAAGTCATTCTAAATGACCCTTGGAAAATACATAGAAAGGTTACCCACAACAACGAGCGCAGGGATGGTACTTACCTTGGTTGCGTTATTCCGTCTCTTTAAAGGGAAATTCATCTCGAACTGGGGCTTTTATGGGATTCGAACCTGATATCATGTTTTGATACCAAACATAGGAAAAATAGCTAATCCTTCCTACCTAAAGCTTAAGCTTTCAATACGGGACGCTTGAACTGTCACACTTAATCCTCGTTCAAAGCTCACACCAAGTCACGAGGATGTTACCCCTTACGCACCACACAAGTCATTCTAAATGACCCTTGGAAAATACATAGAAAGGTTACCCACAACAACGAGCGCACGGATGGTACTTACCTTGGTTGCGTCATTCCGTCTCTTTAAAGGGAAATTCATCTAGAACAGGAGCTTTTATGAGATTCGAACCTGAGATCATGTTTTGATACCCAACATAAGAAAAATAGCTAATCCTTCCTACCTAAAGCTTAAGCTTTCAATACGGGAAGCTTGAACTGTCACACTTAATCCTCGTTCAAAGCTCACACCAAGTCACGAGGATGTTACCCCACATACACCAAACAAATCATTCTAAATGACCCTTGGAAAGAACATAGAAAGGTTACCGACAACAACGAGCTCAGGGATGGTACTTACCTTGGTTACGTCATTCCGTCTTTTTAATGGGAAATTCATCTCGAATTGGGGCTTTTATGGGATTCGAACCTCAGATCATGTTTTGATACCAAACATAGGAAAAATAGCTAATCCTTCCTACCTAAAGCTTAAGCTTTCAATACGGGACGCTTCACCTGTCACACTTAATCCTCGTTCAAAGCTCACACCAAGTCACAAGGATGTTACCCCTTATGCACCACACAAGTCATTCTAAATGACCCTTGGAAAATACATAGAAAGGTTTCCCACAACAACGAGCACAGGGATGGTACTTACCTTGGTTGCGTCATTCCGTCTCTTTAAATGGAAATTCATCTAGAACTGGAGCTTTTATGAGATTTGAACCTAAGATCATGTTTTGATTACAAACATAGGAAAAATAGCTAATCCTTCCTACCTAAAGCTTAAGCTTTCAATACGGGACGCTTGAACTGTCACACGTAATCCTCGTTCAAAGCTCACACCAAGTCAAGAGGATGTTACCCCTTATGCACCACACAAGTCATTCTAAATGACCCTTGGGAATAACATAGAAAGGTTACCCACAACAACGAGCCCGTGGATGGTACTTACCTTGGTTGCGTCATTCCGTCTCTTTAAATGGAAATTCATCTAGAACTGGAGCTTTTATGAGATTCGAACCTAAGATCATGTTTTGATACCAAACATAGGAAAAATAGCTAATCCTTCCTACCTAAAGCTTAAGCTTTCAATACGGGACGCTTGAACTGTCACACGTAATTCTCGTTCAAAGCTCACACCAAGTCAAGAGGATGTTACCCCTTATCCACCACACAAGTCATTCTAAATGACCCTTGGAAACAACATAGAAAGGTTACCCACAAAAACGAGCCCATGGATGGTACTTACCTTGGTTGCGTCATTCCGTCTCTTTAAATGGAAATTCATCTAGAACTGGAGCTTTTATGAGATTCGAACCTAAGATCATGTTTTGATACCAAACATAGGAAAAATAGCTAATCCTTCCTACCTAAAGCTAAAGCTTTCAATACGGGACGCTTCAACTGTCACACTTAATCCTCGTTCAAAGCTCACACCAAGTCACGAGGATGTTACCCCTTATCCACCACACAAGTCATTCTAAATGACCCTTGGAACAACATAGAAAGGTTACCCACAACAACGAGCCCAGGGATGGTACTTACCTTGGTTGCGTCATTCCGTCTCTTTAAAGGGAAATTCATCTAGAAGTGGAGCTTTTAGGAGATTCGAACCTGAGATCATGTTTTGATACCAAACATAGGAAAAATAGCTAATCCTTCCTACCTAAAGCTTAAGCTTTCAATACAGGACGCTTCAACTGTCACACTTAATCCTCGTTCAAAGCTCTAACCAAGTCACGAGGATGTTACCCCCCATGCACCACACAAGTCATTCTAAATGACCCTTGGAAAATACATAGAAAGGTTACCCACAACAACGAGCGCAGGGATGGTACTTACCTTGGTTGCGTTATTCCGTCTCTTTAAAGGGAAATTAATCTCGAACTGGGGCTTTTATGGGATTCGAACCTGATATCATGTTTTGATACCAAACATAGGAAAAATAGCTAATCCTTCCTACCTAAAGCTTAAGCTTTCAATACGGGACGCTTGAACTGTCACACTTAATCCTCGTTCAAAGCTCACACCAAGTCACGAGGATGTTACCCCTTACGCACCACACAAGTCATTCTAAATGACCCTTGGAAAATACATAGAAAGGTTACCCACAACAACGAGCGCACGGATGGTACTTACCTTGGTTGCGTCATTCCGTCTCTTTAAAGGGAAATTCATCTAGAACAGGAGCTTTTATGAGATTCGAACCTGAGATCATGTTTTGATACCCAACATAAGAAAAATAGCTAATCCTTCCTACCTAAAGCTTAAGCTTTCAATACGGGAAGCTTGAACTGTCACACTTAATCCTCGTTCAAAGCTCACACCAAGTCACGAGGATGTTACCCCATATACACCAAACAAATCATTCTAAATGACCCTTGGAAAGAACATAGAAAGGTTACCGACAACAACGAGCTCAGGGATGGTACTAACCTTGGTTGCGTCATTCCGTCTCTTTAATGGGAAATTCATCTCGAATTGGGGCTTTTATGGGATTCGAACCTGAGATCATGTTTTGATACCAAACATAGGAAAAATAGCTAATCCTTCCTACCTAAAGCTTAAGCTTTCAATACGGGACGCTTGAACTGTCACACGTAATCCTCGTTCAAAGCTCACACCAACTCAAGAGGATGTTACCCCTTATCCACCACACAAGTCATTCTAAATTACCCTTGGAACAACATAGAAAGGTTACCCACAACAACGAGCCCAGGGATGGTACTTACCTTGGTTGCGTCATTCCGTCTCTTTAAAGGGAAATTCATCTAGAACTGGAACTTTTATGAGATTCGAACCTGAGATCATGTTTTGATACCAAACATAGGAAAAATAGCTAATCCTTCCTACCTAAAGCTTAAGCTTTCAATACGGGACGCTTCACCTGTCACACTTAATCCTCGTTCAAAGCTCACACCAAGTCACAAGGATGTTACCCCTTATGCACCACACAAGTCATTCTAAATGACCCTTGGAAAATACATAGAAAGGTTTCCCACAAAAACGAGCACAGGGATGGTACTTACCTTGGTTGCGTCATTCTGTCTCTTTAAATGGAAATTCATCTAGAACTGGAGCTTTTATGAGATTCGAACCTAAGATCATGTTATGATACCAAACATAGGAAAAATAGCTAATCCTTCCTACCTAAAGCTTCAGCTTTCAATACGGGACGCTTGAACTGTCACACGTAATCCTCGTTCAAAGCTCACACCAAGTCAAGAGGATGTTACCCCTTATGCACCACACAAGTCATTCTAAATGACCCTTGGAAACAACATAGAAAGGTTACCCACAACAACGAGCCCAGGGATGGTACTTACCTTGGTTGCGTCATTCCGTCTCTTTAAATGGAAATTCATCTAGAACTGGAGCTTTTATGAGATTCGAACCTGAGATCATGTTTTGATACCAAACATAGGAAAAATAGCTAATCCTTCCTACCTAAAGCTTAAGCTTTCAATACGGGAAGCTTGAACTGTCACACTTAATCCTCGTTCAAAGTTCACACCAAGTCACGAGGATGTTACCCCATATACACCAAACAAATCATTCTAAATGACCCTTGGAAAGAACATAGAAAGGTTACCGACAACAACGAGCTCAGGGATGGTACTTACCTTGGTTGCGTCATTCCGTATCTTTAATGGGAAATTCATCTCGAATTGGGGCTTTTATGGGATTCGAACCTGAGATCATGTTTTGATACCAAACATAGGAAAAATAGCTAATCCTTCCTACCTAAAGCTTAAGCTTTCAATACGGGACGCTTGAACTGTCACACGTAATCCTCGTTCAAAGCTCACACCAAGTCAAGAGGATGTTACCCCTTATCCACCACACAAGTCATTCTAAATTACCCTAGGAACAACATAGAAAGGTTACCCACAACAACGAGCCCAGGGATGGTACTTACCTTGGTTGCGTCATTCCGTCTCTTTAAAGGGAAATTCATCTAGAACTGGAGCATTTATGAGATTCGAACCTGAGATCATGTTTTGATACCAAACATAGGAAAAATAGCTAATCCTTCCTACCTAAAGCTTAAGCTTTCAATACGGGACGCTTCACCTGTCACACTTAATCCTCGTTCAAAGCTCACACCAAGTCACAAGGATGTTACCCCTTATGCACCACACAAGTCATTCTAAATGACCCTTGGAAAATACATAGAAAGGTTACCCACAAAAACGAGCACAGGGATGGTACTTACCTTGGTTGCGTCATTCCGTCTCTTTAAATGGAAATTCATCTAGAACTGGAGCTTTTATGAGATTCGAACCTAAGATCATGTTATGATACCAAACATAGGAAAAATAGCTAATCCTTCCTACCTAAAGCTTCAGCTTTCAATACGGGACGCTTGAACTGTCACACGTAATCCTCGTTCAAAGCTCACACCAAGTCAAGAGGATGTTACCCCTTATGCACCACACAAGTCATTCTAAATGACCCTTGGAAACAACATAGAAAGGTTACCCACAACAACGTGCCCAGGGATGGTACTTACCTTGGTTGCGTCATTCCGTCTCTTTAAATGGAAATTCATCTAGAACTGGAGCTTTTATGAGATTCGAACCTCAGATCATGTTTTGATACCAAACATAGGAAAAATAACTAATCCTTCCTACCTAAAGCTTAAGCTTTCAATACGGGACGCTTCAACTGTCACACTTAATCCTCGTTCAAAGCTCACAGCAAGTCACGAGGATGTTACCCCTTATGCACCACACAAGCCATTCTAAATGACCCTTAGAAAATACATAGAAAGGTTACCCACAACAACGAGCGCAGGGATAGTACTTACCTTGGTTACGTCATTCCGTCTCTTTAAAGGGAAATTCATCTCGAACTGGGGCTCTTATGGGATTCCAACCTGATATCATATTTTGATACCAAACATAGGAAAAATAGCTAATCCTTCCTACCTAAAGCTTAAGCTTTCAATACGGGACGCTTGAACTGTTACACTTAATCCTCGTTCAAAGCTCTCACCAAGTCACGAGGATGTTACCCCTTATGCACCACATAAGTCATTCTGAATTACCCTTGGAAACAACATACAAAGGTTACCCACAACAATAGGCCCAGGGATGGTACTTTCGTCGGTTGCATCATTCTGTCTCTTTAAAAGGAAATTCATCTCGAACTGGGGCTTTTATGGGATTCGAACCTGATATCATGTTTTGATACCAAACATAGGAAAAATAGCTAATCCTTCCTACCTAAAGCTTAAGCTTTCAATACGGAAGGCTTGAACTGTCACACTTAATCCTCGTTCAAAGCTCACACCAAGTCACGAGGATGTTACCCCTTATGCACCACAAAAGTCATTCTGAATTACCCTTGGAAACTACATACAAAGGTTACCCACAACAAAAGGCCCAGGGTTGGTACTTACCTTGGTTGCGTCATTCCGTCTCTTTAAAGGGAAATTCATCTAGAACTGGAGCTTTTTTGAGATTCGAACTTGAGATCATGTTTTGATACCCAACATAAGAAAAATAGCTAATCCTTCCTACCTAAAGCTTAAGCTTTCAGTACGGGAGGCTTGAACTGTCACACTTAATCCTCGTTCAAAGCTCACACCAAGTCACGAGGATGTTACCCCTTATGCACCACACAAGTCATTCTAAATGACCCTCGGAAAATACATAGAAAGGTTACCCACAACAACGAGCGCAGGGATTTTACTTACCTTGGTTGCGTTATTCCGTCTCTTTAAAGGGAAATTCATCTCGAACTGGGGCTTTTATGGGATTCCAACCTGATATCATGTTTTGATACCAAACATAGGAAAAATAGCTAATCCTTCCTACCTAAAGCTTAAGCTTTCAATACGAGACGCTTGAACTGTCACACTTAATCCTCGTTCAAAGCTCTAACCAAGTCACGAGGATGTTACCCCTCATGCACCACACAAGTCATTCTGAATGACCCTTGGAAACAACATAGAAAGGTTACCGACAATAACGAGCTCAGGGATGGTACTTACCTTGGTTGCGTCATTCCGTCTCTTTAAAGGAAAATTCATCTCGAATTGGGGCTTTTATGGGATTCGAACCTGATATCATGTTTTGATACCAAACATAGGAAAAATAGCTAATCCTTCCTACCTAAAGCTTCAGCTTTCAATACGGGACGCTTGAACTGTCACACGTAATCCTCGTTCAAAGCTCACACCAAGTCAAGAGGATGTTACCCCTTATGCACCACACAAGTCATTCTAAATGACCCTTGGAAACAACATAGAAAGGTTACCCACAACAACGAGCCCAGGGATGGTACTTACCTTGGTTGCGTCATTCCGTCTCTTTAAATGGAAATTCATCTAGAACTGGAGCTTTTATGAGATTCGAACCTAAGATCATGTTTTGATACCAAATATAGGAAAAATAGCTAATCCTTCCTACCTAAAGCTTAAGCTTTCAATACGAGACGCTTGAACTGTCACACGTAATCCTCGTTCAAAGCTCACACCAAGTCAAGAGGATGTTACCCCTTATGCACCACACAAGTCATTCTAAATGACCCTTGGAAACAACATAGAAAGGTTACCCACAACAACGAGCCCAGGGATGGTACTTACCTTGGTTGCGTCATTCCGTCTCTTTAAATGGAAATTCATCTAGAACTGGAGCTTTTATGAGATTCGAACCTAAGATCATGTTTTGATACCAAATATAGGAAAAATAGCTAATCCTTCCTACCTAAAGCTTAAGCTTTCAATACGGGACGCTTCAACTGTCACACTTAATACTCGTTCAAAGCTCACACCAAGTCACGAGGATGTTACCCCCCATGCACCACACAAGTCATTCTAAATGACCCTTGGAAAATACATAGAAAGGTTACCCACAACAACGAGCGCAGGGATGGTACTTACCTTGGTTGCGTTATTCCGTCTCTTTAAAATGAAATTCATCTCGAACTGGGGCTTTTATGGGATTCGAACCTGATATCATGTTTTGATACCAAACATAGGAAAAATAGCTAATCCTTCCTACCTAAAGCTTAAGCTTTCAATACGGGAGGCTTGAACTGTCACACTTAATCCTCGTTCAAAGCTCACACCAAGTCACGAGGATGTTACCCCTTATGCACCACAAAAGTCATTCTGAATTACCCTTGGAAACTACATACAAAAGTTACCCACAACAGAAGGCCCAGGGATGGTACTTACCTTGGTTGCGTCATTCTGTCTCTTTAAAGGGAAATTCATCTAGAACTGGAGCTTTTTTGAGATTCGAACCTGAGATCATGTTTTGATACCCAACATAAGAAAAATAGCTAATCCTTCCTACCTAAAGCTTAAGCTTTCAGTACGGGAGGCTTGAACTGTCACACTTAATCCTCGTTCAAAGCTCACACCAAGTCACGAGGATGTTACCCCTTATGCACCACACAAGTCATTCTAAATGACCCTTGGAAAATACATAGAAAGGTTACCCACAACAACGAGCGCAGGGATGTTACTTACCTTGGTTGCGTTATTCCGTCTCTTTAAAGGGAAATTCATCTCGAACTGGGGCTTTTATGGGATTCGAACCTGATATCATGTTTTTATACCAAACATAGGAAAAATAGCTAATCCTTCCTACCTAAAGCTTAAGCTTTCAATACGAGACGCTTGAACTGTCACACTTAATCCTCGTTCAAAGCTCTAACCAAGTCACGAGGATGTTACCCCTCATGCACCACACAAGTCATTCTGAATGACCCTTGGAAACAACATAGAAAGGTTACCGACAATAACGAGCTCAGGGATGGTACTTACCTTGGTTGCGTCATTCCGTCTCTTTAAAGGGAAATTCATCTCGAATTGGGGCTTTTATGGGATTCGAACCTGATATCATGTTTTGATACCAAACATAGGAAAAATAGCTAATCCTTCCTACCTAAAGCTTCAGCTTTCAATACGGGACGCTTGAACTGTCACACGTAATCCTCGTTCAAAGCTCACACCAAGTCAAGAGGATGTTACCCCTTATGCACCACACAAGTCATTCTAAATGACCCTTGGAAACAACATAGAAAGGTTACCCACAACAACGAGCCCAGGGATGGTACTTACCTTGGTTGCGTCATTCCGTCTCTTTAAATGGAAATTCATCTAGAACTGGAGCTTTTATGAGATTCGAACCTAAGATCATGTTTTGATACCAAACATAGGAAAAATAGCTAATCCTTCCTACCTAAAGCTTAAACTTTCAATACGGGACGCTTCAACTGTCACACTTAATCCTCGTTCAAAGCTCACACCAAGTCACGAGAATGTTACCCCTTATGCACCACACAAGTCATTCTAAATGACCCTTGGAAAATACATAGAAAGGTTACCCACAACAACGAGCGCACGGATGGTACTTACCTTGGTTGCGTTATTCCGTCTCTTTAAAGGGAAATTCATCTCGAACTGGGGCTATTATGGGATTCGAACCTGATATCATGTTTTTATACCAAACATAGGAAAAATAGCTAATCCTTCCTACCTAAAGCTTAAGCTTTCAATACGAGACGCTTGAACTGTCACACTTAATCCTCGTTCAAAGCTCTAACCAAGTCACGAGGATGTTACCCCTCATGCACCAAACAAGTCATTCTGAATGACCCTTGGAAACAACATAGAAAGGTTACCGACAACAACGAGCTCAGGGATGGTACTTACCTTGGTTGCGTCATTCCGTCTCTTTAAAGGGAAATTCATCTCGAATTGGGGCTTTTATGGGATTCGAACCTGATATCATGTTTTGATACCAAACATAGGAAAAATAGCTAATCCTTCCTACCTAAAGCTTCAGCTTTCAATACGGGACGCTTGAACTGTCACACGTAATCCTCGTTCAAAGCTCACACCAAGTCAAGAGGATGTTACCCCCCATGCACCACACAAGTCATTCTGAATGACCCTTGGAAACAACATAGAAAGGTTACCGACAACAACGAGCTCAGGGATGGTACTTACCTTGGTTGCGTCATTCCGTCTCTTTAAAGGGAAATTCATCTCGAATTTGGGCTTTTATGGGATTCGAACCTAATATCATGTTTTCATACCAAACATAGGAAAAATAGCTAATCCTTCCTACCTAAAGCTTCAGCTTTCAATACGGGACGCTTGAACTGTCACACGTAATCCTCGTTCAAAGCTCACACCAAGTCAAGAGGATGTTACCCCTTATGCACCACACAAGTCATTCTAAATGACCCTTGGAAACAACATAGAAAGGTTACCCACAACAACGAGCCCAGGGATGGTACTTACCTTGGTTGCGTCATTCCGTCTCTTTAAATGGAAATTCATCTAGAACCGGAGCTTTTATGAGATTCGAACCTGAGATCATGTTTTGATACCAAACATAGGAAAAATAGCTAATCCTTCCTACCTAAAGCTTAAGCTTTCAATACGGGACGCTTCAACTGTCACACTTAATCCTCGTTCAAAGCTCACACCAAGTCACAAGGATGTTACCCCTTATGCACCACACAAGTCATTTTGAATTACCCTTGGAAACTACATACAAAGGTTACCCACAACAATAGGCCCAGGGATGGTACTTACCTCGGTTGTATCATTCTGTCTCTTTAAAAGGAAATTCATCTCGAACTGGGGCTTTTATGGGATTCGAACCTGATATCATGTTTTGATACCAAACATAGGAAAAATTTCTAATCCTTCCTACCTAAAGCTTAAGCTTTCAATACGGGAGGCTTGAACTGTCACACTTAATCCTCGTTCAAAGCTCACACCAAGTCACGAGGATGTTACCCCTTATGCACCACACAAGTCATTCTAAATGACCCTTGGAAAATACATAGAAAGGTTACCCACAACAACGAGCGCACGGATGGTACTTACCTTGGTTGCGTCATTCCGTCTCTTTAAAGGGAAATTCATCTAGAACTGGAGCTTTTTTGAGATTCGAACCTGAGATCATGTTTTGATACCCAACATAAGAAAAATAGCTAATCCTTCCTACCTAAAGCTTAAGCTTTCAATACGGGAAGCTTGAACTGTCACACTTAATCCTTGTTCAAAGCTCTCACCAAGTCACGAGGATGTTACCCCATATACACCAAACAAATCATTCTAAATGACCCTTGGAATGAACATAGAAAGGTTACCGACAACAACGAGTTCAGGGATGGTACTTACCTTGGTTGCATCATTCCGTCTCTTTAATGGGAAATTCATCTCGAATTGGGGCTTTTATGGGATTCGAACCTGAGATCATGTTTTGATACCAAACATAGGAAAAATAGCTAATCCTTCCTACCTAAAGCTTAAGCTTTCAATACGGGACGCTTGAACTGTCACACGTAATCCTCGTTCAAAGCTCACACCAAGTCAAGAGGATGTTACCCCTTATCCACCACACAAGTCATTCTAAATGACCCTTGGAACAACATAGAAAGGTTACCCACAACAACGAGCCCAGGGATGGTACTTACCTTGGTTGCGTCATTCCGTCTCTTTAAAGGGAAATTCATCTAGAACTGGAGTTTTTATGAGATTCGAACCTGAGATCATGTTTTGATACCAAACATAGGAAAAATAGCTAATCCTTCCTACCTAAAGCGTAAGCTTTCAATACGGGAGGCTTGACCTGTGACACTTAATCCACGTTCAAAGCTCACACCAAGTCACGAGGATATTACCCCTTATGCACCACACACGTCATTCTAAATGACCCTTGGAAACAACATAGAAAGGTTACCCACAACAACGAGCCCAGGGATGGTACTTACCTTGGTTGCGTCATTTTGTCTCTTTAAAGGGAAATTCATCTAGAACTGGAGCTTTTATGAGATTCGAACCTGAGATCATGTTTTGATACCAAACATAGGAAAAATAGCTAATCCTTCCTACCTAAAGCGTAAGCTTTCAATATGGGAGGCTTGACCTGTCACACTTAATCCACGTTCAAAGCTCACACCAAGTCACGAGGATGTTACCCCTTATGCACCACACAAGTCATTCTAAATGACCCTTGGAAACAACATAGAAAGGTTACCCACAACAACGTGCCCAGGGATGGTACTTACCTTGGTTGCGTCATTTTGTCTCTTTAAAGGGAAATTCATCTAGAACTGGAGCTTTTATGAGATTCGAACCTGAGATCATGTTTTGATACCAAACATAGGAAAAATAGCTAATCCTTCCTACCTAAAGCGTAAGCTTTCAATACGGGAGGCTTGACCTGTCACACTTAATCCACGTTCAAAGCTCACACCAAGTCACGAGGATGTTACCCCTTATGCACCACAAGAGTCATTCTAAATGACCCTTGGAAAATACATAGAAAGGTTACCCACAACAACGAGCGCACGGATAGTACTTACCTTGGTTGTGTCATTCCGTCTCTTTAAATGGAAATTCATCTAGAACTGGAGCTTTTATGAGATTCGAACCTGAGATCATGTTTTGATACCAAACATAGGAAAAATAGCTAATCCTTCCTACCTAAAGCTTAAACTTTCAATACGGGACGCTTCAACTGTCACACTTAATCCTCGTTCAAAGCTCACACCAAGTCACGAGGATGTTACCCCTTATGCACCACACAAGTCATTCTAAATGACCCTTGGAAAATACATAGAAAGGTTACCCACAACAACGAGCGCAGGGATGGTACTTACCTTGGTTGCGTCATTCCGTCTCTTTAAAGGGAAATTCTTCTCGAACTGGGGCTTTTATGGGATTCCAACCTGATATCATATTTTGATACCAAACATAGGAAAAATAGCTAATCCTTCCTACCTAAAGCTTAAGCTTTCAATACGGGACGCTTCAACTGTCACACTTAATCCTCGTTCAAAGCTCACACCAAGTCACGAGGATGTTACCCCTTATGCACCACACAAGTCATTCTAAATGACCCTTAGAAAATACATAGAAAGGTTACCCACAACAACGAGCGCAGGGATAGTACTTACCTTGGTTACGTCATTCCGTCTCTTTAAAGGGAAATTCATCTCGAACTGTGGCTTTTATGGGATTCCAACCTGATATCATGTTTTGATACCAAACATAGGAAAAATAGCTAATCCTTCTACCTAAAGCTTAAGCTTTCAATACGGGACGCTTGAACTGTTACACTTAATCCTCGTTCAAAGCTCTCACCAAGTCACGAGGATGTTACCCCTTATGCACCACACAAGTCATTCTGAATTACCCTTGGAAACAACATACAAAGGTTACCCACAACAATAGGCCCAGGGATGGTACTTACCTCAGTTGCATCATTCTGTCTCTTTAAAAGGAAATTCATCTCGAACTGGGGCTTTTATGGGATTCGAACCTGAGATCATGTTTTGATACCCAACATAAGAAAAATATCTAATCCTTCCTACCTAAAGCTTAAGCATTCAATCCGGGAAGCTTGAACTGTCACACTTAATCCTCGTTCAAAGCTCACACCAAGTCACGAGGATGTTACCCCATATACACCAAACAAATCATTCTAAATGACCCTTGGAAAGAACATAGAAAGGTTACCGACAACAACGAGCTCAGGGATGGTACTTACTTTGGTTGCGTCATTCCGTCTCTTTAATGGGAAATTCATCTCGAATTGGGGCTTTTATGGGATTCGAACCTGAGATCATGTTTTGATACCAAACATAGGAAAAATAGCTAATCCTTCCTACCTAAAGCTTAAGCTTTCAATACGGGACGCTTGAACTGTCACACGTAATCCTCGTTCAAAGCTCACACCAAGTCAAGAGGATGTTGCCCCTTATCCACCACACAAGTCATTCTAAATGACCCTTGGAAAATACATAGAAAGGTTACCCACAACAACGAGCGTAGGGATGGTACTTACCTTGGTTGCGTCATTCCGTCTCTTTAAAGGGAAATTCTTCTCGAACTGGGGCTTTTATGGGATTCCAACCTGATATCATATTTTGATAACAAACATAGGAAAAATAGCTAATCCTTCCTACCTAAAGCTTAAGCTTTCAATACGGGACGCTTCAACTGTCACACTTAATCCTCGTTCAAAGCTCACACCAAGTCACGAGGATGTTACCCCTTGTGCACCACACAAGTCATTCTAAATGACCCTTAGAAAATACATAGAAAGGTTACCCACAACAACGAGCGCAGGGATAGTACTTACCTTGGTTACGTCATTCCGTCTCTTTAAAGGGAAATTCATCTCGAACTGTGGCTTTTATGGGATTCCAACCTGATATCATGTTTTGATACCAAACATAGGAAAAATAGCTAATCCTTCTACCTAAAGCTTAAGCTTTCAATACGGGACGCTTGAACTGTTACACTTAATCCTCGTTCAAAGCTCTCACCAAGTCACGAGGATGTTACCCCTTATGCACCACACAAGTCATTCTGAATTACCCTTGCAAACAACATACAAAGGTTACCCACAACAATAGGCCCAGGGATGGTACTTACCTCAGTTGCATCATTCTGTCTCTTTAAAACGAAATTCATCTCGAACTGGGGCTTTTATGGGATTCAAACCTGAGATCATGTTTTGATACCCAACATAAGAAAAATATCTAATCCTTCCTACCTAAAGCTTAAGCATTCAATACGGGAAGCTTGAACTGTCACACTTAATCCTCGTTCAAAGCTCACACCAAGTCACGAGGATGTTACCCCATATACACCAAACAAATCATTCTAAATGACCCTTGGAAAGAACATAGAAAGGTTACCGACAACAACGAGCTCAGGGATGGTACTTACTTTGGTTGCGTCATTCCGTCTCTTTAATGGGAAATTCATCTCGAATTGGGGCTTTTATGGGATTCGAACCTGAGATCATGTTTTGATACCAAACATAGGAAAAATAGCTAATCCTTCCTACCTAAAGCTTAAGCTTTCAATACGGGACGCTTGAACTGTCACACGTAATCCTCGTTCAAAGCTCACACCAAGTCAAGAGGATGTTACCCCTTATCCACCACACAAGTCATTCTAAATGACCCTTGGAACAACATAGAAAGGTTACCCACAACAACGAGCCCAGGGATGGTACTTACCTTGGTTGCGTCATTCCGTCTCTTTAAAGGGAAATTCATCTAGAACTGGAGCTTTTATGAGATTCGAACCTGAGATCATGTTTTGATACCAAACATAGGAAAAATAGCTAATCCTTCCTACCTAAAGCGTAAGCTTTCAATACGGGAGGCTTGACCTGTCACACTTAATCCACGTTCAAAGCTCACACCAAGTCACGAGGATGTTACCCCTTATGCACCACACAAGTCATTCTAAATGACCCTTGGAAACAACATAGAAAGGTTACCCACAACAACGAGCCCAGGGATGGTACTTACCTTGGTTGCGTCATTTTGTCTCTTTAAAGGGAAATTCATCTAGAACTGGAGCTTTTATGAGATTCGAACCTGAGATCATGTTTTGATACCAAACATAGGAAAAATAGCTAATCCTTCCTACCTAAAGCGTAAGCTTTCAATACGGGAGGCTTGACCTGTCACACTTAATCCACGTTCAAAGCTCACACCAAGTCACGAGGATGTTACCCCTTATGCACCACAAGAGTCATTCTAAATGACCCTTGGAAAATACATAGAAAGGTTACCCACAACAACGAGCGCACGGATAGTACTTACCTTGGTTGCGTCATTCCGTCTCTTTAAATGAAAATTCATCTAGAACTGGAGCTTTTATGAGATTCGAACCTGAGATCATGTTTTGATACCAAACATAGGAAAAATAGCTACTCCTTCCTACCTAAAGCTTAAACTTTCAATACGGGACGCTTCAACTGTCACACTTAATCCTCGTTCAAAGCTCACACCAAGTCACGAGAATGTTACCCCTTATGCACCACACAAGTCATTCTAAATGACCCTTGGAAAATACATAGAAAGGTTACCCACAACAACGAGCGCAGGGATGGTACTTACCTTGGTTGCGTCATTCCGTCTCTTTAAAGGGAAATTCTTCTCGAACTGGGGCTTTTATGGGATTCCAACCTGATATCATATTTTGATACCAAACATAGGAAAAATAGCTAATCCTTCCTACCTAAAGCTTAAGCTTTCAATACGGGACGCTTCAACTGTCACACTTAATCCTCGTTCAAAGCTCACACCAAGTCACGAGGATGTTACCCCTTATGCACCACACAAGTCATTCTAAATGACCCTTAGAAAATACATAGAAAGGTTACCCACAACAACGAGCGCAGGGATAGTACTTACCTTGGTTACGTCATTCCGTCTCTTTAAAGGGAAATTCATCTCGAACTGTGGCTTTTATGGGATTCCAACCTGATATCATGTTTTGATACCAAACATAAGAAAAATAGCTAATCCTTCTACCTAAAGCTTAAGCTTTCAATACGGGACGCTTGAACTGTTACACTTAATCCTCGTTCAAAGCTCTCACCAAGTCACGAGGATGTTACCCCTTATGCACCACACAAGTCATTCTGAATTACCCTTGGAAACAACATACAAAGGTTACCCACAACAATAGGCCCAGGGATGGTACTTACCTCAGTTGCATCATTCTGCCTCTTTAAAAGGAAATTCATCTCGAACTGGGGCTTTTATGGGATTCGAACCTGAGATCATGTTTTGATACCCAACATAAGAAAAATAGCTAATCCTTCCTACCTAAAGCTTAAGCATTCAATACGGGAAGCTTGCTCTGTCACACTTAATCCTCGTTCAAAGCTCACACCAAGTCACGAGGATGTTACCCCATATACACCAAACAAATCATTCTAAATGACCCTTGGAAAGAACATAGAAAGGTTACCGACAACAACGAGCTCAGGGATGGTACTTACCTTGGTTGCGTCATTCCGTCTCTTTAATGGGAAATTCATCTCGAATTGGGGCTTTTATGAGATTCGAACCTGAGATCATGTTTTGATACCAAACATAGGAAAAATAGCTAATCCTTCCTACCTAAAGCTTAAGCTTTCAATACGGGACGCTTGAACTGTCACACGTAATCCTCGTTCAAAGCTCACACCAAGTCAAGAGGATGTTACCCCTTATCCACCACACAAGTCATTCTAAATGACCCTTGGAACAACATAGAAAGGTTACCCACAACAACGAGCCCAGGGATGGTACTTACCTTGGTTGCGTCATTCCGTCTCTTTAAAGGGAAATTCATCTAGAACTGGAGCTTTTATGAGATTCGAACCTGATATCATGTTTTGATACCAAACATAGGAAAAATAGCTAATCCTTCCTACCTAAAGCTTAAGCTTTCCATACGGGATGCTTCAACTGTCACACTTAATCCTCGTTCAAAGCTCACACCAAGTCACAAGGATGTTACCCCTTATGCACCACACAAGTCATTCTAAATGACCCTTGGAAAATACATAGAAAGGTTACCCACAACAACGAGCACAGGGATGGTACTTACCTTGGTTGCGTCATTCCGTCTCTTTAATGGGAAATTCATCTAGAACTGGAGCTTTATGAGATTCGAACTTGAGATCATGTTTTGATACCAAACATAGGAAAAATAGCTAATCCTTCCTACCTAAAGCTTAAGCTTTCAATACGGGACGCTTGAACTGTCACACGTAATCCTCGTTCAAAGCTCACACCAAGTCAAGAGGATGTTACCCCTTATCCACCACACAAGTCATTCTAAATGACCCTTGGAAAATACATAGAAAGGTTACCCACAACAACGAGCGCAGGGATGGTACTTACCTTGGTTGCGTCATTCCGTCTCTTTAAAGGGAAATTCTTCTCGAACTGGGGCTTTTATGGGATTCCAACCTGATATCATATTTTGATAACAAACATAGGAAAAATAGCTAATCCTTCCTACCTAAAGCTTAAGCTTTCAATACGGGACGCTTCAACTGTCACACTTAATCCTCGTTCAAATCTCACACCAAGTCACGAGGATGTTACCCCTTGTGCACCACACAAGTCATTCTAAATGACCCTTAGAAAATACATAGAAAGGTTACCCACAACAACGAGCGCAGGGATAGTACTTACCTTGGTTACGTCATTCCGTCTCTTTAAAGGGAAATTCATCTCGAACTGTGGCTTTTATGGGATTCCAACCTGATATCATGTTTTGATACCAAACATAGGAAAAATAGCTAATCCTTCTACCTAAAGCTTAAGCTTTCAATACGGGACGCTTGAACTGTTACACTTAATCCTCGTCCAAAGCTCTCACCAAGTCACGAGGATGTTACCTCTTATGCACCACACAAGTCATTCTGAATTACCCTTGGAAACAACATACAAAGGTTACCCACAACAATAGGCCCAGGGATGGTACTTACCTCAGTTGCATCATTCTGTCTCTTTAAAAGGAAATTCATCTCGAACTGGGGCTTTTATGGGATTCGAACCTGAGATCATGTTTTGATACCCAACATAAGAAAAATATCTAATCCTTCCTACCTAAAGCTTAAGCATTCAATACGGGAAGCTTGAACTATCATACTTAATCCTCGTTCAAAGCTCACACCAAGTCACGAGGATGTTACCCCATATACACCAAACAAATCATTCTAAATGACCCTTGGAAAGAACATAGAAAGGTTACCGACAACAACGAGCTCAGGGATGGTACTTACTTTGGTTGCGTCATTCCGTCTCTTTAATGGGAAATTCATCTCGAATTGGGGCTTTTATGGGATTCGAACCTGAGATCATGTTTTGATACCAAACATAGGAAAAATAGCTAATCCTTCCTACCTAAAGCTTAAGCTTTCAATACGGGACGCTTGAACTGTCACACGTAATCCTCGTTCAAAGCTCACACCAAGTCAAGAGGATGTTACCCCTTATCCACCACACAAGTCATTCTAAATGACCCTTGGAACAACATAGAAAGGTTACCCACAACAACGAGCCCAGGGATGGTACTTACCTTGGTTGCGTCATTCCGTCTCTTTAAAGGGAAATTCATCTAGAACTGGAGCTTTTATGAGATTCGAACCTGATATCATGTTTTGATACCAAACATAGGAAAAATAGCTAATCCTTCCTACCTAAAGCGTAAGCTTTCAATACGGGAGGCTTGACCTGTCACACTTAATCCACGTTCAAAGCTCACACCAAGTCACGAGGATGTTACCCCTTATGCACCACACAAGTCATTCTAAATGACCCTTGGAAACAACATAGAAAGGTTACCCACAACAACGAGCCCAGGGATGGTACTTACCTTGGTTGCGTCATTTTGTCTCTTTAAAGGGAAATTCTTCTCGAACTGGGGCTTTTATGGGATTCCAACCTGATATCATATTTTGATACCAAACATAGGAAAAATAGCTAATCCTTCCTACCTAAAGCTTAAGCTTTCAATACGGGACGCTTCAACTGTCACACTTAATCCTCGTTCAAAGCTCACACCAAGTCACGAGGATGTTACCCCTTATGCACCACACAAGTCATTCTAAATGACCCTTAGAAAATACATAGAAAGGTTACCCACAACAACGAGCGCAGGGATAGTACTTACCTTGGTTACGTCATTCCGTCTCTTTAAAGGGAAATTCATCTCGAACTGTGGCTTTTATGGGATTCCAACCTGATATCATGTTTTGATACCAAACATAAGAAAAATAGCTAATCCTTCTACCTAAAGCTTAAGCTTTCAATACGGGACGCTTGAACTGTTACACTTAATCCTCGTTCAAAGCTCTCACCAAGTCACGAGGATGTTACCCCTTATGCACCACACAAGTCATTCTGAATTACCCTTGGAAACAACATACAAAGGTTACCCACAACAATAGGCCCAGGGATGGTACTTACCTCAGTTGCATCATTCTGTCTCTTTAAAAGGAAATTCATCTCGAACTGGGGCTTTTATGGGATTCGAACCTGAGATCATGTTTTGATACCCAACATAAGAAAAATATCTAATCCTTCCTACCTAAAGCTTAAGCATTCAATACGGGAAGCTTGAACTGTCACACTTAATCCTCGTTCAAAGCTCACACCAAGTCACGAGGATGTTACCCCATATACACCAAACAAATCATTCTAAATGACCCTTGGAAAGAACATAGAAAGGTTACCGACAACAACGAGCTCAGGGATGGTACTTACCTTGGTTGCGTCATTCCGTCTCTTTAATGGGAAATTCATCTCGAATTGGGGCTTTTATGAGATTCGAACCTGAGATCATGTTTTGATACCAAACATAGGAAAAATAGCTAATCCTTCCTACCTAAAGCTTAAGCTTTCAATACGGGACGCTTGAACTGTCACACGTAATCCTCGTTCAAAGCTCACACCAAGTCAAGAGGATGTTACCCCTTATCCACCACACAAGTCATTCTAAATGACCCTTGGAACAACATAGAAAGGTTACCCACAACAACGAGCCCAGGGATGGTACTTACCTTGGTTGCGTCATTCCGTCTCTTTAAAGGGAAATTCATCTAGAACTGGAGCTTTTATGAGATTCGAACCTGAGATCATGTTTTGATACCAAACATAGGAAAAATAGCTAATCCTTCCTACCTAAAGCTTAAGCTTTCCATACGGGACGCTTCAACTGTCACACTTAATCCTCGTTCAAAGCTCACACCAAGTCACAAGGATGTTACCCCTTATGCACCACACAACTCATTCTAAATGACCCTTGGAAAATACATAGAAAGGTTACCCACAACAACGAGCACAGGGATGGTACTTACCTTGGTTGCGTCATTCCGTCTCTTTAATGGGAAATTCATCTAGAACTGGAGCTTTATGAGATTCGAACCTGAGATCATGTTTTGATACCAAACATAGGAAAAATAGCTAATCCTTCCTACCTAAAGCTTAAGCTTTCAATACGGGACGCTTATACTGTCACACTTAATCCTCGTTCAAAGCTCTAACCAAGTCACGAGGATGTTACCCCCCATGCACCACACAAGTCATTCTGAATGACCCTTGGAAATAACATAGAAAGGTTACCCACAATAATAGGCCCAGGGATGGTACTTACCTCGGTTGCATCATTCTGTCTCTTTAAAGGGAAATTCATCTCGAACTGGGGCTTTTATGAGATTCGAACCTGATATCATGTTTTGATACCAAACATAGGAAAAATAGCTAATCCTTCCTACCTAAAGCTTAAGCTTTCAATATGGGACGCTTGAACTGTCACACTTAATCCTCGTTCAAAGTTCTAACCAAGTCACGAGAATGTTACCCCCCATGCACCACACAAGTCATTCTGAATGACCCTTGGAAATAACATAGAAAGGTTACCCACAATAATAGGCCCAGGGATGGTACTTACCTCGGTTGCATCATTCTGTCTCTTTAAAGGGAAATTCATCTCGAACTGGGGCTTTTATGAGATTCGAACCTGATATCATATTTTGATACCAAACATAGGAAAAATAGCTAATCCTTCCTACCTAAAGCTTAAGCTTTTAATACGGGATGCTTGAACTGTCACACTTAATCCTCGTTCAAAGCTCACACCAAGTCACGAGGATGTTACCCCTTATGCACCACACAAGTCATTCTAAATGACCCTTGGAAAATACATAGAAAGGTTACCCACAACAACGAGCACAGGGATGGTACTTACCTTGGTTGCGTCATTCCGTCTCTTTAATGGGAAATTCATCTCGAATTGGGGCTTTTATGGGATTCGAACCTGATATCATGTTTTGATACCAAACATAGGAAAAATAGCTAATCCTTCCTACCTAAAGCTTAAGCTTTCAATACGGGACGCTTGAACTGTCACACTTAATCCTCGTTCAAAGCTCTAACCAAGTCACGAGGATGTTACCCCCCATGCACCACACAAGTCATTCTGAATGACCCTTGGAAATAACATAGAAAGGTTACCCACAATAATAGGCCCAGGGATGGTACTTACCTCGGTTGCATCATTCTGTCTCTTTAAAGGGAAATTCATCTCGAACTGGGGCTTTTATGAGATTCGAACCTGATATCATATTTTGATACCAAACATAGGAAAAATAGCTAATCCTTCCTACCTAAAGCTTAAGCTTTTAATACGGGATGCTTGAACTGTCACACTTAATCCTCCTTCAAAGCTCACACCAAGTCACGAGGATGTTACCCCTTATGCCCCACACAAGTCATTCTAAATGACCCTTGGAAACATGATAGAAAGGTTACCCACAACAACGAGCCCAGGGATGGTACTTACCTTGGTTGTGTCATTCTGTCTCTTTAAAGGGAAATTCATCTAGAACTGGAGCTTTTATGAGATTCGAACCTGAGATCATGTTTTGATACCAAACATAGGAAAAATAGCTAATCCTTCCTATCTAAAGCTTAAGCTTTCAATACGGGACGCTTGAACTGTTACACTTAATCCTCGTTCAAAGCTCACACCAAGTCACGAGGATGTTACCCCTTATGCACCACACAAGTCATTCTAAATGACCCTTGGAAACAACATAGAAAGGTTACCAACAACAACGAGCCCAGGTATGGTACTTACCTTGGTTGCGTCATTCTGTCTCTTTAAAGGGAAATTCATCTAGAACTGGTGCTTTTATGAGATTCGAACCTGAGATCATGTTTTGATACCAAACATAGGAAAAATAGCTAATCCTTCCTACCTAAAGCTTAAACTTTCAATACGGGACGCTTCAACTGTCACACTTAATCCTCGTTCAAAGCTCACACCAAGTCATGAGGATGTTACCCCTTATGCACCACACAAGTCATTCTAAATGACCCTTGGAAAATACATAGAAAGGTTACCCACAACAACGAGCGCAGGGATGGTACTTACCTTGGTTGCGTCATTCCGTCTCTTTAAAGGGAAATTCTTCTCGAACTGGGGCTTTTATGGGATTCCAACCTGATATCATATTTTGATACCAAACATAGGAAAAATAGCTAATCCTTCCTACCTAAAGCTTAAGCTTTCAATACGGGACGCTTCAACTGTCACACTTAATCCTCGTTCAAAGCTCACACCAAGTCACGAGGATGTTACCCCTTATGCACCACACAAGTCATTCTAAATGACCCTTAGAAAATACATAGAAAGGTTACCCACAACAACGAGCGCAGGGATAGTACTTACCTTGGTGACGTCATTCCGTCTCTTTAAAGGGAAATTCATCTCGAACTGTGGCTTTTATGGGATTCCAACCTGATATCATGTTTTGATACCAAACATAGGAAAAATAGCTAATCCTTCTACCTAAAGCTTAAGCTTTCAATACGGGACGCTTGAACTGTTACACTTAATCCTCGTTCAAAGCTCTCACCAAGTCACGAGGATGTTACCCCTTATGCACCACACAAGTCATTCTGAATTACCCTTGGAAACAACATACAAAGGTTACCCACAACAATAGGCCCAGGGATGGTACTTACCTCAGTTGCATCATTCTGTCTCTTTAAAAGGAAATTCATCTCGAACTGGGGCTTTTATGGGATTCGAACCTGAGATCATGTTTTGATACCCAACATAAGAAAAATATCTAATCCTTCCTACCTAAAGCTTAAGCTTTCAATACGGGAAGCTTGAACTATCACACTTAATCCTCGTTCAAAGCTCACACCAAGTCACGAGGATGTTACCCCATATACACCAAACAAATCATTCTAAATGACCCTTGGAAAGAACATAGAAAGGTTACCGACAACAACGAGCTCAGGGATGGTACTTACCTTGGTTGCGTCATTCCGTCTCTTTAATGGGAAATTCATCTCGAATTGGGGCTTTTATGGGATTCGAACCTGAGATCATGTTTTGATACCAAACATAGGAAAAATAGCTAATCCTTCCTACCTAAAGCTTAAGCTTTCAATACGGGACGCTTGAACTGTTACACTTAATCCTCGTTCAAAGCTCACACCAAGTCACGAGGATGTTACCCCTTATGCACCACACAAGTCATTCTAAATGACCATTGGAAACAACATAGAAAGGTTACCAACAACAACGAGCCCAGGTATGGTACTTACCTTGGTTGCGTCATTCTGTCTCTTTAAAGGGAAATTCATCTAGAACTGGAGCTTTTATGAGATTCGAACCTGAGATCATGTTTTGATACCAAACATAGGAAAAATAGCTAATCCTTCCTACCTAAAGCTTAAACTTTCAATACGGGACGCTTCAACTGTCACACTTAATCCTCGTTCAAAGCTCACACCAAGTCACGAGGATGTTACCCCTTATGCACCACACAAGTCATTCTAAATGACCCTTGGAAAATACATAGAAAGGTTACCCACAACAACGAGCGCAGGGATGGTACTTACCTTGGTTGCGTCATTCCGTCTCTTTAAAGGGAAATTCATCTCGAACTGTGGCTTTTATGGGATTCCAACCTGATATCATGTTTTGATACCAAACATAGGAAAAATAGCTAATCCTTCTACCTAAAGCTTAAGCTTTCAATACGGGACGCTTGAACTGTTACACTTAATCCTCGTTCAAAGCTCTCACCAAGTCACGAGGATGTTACCCCTTATGCACCACACAAGTCATTCTGAATTACCCTTGGAAACAACATACAAAGGTTACCCACAACAATAGGCCCAGGGATGGTACTTACCTCAGTTGCATCATTCTGTCTCTTTAAAAGGAAATTCATCTCGAACTGGGGCTTTTATGGGATTCGAACCTGAGATCATGTTTTGGTACCCAACATAAGAAAAATATCTAATCCTTCCTACCTAAAGCTTAAGCTTTCAATACGGGAAGCTTGAACTATCACACTTAATCCTCGTTCAAAGCTCACACCAAGTCACGAGGATGTTACCCCATATACACCAAACAAATCATTCTAAATGACCCTTGGAAAGAACATAGAAAGGTTACCGACAACAACGAGCTCAGGGATGGTACTTACCTTGGTTGCGTCATTCCGTCTCTTTAATGGGAAATTCATCTCGAATTGGGGATTTTATGGGATTCGAACCTGAGATCATGTTTTGATACCAAACATAGGAAAAATAGCTAATCCTTCCTACCTAAAGCTTAAGCTTTCAATACGGGACGCTTGAACTGTCACACGTAATCCTCGTTCAAAGCTCACACCGAGTCAAGAGGATGTTACCCCTTATCCACCACACAAGTCATTCTAAATGACCCTTGGAACAACATAGAAAGGTTACCCATAACAACGAGCCCAGGGATGGTACTTACCTTGGTTGCGTCATTCCGTCTCTTTAAAGGGAAATTCATCTAGAACTGGAGCTTTTATGAGATTCGAACCTGAGATCATGTTTTGATACCAAACATAGGAAAAATAGCTAATCCTTCCTACCTAAAGCATAAGCTTTCAATACGGGACGCTTCAACTGTCACACTTAATCCTCGTTCAAAGCTCACACCAAGTCACAAGGATGTTACCCCTTATGCACCACACAAGTCATTCTAAATGACCCTTGGAAAATACATAGAAAGGTTACCAACAACAACAAGCACAGGGATGGTACTTACCTTGGTTGCGTCATTCCGTCTCTTTAATGGGAAATTCATCTAGAACTGGAGCTTTATGAGATTCGAACCTGAGATCATGTTTTGATACCAAACATAGGAAAAATAGCTAATCTTTCCTACCTAAAGCTTAAGCTTTCAATACGGGACGCTTATACTGTCACACTTAATCCTCGTTCAAAGCTCTAACCAAGTCACGATGATGTTACCCCCCATGCACCACACAAGTCATTCTGAATGACCCTTGGAAATAACATAGAAAGGTTACCCACAATAATAGGCCGAGGGATGGTACTTCCCTCGGTTGCATCATTCTGTCTCTTTAAAGGGAAATTCATCTCGAACTGGGGCTTTTATGAGATTCGAACCTGATATCATGTTTTGATACCAAACATCGGAAAAATAGCTAATCCTTCCTACCTAAAGCTTAAGCTTTCAATATGGGACGCTTGAACTGTCACACTTAATCCTCGTTCAAAGCTCTAACCAAGTCACGAGGATGTTACCCCCCATGCACCACACAAGTCATTCTGAATGACCCTTGGAAATAACATAGAAAGGTTACCCACAATAATAGGCCCAGGGATGGTACTTACCTCGGTTGCATCATTCTGTCTCTTTAAAGGGAAATTCATCTCGAACTGGGGCTTTTATGAGATTCGAACCTGATATCATATTTTGATACCAAACATAGGAAAAATAGCTAATCCTTCCTACCTAAAGCTTAACCTTTTAAAACGGGATGCTTGAACTGTCACACTTAATCCTCGTTCAAAGCTCACACCAAGTCACGAGGATGTTACCCCTTATGCACCACACAAGTCATTCTAAATGACCCTTGGAAAATACATAGAAAGGTTACCCACAACAACGAGCACAGGGATGGTACTTACCTTGGTTGCGTCATTCCGTCTCTTTAATGGGAAATTCATCTCGAATTGGGGCTTTTATGGGATTCGAACCTGATATCATGTTTTGATACCAAACATAGGAAAAATAGCTAATCCTTCCTACCTAAAGCTTAAGCTTTCAATACGGGACGCTTGAACTGTCACACTTAATCCTCGTTCAAAGCTCTAACCAAGTCACGAGGATTTTACCCCCCATGCACCACACAAGTCATTCTGAATGACCCTTGGAAATAACATAGAAAAGTTACCCACAATAATAGGCCCAGGGATGGTACTTACCTCGGTTGCATCATTCTGTCTCTTTAAAGGGAAATTCATCTCGAACTGGGGCTTTTATGAGATTCGAACCTGATATCATATTTTGATACCAAACATAGGAAAAATAGCTAATCCTTCCTACCTAAAGCTTAAGCTTTTAATACGGGATGCTTGAACTGTCACACTTAATCCTCGTTCAAAGCTCACACCAAGTCACGAGGATGTTACCCCTTATGCCCCACACAAGTCATTCTAAATGACCCTTGGAAACATGATAGAAAGGTTACCCACAACAACGAGCCCAGGGATGGTACTTACCTTGGTTGTGTCATTCTGTCTCTTTAAAGGGAAATTCATCTAGAACTGGAGCTTTTCTGAGATTCGAACCTGAGATCATGTTTTGATACCAAACATAGGAAAAATAGCTAATCCTTCCTACCTAAAGCTTAAGCTTTCAATACGGGAGGCTTGAACTGTCACACTTAATCCTCGTTCAAAGCTCACACCAAGTCACGATAATGTTACCCCTTATGCACCACACAAGTCATTCTAAATGACCCTTGGAAAATACATAGAAAGGTTACCCACAACAACGAGCGCACGGATGGTACTTACCTTGGTTGCGTCATTCCGTCTCTTTAAAGGGAAATTCATCTAGAACTGGAGCTTTTTTGAGATTCGAACCTGAGATCATGTTTTGATATCCAACATAAGAAAAATAGCTAATCCTTCCTACCTAAAGCTTAAGCTTTCAATACGGGAAGCTTGAACTGTCACACTTAATCCTCGTTCAAAGCTCACACAAAGTCACGAGGATGTTACCCCATATACACCAAACAAATCATTCTAAATGACCCTTGGAAAGAACATAGAAAAGTTACCGACAACAACGAGCTCAGGGATGGTACTTACCTTGGTTGCGTCATTCCGTCTCTTTAATGGGAAATTCATCTCGAATTGGGGCTTTTATAGGATTCGAACCTGAGATCATGTTTTGATACCAAACATAGGAAAAATAGCTAATCCTTCCTACCTAAAGCTTAAGCTTTCAATACGGGACGCTTGAACTGTCACACGTAATCCTCGTTCAAAGCTCACACCAAGTCAAGAGGATGTTACCCCTTATCCACCACACAAGTCATTCTAAATGACCCTTGGAACAACATAGAAAGGTTACCCACAACAACGAGCCCAGGGATGGTACTTACCTTGGTTGCGTCATTCCGTCTCTTTAAAGGGAAATTCATCTAGAACTGGAGCTTTTATGAGATTCGAACCTGAGATCATGTTTTGATACCAAACATAGGAAAAATAGCTAATCCTTCCTACCTAAAGCTTAAGCTTTCAATACGGGACGCTTCAACTGTCACACTTAATCCTCGTTCAAAGCTCACACCAAGTCACGAGGATGTTACCCCTTATGCACCACACGAGTCATTCTAAATGACCCTTGGAAAATACATAGAAAGGTTACCCACAACAACGAGCGCACGGATGGTACTTACCTTGGTTGCGTCATTCCGTCTCTTTAAATGGAAATTCATCTAGAACTGGAGCTTTATGAGATTCGAACCTGAGATCATGTTTTGATACCAAACATAGGAAAAATAGCTAATCCTTCCTACCTAAAGCTTAAGCTTTCAATACGGGACGCTTCAACTGTCACACTTAATCCTCGTTCAAAGCTCACACCAAGTCACGAGGATGTTACCCCTTATGCACCACTCGAGTCATTCTAAATGACCCTTGGAAAATACATAGAAAGGTTACCCACAACAACGAGCGCACGGATGGTACTTACCTTGGTTGCGTCATTCCGTCTCTTTAAATGGAAATTCATCTAGAACTGGAGCTTTATGAGATTCGAACCTGAGATCATGTTTTGATACCAAACATAGGAAAAATAGCTAATCCTTCCTACCTAAAGCTTAAACTTTCAACACGGGACGCTTCAACTGTCACACTTAATCCTCGTTCAAAGCTCACACCAAGTCACGAGGATGTTATCCCTTATGCACCACACAAGTCATTCTAAATGACCCTTAGAAAATACATAGAAAGGTTCGCCACAACAACGAGCGCAGGGATAGTACTTACCTTGGTTACGTCATTCCGTCTCTTTAAAGGGAAATTCATCTCGAACTGCGGCTTTTATGGGATTCCAACCTGATATAATGTTTTGATAACAAACATAGGAAAAATAGCTAATCCTTCCTACCTAAAGCTTAAGCTTTCAATACGGGACGCTTGAACTGTTACACTTAATCCTCGTTCAAAGCTCTCACCAAGTCACGAGGATGTTACCCCTTATGCACCACACAAGTCATTCTGAATTAACCTTGGAAACAACATACAAAGGTTACCCGCAACAATAGGCCCAGGGATGGTACTTACCTCGGTTGCATCATTCTGTCTCTTTAAAAGGAAATTCATCTCGAACTGGGGCTTTTATGGGATTCGAACCTGATATCATGTTTTGATACCAAACATAGGAAAAATAGCTAATCCTTCCTACCTAAAGCTTAAACTTTCAACACGGGACGCTTCAACTGTCACACTTAATCCTCGTTCAAAGCTCACACCAAGTCACGAGGATGTTACCCCTTATGCACCACACAAGTCATTCTAAATGACCCTTAGAAAATACATAGAAAGGTTACCCACAACAACGAGTGCAGGGATAGTACTTACCTTGGTTACGTCATTCCGTCTCTTTAAAGGGAAATTCATCTCGAACTGCGGCTTTTATGGGATTCCAACCTGATATCATGTTTTGATACCAAACATAGGAAAAATAGCTAATCCTTCCTACCTAAAGCTTAAGCTTTCAATACGGAACGCTTGAACTGTTACACTTAATCCTCGTTCAAAGCTCTCACCAAGTCACGAGGATGTTACCCCTTATGCACCACACAAGTCATTCTGAATTACCCTTGGAAACAACATACAAAGGTTACCCACAACAATAGGCCTAGGGATGGTACTTACCTCGGTTGCATCATTCTGTCTCTTTAAAAGGAAATTCATCTCGAACTGGGGCTTTTATGGGATTCGAACCTGATATCATGTTTTGATACCAAACATAGGAAAAATAGCTAATCCTTCCTACCTAAAGCTTAAGCTTTCAATACGGGAGGCTTGACCTGTCACACTTAATCCTCGTTCAAAGCTCACACCAAGTCACGAGGATGTTACCCCTTATGCACCACACAAGTCATTCTAAATGACCCTTGGAAAATACATAGAAAGGTTACCCACAACAACGAGCGCACGGATGGTACTTACCTTGGTTGCGTCATTCTATCTCTTTAAAGGAAATTCATCTAGAACTGGAGCTTTTATGAGATTCGAACCTGAGATCATGTTTTGATACCAAACATAGGAAAAATAGCTAATCGTTCCTACCTAAAGCTTAAGCTTTCAATACGGGACGCTTCAACTGTCACACTTAATCCTCGTTCAAAGCTCACACCAAGTCACAAGGATGTTACCCCTTATGCACCACACAAGTCATTCTAAATGACCCTTGGAAAATACATAGAAAGGTTACCCACAACAACGAGCACAGGGATGGTACTTACCTTGGTTGCGTCATTCCGTCTCTTTAATGGGAAATTCATCTCGAATTGGGGCTTTTATGGGATTCGAACCTGATATCATGTTTTGATAACAAACATAGGAAAAATAGCTAATCCTTCCTACCTAAAGCTTAAGCTTTCAATACGGGACGCTTGAACTGTCACACTTAATCCTCGTTCAAAGCTCTAACCGAGTCACGAGGATGTTACCCCCCATGCACCACACAAGTCATTCTGAATGACCCTTGGAAATAAATAGAAAGGTTACCCACAATAATAGGCCCAGGGATGGTACTTACCTCGGTTGCATCATTCTGTCTCTTTAAAGGGAAATTCATCTCGAACTGGGGCTTTTATGAGATTCGAACCTGATATCATATTTTGATACCAAACATAGGAAAAATAGCTAATCCTTCCTACCTAAAGCTTAAGCTTTTAATACGGGACGCTTGAACTGTGACACTTAATCCTCGTTCAAAGCTCACACCAAGTCACGAGGATGTTACCCCTTATGCACCACACAAGTCATTCTAAATGACCCTTGGAAACAACATAGAAAGGTTACCCACAAAAACGAGCGCAGGGATGGTACTTACCTTGGTTGCGTCATTCCGTCTCTTTAAAGGGAAATTCATCTCGAACTGGGGCTTTTATGGGATTTGAACCTGAGATCATGTTTTGATACCAAACATAGGAAAAATAGCTAATCCTTCCTACCTAAAGCTTAAGCTTTCAATACGGGACGCTTGAACTGTCACACTTAATCCTCGTTCAAAGCTCACACCAAATCACGAGGATGTTACCCCTTATGCACCACACAAGTCATTCTAAATGACCCTAGGAAAATACATAGAAAGGTTACCGACAACAACGAGCGCATGGATGGTACTTACCTTGGTTGCGTCATTCCGTCTCTTTAAAGGGAAATTCATCTCAAACTGGGGATTTTATGGGATTCGAACCTGATATCATGTTTTGATACCAAACATAGGAAAAATAGCTAATCCTTCCTACCTAAAGCTTAAGCTTTTAATACGGGACGCTTGAACTGTCACACTTAATCCTCGTTCAAAGCTCACACCAAGTCACGAGGATGTTACCCCTTATGCACCACACAAGTCATTCTAAATGACCCTTGGAAACAACATAGAAAGGTTACCCACAACAACGAGCCCAGGGATGGTACTTACCTTGGTTGTGTCATTCTGTCTCTTTAAAGGGAAATTCATCTAGAACTGGAGCTTTATGAGATTCGAACCTGAGATCATGTTTTGATAACAAACAGAGGAAAAATAGCTAATCCTTCCTACCTAAAGCTTAAACTTTCAATACGGGACGCTTGAACTGTCACACGTAATCCTCGTTCAAAGCTCACACCAAGTCACGAGGATGTTACCCCTTATGCACCACACAAGTCATTCTAAATGACCTTTGGAAAATACATAGAAAGGTTACCCACAAAAACGAGCGCAGGGATGGTACTTACCTTGGTTGCGTCATTCCGTCTCTTTAAAGGGAAATTCATCTCGAACTGGGGCTTTTATGGGATTTGAACCTGAGATCATGTTTTGATACCAAACATAGGAAAAATAGCTAATCCTTCCTACCTAAAGCTTAAGCTTTCAATACGGGACGCTTGAACTGTCACACTTAATCCTCGTTCAAAGCTCACACCAAATCACGAGGATGTTACCCCTTATGCACCACACAAGTCATTCTAAATGACCCTAGGAAAATACATAGAAAGGTTACCGACAACAACGAGCGCATGGATGGTACTTACCTTGGTTGCGTCATTCCGCCTCTTTAAAGGGAAATTCATCTCGAACTGGGGATTTTATGGGATTCGAACCTGATATCATGTTTTGATACCAAACATAGGAAAAATAGCTAATCCTTCCTACCTAAAGCTTAAGCTTTCAATACGGGACGCTTGAACTGTCACACTTAATCCTCGTTCAAAACTCTAACAAAGTCACGAGGATGTTACCCCCCATGCACCACACAAGTCATTCTGAATGACCCTTGGAAACAACATAGAAAGGTTTCGCACAATAATAGGCCCACGGATGGTACTTACCTCGGTTGCATCATTCTGTCTCTTTAAAGGGAAATTCATCTCGAACTGGGGCTTTTATAGGATTCGAACCTGATATCATGTTTTGATACCAAACATAGGAAAAATAGCTAATCCTTCCTACCTAAAGCTTAAGCTTTTAATACGGGACGCTTGAACTGTCACACTTAATCCTCGTTCAAAGCTCACACCAAGTCACGAGGATGTTACCCCTTATGCACCACACAAGTCATTCTAAATGACCCTTGGAAACAACATAGAAAGGTTACCCACAACAACGAGCCCAGGGATGGTACTTACCTTGGTTGTGTCATTCTGTCTCTTTAAAGGGAAATTCATCTAGAACTGGAGCTTTTATGAGATTCGAACCTCAGATCATGTTTTGATAACAAACAGAGGAAAAATAGCTAATCCTTCCTACCTAAAGCTTAAACTTTCAATACGGGACGCTTGAACTGTCACACGTAATCCTCGTTCAAAGCTCACACCAAGTCACGAGGATGTTACCCCTTATGCACCACACAAGTCATTCTAAATGACCTTTGGAAAATACATAGAAAGGTTACCCACAAAAACGAGCGCAGGGATGGTACTTACCTTGGTTGCGTCATTCCGTCTCTTTAAAGGGAAATTCATCTCGAACTGGGGCTTTTATGGGATTTGAACCTGAGATCATGTTTTGATACCAAACATAGGAAAAATAGCTAATCCTTCCTACCTAAAGCTTAAACTTTCAATACGGGACGCTTGAACTGTCACACGTAATCCTCGTTCAAAGCTCACACCAAGTCACGAGGATGTTACCCCTTATGCACCACACAAGTCATTCTAAATGACCTTTGGAAAATACATAGAAAGGTTACCCACAAAAACGAGCGCAGGGATGGTACTTACCTTGGTTGCGTCATTCCGTCTCTTTAAAGGGAAATTCATCTAGAACTGGAGCTTTATGAGATTCGAACCTGAGATCATGTTTTGATAACAAACAGAGGAAAAATAGCTAATCCTTCCTACCTAAAGCTTAAACTTTCAATACGGGACGCTTGAACTGTCACACGTAATCCTCGTTCAAAGCTCACACCAAGTCACGAGGATGTTACCCCTTATGCACCACACAAGTCATTCTAAATGACCTTTGGAAAATACATAGAAAGGTTACCCACAAAAACGAGCGCAGGGATGGTACTTACCTTGGTTGCGTCATTCCGTCTCTTTAAAGGGAAATTCATCTCGAACTGGGGCTTTTATGGGATTTGAACCTGAGATCATGTTTTGATACCAAACATAGGAAAAATAGCTAATCCTTCCTACCTAAAGCTTAAGCTTTCAATACGGGACGCTTGAACTGTCACACTTAATCCTCGTTCAAAGCTCACACCAAATCACGAGGATGTTACCCCTTATGCACCACACAAGTCATTCTAAATGACCCTAGGAAAATACATAGAAAGGTTACCGACAACAACGAGCGCATGGATGGTACTTACCTTGGTTGCGTCATTCCGCCTCTTTAAAGGGAAATTCATCTCGAACTGGGGATTTTATGGGATTCGAACCTGATATCATGTTTTGATACCAAACATAGGAAAAATAGCTAATCCTTCCTACCTAAAGCTTAAGCTTTCAATACGGGACGCTTGAACTGTCACACTTAATCCTCGTTCAAAACTCTAACAAAGTCACGAGGATGTTACCCCCCATGCACCACACAAGTCATTCTGAATGACCCTTGGAAACAACATAGAAAGGTTTCGCACAATAATAGGCCCACGGATGGTACTTACCTCGGTTGCATCATTCTGTCTCTTTAAAGGGAAATTCATCTCGAACTGGGGCTTTTATAGGATTCGAACCTGATATCATGTTTTGATACCAAACATAGGAAAAATAGCTAATCCTTCCTACCTAAAGCTTAAGCTTTTAATACGGGACGCTTGAACTGTCACACTTAATCCTCGTTCAAAGCTCACACCAAGTCACGAGGATGTTACCCCTTATGCACCACACAAGTCATTCTAAATGACCCTTGGAAACAACATAGAAAGGTTACCCACAACAACGAGCCCAGGGATGGTACTTACCTTGGTTGTGTCATTCTGTCTCTTTAAAGGGAAATTCATCTAGAACTGGAGCTTTTATGAGATTCGAACCTCAGATCATGTTTTGATAACAAACAGAGGAAAAATAGCTAATCCTTCCTACCTAAAGCTTAAACTTTCAATACGGGACGCTTGAACTGTCACACGTAATCCTCGTTCAAAGCTCACACCAAGTCACGAGGATGTTACCCCTTATGCACCACACAAGTCATTCTAAATGACCTTTGGAAAATACATAGAAAGGTTACCCACAAAAACGAGCGCAGGGATGGTACTTACCTTGGTTGCGTCATTCCGTCTCTTTAAAGGGAAATTCATCTCGAACTGGGGCTTTTATGGGATTTGAACCTGAGATCATGTTTTGATACCAAACATAGGAAAAATAGCTAATCCTTCCTACCTAAAGCTTAAGCTTTCAATACGGGACGCTTGAACTGTCACACTTAATCCTCGTTCAAAGCTCACACCAAATCACGAGGATGTTACCCCTTATGCACCACACAAGTCATTCTAAATGACCCTAGGAAAATACATAGAAAGGTTACCGACAACAACGAGCGCATGGTTGGTACTTACCTTGGTTGCGTCATTCCGTCTCTTTAAAGGGAAATTCATCTCGAACTGGGGATTTTATGGGATTCGAACCTGATATCATGTTTTGATACCAAACATAGGAAAAATAGCTAATCCTTCCTACCTAAAGCTTAAGCTTTCAATACGGGACGCTTGAACTGTCACACTTAATCCTCGTTCAAAACTCTAACAAAGTCACGAGGATGTTACCCCCCATGCACCACACAAGTCATTCTGAATGACCCTTGGAAACAACATAGAAAGGTTACGCACAATAATAGGCCCACGGATGGTACTTACCTCGGTTGCATCATTCTGTCTCTTTAAAGGGAAATTCATCTCGAACTGGGGCTTTTATGGGATTTGAACCTGATATCATGTTTTGATACCAAACATAGGAAAAATAGCTAATCCTTCCTACCTAAAGCTTAAGCTTTCAATACGGGACGCAGGAACTGTCACACTTAAACCTCGTTCAAAGCTCACAACAAGTCACGAGGATGTTACCCCTTATGCACCACACAAGTCATTCTAAATGACCCTTGGAAAATACATAGAAAGGTTACCCACAACAACGAGCGCACGGATGGTACTTACCTTGGTTGCGTCATTCCGTCTCTTTAAAGGGAAATTCATCTAGAACTCGAGCTTTTATGAGATTCGAACCTGAGATCATGTTTTGATACCCAACATAAGAAAAATATCTAATCCTTCCTACCTAAAGCTTAAGCTTTCAATACGGGAAGCTTGAACTGTCACACTTAATCCTCGTTCAAAGCTCACACCAAGTCACGAGGATGTTACCCCATATACACCACACAAGTCATTCTAAATGACCCTTGGAAACAACATAGAAAGGTTACCAACAACAAGGAGCCCAGGTATGGTACTTACCTTGGTTGCGTCATTCTGTCTCTTTAAAGGGAAATTCATCTAGAACTCGAGCTTTTATGAGATTCGAACCTGAGATCATGTTTGGATACCAAACATAGGAAAAATAGCTAATCCTTCCTACCTAAAGCTTAAGCATTCAATACGTGATGCTTGAACTGTCACACTTAATCCTCGTTCAAAGTTCTAACCAAGTCACGAGGATGTTACCCCCCATGCACCACACAAGTCATTCTGAATGACCCTTGGAAACAACATAGAAAGGTTACCCTCGATAATAGGCCCAGGGATGGTACTTACCTCGGTTGCATCATTTTGTCTCTTTAATGGGAAATTCATCTCGAACTGGGGCTTTTATGAGATTTGAACCTGATATCATATTTTGATACCAAACATAGGAAAAATAGCTAATCCTTCCTACCTAAAGCTTAAGTTTTCAATACGGGTCGCTTGAACTGTCACACTTAATCCTCGTTCAAAGCTCACACCAAGTCACGAGGATGTTACCCCTTATGCACCACACAAGTCATTCTAAATGACCCTTGGAAACAACATAGAAAGGTTACCCACAACAACGAGCCCAGGGATGGTACTTACCTTGGTTGCGTCATTCTGTCTCTTTAAAGGGAAATTCATCTAGAACTGGGGCTTTTATGGGATTCGAACCTGATATCATGTTTTGATACCAAACATAGGAAAAATAGCTAATCCTTCCTACCTAAAGCTTAAGCTTTCAAAACGGGACGCTTGAACTGTCACACTTAATCCTCGTTCAAAGCTCTAACCGAGTCACGAGGATGTTACCCCCCATGCACCACACAAGTCATTCTGAATGACCCTTGGAAATAACATAGAAAGGTTACCCACAATAATAGGCCCAGGGATGGTACTTACCTCGGTTGCATCATTCTGTCTCTTTAAAGGGAAATTCATCTCGAACTTGGGCTTTTATGAGATTCGAACCTGATATCATATTTTGATACCAAACATAGGAAAAATAGCTAATCCTTCCTACCTAAAGCTTAAGCTTTTAATACGGGACGCTTGAACTGTCACACTTAATCCTCGTTCAAAGCTCACACCAAGTCACGAGGATGTTACCCCTTATGCACCACACAAGTCATTCTAAATGACCCTTGGAAACAACATAGAAAGGTTACCCACAACAACGAGCCCAGGGATGGTACTTACCTTGGTTGCGTTATTCCGTCTCTTTAAAGGGAAATTCATCACGAATTGGGGCTTTTATGGGATTCGAACCTGATATCATGTTTTGATACCAAACATAGGAAAAATAGTTAATCCTTCCTACCTAAAGCTTAAGCTTTCAATACGGGACGCTTGAACTGTCACACTTAATCCTCGTTCAAAGCTCTAACCAAGTCACGAGGATGTTACCCCCCATGCACCACACAAGTCATTCTGAATGACCCTTGGAAACAACATAGAAAGGTTACCGACAACAACGAGCTCAGGGATGGTACTTACCTTGGTTGCGTCATTCCGTCTCTTTAAAGGGAAATTCATCTCGAATTGGGGCTTTTATGGGATTCGAACCTGATATCATGTTTTGATACCAAACATAGGAAAAATAGCTAATCCTTCCAACCTAAAGCTTCAGCTTTCAATACGGGACGCTTGAACTGTCACACGTAATCCTCGTTCAAAGCTCACACCAAGTCAAGAGGATGTTACCCCTTATGCACCACACAAGTCATTCTAAATGACCCTTGGAAACAACATAGAAAGGTTACCCACAACAACGAGCCCAGGGATGGTACTTACCTTGGTTGCGTCATTCCGTCTCTTTAAATGGAAATTCATCTAGAACTGGAGCTTTTATGAGATTCGAACCTAAGATCATGTTTTGATACCAAACATAGGAAAAATAGCTAATCCTTCCAACCTAAAGCTTCAGCTTTCAATACGGGACGCTTGAACTGTCACACGTAATCCTCGTTCAAAGCTCACACCAAGTCAAGAGGATGTTACCCCTTATGCACCACACAAGTCATTCTAAATGACCCTTGGAAACAACATAGAAAGGTTACCCACAACAACGAGCCCAGGGATGGTACTTACCTTGGTTGCGTCATTCTGTCTCTTTAAAAGGAAATTCATCTCGGACAGGGGCTTTTATGGGATTCGAACCTGATATCATGTTTTGATACCAAACATAGGAAAAATATCTAATCCTTCCTACCTAAAGCTTAAGCTTTCAATACGGGAGGCTTGAACTGTCACACTTAATCCTCGTTCAAAGCTCACACCAAGTCACGAGGATGTTACCCCTTATGCACCACAAAAGTCATTCTAAATGACCCTTGGAAAATACATAGAAAGGTTACCCACAACAACGAGCGCACGGATGGTACTTACCTTGGTTGCGTCATTCCGTCTCTTTTAAGGGAAATTCATCTAGAACTGGAGCTTTTTTGAGATTCGAACCTGAGATCATGTTTTGATACCCAACATAAGAAAAATAGCTAATCCTTCCTACCTAAAGCTTAAGCTTTCAATACGAGAGGCTTGAACTGTCACACTTAATCCTCGTTCAAAGCTCACACCAAGTCACGAGGATGTTACCCCTTATGCACCACACAAGTTATTCTAAATGACCCTTGGAAACAACATTGAAAGGTTACCCACAACAACGAGCCCAGGGATGGTACTTACCTTGGTTGCGTCATTCTGTTTCTTTAAAGGGAAATTCATCTAGAACTGGGGTTTTATGGGATTCGAACCTGATATCATGTTTTGATACCAAACATAGGAAAAATAGCTAATCCTTCCTACCTAAAGCTTAAGCTTTCAATACGGAAGGCTTGAACTGTCACACTTAATCCTCGTTCAAAGCTCACACCAAGTCACGAGGATGTTACCCCTTATGCACCACAAAAGTCATTCTAAATGACCCTTGGAAAATACATAGAAAGGTTACCCACAACAACGAGCGCACGGATGGTACTTACCTTGGTTGCGTCATTCCGTCTCTTTTAAGGGAAATTCATCTAGAACTGGAGCTTTTTTGAGATTCGAACCTGAGATCATGTTTTGATACCCAACATAAGAAAAATAGCTAATCCTTCCTACCTAAAGCTTAAGCTTTCAATACGGGAGGCTTGAACTGTCACACTTAATCCTCGTTCAAAGCTCACACCAAGTCACGAGGATGTTACCCCTTATGCACCACACAAGTCATTCTAAATGACCCTTGGAAACAACATAGAAAGGTTACCCACAACAACGAGCCCAGGGATGGTACTTACCTTGGTTGCGTCATTCTGTTTCTTTAAAGGGAAATTCATCTAGAACTGGGGTTTTATGGGATTCGAACCTGATATCATGTTTTGATACCAAACATAGGAAAAATAGCTAATCCTTCCTACCTAAAGCTTAAGCTTTCAATACGGAAGGCTTGAACTGTCACACTTAATCCTCGTTCAAAGCTCACACCAAGTCACGAGGATGTTACCCCTTATGCACCACACAAGTCATTCTAAATGACCCTTGGAAAATACATAGAAAGGTTACCCACAACAACGAGCGCAGGGATGGTACTTACCTTGGTTGCGTTATTCCGTCTCTTTAAATGGAAATTCATCTCGAACTGGGGCTTTTATGGGATTCGAACCTGATATCATGTTTTGATACCAAACATAGGAAAAATAGCTAATCCTTCCTACCTAAAGCTTAAGCTTTCAATACGGGACGCTTGAACTGTCACACTTAATCCTCGTTCAAAGCTCTAACCAAGTCACGAGGATGTTACCCCCCATGCACCACACAAGTCATTCTGAATGACCCTTGGAAACAACACAGAAAGGTTACCGACAACAACGAGCTCAGGGATGGTACTTACCTTGGTTGCGTTATTCCGTCTCTTTAAAGGGAAATTCATCTCGAATTGGGGCTTTTATGGGATTCGAACCTGATATCATGTTTTGATACCAAACATAGGAAAAATAGCTAATCCTTCCTACCTAAAGCTTCAGCTTTCAATACGGGACGCTTGAACTGTCACACGTAATCCTCGTTCAAAGCTCACACCAAGTCAAGAGGATGTTACCCCTTATGCACCTAACAAGTCATTCTAAATGACCCTTGGAAACAACATAGAAAGGTTACCCACAACAACGAGCCCAGGGATGGTACTTACCTTGGTTGCGTCATTCCGTCTCTTTAAATGGAAATTCATCTAGAACTGGAGCTTTTATGAGATTTGAACCTAAGATCATGTTTTGATACCAAACATAGGAAAAATAGCTAATCCTTCCTACCTAAAGCTTAAGCTTTCAATACGGGACGCTTCAACTGTCACACTTAATCCTCGTTCAAAGCTCACACCAAGTCACGAGGATGTTACCCCTTATGCACCACACAAGTCATTCTAAATGACCCTTAGAAAATACATAGAAAGGTTACCCACAACAACGAGCGCAGGGATAGTACTTACCTTGGTTACGTCATTCCGTCTCTTTAAAGGGAAATTCATCTCGAACTGGGGCTTTTATGGTATTCCAACCTGATATCATATTTTTATACCAAACATAGGAAAAATAGCTAATCCTTCCTACCTAAAGCTTAAGCTTTCAATACGGGACGCTTGAACTGTTACACTTAATCCTCGTTCAAAGCTCTCACCAAGTCACGAGGATGTTACCCCTTATGCACCACACAAGTCATTCTGAATTACCCTTGGAAACAACATACAAAGGTTACCCACAACAATAGGCCCAGGGATGGTACTTACCTCGGTTACATCATTCTGTCTCTTTAAAAGGAATTTCATCTCGAACAGGGGCTTTTATGGGATTCGAACCTGATATCATGTTTTGATACCAAACATAGGAAAAATAGCTAATTCTTCCTACCTAAAGCTTAAGCTTTCAATACGGGAGGCTTGAACTGTCACACTTAATCCTCGTTCAAAGCTCACACCAAGTCACGAGGATGTTACCCCTTATGCACCACAAAAGTCATTCTAAATGACCCTTGGAAAATACATAGAAAGGTTACCCACAACAACGAGCGCACGGATGGTACTTACCTTGGTTGCGTCATTCCGTCTCTTTTAAGGGAAATTCATCTAGAACTGGAGCTTTTTTGAGATTCGAACCTGAGATCATGTTTTGATACCCAACATAAGAAAAATAGCTAATCCTTCCTACCTAAAGCTTAAGCTTTCAATACGGGAGGCTTGAACTGTCACACTTAATCCTCGTTCAAAGCTCACACCAAGTCACGAGGATGTTACCCCTTATGCACCACACAAGTCATTCTAAATGACCCTTGGAAAATACATAGAAAGGTTACCCACAACAACGAGCGCAGGGATGGTACTTACCTTGGTTGCGTTATTCCGTCTCTTTAAATGGAAATTCATCTCGAACTGGGGCTTTTATGGGATTCGAACCTGATATCATGTTTTGATACCAAACATAGGAAAAATAGCTAATCCTTCCTACCTAAAGCTTAAGCTTTCAATACGGGACGCTTGAACTGTCACACTTAATCCTCGTTCAAAGCTCTAACCAAGTCACGAGGATGTTACCCCCCATGCACCACACAAGTCATTCTGAATGACCCTTGGAAACAACACAGAAAGGTTACCGACAACAACGAGCTCAGGGATGGTACTTACCTTGGTTGCGTTATTCCGTCTCTTTAAAGGGAAATTCATCTCGAATTGGGGCTTTTATGGGATTCGAACCTGATATCATGTTTTGATACCAAACATAGGAAAAATAGCTAATCCTTCCTACCTAAAGCTTCAGCTTTCAATACGGGACGCTTGAACTGTCACACGTAATCCTCGTTCAAAGCTCACACCAAGTCAAGAGGATGTTACCCCTTATGCACCTAACAAGTCATTCTAAATGACCCTTGGAAACAACATAGAAAGGTTACCCACAACAACGAGCCCAGGGATGGTACTTACCTTGGTTGCGTCATTCCGTCTCTTTAAATGGAAATTCATCTAGAACTGGAGCTTTTATGAGATTTGAACCTAAGATCATGTTTTGATACCAAACATAGGAAAAATAGCTAATCCTTCCTACCTAAAGCTTAAGCTTTCAATACGGGACGCTTCAACTGTCACACTTAATCCTCGTTCAAAGCTCACACCAAGTCACGAGGATGTTACCCCTTATGCACCACACAAGTCATTCTAAATGACCCTTAGAAAATACATAGAAAGGTTACCCACAACAACGAGCGCAGGGATAGTACTTACCTTGGTTACGTCATTCCGTCTCTTTAAAGGGAAATTCATCTCGAACTGGGGCTTTTATGGTATTCCAACCTGATATCATATTTTTATACCAAACATAGGAAAAATAGCTAATCCTTCCTACCTAAAGCTTAAGCTTTCAATACGGGACGCTTGAACTGTTACACTTAATCCTCGTTCAAAGCTCTCACCAAGTCACGAGGATGTTACCCCTTATGCACCACACAAGTCATTCTGAATTACCCTTGGAAACAACATACAAAGGTTACCCACAACAATAGGCCCAGGGATGGTACTTACCTCGGTTACATCATTCTGTCTCTTTAAAAGGAATTTCATCTCGAACAGGGGCTTTTATGGGATTCGAACCAGATATCATGTTTTGATACCAAACATAGGAAAAATAGCTAATTCTTCCTACCTAAAGCTTAAGCTTTCAATACGGGAGGCTTGAACTGTCACACTTAATCCTCGTTCAAAGCTCACACCAAGTCACGAGGATGTTACCCCTTATGCACCACAAAAGTCATTCTAAATGACCCTTGGAAAATACATAGAAAGGTTACCCACAACAACGAGCGCACGGATGGTACTTACCTTGGTTGCGTCATTCCGTCTCTTTTAAGGGAAATTCATCTAGAACTGGAGCTTTTTTGAGATTCGAACCTGAGATCATGTTTTGATACCCAACATAAGAAAAATAGCTAATCCTTCCTACCTAAAGCTTAAGCTTTCAATACGGGAGGCTTGAACTGTCACACTTAATCCTCGTTCAAAGCTCACACCAAGTCACGAGGATGTTACCCCTTATGCACCACACAAGTCATTCTAAATGACCCTTGGAAAATACATAGAAAGGTTACCCACAACAACGAGCGCAGGGATGGTACTTACCTTGGTTGCGTTATTCCGTCTCTTTAAATGGAAATTCATCTCGAACTGGGGCTTTTATGGGATTCGAACCTGATATCATGTTTTGATACCAAACATAGGAAAAATAGCTAATCCTTCCTACCTAAAGCTTAAGCTTTCAATACGGGACGCTTGAAATGTCACACTTAATCCTCGTTCAAAGCTCTAACCAAGTCACGAGGATGTTACCCCCCATGCCCCACACAAGTCATTCTGAATGACCCTTGGAAACAACACAGAAAGGTTACCGACAACAACGAGCTCAGGGATGGTACTTACCTTGGTTGCGTTATTCCGTCTCTTTAAAGGGAAATTCATCTCGAATTGGGGCTTTTATGGGATTCGAACCTGATATCATGTTTTGATACCAAACATAGGAAAAATAGCTAATCCTTCCTACCTAAAGCTTCAGCTTTCAATACGGAAAGCTTGAATTGTCACACGTAATCCTCGTTCAAAGCTCACACCAAGTCAAGAGGATGTTACCCCTTATGCACCTAACAAGTCATTCTAAATGACCCTTGGAAACAACATAGAAAGGTTACCCACAACAACGAGCCCAGGGATGGTACTTACCTTGGTTGCGTCATTCCGTCTCTTTAAATGGAAATTCATCTAGAACTGGAGCTTTTATGAGATTCGAACCTGATATCACGTTTTGATACCAAACATAGGAAAAATAGCTAATCCTTCCTACCTAAAGCTTAAGCTTTCAATACGGGACGCTTCAACTGTCACACTTAATCCTCGTTCAAAGCTCACACCAAGTCACGAGGATGTTACCCCTTATGCACCACACAAGTCATTCTAAATGACCCTTAGAAAATACATAGAAAGGTTACCCACAACAACGAGCGCAGGGATAGTACTTACCTTGGTTACGTCATTCCGTCTCTTTAAAGGGAAATTCATCTCGAACTGGGGCTTTTATGGTATTCCAACCTGATATCATATTTTTATACCAAACATAGGAAAAATAGCTAATCCTTCCTACCTAAAGCTTAAGCTTTCAATACGGGACGCTTGAACTGTTACACTTATTCCTCGTTCAAAGCTCTCACCAAGTCACGAGGATGTTACCCCTTATGCACCACACAAGTCATTCTGAATTACCCTTGGAAACAACATACAAAGGTTACCCACAACAATAGGCCCAGGGATGGTACTTACCTCGGTTGCATCATTCTGTCTCTTTAAAAGGAAATTCATCTCGAACAGGGGCTTTTATGGGATTCGAACCAGATATCATGTTTTGATACCAAACATAGGAAAAATAGCTAATCCTTCCTACCTAAAGCTTAAGCTTTCAATACGGGAGGCTTGAACTGTCACACTTAATCCTCGTTCAAAGCTCACACCAAGTCACGAGGATGTTACCCCTTATGCACCACAAAAGTCATTCTAAATGACCCTTGGAAAATACATAGAAAGGTTACCCACAACAACGAGCGCACGGATGGTACTTACCTTGGTTGCGTCATTCCGTCTCTTTTAAGGGAAATTCATCTAGAACTGGAGCTTTTTTGAGATTCGAACCTGAGATCATGTTTAGATACCCAACATAAGAAAAATAGCTAATCCTTCCTACCTAAAGCTTAAGCTTTCAATACGGGAGGCTTGAACTGTCACACTTAATCCTCGTTCAAAGCTCACACCAAGTCACGAGGATGTTACCCCTTATGCACCACACAAGTCATTCTAAATGACCCTTGGAAAATACATAGAAAGGTTACCCACAACAACGAGCGCAGGGATGGTACTTACCTTGGTTGCGTTATTCCGTCTCTTTAAAGGGAAATTCATCTCGAACTGGGGCTTTTATGAGATTCGAACCTGATATCATGTTTTGATACCAAACATAGGAAAAATAGCTAATCCTTCCAACCTAAAGCTTAAGCTTTCAATACGAGACCCTTGAACTGTCACACTTAATCCTCGTTCAAAGCTCTAACCAAGTCACGAGGATGTTACCCCCCATGCCCCACACAAGTCATTCTGAATGACCCTTGGAAACAACATAGAAAGGTTACCGACAACAACGAGCTCAGGGATGGTACTTACCTTGGTTGCGTCATTCCGTCTCTTTAAAGGGAAATTCATCTCGAATTGGGGCTTTTATGGGATTCGAACCTGATATCATGTTTTGATACCAAACATAGGAAAAATAGCTAATCCTTCCTACCTAAAGCTTCAGCTTTCAATACGGAAAGCTTGAATTGTCACACGTAATCCTCGTTCAAAGCTCACACCAAGTCAAGAGGATGTTACCCCTTATGCACCACACAAGTCATTCTAAATGACCCTTGGAAACAACATAGAAAGGTTACCCACAACAACGAGCCCAGGGATGGTACTTACCTTGGTTGCGTCATTCCGTCTCTTTAAATGGAAATTCATCTAGAACTGGAGCTTTTATGAGATTCGAACCTGATATCACGTTTTGATACCAAACATAGGAAAAATAGCTAATCCTTCCTACCTAAAGCTTAAGCTTTCAATACGGGACGCTTCAACTGTCACACTTAATCCTCGTTCAAAGCTCACACCAAGTCACGAGGATGTTACCCCTTATGCACCACACAAGTCATTCTAAATGACCCTTAGAAAATACATAGAAAGGTTACCCACAACAACGAGCGCAGGGATAGTACTTACCTTGGTTACGTCATTCCGTCTCTTTAAAGGGAAATTCATCTCGAACTGGGGCTTTTATGGGATTCCAACCTGATATCATATTTTGATACCAAACATAGGAAAAATAGCTAATCCTTCCTACCTAAAGCTTAAGCTTTCAATACGGGACGCTTGAACTGTTACACTTATTCCTCGTTCAAAGCTCTCACCAAGTCACGAGGATGTTACCCCTTATGCACCACACAAGTCATTCTGAATTACCCTTGGAAACAACATACAAATTTTACCCACAACAAAAGGCCCAGGGATGGTACTTACCTCGGTTGCATCATTCTGTCTCTTTAAAAGGAAATTCATCTCGAACAGGGGCTTTTATGGGATTCGAACCTGATATCATGTTTTGATACCAAACATAGGAAAAATAGCTAATCCTTCCTACCTAAAGCTTAAGATTTCAATACGGGAGGCTTGAACTGTCACACTTAATCCTCGTTCAAAGCTCACACCAAGTTAGGAGGATGTTACCCCTTATGCACCACAAAAGTCATTCTAAATGACCCTTGGAAAATACATAGAAAGGTTACCCACAACAACGAGCGCACGGATGGTACTTACCTTGGTTGCGTCATTCCGTCTCTTTTAAGGGAAATTCATCTAGAACTGGAGCTTTTTTTAGATTCGAACCTGAGATCATGTTTAGATACCCAACATAAGAAAAATAGCTAATCCTTCCTACCTAAAGCTTAAGCTTTCAATACGGGAGGCTTGAACTGTCACACTTAATCCTCGTTCAAAGCTCACACCAAGTCACGAGGATGTTACCCCTTATGCACCACACAAGTCATTCTAAATGACCCTTGGAAAATACATAGAAAGGTTACCCACAACAACGAGCGCAGGGATGGTACTTACCTTGGTTGCGTTATTCCGTCTCTTTAAAGGGAAATTCATCTCGAACTGGGGCTTTTATGAGATTCGAACCTGATATCATGTTTTGATACCAAACATAGGAAAAATAGCTAATCCTTCCAACCTAAAGCTTAAGCTTTCAATACGAGACCCTTGAACTGTCACACTTAATCCTCGTTCAAAGCTCTAACCAAGTCACGAGGATGTTACCCCCCATGCACCACATAAGTCATTCTGAATGACCCTTGGAAACAACATAGAAAGGTTACCCACAACAACGAGCCCAGGGATGGTACTTACCTTGGTTGCGTCATTCCGTCTCTTTAAATGGAAATTCATCTAGAACTGGAGCTTTTATGAGATTCGAACCTAAGATCATGTTTTGATACCAAACATAGGAAAAATAGCTAATCCTTCCTACCTAAAGCTTAAGCTTTCAATACGGGACGCTTCAACTGTCACACTTAATCCTCGTTCAAAGCTCACACCAAGTCACGAGGATGTTACCCCTTATGCACCACACAAGTCATTCTAAATGACCCTTAGAAAATACATAGAAAGGTTACCCACAACAACGAGCGCAGGGATAGTACTTACCTTGGTTACGTCATTCCGTCTCTTTAAAGGGAAATTCATCTCGAACTGGGGCTTTTATGGTATTCCAACCTGATATCATATTTTTATACCAAACATAGGAAAAATAGCTAATCCTTCCTACCTAAAGCTTAAGCTTTCAATACGGGACGCTTGAACTGTTACACTTAATCCTCGTTCAAAGCTCTCACCAAGTCACGAGGATGTTACCCCTTATGCACCACACAAGTCATTCTGAATTACCCTTGGAAACAACATACAAATTTTACCCACAACAAAAGGCCCAGGGATGGTACTTACCTCGGTGCATCATTCTGTCTCTTTAAAAGGAAATTCATCTCGAACAGGGGCTTTTATGGGATTCGAACCTGATATCATGTTTTGATACCAAACATAGGAAAAATAGCTAATCCTTCCTACCTAAAGCTTAAGCTTTCAATACGGGAGGCTTGAACTGTCACACTTAATCCTCGTTCAAAGCTCACACCAAGTCACGAGGATGTTACCCCTTATGCACCACAAAAGTCATTCTAAATGACCCTTGGAAAATACATAGAAAGGTTACCCACAACAACGAGCGCACGGATGGTACTTACCTTGGTTGCGTCATTCCGTCTCTTTTAAGGGAAATTCATCTAGAACTGGAGCTTTTTTGAGATTCGAACCTGAGATCATGTTTTGACACCCAACATAAGAAAAATAGCTAATCCTTCCTACCTAAAGCTTAAGCTTTCAATACGTGAGGCTTGAACTGTCACACTTAATCCTCGTTCAAAGCTCACACCAAGTCACGAGGATGTTACCCCTTATGCACCACACAAGTCATTCTAAATGACCCTTGGAAAATACATAGAAAGGTTACCCACAACAACGAGCGCAGGGATGGTACTTACCTTGGTTGCGTTATTCCGTCTCTTTAAAGGGAAATTCATCTCGAACTGGGGCTTTTATGAGATTCGAACCTGATATCATGTTTTGATACCAAACATAGGAAAAATAGCTAATCCTTCCAAAATAAAGCTTAAGCTTTCAATACGAGACGCTTGAAATGTCACACTTAATCCTCGTTCAAAGCTCTAACCAATTCACGATTATGTTACCCCCCATGCACCACACAAGTCATTCTCAATGACCCTTGGAAACAACATAGAAAGGTTACCGACAACAACGAGCTCAGGGATGGTACTTACCTTGGTTGCGTCATTCCGTCTCTTTAAAGGGAAATTCATCTCGAATTGGGGCTTTTATGGGATTCGAACCTGATATCATGTTTTGATACCAAACATAGGAAAAATAGCTAATCCTTCCTACCTAAAGCTTCAGCTTTCAATACGGAAAGCTTGAATTGTCACACGTAATCTTCGTTCAAAGCTCACACCAAGTCAAGAGGATGTTACCCCTTATGCACCACACAAGTCATTCTAAATGACCCTTGGAAACAACATAGAAAGGTTACCCACAACAACGAGCCTAGGGATGGTACTTACCTTGGTTGCGTCATTCCGTCTCTTTAAATGGAAATTCATCCAGAACTGGAGCTTTTATGAGATTCGAACCTGATATCACGTTTTGATACCAAACATAGGAAAAATAGCTAACCTTCCTACCTAAAGCTTAAGCTTTCAATCCGGGACGCTTCAACTGTCATACTTAATCCTCGTTCAAAGCTCACACCAAGTCACGAGGATGTTACCCCTTATGCACCACACAAGTCATTCTAAATGACCCTTAGAAAATACATAGAAAGGTTACCCACAATAACGAGCGCAGGGATATACTTACCTTGGTTACGTCATTCCGTCTCTTTAAAGGGAAATTCATCTCGAACTGGGGCTTTTATGGGATTCCAACCTGATATCATATTTTGATACCAAACATAGGAAAAATAGCTAATCCTTCCTACCTAAAGCTTAAGCTTTCAATACGGGACGCTTGAACTGTTACACTTAATCCTCGTTCAAAGCTCTCACCAAGTCACGAGGATGTTACCCCTTATGCACCACACAAGTCATTCTGAATTACCCTTGGAAACAACATACAAAGGTTACCCACAACAATAGGCCCAGGGATGGTACTTACCTCAGTTGCATCATTCTGTCTCTTTAAAAGGAAATTCATCTCGAACTGGGGCTTTTATGGGATTCGAACCTCAGATCATGTTTTGATACCCAACATAGGAAAAATACCTAATCCTTCCTACCTAAAGCTTAAGCTTTCAATACGGGAGGCTTGAACTGTCACACTTAATCCTCGTTCAAAGCTCACACCAAGTCATGAGGATGTTACCCCTTATGCACCACAAAAGTCATTCTAAATGACCCTTGGAAAATACATAGAAAGGTTACCCACAACAACGAGCGCACGGATGGTACTTACCTTGGTTGCGTCATTCCGTCTCTTTTAAGGGAAATTCATCTAGAACTGGAGCTTTTTTGAGATTCGAACCTGAGATCATGTTTTGATACCCAACATAAGAAAAAAAGCTAATCCTTCCTACCTAAAGCTTAAGCTTTCAATACGGGAGGCTTGAACTGTCACACTTAATCCTCGTTCAAAGCTCACACCAAGTCACGAGGATGTTACCCCTTATGCACCACACAAGTCATTCTAAATGACCCTTGGAAAATACATAGAAAGGTTACCCACAACAACGAGCGCAGGGATGGTACTTACCTTGGTTGCGTTATTCCGTCTCTTTAAAGGGAAATTCATCTCGAACTGGGGCTTTTATGAGATTCGAACCTGATATCATGTTTTGATACCAAACATAGGAAAAATAGCTAATCCTTCCAACCTAAAGCTTAAGCTTTCAATACGAGACGCTTGAACTGTCACACTTAATCCTCGTTCAAAGCTCTAACCAAGTCACGAGGATGTTACCCCCCATGCACCACACAAGTCATTCTGAATGACCCTTGGAAATAACATAGAAAGGTTACCCACAACAACGAGCCCATGGATGGTACTTACCTTGGTTGCGTCATTCCGTCTCTTTAAATGGAAATTCATCTAGAACTGGAGCTTTTATGAGATTCGAACCTAAGATCATGTTTTGATACCAAACATAGGAAAAATAGCTAATCCTTCCTACCTAAAGCTTCAGCTTTCAATACGGAAAGCTTGAATTGTCACACGTAATCCTCGTTCAAAGCTCACACCAAGTCAAGTGGATGTTACCCCTTATGCACCACACAAGTCATTCTAAATGACCCTTGGAAACAACATAGAAAGGTTACCCACAACAACGAGCCCAGGGATTGTACTTACCTTGGTTGCGTCATTCCGTCCCTTTAAATGGAAATTCATCTAGAACTGGAGCTTTTATGAGATTCGAACCTGAGATCACGTTTTGATACCAAACATAGGAAAAATAGCTAATCCTTCCTACCTAAAGCTTAAGCTTTCAATACGGGACGCTTCAACTGTCACACTTAATCCTCGTTCAAAGCTCACACCAAGTCACGAGGATGTTACCCCTTATGCACCACACAAGTCATTCTAAATGACCCTTGGAAAATACATAGAAAGGTTACCCACAACAACGAGCGCAGGGATGGTACTTACCTTGGTTGCGTTATTCCGTCTCTTTAAAGGGAAATTCATCTCGAACTGGGGCTTTTATGAGATTCGAACCTGATATCATGTTTTGATACCAAACATAGGAAAAATAGCTAATCCTTCCAAAATAAAGCTTAAGCTTTCAATACGAGACGCTTGAAATGTCACACTTAATCCTCGTTCAAAGCTCTAACCAATTCACGATTATGTTACCCCCCATGCACCACACAAGTCATTCTCAATGACCCTTGGAAACAACATAGAAAGGTTACCGACAACAACGAGCTCAGGGATGGTACTTACCTTGGTTGCGTCATTCCGTCTCTTTAAAGGGAAATTCATCTCGAATTGGGGCTTTTATGGGATTCGAACCTGATATCATGTTTTGATACCAAACATAGGAAAAATAGCTAATCCTTCCTACCTAAAGCTTCAGCTTTCAATACGGAAAGCTTGAATTGTCACACGTAATCTTCGTTCAAAGCTCACACCAAGTCAAGAGGATGTTACCCCTTATGCACCACACAAGTCATTCTAAATGACCCTTGGAAACAACATAGAAAGGTTACCCACAACAACGAGCCCAGGGATGGTACTTACCTTGGTTGCGTCATTCCGTCTCTTTAAATGGAAATTCATCCAGAACTGGAGTTTTTATGAGATTCGAACCTGATATCACGTTTTGATACCAAACATAGGAAAACTAGCTAATCCTTCCTACCTAAAGCTTAAGCTTTCAATACGGGACGCTTCAACTGTCATACTTCATCCTCGTTCAAAGCTCACACCAAGTCACGAGGATGTTACCCCTTATGCACCACACAAGTCATTCTAAATGACCCTTAGAAAATACATAGAAAGGTTACCCACAACAACGAGCGCAGGGATAGTACTTACCTTGGTTACGTCATTCCGTCTCTTTAAAGGGAAATTCATCTCGAACTGGGGCTTTTATGGTATTCCAACCTGATATCATATTTTTATACCAAACATAGGAAAAATAGCTAATCCTTCCTACCTAAAGCTTAAGCTTTCAATACGGGACGCTTGAACTGTTACACTTAATCCTCGTTCAAAGCTCTCACCAAGTCACGAGGATGTTACCCCTTATGCACCACACAAGTCATTCTGAATTACCCTTGGAAACAAAATACAAAGGTTGCCCACAACAATAGGCCCAGGGATGGTACTTACCTCGGTTGCATCATTCTGTCTCTTTAAAAGGAAATTCATCTCGAACAGGGGCTTTTATGGGATTCGAACCTGATATCATGTTTTGATACCAAACATAGGAAAAATACCTAATCCTTCCTACCTAAAGCTTAAGCTTTCAATACGGGAGGCTTGAACTGTCACACTTAATCCTCGTTCAAAGCTCACACGAAGTCATGAGGATGTTACCCCTTATGCACCACAAAAGTCATTCTAAATGACCCTTGGAAAATACATAGAAAGGTTACCCACAACAACGAGCGCACGGATGGTACTTACCTTGGTTGCGTCATTCCGTCTCTTTTAAGGGAAATTCATCTAGAACTGGAGCTTTTTTGAGATTCGAACCTGAGATCATGTTTTGATACCCAACATAAGAAAAATAGCTAATCCTTCCTACCTAAAGCTTAAGCTTTCAATACGGGAGGCTTGAACTGTCACACTTAATCCTCGTTCAAAGCTCACACCAAGTCACGAGGATGTTACCCCTTATGCACCACACAAGTCATTCTAAATGACCCTTGGAAAATACATAGAAAGGTTACCCACAACAACGAGCGCAGGGATGGTACTTACCTTGGTTGCGTTATTCCGTCTCTTTAAAGGGAAATTCATCTCGAACTGGGGCTTTTATGAGATTCGAACCTGATATCATGTTTTGATACCAAACATAGGAAAAATAGCTAATCCTTCCAACCTAAAGCTTAAGCTTTCAATACGAGACGCTTGAACTGTCACACTTAATCCTCGTTCAAAGCTCTAACCAAGTCACGAGGATGTTACCCCCCATGCACCACACAAGTCATTTTGAATGACCCTTGGAAATAACATAGAAAGGTTACCCACAACAACGAGCCCATGGATGGTACTTACCATGGTTGCGTCATTCCGTCTCTTTAAATGGAAATTCATCTAGAACTGGAGCTTTTATGAGATTCGAACCTAAGATCATGTTTTGATACCAAACATAGGAAAAATAGCTAATCCTTCCTACCTAAAGCTTAAGCTTTCAATACGGGACGCTTCAACTGTCACACTTAATCCTCGTTCAAAGCTCACACCAAGTCACGAGGATGTTACCCCTTATGCACCACACAAGTCATTCTAAATGACCCTTAGAAAATACATAGAAAGGTTACCCACAACAACGAGCGCAGGGATAGTACTTACCTTGGTTACGTCATTCCGTCTCTTTAAACGGAAATTCATCTCGAACTGGGGCTTTTATGGTATTCCAACCTGATATCATATTTTTATACCAAACATAGGAAAAATAGCTAATCCTTCCTACCTAAAGCTTAAGCTTTCAATACGGGACGCTTGAACTGTTACACTTAATCCTCGTTCAAAGCTCTCACCAAGTCACGAGGATGTTACCCCTTATGCACCTCACAAGTCATTCTAAATGACCCTTAGAAAATACATAGAAAGGTTACCCACAACAACGAGCGCAGGGATAGTACTTACCTTGGTTACGTCATTCCGTCTCTTTAAAGGGAAATTCATCTTAAACTGGGGCTTTTATGGGATTCCAACCTGATATCATATTTTGATACCAAACATAGGAAAAATACCTAATCCTTCCTACCTAAAGCTTAAGCTTTCAATACGGGAGGCTTGAACTGTCACACTTAATCCTCGTTCAAAGCTCACACCAAGTCATGAGGATGTTACCCCTTATGCACCACAAAAGTCATTCTAAATGACCCTTGGAAAATACATAGAAAGGTTACCCACAACAACGAGCGCACGGATGGTACTTACCTTGGTTGCGTTATTCCGTCTCTTTAAAGGGAAATTCATCTCGAACTGGGGCTTTTATGAGATTCGAACCTGAGATCATGTTTTGATACCCAACATAAGAAAAATAGCTAATCCTTCCTACCTAAAGCTTAAGCTTTCAATACGGGACGCTTCAACTGTCACACTTAATCCTCGTTCAAAGCTCACACCAAGTCACGAGGATGTTACCCCCCATGCACCACACAAGTCATTCTGAATGACCCTTGGAAATAACATAGAAAGGTTACCCACAACAACGAGCCCATGGATGGTACTTACCTTGGTTACGTCATTCCGTCTCTTTAAAGGGAAATTCATCTCGAACTGGGGCTTTTATGGTATTCCAACCTGATATCATATTTTTATACCAAACATAGGAAAAATAGCTAATCCTTCCTACCTAAAGCTTAAGCTTTCAATACGGGACGCTTGAACTGTTACACTTAATCCTCGTTCAAAGCTCTCACCAAGTCACGAGGATGTTACCCCTTATGCACCACACAAGTCATTCTGAATTACCCTTGGAAACAACATACAAAGGTTACCCACAACAATAGGCCCAGGGATGGTACTTACCTCGGTTGCATCATTCTGTCTCTTTAAAAGGAAATTCATCTCGAACAGGGGCTTTTATGGGATTCGAACCTAATATCATGTTTTGATACCAAACATAGGAAAAATAGCTAATCCTTCCTACCTAAAGCTTAAGCTTTCAATACGGGAGGCTTGAACTGTCACACTTAATCCTCGTTCAAAGCTCATACCAAGTCACGAGGATGTTACCCCTTATGCACCACAAAAGTCATTCTAAATGACCCTTGGAAAATACATAGAAAGGTTACCCACAACAACGAGCGCACGGATGGTACTTACCTTGGTTGCGTCATTCCGTCTCTTTTAAGGGAAATTCATCTAGAACTGGAGCTTTTTTGAGATTCGAACCTGAGATCATGTTTTGATACCCAACATAAGAAAAATAGCTAATCCTTCCTACCTAAAGCTTAAGCTTTCAATACGGGAGGCTTGAACTGTCACACTTAATCCTCGTTCAAAGCTCACACCAAGTCACGAGGATGTTACCCCCCATGCACCACACAAGTCAATCTGAATGACCCTTGGAAACAACATAGAAAGGTTACCGACAACAACGAGCTCAGGGATGGTACTTACCTTGGTTGCGTCATTCCGTCTCTTTAAAGGGAAATTCATCTCGAATTGGGGCTTTTATGGGATTCGAACCTGATATCATGTTTTGATACCAAACATAGGAAAAATAGGTAATCCTTCCTACCTAAAGCTTCAGCTTTCAATACGGAAAGCTTGAATTGTCACACGTAATCCTCGTTCAAAGCTCACACCAAGTCAAGAGGATGTTACCCCTTATGCACCACACAAGTCATTCTAAATGACCCTTGGAAACAACATAGAAAGGTTACCCACAACAACGAGCCCAGGGATTGTACTTACCTTGGTTGCGTCATTCCGTCCCTTTAAATGGAAATTCATCTAGAACTGGATCTTTTATGAGATTCGAACCTGAGATCACATTTTGATACCAAACATAGGAAAAATAGCTAATCCTTCCTACCTTAAGCTTAAGCTTTCAATACGGGACGCTTCAACTGTCACACTTAATCCTCGTTCAAAGCTCACACCAAGTCACGAGGATGTTACCCCTTATGCACCTCACAAGTCATTCTAAATGACCCTTAGAAAATACATAGAAAGGTTACCCACAACAACGAGCGCAGGGATAGTACTTACCTTGGTTGTGTCATTCTGTCTCTTTAAATGGAAATTCATCCAGAACTGGAGTTTTTATGAGATTCGAACCTGATATCACGTTTTGATACCAAACATAGGAAAACTAGCTAATCCTTCCTACCTAAAGCTTAAGCTTTCAATACGGGACGCTTCAACTGTCATACTTCATCCTCGTTCAAAGCTCACACCAAGTCACGAGGATGTTACCCCTTATGCACCACACAAGTCATTCTAAATGACCCTTAGAAAATACATAGAAAGGTTACCCACAACAACGAGCGCAGGGATAGTACTTACCTTGGTTACGTCATTCCGTCTCTTTAAAGGGAAATTCATCTCGAACTGGGGCTTTTATGGTATTCCAACCTGATATCATATTTTTATACCAAACATAGGAAAAATAGCTAATCCTTCCTACCTAAAGCTTAAGCTTTCAATACGGGACGCTTGAACTGTTACACTTAATCCTCGTTCAAAGCTCTCAGCAAGTCACGAGGATGTTACCCCTTATGCACCACACAAGTCATTCTGAATTACCCTTGGAAACAAAATACAAAGGTTGCCCACAACAATAGGCCCAGGGATGGTACTTACCTCGGTTGCATCATTCTGTCTCTTTAAAAGGAAATTCATCTCGAACAGGGGCTTTTATGGGATTCGAACCTGATATCATGTTTTGATACCAAACATAGGAAAAATACCTAATCCTTCCTACCTAAAGCTTAAGCTTTCAATACGGGAGGCTTGAACTGTCACACTTAATCCTCGTTCAAAGCTCACACGAAGTCATGAGGATGTTACCCCTTATGCACCACAAAAGTCATTCTAAATGACCCTTGGAAAATACATAGAAAGGTTACCCACAACAACGAGCGCACGGATGGTACTTACCTTGGTTGCGTCATTCCGTCTCTTTTAAGGGAAATTCATCTAGAACTGGAGCTTTTTTGAGATTCGAACCTGAGATCATGTTTTGATACCCAACATAAGAAAAATAGCTAATCCTTCCTACCTAAAGCTTAAGCTTTCAATACGGGAGGCTTGAACTGTCACACTTAATCCTCGTTCAAAGCTCACACCAAGTCACGAGGATGTTACCCCTTATGCACCTCACAAGTCATTCTAAATGACCCTTAGAAAATACATAGAAAGGTTACCCACAACAACGAGCGCAGGGATAGTACTTACCTTGGTTACGTCATTCCGTCTCTTTAAAGGGAAATTCATCTTAAACTGGGGCTTTTATGGGATTCCAACCTGATATCATATTTTGATACCAAACATAGGAAAAATAGCTAATCCTTCCTACCTAAAGCTTAAGCTTTCAATACGGGACGCTTGAACTGTTACACTTAATCCTCGTTCAAAGCTCTCACCAAGTCACGAGGATGTTACCCCTTATGCACCACACAAGTCATTCTGAATTACCCTTGGAAACAACATACAAATGTTACCCACAACAATAGGCCCAGGGATGGTACTTACCTCGGTTGCATCATTCTGTCTCTTTAAAAGGAAATTCATCTAGAACTGGGGCTTTTATGGGATTCGAACCTGATATCATGTTTTGATACCAAACATAGGAAAAATAGCTAATCCTTCCTACCTAAAGCTTAAGCTTTCAATACGGGAGGCTTGAACTGTCACACTTAATCCTCGTTCAAAGCTAACACCAAGTCACGAGGATGTTACCCCTTATGCACCACACAAGTCATTCTAAATGACCCTTGGAAAATACATAGAAAGGTTACCCACAACAACGAGCGCAGGGATGGTACTTACCTTGGTTGCGTCATTCCGTCTCTTTAAAGGGAAATTCATCTCGAACTGGGGCTTTTATGAGATTCGAACCTGATATCATGTTTTGATACCAAACATAGGAAAAATAGCTAATTCTTCCAACCTAAAGCTTAAGCTTTCAATACGAGACGCTTGAACTGTCACACTTAATCCTCGTTCAAAGCTCTAACCAAGTCACGAGGATGTTACCCCCCATGCACCACACAAGTCATTCTGAATGACCCTTGGAAATAACATAGAAAGGTTACCCACAACAACGAGCCCATGGATGGTACTTACCTTGGTTGCGTCATTCCGTCTCTTTGAATGGAAATTCATCTAGAACTGGAGCTTTTATGAGATTCGAACCTAAGATCATGTTTTGATACCAAACATAGGAAAAATAGCTAATCCTTCCTACCTAAAGCTTAAGCTTTCAATACGGGACGCTTCAACTGTCACACTTAATCCTCGTTCAAAGCTCACACCAAGTCACGAGGATGTTACCCCTTATGCACCACACAAGTCATTCTAAATGACCCTTAGAAAATACATAGAAAGGTTACCCACAACAACGAGCGCAGGGATAGTACTTACCTTGGTTACGTCATTCCGTCTCTTTAAAGGGAAATTCATCTCGAACTGGGGCTTTTATGGTATTCCAACCTGATATCATATTTTTATACCAAACATAGGAAAAATAGCTAATCCTTCCTACCTAAAGCTTAAGCTTTCAATACGGGACGCTTGAACTGTTACACTTAATCCTCGTTCAAAGCTCTCACCAAGTCACGAGGATGTTACCCCTTATGCACCACACAAGTCATTCTGAATTACCCTTGGAAACAACATACAAAGGTTACCCACAACAATAGGCCCAGGGATGGTACTTACCTCGGTTGCATCATTCTGTCTCTTTAAAAGGAAATTCATCTCGAACAGGGGCTTTTATGGGATTCGAACCTGATATCATGTTTTGATACCAAACATAGGAAAAATAGCTAATCCTTCCTACCTAAAGCTTAAGCTTTCAATACGGGAGGCTTGAACTGTCACACTTAATCCTCGTTCAAAGCTCATACCAAGTCACGAGGATGTTACCCCTTATGCACCACAAAAGTCATTCTAAATGACCCTTGGAAAATACATAGAAAGGTTACCCACAACAACGAGCGCACGGATGGTACTTACCTTGGTTGCGTCATTCCGTCTCTTTTAAGGGAAATTCATCTAGAACTGGAGCTTTTTTGAGATTCGAACCTGAGATCATGTTTTGATACCCAACATAAGAAAAATAGCTAATCCTTCCTACCTAAAGCTTAAGCTTTCAATACGGGAGGCTTGAACTGTCACACTTAATCCTCGTTCAAAGCTCACACCAAGTCACGAGGATGTTACCCCCCATGCACCACACAAGTCAATCTGAATGACCCTTGGAAACAACATAGAAAGGTTACCGACAACAACGAGCTCAGGGATGGTACTTACCTTGGTTGCGTCATTCCGTCTCTTTAAAGGGAAATTCATCTCGAATTGGGGCTTTTATGGGATTCGAACCTGATATCATGTTTTGATACCAAACATAGGAAAAATAGCTAATCCTTCCTACCTAAAGCTTCAGCTTTCAATACGGAAAGCTTGAATTGTCACACGTAATCCTCGTTCAAAGCTCACACCAAGTCAAGAGGATGTTACCCCTTATGCACCACACAAGTCATTCTAAATGACCCTTGGAAACAACATAGAAAGGTTACCCACAACAACGAGCCCAGGGATTGTACTTACCTTGGTTGCGTCATTCCGTCCCTTTAAATGGAAATTCATCTAGAACTGGATCTTTTATGAGATTCGAACCTGAGATCCCGTTTTGATACCAAACATAGGAAAAATAGCTAATCCTTCCTACCTTAAGCTTAAGCTTTCAATACGGGACGCTTCAACTGTCACACTTAATCCTCGTTCAAAGCTCACACCAAGTCACGAGGATGTTACCCCTTATGCACCTCACAAGTCATTCTAAATGACCCTTAGAAAATACATAGAAAGGTTACCCACAACAACGAGCGCAGGGATAGTACTTACCTTGGTTACGTCATTCCGTCTCTTTAAAGGGAAATTCATCTTAAACTGGGGCTTTTATGGGATTCCAACCTGATATCATATTTTGATACCAAACATAGGAAAAATAGCTAATCCTTCCTACCTAAAGCTTAAGCTTTCAATACGGGACGCTTGAACTGTTACACTTAATCCTCGTTCAAAGCTCTCACCAAGTCACGAGGATGTTACCCCTTATGCACCACACAAGTCATTCTGAATTACCCTTGGAAACAACATACAAATGTTACCCACAACAATAGGCCCAGGGATGGTACTTACCTCGGTTGCATCATTCTGTCTCTTTAAAAGGAAATTCATCTCGAACTGGGGCTTTTATGGGATTCGAACCTGATATCATGTTTTGATACCAAACATAGGAAAAATAGCTAATCCTTCCTACCTAAAGCTTAAGCTTTCAATACGGGAGGCTTGAACTGTCACACTTAATCCTCGTTCAAAGCTAACACCAAGTCACGAGGATGTTACCCCTTATGCACCACACAAGTCATTCTAAATGACCCTTGGAAAATACATAGAAAGGTTACCCACAACAACGAGCGCAGGGATGGTACTTACCTTGGTTGCGTCATTCCGTCTCTTTAAAAGGAAATTCATCTCGAACTGGGGCTTTTATGGGATTCGAACCTGATATCATGTTATGATACCAAACATAGGAAAAATAGCTAATCCTTCTTACCTAAAGCTTAAGCTTTCAATACGGGACGCTTCAACTGTCACACTTAATCCTCGTTCAAAGCTCACACCAAGTCACAAGGATGTTACCCCTTATGCACCACACAAGTCATTCTAAATGACCCTTGGAAAATACATAGAAAGGTTACCCACAACAACGAGCACAGGGATGGTACTTACCTTGGTTGCGTCATTCCGTTTCTTTAATGGGAAATTCGTCTCCAATTGGGGCTTTTATGGGATTCGAACCTGATATCATGTTTTGATACCAAACATAGGAAAAATAGCTAATCCTTCCTACCTAAAGCTTAAGCTTTCAATACGGGACGCTTGAACTGTCACACTTAATCCTCGTTCAAAGCTCTAACCAAGTCACGAGGATGTTACCCCCCATGCACCACACAAGTCATTCTGAATGACCCTTGGAAATAACATAGAAAGGTTACCCACAATAATAGGCCCAGGGATGGTACTTACCTCGGTTGCATCATTCTGTCTCTTTAAAGGGAAATTCATCTCGAACTGGGGCTTTTATGAGATTCGAACCTCATATCATATTTTGATACCAAACATAGGAAAAATAGCTAATCCTTCCTACCTAAAGCTTAAGCTTTTAATACGTGACGCTTGAACTATCACACTTAATCCTCGTTCAAAGCTCACACCAAGTCACGAGGATGTTACCCCTTATGCACCACACAAGTCATTCTAAATGAACCTTGGAAAATACATAGAAAGGTTACCCACAACAACGAGCGCAGGGATGGTACTTTCCTTGGTTGCGTCATTCCGTCTCTTTAAAGCGAAATTCATCTCGAACTGGGGCTTTTATGGGATTCGAACCTGATATCATGTTTTGATACCAAACAGAGGAAAAATAACTAATCCTTCCTACCTAAAGCTTAAGCTTTCAATACGGGACGCTTGAACTGTCACACGTAATCCTCGTTCAAAGCTCACACCAAGTCACGAGGATGTTACCCCATATACACCAAACAAATCATTCTAAATGACCCTTGGAAAGAACATAGAAAGGTTACCGACAACAACGTGCTCAGGGATGGTACTTACCTTGGTTGCGTCATTCGGTCTCTTTAATGGGAAATTCATCTCGAATTGGGGTTTTTATGGGATTCGAACCTGAGATCATGTTTTGATACCAAACATTGGAAAAATAGCTAATCCTTCCTACCTAAAGCTTAAGCTTTCAATACGGGACGCTTGAACTGTCACACGTAATCCTCGTTCAAAGCTCACACCAAGTCAAGAGGATGTTACCCCTTATCCACCACACAAGTCATTCTAAATGACCCTTGGAACAACATAGAAAGGTTACCCACAACAACGAGCCCAGGGATGGTACTTACCTTGGTTGCGTCATTCCGTCTCTTTAAAGGGAAATTCATCTAGAACTGGAGCTTTTATGAGATTCGAACCTGAGATCATGTTTTGATACCAAACATAGGAAAAATAGCTAATCCTTCCTACCTAAAGTTTAAGCTTTCAATACGGGACACTTCAAGTGTCACACTTAATCCTCGTTCAAAGCTCACACCAAGTCACAAGGATGTTACCCCTTATGCACCACACAAGTCATTCTAAATGACCCTTGGAAAATACATAGAAAGGTTACCCACAACAACGAGCACAGGGATTGTACTTACCTTGGTTGCGTCATTCCGTCTCTTTAATGGGAAATTCATCTCGAATTGGGGCTTTTATGAGATTCGAACCTGATATCATGTTTTGATACCAAACATAGAAAAAATAGCTAATCCTTCCTACCTAAAGCTTAAGCTTTCAATACGGGACGCTTGAACTGTCACACTTAAACCTCGTTCAAAGCTCTAACCAAGTCACGAGGATGTTACCCCCCATGCACCACACAAGTCATTCTGAATGACCCTTGGAAATAACATAGAAAGGTTACCCACAATAATAGGCCCAGGGATGGTACTTACCTTGGTTGCATCATTCTGTCTCTTTAAAGGGAAATACATCTCGAACTAGGGCTTTTATGAGATTCGAACCTGATATCATATTTTGATACCAAACATAGGAAAAATAGCTAATCCTTCCTACCTAAAGCTTAAGCTTTTAATACGGGACGCTTGAACTGTCACACGTAATCCTCGTTCAAAGCTCACACCAAGTCACGAGGATGTTACCCCTTATGCACCACACAAGTTATTCTAAATGACCCTTGGAAAATACATAGAAAGGTTACCGACAACAACGAGCGCATGGATGGTACTTACCTTGGTTGCATCATTCCGTCTCTTTAAAGGGAAATTCATCTCGAACTGGGGATTTTATGGGATTCGAACCTGATATCATGTTTTGATACCAAACATAGGAAAAATAGCTAATCCTTCCTACCTAAAGCTTAAGCTTTCAATACGGGACGCTTGAACTGTTACACTTAATCCTCGTTCAAAGCTCTCACCAAGTCACGAGGATGTTACCCCTTATGCACCACCAAGTCATTCTGAATTACCCTTGGAAACAACATACAAATGTTACCCACAACAATAGGCCCAGGGATGGTACTTACCTCGGTTGCATCATTCTGTCTCTTTAAAAGGAAATTCATCTCGAACTGGGGCTTTTATGGGATTCGAACCTGATATCATGTTTTGATACCAAACATAGGAAAAATAGCTAATCCTTCCTACCTAAAGCTTAAGCTTTCAATACGGGAGGCTTGAACTGTCACACTTAATCCTCGTTCAAAGCTCACACCAAGTCTCGAGGATGTTACCCCTTATGCACCACACAAGTCATTCTAAATAACCCCTGGGAACAACATAGAAAGGTTACCTACAACAACGAGCGCAGGGATGGTACTTACCTTGGTTGCGTCATTCCGTCTCTTTAAAGGGAAATTCATCTCGAACTGGGGCTTTTATGGGATTCGAACCTGATATCATGTTATGATACCAAACATAGGAAAAATAGCTAATCCTTCTTACCTAAAGCTTAAGCTTTCAATACGGGAAGCTTGAACTGTCACACTTAATCCTCGTTCAAAGCTCACACCAAGTCACGAGGATGTTACCCCATATACACCAAACAAATCATTCTAAATGACCCTTGGAAAGAACATAGAAAGGTTACCGACAACAACGTGCTCAGGGATGGTACTTACCTTGGTTGCGTCATTCCGTCTCTTTAATGGGAAATTCATCTCGAATTGGGGTTTTTATGGGATTCGAACCTGAGATCATGTTTTGATACCAAACATTGGAAAAATAGCTAATCCTTCCTACCTAAAGGTTAAGCTTTCAATACGGGACGCTTGAACTGTCACACGTAATCCTCGTTCAAAGCTCACACCAAGTCAAGAGGATGTTACCCCTTATCCACCATACAAGTCATTCTAAATGACCCTTGGAACAACATAGAAAGGTTACCCACAACAACGAGCCCAGGGATGGTACTTACCTTGGTTGCGTCATTCCGTCTCTTTAAAGGGAAATTCATCTAGAACTGGAGCTTTTATGAGATTCGAACCTGAGATCATGTTTTGATACCAAACATAGGAAAAATAGCTAATCCTTCCTACCTAAAGTTTAAGCTTTCAATACGGGACACTTCAACTGTCACACTTAATCCTCGTTCAAAGCTCACACCAAGTCACAATGATGTTACCCCTTATGCACCACACAAGTCATTCTAAATGACCCTTGGAAAATACATAGAAAGGTTACCAACAACAACGAGCACAGGGATTGTACTTACCTTGGTTGCGTCATTCCGTCTCTTTAATGGGAAATTCATCTCGAATTGGGGCTTTTATGAGATTCGAACCTGATATCATGTTTTGATACCAAACATAGGAAAAATAGCTAATCCTTCGTACCTAAAGCTTAAGCTTTCAATACGGGACGCTTGAACTGTCACACTTAAACCTCGTTCAAAGCTCTAACCAAGTCACGAGGATGTTACCCCCCATGCACCACACAAGTCATTCTGAATGACCCTTGGAAATAACATAGAAAGGTTACCCACAATAATAGGCCCAGGGATGGTACTTACCTCGGTTGCATCATTCTGTCTCTTTAAAGGGAAATACATCTCGAACTAGGGCTTTTATGAGATTCGAGCCTGATATCATATTTTGATACCAAACATAGGAAAAATAGCTAATCCTTCCTACCTAAAGCTTAAGCTTTTAATACGGGATGCTTGAACTGTAACACTTAATCCTCGTTCAAAGCTCACACCAAGTCACGAGGATGTTACCCCTTATGCACCACACAAGTCATTCTAAATGATCCTTGGAAAATACATAGAAAGGTTACCCACAACAACGAGCGCAGGGATGGTACTTACCTTGGTTGCGTCATTCCGTCTCTTTAAAAGGAAATTCATCTCGAACTGGGGCTTTTATGGGATTCGAACCTGATATCATGTTATGATACCAAACATAGGAAAAATAGCTAATCCTTCTTACCTAAAGCTTAAGCTTTCAATACGGGACGCTTCAACTGTCACACTTAATCCTCGTTCAAAGCTCACACCAAGTCACAAGGATGTTACCCCTTATGCACCACACAAGTCATTCTAAATGACCCTTGGAAAATACATAGAAAGGTTACCCACAACAACGAGCACAGGGATGGTACTTACCTTGGTTGCGTCATTCCGTTTCTTTAATGGGAAATTCGTCTCCAATTGGGGCTTTTATGGGATTCGAACCTGATATCATGTTTTGATACCAAACATAGGAAAAATAGCTAATCCTTCCTACCTAAAGCTTAAGCTTTCAATACGGGACGCTTGAACTGTCACACGTAATCCTCGTTCAAAGCTCACACCAAGTCACGAGGATGTTACCCCATATACACCAAACAAATCATTCTAAATGACCCTTGGAAAGAACATAGAAAGGTTACCCACAACAACGAGCGCAGGGATGGTACTTACCTTGGTTGCGTTATTCCGTCTCTTTAAAAGGAAATTCATCTCGAACTGGGGCTTTTATGGGATTCGAACCTGATATCATGTTATGATACCAAACATAGGAAAAATAGCTAATCCTTCTTACCTAAAGCTTAAGCTTTCAATACGGGACGCTTCAACTGTCACACTTAATCCTCGTTCAAAGCTCACACCAAGTCACAAGGATGTTACCCCTTATGCACCACACAAGTCATTCTAAATGACTCTTGGAAAATACATAGAAAGGTTACCCACAACAACGAGCACAGGGATGGTACTTACCTTGGTTGCGTCATTCCGTTTCTTTAATGGGAAATTCGTCTCCAATTGGGGCTTTTATGGGATTCGAACCTGATATCATGTTTTGATACCAAACATAGGAAAAATAGCTAATCCTTCCTACCTAAAGCTTAAGCTTTCAATACGGGACGCTTGAACTGTCACACTTAATCCTCGTTCAAAGCTCTAACCAAGTCACGAGGATGTTACCCCCCATGCACCACACAAGTTATTCTGAATGACCCTTGGAAATAACATAGAAAGGTTACCCACAATAATAGGCCCAGGGATGGTACTTACCTCGGTTGCATCATTCTGTCTCTTTAAAGGGAAATTCATCTCGAACTGGGGCTTTTATGAGATTCGAACCTCATATCATATTTTGATACCAAACATAGGAAAAATAGCTAATCCTTCCTACCTAAAGCTTAAGCTTTTAATACGGGACGCTTGAACTATCACACTTAATCCTCGTTCAAAGCTCACACCAAGTCACGAGGATGTTACCCCTTATGCACCACACAAGTCATTCTAAATGAACCTTGGAAAATACATAGAAAGGTTACCCACAACAACGAGCGCAGGGATGGTACTTTCCTTGGTTGCGTCATTCCGTCTCTTTAAAGCGAAATTCATCTCGAACTGGGGCTTTTATGGGATTCGAACCTGATATCATGTTTTGATACCAAACAGAGGAAAAATAACTAATCCTTCCTACCTAAAGCTTAAGCTTTCAATACGGGACGCTTGAACTGTCACACGTAATCCTCGTTCAAAGCTCACACCAAGTCACGAGGATGTTACCCCATATACACCAAACAAATCATTCTAAATGACCCTTGGAAAGAACATAGAAAGGTTACCGACAACAACGTGCTCAGGGATGGTACTTACCTTGGTTGCGTCATTCGGTCTCTTTAATGGGAAATTCATCTCGAATTGGGGTTTTTATGGGATTCGAACCTGAGATCATGTTTTGATACCAAACATTGGAAAAATAGCTAATCCTTCCTACCTAAAGCTTAAGCTTTTAATACGGGATGCTTGAACTGTCACACTTAATCCTCGTTCAAAGCTCACACCAAGTCACGAGGATGTTACCCCTTATGCACCACACAAGTCATTCTAAATGATCCTTGGAAAATACATAGAAAGGTTACCCACAACAACGAGCGCAGGGATGGTACTTACCTTGGTTGCGTCATTCCGTCTCTTTAAAAGGAAATTCATCTCGAACTGGGGCTTTTATGGGATTCGAACCTGATATCATGTTGTGATACCAAACATAGGAAAAATAGCTAATCCTTCTTACCTAAAGCTTAAGCTTTCAATACGGGACGCTTCAACTGTCACACTTAATCCTCGTTCAAAGCTCACACCAAGTCACAAGGATGTTACCCCTTATGCACCACACAAGTCATTCTAAATGACCCTTGGAAAATACATAGAAAGGTTACCCACAACAACGAGCACAGGGATGGTACTTACCTTGGTTGCGTCATTCCGTTTCTTTAATGGGAAATTCGTCTCCAATTGGGGCTTTTATGGGATTCGAACCTGATATCATGTTTTGATACCAAACATAGGAAAAATAGCTAATCCTTCCTACCTAAAGCTTAAGCTTTCAATACGGGACGCTTGAACTGTCACACGTAATCCTCGTTCAAAGCTCACACCAAGTCACGAGGATGTTACCTCATATACACCAAACAAATCATTCTAAATGACCCTTGGAAAGAACATAGAAAGGTTACCCACAACAACGAGCGCAGGGATGGTACTTACCTTGGTTGCGTCATTCCGTCTCTTTAAAAGGAAATTCATCTCGAACTGGGGCTTTTATGGGATTCGAACCTGATATCATGTTATGATACCAAACATAGGAAAAATAGCTAATCCTTCTTACCTAAAGCTTAAGCTTTCAATACGGGACGCTTCAACTGTCACACTTAATCCTCGTTCAAAGCTCACACCAAGTCACAAGGATGTTACCCCTTATGCACCACACAAGTCATTCTAAATGACCCTTGGAAAATACATAGAAAGGTTACCCACAACAACGAGCACAGGGATGGTACTTACCTAGGTTGCGTGATTCCGTTTCTTTAATGGGAAATTCGTCTCCAATTGGGGCTTTTATGGGATTCGAACCTGATATCATGTTTTGATACCAAACATAGGAAAAATAGCTAATCCTTCCTACCTAAAGCTTAAGCTTTCAATACGGGACGCTTGAACTGTCACACTTAATCCTCGTTCAAAGCTCTAACCAAGTCACGAGGATGTTACCCCCCATGCACCACACAAGTCATTCTGAATGACCCTTGGAAATAACATAGAAAGGTTACCCACAATAATAGGCCCAGGATTGGTACTTACCTCGGTTGCATCATTCTGTGTCTTTAAAGGGAAATTCATCTCGAACTGGGGCTTTTATGAGATTCGAACCTCATATCATATTTTGATACCAAACATAGGAAAAATAGCTAATCCTTCCTACCTAAAGCTTAAGCTTTTAATACGGGACGCTTGAACTATCACACTTAATCCTCGTTCAAAGCTCACACCAAGTCACGAGGATGTTACCCCTTATGCACCACACAAGTCATTCTAAATGAACCTTGGAAAATACATAGAAAGGTTACCCACAACAACGAGCGCAGGGATGGTACTTTCCTTGGTTGCGTCATTCCGTCTCTTTAAAGGGAAATTCATCTCGAACTGGGGCTTTTATGGGATTCGAACCTGATATCATGTTTTGATACCAAACAGAGGAAAAATAACTAATCCTTCCTACCTAAAGCTTAAGCTTTCAATACGGGACGCTTGAACTGTCACACGTAATCCTCGTTCAAAGCTCACACCAAGTCACGAGGATGTTACCCCATATACACCAAACAAATCATTCTAAATGACCCTTGGAAAGAACATAGAAAGGTTACCGACAACAACGTGCTCAGGGATGGTACTTACCTTGGTTGCGTCATTCGGTCTCTTTAATGGGAAATTCATCTCGAATTGGGGTTTTTATGGGATTCGAACCTGAGATCATGTTTTGATACCAAACATTGGAAAAATAGCTAATCCTTCCTACCTAAAGCTTAAGCTTTCAATACGGGACGCTTGAACTGTCACACGTAATCCTCGTTCACAGCTCACACCAAGTCAAGAGGATGTTACCCCTTATCCACCACACAAGTCATTCTAAATGACCCTTGGAACAACATAGAAAGGTTACCCACAACAACGAGCCCAGGGATGGTACTTACCTTGGTTGCGTCATTCCGTCTCTTTAAAGGGAAATTCATCTAGAACTGGAGCTTTTATGAGATTCGAACCTGAGATCATGTTTTGATACCAAACATAGGAAAAATAGCTAATCCTTCCTACCTAAAGTTTAAGCTTTCAATACGGGACACTTCAAGTGTCACACTTAATCCTCGTTCAAAGCTCACACCAAGTCACAAGGATGTTACCCCTTATGCACCACACAAGTCATTCTAAATGACCCTTGGAAAATACATAGAAAGGTTACCCACAACAACGAGCACAGGGATTGTACTTACCTTGGTTGCGTCATTCCGTCTATTTAATGGGAAATTCATCTCGAATTGGGGCTTTTATGAGATTCGAACCTGATATCATGTTTTGATACCAAACATAGAAAAAATAGCTAATCCTTCCTACCTAAAGCTTAAGCTTTCAATACGGGACGCTTGAACTGTCACACTTAATCCTCGTTCAAAGCTCTAACCAAGTCACGAGGATGTTACCCCCCATGCACCACACAAGTCATTCTGAATGACCCTTGGAAATAACATAGAAAGATTACCCACAATAATAGGCCCAGGGATGGTACTTACCTTGGTTGCATCATTCTGTCTCTTTAAAGGGAAATACATCTCGAACTAGGGCTTTTATGAGATTCGAACCTGATATCATATTTTGATACCAAACATAGGAAAAATAGCTAATCCTTCCTACCTAAAGCTTAAGCTTTTAATACGGGATGCTTGAACTGTCACACTTAATCCTCGTTCATAGCTCACACCAAGTCACGAGGATGTTACCCCTTATGCACCACACAAGTCATTCTAAATGATCCTTGGAAAATACATAGAAAGGTTACCCACAACAACGAGCGCAGGGATGGTACTTACCTTGGTTGCGTCATTCCGTCTCTTTAAAGGGAAATTCATCTCGAACTGGGGCTTTTATGGGATTCGAACCTGATATCATGTTATGATACCAAACATAGGAAAAATAGCTAATCCTTCTTACCTAAAGCTTAAGCTTTCAATACGGGACGCTTCAACTGTCACACTTAATCCTCGTTCAAAGCTCACACCAAGTCACAAGGATGTTACCCCTTATGCACCACACAAGTCATTCTAAATGACCCTTGGAAAATACATAGAAAGGTTACCCACAACAACGAGCACAGGGATGGTACTTACCTTGGTTGCGTCATTCCGTCTCTTTAATGGGAAATTCGTCTCCAATTGGGGCTTTTATGGGATTCGAACCTGATATCATGTTTTGATACCAAACATAGGAAAAATAGCTAATCCTTCCTACCTAAAGCTTAAGCTTTCAATACGGGACGCTTGAACTGTCACACTTAATCCTCGTTCAAAGCTCTAACCAAGTCACGAGGATGTTACCCCCCATGCACCACACAAGTTATTCTGAATGACCCTTGGAAATAACATAGAAAGGTTACCCACAATAATAGGCCCAGGGATGGTACTTACCTCGGTTGCATCATTCTGTGTCTTTAAAGGGAAATACATCTCGAACTAGGGCTTTTATGAGATTCGAACCTGATATCATATTTTGATACCAAACATAGGAAAAATAGCTAATCCTTCCTACCTAAAGCTTAAGCTTTTAATACGGGACGCTTGAACTGTCACACGTAATCCTCGTTCAAAGCTCACACCAAGTCACGAGGATGTTACCCCTTATGCACCACACAAGTTATTCTAAATGACCCTTGGAAAATACATAGAAAGGTTACCGACAACAACGAGCGCATGGATGGTACTTACCTTGGTTGCATCATTCCGTCTCTTTAAAGGGAAATTCATCTCGAACTGGGGATTTTATGGGATTCGAACCTGATATCATGTTTTGATACCAAACATAGGAAAAATAGCTAATACTTACTACCTAAAGCTTAAGCTTTCAATACGGGACGCTTGAACTGTTACACTTAATCCTCGTTCAAAGCTCTCACCAAGTCACGAGGATGTTACCCCTTATGCACCACCAAGTCATTCTGAATTACCCTTGGAAACAACATACAAATGTTACCCACAACAATAGGCCCAGGGATGGTACTTACCTCGGTTGCATCATTCTGTCTCTTTAAAAGGAAATTCATCTCGAACTGGGGCTTTTATGGGATTCGAACCTGATATCATGTTTTAATACCAAACATAGGAAAAATAGCTAATCCTTCCTACCTAAAGCTTAAGCTTTCAATACGGGAGGCTTGAACTGTCACACTTAATCCTCGTTCAAAGCTCACACCAAGTCTCGAGGATGTTACCCCTTATGCACCACACAAGTCATTCTAAATAACCCCTGGGAACAACATAGAAAGGTTACCTACAACAACGAGCGCAGGGATGGTACTTACCTTGGTTGCGTCATTCCGTCTCTTTAAAGGGAAATTCATCTCGAACTGGGGCTTTTATGGGATTCGAACCTGATATCATGTTATGATACCAAACATAGGAAAAATAGCTAATCCTTCTTACCTAAAGCTTAAGCTTTCAATACGGGAAGCTTGAACTGTCACACTTAATCCTCGTTCAAAGCTCACACCAAGTCACGAGGATGTTACCCCATATACACCAAACAAATCATTCTAAATGACCCTTGGAAAGAACATAGAAAGGTTACCGACAACAACGTGCTCAGGGATGGTACTTACCTTGGTTGCGTCATTCCGTCTCTTTAATGGGAAATTCATCTCGAATTGGGGTTTTTATGGGATTCGAACCTGAGATCATGTTTTGATACCAAACATTGGAAAAATAGCTAATCCTTCCTACCTAAAGGTTAAGCTTTCAATACGGGACGCTTGAACTGTCACACGTAATCCTCGTTCAAAGCTCACACCAAGTCAAGAGGATGTTACCCCTTATCCACCACACAAGTCATTCTAAATGACCCTTGGAACAACATAGAAAGGTTACCCACAACAACGAGCCCAGGGATGGTACTTACCTTGGTTGCGTCATTCCGTCTCTTTAAAGGGAAATTCATCTAGAACTGGAGCTTTTATGAGATTCGAACCTGAGATCATGTTTTGATACCAAACATAGGAAAAATAGCTAATCCTTCCTACCTAAAGTTTAAGCTTTCAATACGGGACACTTCAACTGTCACACTTAATCCTCGTTCAAAGCTCACACCAAGTCACAATGATGTTACCCCTTATGCACCACACAAGTCATTCTAAATGACCCTTGGAAAATACATAGAAAGGTTACCCACAACAACGAGCACAGGGATTGTACTTACCTTGGTTGCCTCATTCCGTCTCTTTAATGGGAAATTCATCTCGAATTGGGGCTTTTATGAGATTCGAACCTGATATCATGTTTTGATACCAAACATAGGAAAAATAGCTAATCCTTCCTACCTAAAGCTTAAGCTTTCAATACGGGACGCTTGAACTGTCACACTTAATCCTCGTTCAAAGCTCTAACCAAGTCACGAGGATGTTACCCCCCATGCACCACACAAGTCATTCTGAATGACCCTTGGAAATAACATAGAAAGGTTACCCACAATAATAGGCCCAGGGATGGTACTTACCTCGGTTGCATCATTCTGTGTCTTTAAAGGGAAATACATCTCGAACTAGGGCTTTTATGAGATTCGAACCTGATATCATATTTTGATACCAAACATAGGAAAAATAGCTAATCCTTCCTACCTAAAGCTTAAGCTTTTAATACGGGACGCTTGAACTGTCACACGTAATCCTCGTTCAAAGCTCACACCAAGTCACGAGGATGTTACCCCTTATGCACCACACAAGTTATTCTAAATGACCCTTGGAAAATACATAGAAAGGTTACCGACAACAACGAGCGCATGGATGGTACTTACCTTGGTTGCATCATTCCGTCTCTTTAAAGGGAAATTCATCTCGAACTGGGGATTTTATGGGATTCGAACCTGATATCATGTATTGATACCAAACATAGGAAAAATAGCTAATCCTTCCTACCTAAAGCTTAAGCTTTCAATACGGGACGCTTGAACTGTCACACTTAATCCTCGTTCAAAGCTCTAACCAAGTCACGAGGATGTTACCCCCCATGCACCACACAAGTCATTCTGAATGACCCTTGGAAATAACATAGAAAGGTTACCCACAATAATAGGCCCAGGGATGGTACTTACCTCGGTTGCATCATTCTGTCTCTTTAAAGGGAAATACATCTCGAACTAGGGCTTTTATGAGATTCGAACCTGATATCATATTTTGATACCAAACATAGGAAAAATAGCTAATCCTTCCTACCTAAAGCTTAAGCTTTTAATACGGGATGCTTGAACTGTCACACTTAATCCTCGTTCAAAGCTCACACCAAGTCACGAGGATGTTACCCCTTATGCACCACACAAGTCATTCTAAATGATCCTTGGAAAATACATAGAAAGGTTACCCAGAACAACGAGCGCAGGGATGGTACTTACCTTGGTTGCGTCATTCCGTCTCTTTAAAAGGAAATTCATCTCGAACTGGGGCTTTTATGGGATTCGAACCTGATATCATGTTATGATACCAAACATAGGAAAAATAGCTAATCCTTCTTACCTAAAGCTTAAGCTTTCAATACGGGACGCTTCAACTGTCACACTTAATCCTCGTTCAAAGCTCACACCAAGTCACAAGGATGTTACCCCTTATGCACCACACAAGTCATTCTAAATGACCCTTGGAAAATACATAGAAAGGTTACCCACAACAACGAGCACAGGGATGGTACTTACCTTGGTTGCGTCATTCCGTTTCTTTAATGGGAAATTCGTCTCCAATTGGGGCTTTTATGGGATTCGAACCTGATATCATGTTTTGATACCAAACATAGGAAAAATAGCTAATCCTTCCTACCTAAAGCTTAAGCTTTCAATACGGGACGCTTGAACTGTCACACTTAATCCTCGTTCAAAGCTCTAACCAAGTCACGAGGATGTTACCCCCCATGCACCACACAAGTCATTCTGAATGACCCTTGGAAATAACATAGAAAGGTTACCCACAATAATAGGCCCAGGGATGGTACTTACCTCGGTTGCATCATTCTGTCTCTTTAAAGGGAAATTCATCTCGAACTGGGGCTTTTATGAGATTCGAACCTCATATCATATTTTGATACCAAACATAGGAAAAATAGCTAATCCTTCCTACCTAAAGCTTAAGCTTTTAATACGGGACGCTTGAACTATCACACTTAATCCTCGTTCAAAGCTCACACCAAGTCACGAGGATGTTACCCCTTATGCACCACACAAGTCATTCTAAATGAACCTTGGAAAATACATAGAAAGGTTACCCACAACAACGAGCGCAGGGATGGTACTTTCCTTGGTTGCGTCATTCCGTCTCTTTAAAGGGAAATTCATCTCGAACTGGGGCTTTTATGGGATTCGAACCTGATATCATGTTTTGATACCAAACAGAGGAAAAATAACTAATCCTTCCTACCTAAAGCTTAAGCTTTCAATACGGGACGCTTGAACTGTCACACGTAATCCTCGTTCAAAGCTCACACCAAGTCACGAGGATGTTACCCCTTATGCACCACACAAGTTATTCTAAATGACCCTTGGAAAATACATAGAAAGGTTACCGACAACAACCAGCGCATAGATGGTACTTACCTTGGTTGCATCATTCCGTCTCTTTAAAGGGAAATTCATCTCGAACTGGGGATTTTATGGGATTCGAACCTGATATCATGTTTTGATACCAAACATAGGAAAAATAGCTAATCCTTCCTACCTAAAGCTTAAGCTTTCAATACGGGACGCTTGAACTGTCACACTTAATCCTCGTTCAAAGCTCACACCAAGTCACGAGGATGTTTCCTCTTATGCACCACACAAGTCATTCTAAATGACCCTTGGAAAATACATAGAAAGGTTACCCACAACAACGAGCGCAGGGATGGTACTTACCTTGGTTGCGTTATTCCGTCTCTTTAAAGGGAAATTCATCTCGAACTGGGGCTTTTATGGGATTCGAACCTGAGATCATATTTGGATACCAACCATAGGAAAAATAGCTAATCCTTCCTACCTAAAGCTTAAGCTTTCAATACGGGATGCTTGAACTGTCACACTTAATCCTCCTTCAAAGCTCACACCAAGTCTCGAGGATGTTACCCCTTATGCACCACACAAGTCATTCTAAATGACCCTTGGGAACAACATAGAAAGGTTACCTACAACAACGAGCGCAGGGATGGGACTTACCTTGGTTGCGTCATTCTGTCTCTTTAAAGGGAAATTCATCTCGAAATGGGGCTTTTATGGGATTCGAACCTGAGATCATGTTTGGATACCAAACATAGGAAAAATAGCTAATCCTTCCTACCTAAAGCTTAAGCTTTCAATACGGGACGCTTGAACTGTTACACTTAATCCTCGTTCAAAGCTCACACCAAGTCACGAGGATGTTACCTCTTATGCACCACACAAGTCATTCTAAATGACCCTTGGAAACAACATAGAAAGGTTACCAACAACAACGAGCCCAGGTATGGTACTTACCTTAGTTGTGTCATTCTGTCTCTTTAAAGGTAAATTCATCTAGAACTGGAGCTTTTATGAGATTCGAACCTGAGATCATGTTTGGATACCAAACATAGGAAAAATAGCTAATCCTTCCTACCTAAACCTTAAGCTTTCAATACGGGAGGCTTGAACTATCAAACTTAATCCTCGTTCAAAGCTCTCACCAAGTCACGAGGATGTTACCCCCCATGCACCACACAAGTCATTCTAAATGACTCTTGGAAACAACATAGAAATGTTACCTACAACAACGAGTCCAGGGATGGGACTTACCTTGGTGGCGTCATTCCGTCTCTTTAAAGGGAAATTCATCTCGAACTGGGGCTTTTATGGGATTCGAACCTGATATCATGTTTTGATACCAAACATAGGAAAAATAGCTAATCCTTCCTACCTAAAGCTTAAGCTTTCAATACATAAGGCTTGAACTGTCACACGTAATCCTCGTTCAAAGCTCACACCAAGTCACGAGGATGTTACCCCTTCTGCACCACACAAGTCATTCTAAATGACTCTTGGAAACAACATAGAAAGGTTACCTACAACAACGAGTCTAGGGATGGGAGTTACCTTGGTGGCGTCATTCCATCTTTTTAAAGGGAAATTCATCTAGAATTGGTGCTTTTATGAGATTCGAACCTGAGATCATGTTTTGATACCAAACATAGGAAAAATAGCTAATCCTTCCTACCTAAAGCTTAAGCTTTCAATACAGAAGGCTTGAACTCCACACGTAATCCTCGTTCAAAGCTCACACCAAGTCACGAGGATGTTACCCCTTATGCACCACACAAGTCATTCTAAATGACCCTTGGAAACAACATAGAAAGGTTACCCACAACAATGAGCCCATGGATGGTACTTACCTTGGTTGCGTCATTTTGTCTCTTTAAAGGGAAATTCATCTAGAACTGGAGCTTTTATGAGATTCGAACCTGAGATCATGTTTTGATACCAAACATAGGAAAAATAGCTAATCCTTCCTACCTAAAGCTTAAGCTTTTAATACGGGACGCTTGAACTATCACACTTAATCCTCGTTCAAAGCTCACACCAAGTCACGAGGATGTTACCCCTTATGCACCACACAAGTCATTCTAAATGAACCTTGGAAAATACATAGAAAGGTTACCCACAACAACGAGCGCAGGGATGGTACTTTCCTTGGTTGCGTCATTCCGTCTCTTTAAAGGGAAATTCATCTCGAACTGGGGCTTTTATGGGATTCGAACCTGATATCATGTTTTGATACCAAACAGAGGAAAAATAACTAATCCTTCCTACCTAAAGCTTAAGCTTTCAATACGGGACGCTTGAACTGTCACACGTAATCCTCGTTCAAAGCTCACACCAAGTCACGAGGATGTTACCCCTTATGCACCACAAAAGTTATTCTAAATGACCCTTGGAAAATACATAGAAAGGTTACCGACAACAACGAGCGCATGGATGGTACTTACCTTGGTTGCATCATTCCGTCTCTTTAAAGGGAAATTCATCTCGAACTGGGGATTTTATGGGATTCGAACCTGATATCATGTTTTGATACCAAACATAGGAAAAATAGCTAATCCTTCCTACCTAAAGCTTAAGCTTTCAATACGGGACGCTTGAACTGTCACACTTAATCCTCGTTCAAAGCTCACACCAAGTCACGAGGATGTTTCCCCTTATGCACCACACAAGTCATTCTAAATGACCTTTGGAAAATACATAGAAAGGTTACCCACAACAACGAGCGCAGGGATGGTACTTACCTTGGTTGCGTTATTCCGTCTCTTTAAAGGGAAATTCATCTCGAACTGGGGCTTTTATGGGATTCGAACCTGATATCATGTTTTGATACCAAACAGAGGAAAAATAACAAATCCTTCCTACCTAAAGCTTAAGCTTTCAATACGGGACGCTTGAACTGTCACACGTAATCCTCGTTCAAAGCTCACACCAAGTCACGAGGATGTTACCCCTTATGCACCACAAAAGTTATTCTAAATGACCCTTGGAAAATACATAGAAAGGTTACCGACAACATCGAGCGCATGGATGGTACTTACCTTGGTTGCATCATTCCGTCTCTTTAAAGGGAAATTCATCTCGAACTGGGGATTTTATGGGATTCGAACCTGATATCATGTTTTGATACCAAACATAGGAAAAATAGCTAATCCTTCCTACCTAAAGCTTAAGCTTTCAATACGGGACGCTTGAACTGTCACACTTAATCCTCGTTCAAAGCTCACACCAAGTCACGAGGATGTTTCCCCTTATGCACCACACAAGTCATTCTAAATGACCCTTGGAAACAACATAGAAAGGTTACCAACAACAACGAGCCCAGGTATGGTACTTACCTTAGTTGTGTCATTCTGTCTCTTTAAAGGTAAATTCATCTAGAACTGGAGCTTTTATGAGATTCGAACCTGAGATCATGTTTGGATACCAAACATAGGAAAAATAGCTAATCCTTCCTACCTAAACCTTAAGCTTTCAATACGGGAGGCTTGAACTATCAAACTTAATCCTCGTTCAAAGCTCTCACCAAGTCACGAGGATGTTACCCCCCATGCACCACACAAGTCATTCTAAATGACTCTTGGAAACAACATAGAAATGTTACCTACAACAACGAGTCCAGGGATGGGACTTACCTTGGTGGCGTCATTCCGTCTCTTTAAAGGGAAATTCATCTCGAACTGGGGCTTTTATGGGATTCGAACCTGATATCATGTTTTGATACCAAACATAGGAAAAATAGCTAATCCTTCCTACCTAAAGCTTAAGCTTTCAATACAGAAGGCTTGAACTGTCACACGTAATCCTCGTTCAAAGCTCACACCAAGTCACGAGGATGTTACCCCTTATGCACCACACAAGTCATTCTAAATGACTCTTGGAAACAACATAGAAAGGTTACCTACAACAACGAGTCTAGGGATGGGAGTTACCTTGGTGGCGTCATTCCATCTTTTTAAAGGCAAATTCATCTAGAATTGGTGCTTTTATGAGATTCGAACCTGAGATCATGTTTTGATACCAAACATAGGAAAAATAGCTAATCCTTCCTACCTAAAGCTTAAGCTTTCAATACAGAAGGCTTGAACTCCACACGTAATCCTCGTTCAAAGCTCACACCAAGTCACGAGGATGTTACCCCTTATGCACCACACAAGTCATTCTAAATGACCCTTGGAAACAACATAGAAAGGTTACCCACAACAATGAGCCCATGGATGGTACTTACCTTGGTTGCGTCATTTTGTCTCTTTAAAGGGAAATTCATCTAGAACTGGAGCTTTTATGAGATTCGAACCTGAGATCATGTTTTGATACCAAACATAGGAAAAATAGCTAATCCTTCCTACCTAAAGCTTAAGCTTTTAATACGGGACGCTTGAACTATCACACTTAATCCTCGTTCAAAGCTCACACCAAGTCACGAGGATGTTACCCCTTATGCACCACACAAGTCATTCTAAATGAACCTTGGAAAATACATAGAAAGGTTACCCACAACAACGAGCGCAGGGATGGTACTTTCCTTGGTTGCGTCATTCCGTCTCTTTAAAGGGAAATTCATCTCGAACTGGGGCTTTTATGGGATTCGAACCTGATATCATGTTTTGATACCAAACAGAGGAAAAATAACTAATCCTTCCTACCTAAAGCTTAAGCTTTCAATACGGGACGCTTGAACTGTCACACGTAATCCTCGTTCAAAGCTCACACCAAGTCACGAGGATGTTACCCCTTATGCACCACAAAAGTTATTCTAAATGACCCTTGGAAAATACATAGAAAGGTTACCGACAACAACGAGCGCATGGATGGTACTTACCTTGGTTGCATCATTCCGTCTCTTTAAAGGGAAATTCATCTCGAACTGGGGATTTTATGGGATTCGAACCTGATATCATGTTTTGATACCAAACATAGGAAAAATAGCTAATCCTTCCTACCTAAAGCTTAAGCTTTCAATACGGGACGCTTGAACTGTCACACTTAATCCTCGTTCAAAGCTCACACCAAGTCACGAGGATGTTTCCCCTTATGCACCACACAAGTCATTCTAAATGACCTTTGGAAAATACATAGAAAGGTTACCCACAACAACGAGCGCAGGGATGGTACTTACCTTGGTTGCGTTATTCCGTCTCTTTAAAGGGAAATTCATCTCGAACTGGGGCTTTTATGGGATTCGAACCTGAGATCATATTTGGATACCAACCATAGGAAAAATAGCCAATCCTTCCTACCTAAAGCTTAAGCTTTCAATACGGGATGCTTGAACTGTCACACTTAATCCTCCTTCAAAGCTCACACCAAGTCTCGAGGATGTTACCCCTTATGCACCACACAAGTCATTCTAAATGACCCTTGGGAACAACATAGAAAGGTTACCTACAACAACGAGCACAGGGATGGGACTTACCTTGGTTGCGTCATTCTGTCTCTTTAAAGGGAAATTCATCTCGAAATGGGGCTTTTATGGGATTCGAACCTGAGATCATGTTTGGATACCAAACATAGGAAAAATAGCTAATCCTTCCTACCTAAAGCTTAAGCTTTCAATACGGGACGCTTGAACTGTTACACTTAATCCTCGTTCAAAGCTCACACCAAGTCACGAGGATGTTACCCCTTATGCACCACACAAGTCATTCTAAATGACCCTTGGAAACAACATAGAAAGGTTACCAACAACAACGAGCCCAGGTATGGTACATACCTTGGTTGCATCATTGTGTCTTTTTAAAGGGAAATTCATCTAGAACTGCAGCTTTTATGAGATTCGAACCTGAGATCATGTTTGGATACCAAACATAGGAAAAATAGCTAATCCTTCCTACCTAAAGCTTAAGCTTTCAATACGGGATGCTTGAACTGTCACACTTAATCCTCGTTCAAAGCTCTAACCAAGTCAGGAGGATGTTACCCCCCATGCACCACACAAGTCATTCTGAACGACCCTTGGAAACAACATAGAAAGGTTACCCACAATAATAGGACCAGGGATGGTACTTACCTCGGTTGCATCATTTTGTCTCTTTAAAGGGAAATTCATCTCAAACTGGGGCTTTTATGAGATTTGAACCTGATATCATATTTTGATACCAAACATAGGAAAAATAGCTAATCCTTCCTACCTAAAGCTTAAGCTTTCAATACGGGATGCTTGAATTGTCACACTTAATCCTCGTTCAAAGTTCACACCAAGTCACGAGGATGTTACCCCTTATGTACCACACAAGTCATTCTAAATGACCCTTGGAAACAACATAGAAAAGTTACCCACAACAACGAGCCCAGGGATGGTACTTACCTTGGTTGCGTCATTCTGTCTCTTTAAAGGGAAATTCATCTAGAACTGGAGCTTTTATGAGATTCGAACCTGAGATCATGTTTTGATACCAAACATAGGAAAAATAGCTAATCCTTCCTACCTAAAGCTTAAGTTTTCAATACGGGACGCTTGAACTGTCACACTTAATCCTCGTTCAAAGCTCACACCAAGTCACGAGGATGTTTCCCCTTATGCACCACACAAGTCATTCTAAATGACCCTTGGAAAATACATAGAAAGGTTACCCACAACAACGAGTGCAGGGATGGTACTTACCTTGGTTGCGTTATTCCGTCTCTTTAAAGGGAAATTCATCTCGAACTGGGGCTTTTATGGGATTCGAACCTGATATCATGTTTTGATACCAAACATAGGAAAAATAGCTAATCCTTCCTACCTAAAGCTTAAGCTTTCAATACGGGACGCTTGAACTGTCACAATTAATCCTCGTTCAAAGCTCACACCAAGTCACGAGGATGTTACCCCTTATGCACCACACAAGTCATTCTAAATGACCCTTGGAACAACATAGAAAGGTTACCCACAACAACGAGCGCAGGGATAGTACTTACCTTGGTTGCGTCATTCCGTCTCTTTAAAGGAAAATTCATCTAGAACAGGTGCTTTTATGGGATTCGAACCTCAGATCATGTTTTGATACCAAACATAGGAAAAATAGCTAATCCTTCCTACCTAAAGCTTAAGCTTTAAATACGGGACGCTTGAACTATTACACTGAATCCTCGTTCAAAGCTCACACCAAGTCACGAGGATGTTACCCCTTATGCACCACACCAGTCATTCTAAATGACCCTTGGAAACAACATAGAAAGGTTACCCACAACAACGAGCCCAGGGATGGTACTTACCTTGGTTGCGTCATTTTTTCTCTTTAAAGGGAAATTCATCTAGAACTGGGGCTTTTATGAGATTCGAACCTGAGATCATGTTTTGATACCAAACATAGGAAAAATAGCTAATCCTTCCTAGCTAAAGCTTAAGCTTTCAATACGGGAAGCTTGAACTGTCACACTTAAACCTCGTTCAAAGCTCTCACCAAGTCACGAGGATGTTACCCCTTATGCACCACACAAGTCATTCTAAATGACCCTTGGAAACAACATAGAAAGGTTACCCACAACAACGACCCCAGGGATGGTACTTACCTTGGTTGCGTCATTTTGTCTCTTTAAAGGGAAATTCATCTAGAACTGGAGCTTTTATGAGATTCGAACCTGAGATCATGTTTTGATACCAAACATAGGAAAAATAGCTAATCATTCCTACCTAAAGCTTAAGCTTTCAATACGGGAGGATTGAACTGTCAAACTTAATACTCGTTCAAAGCTCTCACCAAGTCACGAGGATGTTACCCCCCATGCCACACACAAGTCATTCTAAATGACTCTTGGAAACAACATAGAAATGTTACCTACAACAACGAGTCCAGGGATGGGACTTACCTTGGTGGCGTCATTCCGTCTCTTTAAAGGGAAATTCATCTCGAACTGGGGCTTTTATGGGATTCGAACCTGATATCAGGTTTTGATACCAAACATAGGAAAAATAGCTAATCCTTCCTACCTAAAGCTTAAGCTTTCAATACGGGACGCTTGAACTGTCACACTTAATCCTCGTTCAATGCTCTCACCAAATCACGAGGATGTTACCCCTTATGCACCACACAAGTCATTCTAAATGACCCTAGGAAACAACATAGAAAGGTTACCCACAACAATAGCCCAGGTATGGTACTTACCTCGGTTGCATCATTCTCTCTCTTTAAAGGGAAATTCATCTAGAACTGGAGCTTTTATGAGATTCGAACCTGAGATCATGTTTGGATACCAAACATAGGAAAAATAGCTAATCCTTCCTACCTAAAGCTTAAGCTTTCAATACGGGACGCTTGAACTGTTACACTTAATCCTCGTTCAAAGCTCACACCAAGTCACGAGGATGTTACCACTTATGCACCACACAAGTCATTCTAAATGACCCTTGGAAACAACATAGAAAGGTTACCAACAACAACGAGCCCAGGTATGGTACTTACCTTGGTTGCGTCATTCTGTCTCTTTAAAGGGAAATTCATCTAGAATTGGAGCTTTTATGAGATTCGAACCTGAGATCATGTTTGGATACCAAACATAGGAAAAATAGCTAATCCTTCCTATCTAAAGCTTAAGTTTTCAATACGGGAAGCTTGAACTGTCAAACTTAATCCTCGTTCAAAGCACTCACCAAGTCACGAGGATGTTACCTCCTATGCACCACACAAGTCATTCTAAATGACTCTTGGAAACAACATAGAAATGTTACCTACAACAACGAGTCCAGGGATGGGACTTACCTTGGTGGCGTCATTCCGTCTCTTTAAAGGGAAATTTATCTCGAACTGGGGCTTTTATGGGATTCGAACCTCATATCAGGTTTTGATACAAAAAAAATTGGAAAAATAGCTAATCCTTCCTACCTAAAGCTTAAGCTTTCAATACAGAAAGCTTGAACTGTCACACGTAATCCTCGTTCAAAGCTCTCACCAAGTCACGAGGATGTTACCCCCCATGCACCACACAAGTCATTCTAAATGACTCTTGGAAACAACATAGAAATGTTACCTACCACAACGAGTCCAGGGATGGGACTTACCTTGGTGGCGTCATTTAGTCTCTTTAAAGGGAAATTCATCTAGAATTGGAGCTTTTATGAGATTCGAACCTGAGATCATGTTTTGATACCAAACATAGGAAAAATAGCTAATCCTTCCTACCTAACGCTTAAGCTTTCAATACGGGAAGGTTGAACTGTTACACTTAATCCTCGTTCAAAGCTCTCACTAAGTCACGAGGATGTTACCCCCTATGGACCACACAAGTCATTCTAAATGACCCTTGGAAATAACATAGAATGGTTACCTACAACAATAAGCCCAGGGATGGGACTTACCTTGTTGGCTTAATTCCGTCTCTTTAAAGGGAAATTCATCTAGAATTGGAGCTTTTATGAGATTCGAACCTGATATCATGTTTTGATACCAAACATAGGAAAAATAGCTAATCCTTCCTACCTAAAGCTTAAGCTTTCAATACGGAAGGCTTGAACTGTCACACATAATCCTCGTTCAAAGCTCACACGAAGTCACGAGGATGTTACCCCTTATGCACCACACAAGTCATTCTAAATGACCCTTGGAAACAACTTAGAAAGGTTACCCACAACAACGAGCCCAGGGATGGTACTTACCTTGGTTGCGTCATTTTTTCTCTTTAAAGGGAAATTCATCTAGAACTGGAGCTTTTATGAGATTCGAACCTGAGATCATGTTTTGATACCAAACATAGGAAAAATAGCTAATCCTTCCTAGCTAAAGCTTAAGCTTTCAATACGGGAAGCTTGAACTGTCACACTTAATCCTCGTTCAAAGCTCTCACCAAGTCACGAGGATGTTACCCCTTATGCACCACACAAGTCATTCTAAATGACCCTTGGAAACAACATAGAAAGGTTACCCACAACAACGACCCCAGGGATGGTACTTACCTTGGTTGCGTCATTTTGTCTCTTTAAAGGGAAATTCATCTAGAACTGGAGCTTTTATGAGATTCGAACCTGAGATCATGTTTTGATACCAAACATAGGAAAAATAGCTAATCCTTCCTACCTAAAGCTTAAGCTTTCAATACGGGAGGCTTGAACTGTCAAACTTAATCCTCGTTCAAAGCTCTCACCAAGTCACGAGGATGTTACCCCCCATGCACCACACAAGTCATTCTAAATGACTCTTGAAAACAACATAGAAATGTTACCTACAACAACGAGTCCAGGGATGGGACTTACCTTGGTGGCGTCATTTCGTCTCTTTAAAGGGAAATTCATCTCGAACTGGGGCTTTTATGGGATTCGAACCTGATATCATGTTTTGATACCAAACATAGGAAAAATAGCTAATCCTTCCTACCTAAAGCTTAAGCTTTCAATACGGGAAGTTTGAACTGTTACACTTAATCCTTGTTCAAAGCTCTCAACAAGTCACGAGGATGTTACCCCCCATGCACCACACAAGTCATTCTAAATGACCCTTGGAAACAACATAGAAAGGTTACCCACAACAACGAGCCCAGGGATTGTACTTACCACGGTTGCATCATTCTGTCTCTTTAAACGGAAATTCATCTCGAACTGGGGCTTTTATGAGATTCGAACTTGAGATCATGTTTTGATACCAAATATAGGAAAAATAGCTAATCCTTCCTACCTAAAGCTTAAGCTTTCAATACGGGACACTTGAACTGTCACACTTAATCCTCGTTTAAAGCTCACACCAAGTCTCGAGGATGTTACACCTTATGCACCACACAAGTCATTCTAAATGACCCTTGGGAAAAACATAGAAAGGTTACCTACAACAACGAGCGTAGGGATGGGACTTACCTTGGTTGCGTCATTTTGTCTCTTTAAAGGGAAATTCATTTAGAACTGGAGGTTTTATGAGATTCGAACTTGAGATCATGTTTTGATACCAAACATAGGAAAAATAGCTAATCCTTCCTACCTAAAGCTTAAGCTTTCAATACGGGACGCTTGAACTGTCACACTTAATCCTCGTTCAAAGCTCACACCAAGTCACGAGGATGTTACCCCTTATGCACCACACAAGTCATTCTAAATGACCCTTGGAAACAACATAGAAAGGTTACCCACAACAACGAGCCCAGGGATGGTACTTACCACGGTTGCATCATTCTGTCTCTTTAAACGGAAATTCATCTCGAACTGGCGCTTTTATGAGATTCGAACCTGAGATCATGTTTGGATACCAAACATAGGAAAAATAGCTAATCCTTCCTATCTTAAGCTTAAGTTTTCAATACGGGAGGCTTGAACTGTCAAACTTAATCCTCGTTCAAAGCTCTCACCAAGTCACGAGGATGTTACCCCCCATGCACCACACAAGTCATTCTAAATGACTCTTGGAAACAACATAGAAATGTTACCTACAACAACGAGTCCAGGGATGGGACTTACATTGGTGGCGTCATTCCGTCTCTTTAAAGGGAAATTCATCTAGAATTGGTGCTTTTATGAGATTCGAACCTGAGATCATGTTTTGATACCAAACATAGGAAAAATAGCTAATCCTTCCTACCTAAAGCTTAAGCTTTCAATACGGGACGCTAGAACTGTCACACTTAATCCTCGTTCAAAGCTCACACCAAGTCACGAGGATGTTACCCCTTATGCACCACACAAGTCATTCTAAATTACCCTAGGAAACAACATAGAAAGGTTACCCACAACAATAGCCCAGGGATGGCACTTACCTCGGTTGCATCATTCTCTCTCTTTAAAGGGAAATTCATCTAGAACTGGAGCTTTTATGAGATTCGAACCTGAGATCATGTTTGGATACCAAACATAGGAAAAATAGCTAATCCTTCCTACCTAAAGCTTAAGCTTTCAATACGGGACGCTTGAACTGTTACACTTAATCCTCGTTCAAAGCTCACACCAAGTCACGAGGATGTTACCCCCCATGCACCACACAAGTCATTCTAAATGACTCTTGGAAACAACATAGAAATGTTACCTACAACAACGAGTCCAGGGATGGGACTTACCTTGGTGGCGTCATTCCGTCTCTTTAAAGGGAAATTCATCTCGAACTGGGGCTTTTATGGGATTCGAACCTGATATCAGGTTTTGATACCAAACATAGGAAAAATAGCTAATCCTTCCTACCTAAAGCTTAAGCTTTCAATACGGGACGCTTGAACTGTTACACTTAATCCTCGTTCAAAGCTCACACCAAGTCACGAGGATGTTACTACTTATGCACCACACAAGTCATTCTAAATGACCCTTGGAAACAACATAGAAAGGTTACCCACAACAACGTGCCCAGGGATGGTACTTACCTTGGTTGCGTCATTTTGTCTCTTTAAAGGGAAATTCATTTAGAACTGGAGGTTTTATGAGATTCGAACTTGAGATCATGTTTTGATACCAAACATAGGAAAAATAGCTAATCCTTCCTAGCTAAAGCTTAAGCTTTCAATACGGGAAGCTTGAACTGTCACACTTAATCCTCGTTCAAAGCTCTCACCAAGTCACGAGGGTGTTACCCCTTATGCACCACACAAGTCATTCTAAATGACCCTAGGAAACAACATAGAAAGGTTACCCACAACAATAAGCCCAGGGATGGTACTTAGCTTGGTGGCGTCATTCCGTCTCTTTAAAGGGAAATTCATCTAGAATTGGAGCTTTTATGAGATTCGAACCTGAGATCATGTTTTGATACCAAACATAGGAAAAATAGCTAATCCTTCCTACCTAAAGCTTAAGCTTTCAATACGGAGGCTTGAACTGTCTAACGTAATCCTCGTTCAAAGCTCACATCAAGTCACGAGGATGTTACCCCTTATACACCACACAAGTCATTCTAAATGACCCTTGGAAACAACATAGAAATTTTACCCACAACAACGACCCCAGGGATGGTACTTACCTTGGTTGCGTCATTCCGTCTCTTTAAAGGGAAACTCATCTCGAACTGGGGCTTTTATGTGATTCGAACCTGATATCATGTTTTGATACCAAACATAGGAAAAATAGCTAATCCTTCCTACATAAAGCCTAAGCTTTTAATACGGGACGCTTGAACTGTCACACGTAATCTTCGTTCAAAGCTCACACCAAGTCACGAGGATGTTACCCCTTATGCACCACACAAGTCATTCTAAATGACCCTTGGAAACAACATAGAAAGGTTACCCATAACAACGAGCCCAGGGATGGTACTTACCGTGGTTTCGTCATTCTGTCTCTTTAAAGGGAAATTCATCTAGAACTGGAGCTTTTATGAGATTCAAACCTGAGATCATGTTTTGATACAAAACATTGGAAAAATAGCTAATCATTCCTACCTAAAGCTTAAGCTTTTAATACGGGAGGATTGAACTGTCAAACTTAATACTCGTTCAAAGCTCTCACCAAGTCACGAGGATGTTACCCCCCATGCACCACACAAGTCATTCTAAATAACTCTTGGACGAGGCATAGAAATGTTACCTACAACAACGAGTCCAGGGATGGGACTTACCTTGGTGGCGTCATTCCGTCTCTTTAAAGGGAAATTCATCTGGAACTGGGGCTTTTATGGGATTCGAACCTGATATCATGTTTTGATACCAAACATAGGAAAAATAGCTAATCCTTCCTACCTAAAGCTTAAGCTTTCAATACGGGAAGTTTGAACTGTTACACTTAATCCTTGTTCAAAGCTCTCACCAAGTCACGAGGATGTTACCCCCCATGCACCACACATGTCATTCTAAATGACCCTTGGAAACAACATAGAAAGGTTACCCACAACAACGAGCCCAGGGATGGTACTTACCACGGTTGCATCATTCTGTCTCTTTAAACGGAAATTCATCTCGAACTGGGGCTTTTATGAGATTCGAACCTGAGATCATGTTTGGATACCAAACATAGGAAAAATAGCTAATCCTTCCTATTTTAAGCTTAAGTTTTCAATACGGGAGGCTTGAACTGTCAAACTTAATCCTCGTTCAAAGCTCTCACCAAGTCACGAGGATGTTACCCCCCATGCACCACACAAGTCATTCTAAATGACTCTTGGAAACAACATAGAAATGTTACCTACAACAACGAGTCCAGGGATGGGACTTACCTTGGTGGCGTCATTCCGTCTCTTTAAAGGGAAATTCATCTAGAATTGGTGCTTTTATGAGATTCGAACCTGAGATCATGTTTTGATACCAAACATAGGAAAAATAGCTAATCCTTCCTACCTAAAGCTTAAGCTTTCAATACGGGATTCTTGAACTGTCACACTTAATCCTCGTTCAAAGGTCACACCAAGTCACGAGGATGTTACCCCTTATGCACCACACAAGTCATTCTAAATAACCCTAGGAAACAACATAGAAAGGTTACCCACAACAATAGCCCAGGGATGGCACTTACCTCGGTTGCATCATTCTCTCTCTTTAAAGGGAAATTCATCTAGAACTGGAGCTTTTATGAGATTCGAACCTGAGATCATGTTTGGATACCAAACATAGGAAAAATAGCTAATCCTTCCTACCTAAAGCTTAAGCTTTCAATACGGGACGCTTGAACTGTTACACTTAATCCTCGTTCAAAGCTCACACCAAGTCACGAGGATGTTACTACTTATGCACCACACAAGTCATTCTAAATGACCCTTGGAAACAACATAGAAAGGTTACCCACAACAACGTGCCCAGGGATGGTACTTACCTTGGTTGCGTCATTTTGTCTCTTTAAAGGGAAATTCATTTAGAACTGGAGGTTTTATGAGATTCGAACCTGAGATCATGTTTTGATACCAAACATAGGAAAAATCGCTAATCCTTCCTACCTAACGCTTAAGCTTTCAATACGGGAAGCTTGAACTGTTACACTTAATCCTCGTTCAAAGCTCTCACCAAGTCACGAGGTTGTTACCCCCTATGCACCACACAAGTCATTCTAAATGACCCTTGGAAATAACATAGAATGGTTACCTACAACAATAAGCCCAGGGATGAGACTTACCTTGGTGGTTTAATTCCGTCTCTTTAAAGGGAAATTCATCTAGATTTGGAGCTTTTATGAGATTCGAACCTGATATCATGTTTTGATACCAAACATAGGAAAAATAGCTAATCCTTCCTACCTAAAGCTTAAGCTTTCAATACGGAAGGCTTGAACTGTCACACGTAATCCTCGTTCAAAGCTCACACGAAGTCACGAGGATGTTACCCCTTATGCACCACACAAGTCATTCTAAATAACCCTTGGAAACAACATAGAAAGGTTACCCACAACAACGAGCCCAGGGATGGTACTTACCTTGGTTGTGTCATTTTGTCTCTTTAAAGGGAAATTCATCTAGAACTGGAGCTTTTATGAGATTCGAACCTGAGATCATGTTTTGATACCAAACATAGGAAAAATAGCTAATCCTTCCTAGATAAAGCTTAAGCTTTCAATACGGGAAGCTTGAACTGTCACACTTAATCCTCGTTCAAAGCTCTCACCAAGTCACGAGAATGTTACCCCTTATGCACCACACAAGTCATTCTAAATGACCCTAGGAAACAACATAGAAAGGTTACCCACAACAATAAGCCCAGGGATGGTACTTACCTTGGTGGCGTCATTCCGTCTCTTTAAAGGGAAATTCATCTAGAATTGGAGCTTTTATGAGATTCGAACCTAAGATCATGTTTTGATACCAAACATAGGAAAAATAGCTAATCCTTCCTACCTAAAGCTTAAGCTTTCAATACGGAGGCTTGAACTGTCACACGTAATCCTCGTTCAAAGCTCACACCAAGTCACGAGGATGTTACCCCTTATGCACCACACAAGTCATTCTAAATGACCCTTGGAAATAACATAGAAAGGTTACCCACAACAACGACCCCAGGGATGGTACTTACCTTGGTTGCATCATTCCGTCTCTTTAAAGGGAAACTCTTCTCGAACTGGGGCTTTTATGGGATTCGAACCTGATATCATGTTTTGATACCAAACATAGGAAAAATAGCTAATCCTTCCTACCTAAAGCTTAAGCTTTTAATACGGGACGCTTGAACTGTCACACGTAATCCTCGTTCAAAGCTCACACCAAGTCACGAGGATGTTACCCCTTATGCACCACACAAGTCATTCTAAATGACCCTTGGAAACAACATAGAAAGGTTACCCACAACAACGACCCCAGGGATGGTACTTACCTTGGTTGCATCATTCCGTCTCTTTAAAGGGAAACTCTTCTCGAACTGGGGCTTTTATGGGATTCGAACCTGAGATCATGTTTTGATACCAAACATAGGAAAAATAGCTAATCCTTCCTAGCTAAAGCTTAAGCTTTCAATACGGGAAGCTTGAACTGTCACACTTAATCCTCGTTCAAAGCTCTCACCAAGTCACGAGGGTGTTACCCCTTATGCACCACACAAGTCATTCTAGATGACCCTAGGAAACAACATAGAAAGGTTACCCACAACAATAAGCCCAGGGATGGTACTTACCTTGGTGGCGTCATTCCGTCTCTTTAAAGGGAAATTCATCTAGAATTGGAGCTTTTATGAGATTCGAACCTGAGATCATGTTTTGATACCAAACATAGGAAAAATAGCTAATCCCTCCTACCTAAAGCTTAAGCTTTCAATACGGAGGCTTGAACTGTCTAACGTAATCCTCGTTCAAAGCTCACATCAAGTCACGAGGATGTTACCCCTTATACACCACACAAGTCATTCTAAATGACCCTTGGAAACAACATAGAAATTTTACCCACAACAACGACCCCAGGGATGGTACTTACCTTGGTTGCGTCATTCCGTCTCTTTAAAGGGAAACTCATCTCGAACTGGGGCTTTTATGTGATTCGAACCTGATATCATGTTTTGATACCAAACATAGGAAAAATAGCTAATCCTTCCTACATAAAGCCTAAGCTTTTAATACGGGACGCTTGTACTGTCACACGTAATCTTCGTTCAAAGCTCACACCAAGTCACGAGGATGTTACCCCTTATGCACCACACAAGTCATTCTAAATGACCCTTGGAAACAACATAGAAAGGTTACCCATAACAACGAGCCCAGGGATGGTACTTACCGTGGTTTCGTCATTCTGTCTCTTTAAAGGGAAATTCATCTAGAACTGGAGCTTTTATGAGATTCAAACCTGAGATCATGTTTTGATACAAAACATTGGAAAAATAGCTAATCATTCCTACCTAAAGCTTAAGCTTTTAATACGGGAGGATTGAACTGTCAAACTTAATACTCGTTCAAAGCTCTCACCAAGTCACGAGGATGTTACCCCCCATGCACCACACAAGTCATTCTAAATAACTCTTGGACGAGGCATAGAAATGTTACCTACAACAACGAGTCCAGGGATGGGACTTACCTTGGTGGCGTCATTCCGTCTCTTTAAAGGGAAATTCATCTGGAACTGAGGCTTTTATGGGATTCGAACCTGATATCATGTTTTGATACCAAACATAGGAAAAATAGCTAATCCTTCCTACCTAAAGCTTAAGCTTTCAATACGGGAAGTTTGAACTGTTACACTTAATCCTTGTTCAAAGCTCTCACCAAGTCACGAGGATGTTACCCCCCATGCACCACACAAGTCATTCTAAATGACCCTTGGAAACAACATAGAAAGGTTACCCACAACAACGAGCCCAGGGATGGTACTTACCACGGTTGCATCATTCTGTCTCTTTAAACGGAAATTCATCTCGAACTGGGGCTTTTATGAGATTCGAACCTGAGATCATGTTTGGATACCAAACATAGGAAAAATAGCTAATCCTTCCTATTTTAAGCTTAAGTTTTCAATACGGGAGGCTTGAACTGTCAAACTTAATCCTCGTTCAAAGCTCTCACCAAGTCACGAGGATGTTACCCCCCATGCACCACACAAGTCATTCTAAATGACTCTTGGAAACAACATAGAAATGTTACCTACAACTACGAGTCCACGGATGGGACTTACCTTGGTGGCGTCATTCCGTCTCTTTAAAGGGAAATTCATTTCGAACTGGGGCTTTTATGGGATTCGAACCTGATATCATGTTTTGATACCAAACATAGGAAAAATACCTAATCCTTCCTACCTAAAGCTTAAGTTTTCAATACGGGAGGCTTGAACTGTCACACTTAATCCTCGTTCAAAGCTCTCACCAAGTCACGAGGATGTTACCCCCCATGCACCACACAAGTCATTCTAAATGACTCTTGGAAACAACATAGAAATGTTACCTACAACTACGAGTCCACGGATGGGACTTACCTTGGTGGCGTCATTCCGTCTCTTTAAAGGGAAATTCATCTAGAACTGGAGCTTTTATGAGATTCGAACCTGAGATCATGTTTGGATACCAAACATAGGAAAAATAGCTAATCCTTCCTACCTAAAGCTTAAGCTTTCAATACGGGACGCTTGAACTGTTACACTTAATCCTCGTTCAAAGCTCACACCAAGTCACGAGGATGTTACTACTTATGCACCACACAAGTCATTCTAAATGACCCTTGGAAACAACATAGAAAGGTTACCCACAACAACGTGCCCAGGGATGGTACTTACCTTGGTTGCGTCATTTTGTCTCTTTAAAGGGAAATTCATTTAGAACTGGAGGTTTTATGAGATTCGAACCTGAGATCATGTTTTGATACCAAACATAGGAAAAATCGCTAATCCTTCCTACCTAACGCTTAAGCTTTCAATACGGGAAGCTTGAACTGTTACACTTAATCCTCGTTCAAAGCTCTCACCAAGTCACGAGGTTGTTACCCCCTATGCACCACACAAGTCATTCTAAATGACCCTTGGAAATAACATAGAATGGTTACCTACAACAATAAGCCCAGGGATGAGACTTACCTTGGTGGTTTAATTCCGTCTCTTTAAAGGGAAATTCATCTAGATTTGGAGCTTTTATGAGATTCGAACCTGATATCATGTTTTGATACCAAACATAGGAAAAATAGCTAATCCTTCCTACCTAAAGCTTAAGCTTTCAATACGGAAGGCTTGAACTGTCACACGTAATCCTCGTTCAAAGCTCACACGAAGTCACGAGGATGTTACCCCTTATGCACCACACAAGTCATTCTAAATAACCCTTGGAAACAACATAGAAAGGTTACCCACAACAACGAGCCCAGGGATGGTACTTACCTTGGTTGTGTCATTTTGTCTCTTTAAAGGGAAATTCATCTAGAACTGGAGCTTTTATGAGATTCGAACCTGAGATCATGTTTTGATACCAAACATAGGAAAAATAGCTAATCCTTCCTAGATAAAGCTTAAGCTTTCAATACGGGAAGCTTGAACTGTCACACTTAATCCTCGTTCAAAGCTCTCACCAAGTCACGAGAATGTTACCCCTTATGCACCACACAAGTCATTCTAAATGACCCTAGGAAACAACATAGAAAGGTTACCCACAACAATAAGCCCAGGGATGGTACTTACCTTGGTGGCGTCATTCCGTCTCTTTAAAGGGAAATTCATCTAGAATTGGAGCTTTTATGAGATTCGAACCTAAGATCATGTTTTGATACCAAACATAGGAAAAATAGCTAATCCTTCCTACCTAAAGCTTAAGCTTTCAATACGGAGGCTTGAACTGTCACACGTAATCCTCGTTCAAAGCTCACACCAAGTCACGAGGATGTTACCCCTTATGCACCACACAAGTCATTCTAAATGACCCTTGGAAATAACATAGAAAGGTTACCCACAACAACGACCCCAGGGATGGTACTTACCTTGGTTGCATCATTCCGTCTCTTTAAAGGGAAACTCTTCTCGAACTGGGGCTTTTATGGGATTCGAACCTGATATCATGTTTTGATACCAAACATAGGAAAAATAGCTAATCCTTCCTACCTAAAGCTTAAGCTTTTAATACGGGACGCTTGAACTGTCACACGTAATCCTCGTTCAAAGCTCACACCAAGTCACGAGGATGTTACCCCTTATGCACCACACAAGTCATTCTAAATGACCCTTGGAAACAACATAGAAAGGTTACCCACAACAACGACCCCAGGGATGGTACTTACCTTGGTTGCATCATTCCGTCTCTTTAAAGGGAAACTCTTCTCGAACTGGGGCTTTTATGGGATTCGAACCTGAGATCATGTTTTGATACCAAACATAGGAAAAATAGCTAATCCTTCCTAGCTAAAGCTTAAGCTTTCAATACGGGAAGCTTGAACTGTCACACTTAATCCTCGTTCAAAGCTCTCACCAAGTCACGAGGGTGTTACCCCTTATGCACCACACAAGTCATTCTAGATGACCCTAGGAAACAACATAGAAAGGTTACCCACAACAATAAGCCCAGGGATGGTACTTACCTTGGTGGCGTCATTCCGTCTCTTTAAAGGGAAATTCATCTAGAATTGGAGCTTTTATGAGATTCGAACCTGAGATCATGTTTTGATACCAAACATAGGAAAAATAGCTAATCCCTCCTACCTAAAGCTTAAGCTTTCAATACGGAGGCTTGAACTGTCTAACGTAATCCTCGTTCAAAGCTCACATCAAGTCACGAGGATGTTACCCCTTATACACCACACAAGTCATTCTAAATGACCCTTGGAAACAACATAGAAATTTTACCCACAACAACGACCCCAGGGATGGTACTTACCTTGGTTGCGTCATTCCGTCTCTTTAAAGGGAAACTCATCTCGAACTGGGGCTTTTATGTGATTCGAACCTGATATCATGTTTTGATACCAAACATAGGAAAAATAGCTAATCCTTCCTACATAAAGCCTAAGCTTTTAATACGGGACGCTTGTACTGTCACACGTAATCTTCGTTCAAAGCTCACACCAAGTCACGAGGATGTTACCCCTTATGCACCACACAAGTCATTCTAAATGACCCTTGGAAACAACATAGAAAGGTTACCCATAAAAACGAGCCCAGGGATGGTACTTACCGTGGTTTCGTCATTCTGTCTCTTTAAAGGGAAATTCATCTAGAACTGGAGCTTTTATGAGATTCAAACCTGAGATCATGTTTTGATACAAAACATTGGAAAAATAGCTAATCATTCCTACCTAAAGCTTAAGCTTTTAATACGGGAGGATTGAACTGTCAAACTTAATACTCGTTCAAAGCTCTCACCAAGTCACGAGGATGTTACCCCCCATGCACCACACAAGTCATTCTAAATAACTCTTGGACGAGGCATAGAAATGTTACCTACAACAACGAGTCCAGGGATGGGACTTACCTTGGTGGCGTCATTCCGTCTCTTTAAAGGGAAATTCATCTGGAACTAAGGCTTTTATGGGATTCGAACCTGATATCATGTTTTGATACCAAACATAGGAAAAATAGCTAATCCTTATTACCTAAAGCTTAAGCTTTCAATACGGGAAGTTTGAACTGTTACACTTAATCCTTGTTCAAAGCTCTCACCAAGTCACGAGGATGTTACCCCCCATGCACCACACAAGTCATTCTAAATGACCCTTGGAAACAACATAGAAAGGTTACCCACAACAACGAGCCCAGGGATGGTACTTACCACGGTTGCATCATTCTGTCTCTTTAAACGGAAATTCATCTCGAACTGGGGCTTTTATGAGATTCGAACCTGAGATCATGTTTGGATACCAAACATAGGAAAAATAGCTAATCCTTCCTATTTTAAGCTTAAGTTTTCAATACGGGAGGCTTGAACTGTCAAACTTAATCCTCGTTCAAAGCTCTCACCAAGTCACGAGGATGTTACCCCCCATGCACCACACAAGTCATTCTAAATGACTCTTGGAAACAACATAGAAATGTTACCTACAACAACGAGTCCAGGGATGGGACTTACCTTGGTGGCGTCATTCCGTCTCTTTAAAGGGAAATTCATCTAGAATTGGTGCTTTTATGAGATTCGAACCTGAGATCATGTTTTGATACCAAACATAGGAAAAATAGCTATTCCTTCCTACCTAAAGCTTAAGCTTTCAATACGGGATTCTTGAACTGTCACACTTAATCCTCGTTCAAAGCTCACACCAAGTCACGAGGATGTTACCCCTTATGCACCACACAAGTCATTCTAAATAACCCTAGGAAACAACATAGAAAGGTTACCCACAACAATAGCCCAGGGATGGCACTTACCTCGGTTGCATCATTCTCTCTCTTTAAAGGGAAATTCATCTAGAACTGGAGCTTTTATGAGATTCGAACCTGAGATCATGTTTGGATACCAAACATAGGAAAAATAGCTAATCCTTCCTACCTAAAGCTTAAGCTTTCAATACGGGACTCTTGAACTGTTACACTTAATCCTCGTTCAAAGCTCACACCAAGTCACGAGGATGTTACCCCCCATGCACCACACAAGTCATTCTAAATGACTCTTGGAAACAACATAGAAATGTTACCTACAACAACGAGTCCAGGGATGGGACTTACCTTGGTGGCGTCATTCCGTCTCTTTAAAGGGAAATTCATCTCGAACTGGGGCTTTTATGGGATTCGAACCTGATATCAGGTTTTGATACCAAACATAGGAAAAATAGCTAATCCTTCCTACCTAAAGCTTAAGCTTTCAATACGGGACGCTTGAACTGTCATACTTAATCCTCGTTCAATGCTCTCACCAAGTCACGAGGATGTTACCCCTTATGCACCACACAAGTCATTCTAAATGACCCTAGGAAACAACATAGAAAGGTTACCCACAACAATAGCCCAGGGATGGTACTTACCTCGGTTGCATCATTCTCTCTCTTTAAAGGGAAATTCATCTAGAACTGGAGCTTTTATGAGATTCGAACCTGAGATCATGTTTGGATACCAAACATAGGAAAAATAGCTAATCCTTCCTACCTAAAGCTTAAGCTTTCAATACGGGACGCTTGAACTGTTACACTTAATCCTCGTTCAAAGCTCACACCAAGTCACGAGGATGTTACTACTTATGCACCACACAAGTCATTCTAAATGACCCTTGGAAACAACATAGAAAGGTTACCCACAACAACGTGCCCAGGGATGGTACTTACCTTGGTTGCGTCATTTTGTCTCTTTAAAGGGAAATTCATTTAGAACTGGAGGTTTAATGAGATTCGAACCTGAGATCATGTTTTGATACCAAACATAGGAAAAATCGCTAATCCTTCCTACCTAACGCTTAAGCTTTCAATACGGGAAGCTTGAACTATTACACTTAATCCTCGTTCAAAGCTCTCACCAAGTCACGAGGTTGTTACCCCCTATGCACCACACAAGTCATTCTAAATGACCCTTGGAAATAACATAGAATGGTTACCTACAACAATAAGCCCAGGGATGGGACTTACCTTGGTGGTTTAATTCCGTCTCTTTAAAGGGAAATTCATCTAGAATTGGAGCTTTTATGAGATTCGAACCTGATATCATGTTTTGATACCAAACATAGGAAAAATAGCTAATCCTTCCTACCTAAAGCTTAAGCTCTCAATACGGAAGGCTTGAACTGTCACACGTAATCCTCGTTCAAAGCTCACACGAAGTCACGAGGATGTTACCCCTTATGCACCACACAAGTCATTCTAAATGACCCTTGGAAACAACATAGAAAGGTTACCCACAACAACGAGCCCAGGGATGGTACTTACCTTGGTTGCGTCATTTTGTCTCTTTAAAGGGAAATTCATCTAGAACTGGAGCTTTTATGAGATTCGAACCTGAGATCATGTTTTGATACCAAACATAGGAAAAATAGCTAATCCTTCCTAGCTAAAGCTTAAGCTTTCAATACGGGAAGCTTGAACTGTCACACTTAATCCTCGTTCAAAGCTCTCACCAAGTCACGAGAATGTTACCCCTTATGCACCACACAAGTCATTCTAAATGACCCTAGGAAACAACATAGAAAGGTTACCCACAACAATAAGCCCAGGGATGGTACTTACCTTGGTGGCGTCATTCCGTCTCTTTAAAGGGAAATTCATCTAGAATTGGAGCTTTTATGAGATTCGAACCTAAGATCATGTTTTGATACCAAACATAGGAAAAATAGCTAATCCTTCCTACCTAAAGCTTAAGCTTTCAATACGGAGGCTTGAACTGTCACACGTAATCCTCGTTCAAAGCTCACACCAAGTCACGAGGATGTTACCCCTTATGCACCACACAAGTCATTCTAAATGACCCTTGGAAATAACATAGAAAGGTTACCCACAACAACGACCCCAGGGATGGTACTTACCTTGGTTGCATCATTCCGTCTCTTTAAAGGGAAACTCTTCTCGAACTGGGGCTTTTATGGGATTCGAACCTGATATCATGTTTTGATACCAAACATAGGAAAAATAGCTAATCCTTCCTACCTAAAGCTTAAGCTTTTAATACGGGACGCTTGAACTGTCACACGTAATCCTCGTTCAAAGCTCACACCAAGTCACGAGGATGTTACCCCTTATGCACCACACAAGTCATTCTAAATGACCCTTGGAAACAACATAGAAAGGTTACCCACAACAACGAGCCCAGGGATGGTACTTACCTTGGTTGCGTCATTTTGTCTCTTTAAAGGGAAATTCATCTAGAACTGGAGCTTTTATGAGATTCGAACCTGAGATCATGTTTTGATACCAAACATAGGAAAAATAGCTAATCCTTCCTAGCTAAAGCTTAAGCTTTCAATACGGGAAGCTTGAACTGTCACACTTAATCCTCGTTCAAAGCTCTCACCAAGTCACGAGAATGTTACCCCTTATGCACCACACAAGTCATTCTAAATGACCCTAGGAAACAACATAGAAAGGTTACCCACAACAATAAGCCCAGGGATGGTACTTACCTTGGTGGCGTCATTCCGTCTCTTTAAAGGGAAATTCATCTAGAATTGGAGCTTTTATGAGATTCGAACCTAAGATCATGTTTTGATACCAAACATAGGAAAAATAGCTAATCCTTCTTACCTAAAGCTTAAGCTTTCAATACGGAGGCTTGAACTGTCACACGTAATCCTCGTTCAAAGCTCACACCAAGTCACGAGGATGTTACCCCTTATGCACCACACAAGTCATTCTAAATGACCCTTGGAAATAACATAGAAAGGTTACCCACAATAACGACCCCAGGGATGGTACTTACCTTGGTTGCATCATTCCGTCTCTTTAAAGGGAAACTCTTCTCGAACTGGGGCTTTTATGGGATTCGAACCTGATATCATGTTTTGATACCAAACATAGGAAAAATAGCTAATCCTTCCTACCTAAAGCTTAAGCTTTTAATACGGGACGCTTGAACTGTCACACGTAATCCTCGTTCAAAGCTCACACCAAGTCACGAGGATGTTACCCCTTATGCACCACACAAGTCATTCTAAATGACCCTTGGAAACAACATAGAAAGGTTACCCACAACAACGAGCCCAGGGATGGTACTTACCTTGGTTGCGTCATTTTGTCTCTTTAAAGGGAAATTCATCTAGAACTGGAGCTTTTATGAGATTCGAACCTGAGATCATGTTTTGATACCAAACATAGGAAAAATAGCTAATCCTTCCTAGCTAAAGCTTAAGCTTTCAATACGGGAAGCTTGAACTGTCACACTTAATCCTCGTTCAAAGCTCTCACCAAGTCACGAGAATGTTACCCCTTATGCACCACACAAGTCATTCTAAATGACCCTAGGAAACAACATAGAAAGGTTACCCACAACAATAAGCCCAGGGATGGTACTTACCTTGGTTGCATCATTCCGTCTCTTTAAAGGGAAACTCTTCTCGAACTGGGGCTTTTATGGGATTCGAACCTGATATCATGTTTTGATACCAAACATAGGAAAAATAGCTAATCCTTCCTACCTAAAGCTTAAGCTTTTAATACGGGACGCTTGAACTGTCACACGTAATCCTCGTTCAAAGCTCACACCAAGTCACGAGGATGTTACCCCTTATGCACCACACAAGTCATTCTAAATGACCCTTGGAAACAACATAGAAAGGTTACCCACAACAACGAGCCCAGGGATGGTACTTACCTTGGTTGCGTCATTTTGTCTCTTTAAAGGGAAATTCATCTAGAACTGGAGCTTTTATGAGATTCGAACCTGAGATCATGTTTTGATACCAAACATAGGAAAAATAGCTAATCCTTCCTAGCTAAAGCTTAAGCTTTCAATACGGGAAGCTTGAATTGTCACACTTAATCCTCGTTCAAAGCTCTCACCAAGTCACGAGAATGTTACCCCTTATGCACCACACAAGTCATTCTAAATGACCCTAGGAAACAACATAGAAAGGTTACCCACAACATTAAGCCCAGGGATGGTACTTACCTTGGTGGCGTCATTCCGTCTCTTTAAAGGGAAATTCATCTAGAATTGGAGCTTTTATGAGATTCGAACCTAAGATCATGTTTTGATACCAAACATAGGAAAAATAGCTAATCCTTCTTACCTAAAGCTTAAGCTTTCAATACGGAGGCTTGAACTGTCACACGTAATCCTCGTTCAAAGCTCACACCAAGTCACGAGGATGTTACCCCTTATGCACCACACAAGTCATTCTAAATGACCCTTGGAAATAACATAGAAAGGTTACCCACAATAACGACCCCAGGGATGGTACTTACCTTGGTTGCATCATTCCGTCTCTTTAAAGGGAAACTCTTCTCGAACTGGGGCTTTTATGGGATTCGAACCTGATATCATGTTTTGATACCAAACATAGGAAAAATAGCTAATCCTTCCTACCTAAAGCTTAAGCTTTTAATACGGGACGCTTGAACTGTCACACGTAATCCTCGTTCAAAGCTCACACCAAGTCACGAGGATGTTACCCCTTATGCACCACACAAGTCATTCTAAATGACCCTTGGAAACAACATAGAAAGGTTACCCACAACAACGAGCCCAGGGATGGTACTTACCTTGGTTGCGTCATTTTGTCTCTTTAAAGGGAAATTCATCTAGAACTGGAGCTTTTATGAGATTCGAACCTGAGATCATGTTTTGATACCAAACATAGGAAAAATAGCTAATCCTTCCTAGCTAAAGCTTAAGCTTTCAATACGGGAAGCTTGAACTGTCACACTTAATCCTCGTTCAAAGCTCTCACCAAGTCACGAGAATGTTACCCCTTATGCACCACACAAGTCATTCTAAATGACCCTAGGAAACAACATAGAAAGGTTACCCACAACAATAAGCCCAGGGATGGTACTTACCTTGGTGGCGTCATTCCGTCTCTTTAAAGGGAAATTCATCTAGAATTGGAGCTTTTATGAGATTCGAACCTAAGATCATGTTTTGATACCAAACATAGGAAAAATAGCTAATCCTTCTTACCTAAAGCTTAAGCTTTCAATACGGAGGCTTGAACTGTCACACGTAATCCTCGTTCAAAGCTCACACCAAGTCACGAGGATGTTACCCCTTATGCACCACACAAGTCATTCTAAATGACCCTTGGAAATAACATAGAAAGGTTACCCACAATAACGACCCCAGGGATGGTACTTACCTTGGTTGCATCATTCCGTCTCTTTAAAGGGAAACTCTTCTCGAACTGGGGCTTTTATGGGATTCGAACCTGATATCATGTTTTGATACCAAACATAGGAAAAATAGCTAATCCTTCCTACCTAAAGCTTAAGCTTTTAATACGGGACGCTTGAACTGTCACACGTAATCCTCGTTCAAAGCTCACACCAAGTCACGAGGATGTTACCCCTTATGCACCACACAAGTCATTCTAAATGACCCTTGGAAACAACATAGAAAGGTTACCCATAACAACGAGCCCAGGGATGGTTCTTACCGTGGTTGCATCATTCTGTCTCTTTAAAGGGAAATTCATCTAGAACTGGAGCTTTTATGAGATTCGAACCTGAGATCATGTTTTGATACAAAACATAGGAAAAATAGCTAATCATTCCTAACTAAAGCTTAAGCTTTCAATAAGGGAGGCTTGAACTGTCAAACTTAATCCTCGTTCAAAGCTCTCACCAAGTCACGAGGATGTTACCCCCCATGCACCACACAAGTCATTCTAAATAACTCTTGGACGAGGCATAGAAATGTTACCAACAACAACGAGTCCAGGGATGGGACTTACCTTGGTGGCGTCATTCCGTCTCTTTAAAGGGAAATTCATCTGGAACTGGGGCTTTTATGAGATTCGAACCTGATATCATGTTTTGATACCAAACATAGGAAAAATAGCTAATCCTTCCTACCTAAAGCTTAAGCTTTCAATACGGGAAGTTTGAACTGTTACACTTAATCCTTGTTCAAAGCTCTCACCAAGTCACGAGGATGTTACCCCCCATGCACCACACAAGACATTCTAAATGACCCTTGGAAACAACATAGAAAGGTTAACCACAACAACGAGCCCAGGGATGGTACTTACCACGGTTGCATCATTCTGTCTCTTTAAACGGAAATTCATCTCGAACTGGGGCTTTTATGAGATTCGAACCTGAGATCATGTTTTGATACCAAATATAGGAAAAATAGCTAATCCTTCCTACCTAAAGCTTAAGCTTTCAATACGGGATGCTTGAACTGTCACACTTAATCCTCGTTCAAAGCTCACACCAAGTCTCGAGGATGTTACACCATATGCACCACACAAGTCATTCTAAATGACCCTTGGGAACAACATAGAAAGGTTACCTACAACAACGAGCGTAGGGATGGGACTTACCTTGGTTGCGTTATTCTATCTCTTTAAATGGAAATTCATCTCGAAATGGGGCTTTTTTGGGATTCGAACCTGAGATCATGTTTGCATACCAACCATAGGAAAAATAGCTAATCCTTCCTACCTAAAGCTTAAGCTTTCAATACGGGATGCTTGAACTGTAACACTTAATCCTCGTTCAAAGCTCACACCAAGTCTCGAGGATGTTACACCTTATGCACCACACAAGTCATTCTAAATGACCCTTGGGAACAACATAGAAAGTTTACCTACAACAACGAGCGCAGGGATGGGACTTACCTTGGTTGCGTTATTCTGTCTCTTTAAAGAGAAATTCATCTCGAAATGGGGCTTTTATGGGATTCGAACCTGAGATCATGTTTGGATACCAACCATAGGAAAAATAGCTAATCCTTCCTACCTAAAGCTTAAGCTTTCAATACGTGATGCTTGAACTGTCACACTTAATCCTCGTTCAAAGCTCACGCCAAGTCTGGAGGATGTTACCCCTTATGCAACACAAAAGTCATTCTAAATGACCCTTGGGAACAACATAGAAAGGTTACCTACAACAACGAGCGCAGGGATGGGACTTACCTTGGTTGCGTCATTCTGTCTCTTTAAAGGGAAATTCATCTCGAAATGGGGCTTTTATGGGATTCGAACCTGAGATCATGTTTGGATACCAAACATAGGAAAAATAGCTAATCCTTCCTACCTAAAGCTTAAGCTTTCAATACGTGACGCTTGAACTGTCACACTTAATCATCGTTAAAAGCTCTACCCAAGTCACGAGGATGTTACCCCCCATGCACCACACAAGTCATTCTGAATGACCCTTGGAAACAACATAGAAAGGTTACCCACAATAATAGGCCCAGGGATGGTACTTACCTCGGTTGCATCATTCTGTCTCTTTAAAGGGAAATTCATCTCGAACTGAGGCTTTTATGGGATTCGAACCTGATATCATGTTTTGATACCAAACATAGGAAAAATAGCTAATCCTTCCTACCTAAAGCTTAAGCTTTCAATACGAAAGACTTGAACTGTCACACGTAATCCTCTTTCAAAGCTCACACCAAGTCACGAGAATGTTACCCCTTATGCACCACACAAGTCATTCTAAATGACCCTTGGAAACAACATAGAAAGGTTACCCACAACAACGAGCCCAGGGATGGTACTTACCTTGGTTGCATCATTTTGTCTCTTTAAAGGGAAATTCATCTAGAACTGGAGCTTTTATGAGATTCGAACCTGAGATCATGTTTTGATACCAAACATAGGAAATATAACTAATCCTTCCTACCTAAAGCTTAAGCTTTCAATACGGGAGGCTTGAACTATCAAACTTAATCCTCGTTCAAAGCTCTCACCAAGTCACGAGGATGTTACCCCCCATGCACCACACAAGTCATTCTAAATGACTCTTTGAAACAACATAGAAATGTTACCTACAACAACAAGTCCAGGGATGGGACTTACCTTGGTGGCGTCATTCCGTCTCTTTAAAGGGAAATTCATCTCGAACTGGGGCTTTTATGGGATTCGAAGGTGATATCATGTTTTGAAACCAAACATTTGAAAAATAGCTAATCCTTCCTACCTAAAGCTTAAGCTTTCAATACGGAAGGCTTGAACTGTCACACGTAATCCTCGTTCAAGGCTCACACCAAGTCACGAGGATGTTACCCCTTATGTACCACACAAGTCATTCTAATTGACCCTTGGAAACAACATAGAAAGGTTACCCACAACAACGAGCCCAGGGATGGTACTTACCTTGGTTGCGTCATTTTGTCTCTTTAAAGGGAAATTCATCTAGAACTGGAGCTTTTATGAGATTCGAACCTGAGATCATGTTTTGATACCAAACATAGGAAAAATAACTAATCCTTCCTACCTAAAGCTTAAGCTTTCAATACGGGAGGCTTGAACTATCAAACTTAATCCTCGTTCAAAGCTCTCACCAAGTCACGAGGATGTTACCCCCCATGCACCACACAAGTCATTCTAAATGACTCTTGGAAACAACATAGAAATGTTACCTATAACAACGAGTCCAGGGATGGGACTTACCTTGGTGGCGTCATTCCGTCTCTTTAAAGGGAAATTCATCTCGAACTGGGGCTTTTATGGGATTCGAACATGATATCATGTTTTTATACCAAACATAGGAAAAATAGCTAATCCTTCCTACCTAAAGCTTAAGCTTTCAATACGGGAAGTTTGAACAGTTACACTTAATCCTCGTTCAAAGCTCACACGAAGTCACAAGGATGTTACCCCTTATGCACCACACAAGTCATTCTAAATGACCCTTGGAAACAACATAGAAAGGTTACCCACAACAACGAGCCCAGGGATGGTACTTACCTCGGTTGCATCATTCTGTCTCTTTAAACGGAAATTCATCTCGAACTGAGGCTTTTATGAGATTCGAACCTGAGATCATGTTTTGATACCAATTATAGGAAAAATAGCTAATCCTTCCTACCTAAAGCTTAAGCTTTCAATACGGGATGCTTGAACTGTCACACTTAATCCTCGTTCAAAGCTCACACCAAGTCACGAGGATGTTACCCCTTATGCACCACACAAGTCATTCTAAATGATCCTTGGAAACAACATAGAAAGGTTACCCACAACAACGAGCCCAGGGATGGTACTTACCTTGGTTGCGTCATTTTGTCTCTTTAAAGGGAAATTCATCTAGAACTGGAGCTTTTATGAGATTCGAACCTGAGATCATGTTTTGATACCAAACATAGGAAAAATAGCTAATCCTTCCTAGCTAAAGCTTAAGCTTTCAATACGGGAAGCTTGAACTGTCACACTTAATCCTCGTTCAAAGCTCTCACCAAGTCATGAGAATGTTACCCCTTATGCACCACACAAGTCATTCTAAATGACCCTAGGAAACAACATAGAAAGGTTACCCACAACAATAAGCCCAGGGATGGTACTTACCTTGGTGGCGTCATTCCGTCTCTTTAAAGGGAAATTCATCTAGAATTGGAGCTTTTATGAGATTCGAACCTAAGATCATGTTTTGATACCAAACATAGGAAAAATAGCTAATCCTTCTTACCTAAAGCTTAAGCTTTCAATACGGAGGCTTGAACTGTCACACGTAATCCTCGTTCAAAGCTCACACCAAGTCACGAGGATGTTACCCCTTATGCACCACACAAGTCATTCTAAATGACCCTTGGAAATAACATAGAAAGGTTACCCACAATAACGACCCCAGGGATGGTACTTACCTTGGTTGCATCATTCCGTCTCTTTAAAGGGAAACTCTTCTCGAACTGGGGCTTTTATGGGATTCGAACCTGATATCATGTTTTGATACCAAACATAGGAAAAATAGCTAATCCTTCCTACCTAAAGCTTAAGCTTTTAATACGGGACGCTTGAACTGTCACACGTAATCCTCGTTCAAAGCTCACACCAAGTCACGAGGATGTTACCCCTTATGCACCACACAAGTCATTCTAAATGACCCTTGGAAACAACATAGAAAGGTTACCCACAACAACGAGCCCAGGGATGGTACTTACCTTGGTTGCGTCATTTTGTCTCTTTAAAGGGAAATTCATCTAGAACTGGAGCTTTTATGAGATTCGAACCTGAGGTCATGTTTTGATACCAAACATAGGAAAAATAGCTAATCCTTCCTAGCTAAAGCTTAAGCTTTCAATACGGGAAGCTTGAACTGTCACACTTAATCCTCGTTCAAAGCTCTCACCAAGTCACGAGAATGTTACCCCTTATGCACCACACAAGTCATTCTAAATGACCCTAGGAAACAACATAGAAAGGTTACCCACAACAATAAGCCCAGGGATGGTACTTACCTTGGTGGCGTCATTCCGTCTCTTTAAAGGGAAATTCATCTAGAATTGGAGCTTTTATGAGATTCGAACCTAAGATCATGTTTTGATACCAAACATAGGAAAAATAGCTAATCCTTCTTACCTAAAGCTTAAGCTTTCAATACGGAGGCTTGAACTGTCACACGTAATCCTCGTTCAAAGCTCACACCAAGTCACGAGGATGTTACCCCTTATGCACCACACAAGTCATTCTAAATGACCCTTGGAAATAACATAGAAAGGTTACCCACAATAACGACCCCAGGGATGGTACTTACCTTGGTTGCATCATTCCGTCTCTTTAAAGGGAAACTCTTCTCGAACTGGGGCTTTTATGGGATTCGAACCTGATATCATGTTTTGATACCAAACATAGGAAAAATAGCTAATCCTTCCTACCTAAAGCTTAAGCTTTTAATACGGGACGCTTGAACTGTCACACGTAATCCTCGTTCAAAGCTCACACCAAGTCACGAGGATGTTACCCCTTATGCACCACACAAGTCATTCTAAATGACCCTTGGAAACAACATAGAAAGGTTACCCATAACAACGAGCCCAGGGATGGTTCTTACCGTGGTTGCATCATTCTGTCTCTTTAAAGGGAAATTCATCTAGAACTGGAGCTTTTATGAGATTCGAACCTGAGATCATGTTTTGATACAAAACATAGGAAAAATAGCTAATCATTCCTAACTAAAGCTTAAGCTTTCAATAAGGGAGGCTTGAACTGTCAAACTTAATCCTCGTTCAAAGCTCTCACCAAGTCACGAGGATGTTACCCCCCCTGCACCACACAAGTCATTCTAAATAACTCTTGGACGAGGCATAGAAATGTTACCAACAACAACGAGTCCAGGGATGGGACTTACCTTGGTGGCGTCATTCCGTCTCTTTAAAGGGAAATTCATCTGGAACTGGGGCTTTTATGAGATTCGAACCTGATATCATGTTTTGATACCAAACATAGGAAAAATAGCTAATCCTTCCTACCTAAAGCTTAAGCTTTCAATACGGGAAGTTTGAACTGTTACACTTAATCCTTGTTCAAAGCTCTCACCAAGTCACGAGGATGTTACCCCCCATGCACCACACAAGACATTCTAAATGACCGTTGGAAACAACATAGAAAGGTTACCCACAACAACGAGCCCAGGGATGGTACTTACCACGGTTGCATCATTCTGTCTCTTTAAACGGAAATTCATCTCGAACTGGGGCTTTTATGAGATTCGAACCTGAGATCATGTTTTGATACCAAATATAGGAAAAATAGCTAATCCTTCCTACCTAAAGCTTAAGCTTTCAATACGGGATGCTTGAACTGTCACACTTAATCCTCGTTCAAAGCTCACACCAAGTCTCGAGGATGTTACACCATATGCACCACACAAGTCATTCTAAATGACCCTTGGGAACAACATAGAAAGGTTACCTACAACAACGAGCGTAGGGATGGGACTTACCTTGGTTGCGTTATTCTATCTCTTTAAATGGAAATTCATCTCGAAATGGGGCTTTTTTGGGATTCGAACCTGAGATCATGTTTGCATACCAACCATAGGAAAAATAGCTAATCCTTCCTACCTAAAGCTTAAGCTTTCAATACGGGATGCTTGAACTGTAACACTTAATCCTCGTTCAAAGCTCACACCAAGTCTCGAGGATGTTACACCTTATGCACCACACAAGTCATTCTAAATGACCCTTGGGAACAACATAGAAAGTTTACCTACAACAACGAGCGCAGGGATGGGACTTACCTTGGTTGCGTTATTCTGTCTCTTTAAAGAGAAATTCATCTCGAAATGGGGCTTTTATGGGATTCGAACCTGAGATCATGTTTGGATACCAACCATAGGAAAAATAGCTAATCCTTCCTACCTAAAGCTTAAGCTTTCAATACGTGATGCTTGAACTGTCACACTTAATCCTCGTTCAAAGCTCACGCCAAGTCTGGAGGATGTTACCCCTTATGCAACACAAAAGTCATTCTAAATGACCCTTGGGAACAACATAGAAAGGTTACCTACAACAACGAGCGCAGGGATGGGACTTACCTTGGTTGCGTCATTCTGTCTCTTTAAAGGGAAATTCATCTCGAAATGGGGCTTTTATGGGATTCGAACCTGAGATCATGTTTGGATACCAAACATAGGAAAAATAGCTAATCCTTCCTACCTAAAGCTTAAGCTTTCAATACGTGACGCTTGAACTGTCACACTTAATCATCGTTAAAAGCTCTAACCAAGTCACGAGGATGTTACCCCCCATGCACCACACAAGTCATTCTGAATGACCCTTGGAAACAACATAGAAAGGTTACCCACAATAATAGGCCCAGGGATGGTACTTACCTCGGTTGCATCATTCTGTCTCTTTAAAGGGAAATTCATCTCGAACTGAGGCTTTTATGGGATTCGAACCTGATATCATGTTTTGATACCAAACATAGGAAAAATAGCTAATCCTTCCTACCTAAAGCTTAAGCTTTCAATACGAAAGACTTGAACTGTCACACGTAATCCTCTTTCAAAGCTCACACCAAGTCACGAGAATGTTACCCCTTATGCACCACACAAGTCATTCTAAATGACCCTTGGAAACAACATAGAAAGGTTACCCACAACAACGAGCCCAGGGATGGTACTTACCTTGGTTGCATCATTTTGTCTCTTTAAAGGGAAATTCATCTAGAACTGGAGCTTTTATGAGATTCGAACCTGAGATCATGTTTTGATACCAAACATAGGAAAAATAACTAATCCTTCCTACCTAAAGCTTAAGCTTTCAATACGGGAGGCTTGAACTATCAAACTTAATCCTCGTTCAAAGCTCTCACCAAGTCACGAGGATGTTACCCCCCATGCACCACACAAGTCATTCTAAATGACTCTTTGAAACAACATAGAAATGTTACCTACAACAACGAGTCCAGGGATGGGACTTACCTTGGTGGCGTCATTCCGTCTCTTTAAAGGGAAATTCATCTCGAACTGGGGCTTTTATGGGATTCGAAGGTGATATCATGTTTTGAAACCAAACATTTGAAAAATAGCTAATCCTTCCTACCTAAAGCTTAAGCTTTCAATACGGAAGGCTTGAACTGTCACACGTAATCCTCGTTCAAGGCTCACACCAAGTCACGAGGATGTTACCCCTTATGTACCACACAAGTCATTCTAATTGACCCTTGGAAACAACATAGAAAGGTTACCCACAACAACGAGCCCAGGGATGGTACTTACCTTGGTTGCGTCATTTTGTCTCTTTAAAGGGAAATTCATCTAGAACTGGAGCTTTTATGAGATTCGAACCTGAGATCATGTTTTGATACCAAACATAGGAAAAATAACTAATCCTTCCTACCTAAAGCTTAAGCTTTCAATACGGGAGGCTTGAACTATCAAACTTAATCCTCGTTCAAAGCTCTCACCAAGTCACGAGGATGTTACCCCCCATGCACCACACAAGTCATTCTAAATGACTCTTGGAAACAACATAGAAATGTTACCTATAACAACGAGTCCAGGGATGGGACTTACCTTGGTGGCGTCATTCCGTCTCTTTAAAGGGAAATTCATCTCGAACTGGGGCTTTTAAGGGATTCGAACATGATATCATGTTTTTATACCAAACATAGGAAAAATAGCTAATCCTTCCTACCTAAAGCTTAAGCTTTCAATACGGGAAGTTTGAACAGTTACACTTAATCCTCGTTCAAAGCTCACACGAAGTCACAAGGATGTTACCCCTTATGCACCACACAAGTCATTCTAAATGACCCTTGGAAACAACATAGAAAGGTTACCCACAACAACGAGCCCAGGGATGGTACTTACCTCGGTTGCATCATTCTGTCTCTTTAAACGGAAATTCATCTCGAACTGAGGCTTTTATGAGATTCGAACCTGAGATCATGTTTTGATACCAATTATAGGAAAAATAGCTAATCCTTCCTACCTAAACCTTAAGCTTTCAATACGGGATGCTTGAACTGTCACACTTAATCCTCGTTCAAAGCTCACACCAAGTCTCGAGGATGTTACACCTTATGCACCACACAAGTCATTCTAAATGACCCTTGGGAACAACATAGAAAGGTTACCTACAACAACTAGCGTATGGATGGTACTTACCTTGGTTGCGTTATTCTGTCTCTTTAAAGGGAAATTCATCTCGAAATAGGGCTTTTATGGGATTCGAACCTGAGATAATGTTTGGATACCAACCATAGGAAAAATAGCTAATCCTTCCTACCTAAAGCTTAAGCTTTCAATACGGGATGCTTGAACTGTCACACTTAATCCTCCTTCAAAGCTCACACCAAGTCTCGAGGATGTAACCCCTTATGCACCACACAAGTCATTCTAAATGACCCTTGGGAACAACATAGAAAGGTTACCTATAACAACGAGCGCAGGGATGGGACTTACCTTGGTTGCGTCATTCTGTCTCTTTAAAGGGAAATTCATCTCGAAATGGGGCTTTTATGGGATTCGAACCTGAGATCATGTTTGGATACCAAACATAGGAAAAATAGCTAATCCTTCCTACCTAAAGCTTAAGCTTTCAATACGGGACGCTTGAACTGTCACACTTAATCCTCGTTCAAAGCTCTAACCAAGTCACGAGGATGTTACCCCCCATGCACCACACAAGTCATACTGAATGACCCTTGGAAACAACATAGAAAGGTTACCCACAATAATAGGCCCAGGGATGGTACTTACCTCGGTTGCATCATTCTGTCTCTTTAAAGGGAAATTCATCTCGAACTGGGGCTTTTATGGGATTCGAACCTGATATCATGTTTTGATACCAAACATTGGAAAAATAGCTAATCCTTCCTACCTAAAGCTTAAGCTTTCAATACGGAAGGCTTAAACTGCCACACGTAATCCTCTTTCAAAGCTCACACCAAGTCACGAGGATGGTACCCCTTATGCACCACACAAGTCATTCTAAATGACCCTTGGAAACAACATAGAAAGGTTACCCACAACAACGAGCCCAGGGATGGTACTTACCTTGGTTGCATCATTTTTTCACTTTAATGGGAAATTCATCTAGAACTGGAGCTTTTATGAGATTCGAACCTGAGATCATGTTTTGATACCAAACATAGGAAAAATAGCTAATCCTTCCTACCTAAAGCTTAAGCTTTCAATACGGGAGGCTTGAACTATCAAACTTAATCCTCGTTCAAAGCTCTCACCAAGTCACGAGGATGTTACCCCCCATGCACCACACAAGTCATTCTAAATGACCCTTGGGAACAACATAGAATGGTTACCTACAACAATATGCCCAGGGATGGGACTTACCTTGGTTGCGTTATTCTATCTCTTTAAAGGGAAATTCATCTCGAAATGGGGCTTTTATGGGATTCGAACCTGAGATCATGTTTGCATACCAACCATAGGAAAAATAGCTAATCCTTCCTACCTAAAGCTTAACCTTTCAATACGGGATGCATGAACTGTCACACTTAATCCTCGTTCAAAGCTCACACCAAGTCACGAGGATGTTACCCCCCATGCACCACACAAGTCATTCTAAATGACCCTTGGAAATAACATAGAATGGTTACCTACAACAATAAGCCCAGGGATGGGACTTACCTTGGTGGCTTAATTCCGTCTCTTTAAAGGGAAATTCATCTAGAATTGGAGCTTTTATGAGATTCGAACCTGATATCATGTTTTGATACCAAACATAGGAAAAATAGCTAATCCTTCCTACCTAAAGCTTAAGCTTTCAATACGGGACGCTTGAACTGTCACACTTAATCCTCGTTCAAAGCTCTAACCAAGTCACGAGGATGTTACCCCCCATGCACCACACAAGTCATTCTGAATGACCCTTGGAAACAACATAGAAAGGTTACCCACAACAATAAGCCCAGGGATGGGACTTACCACGGTTGCATCATTCTGTCTCTTTAAACGGAAATTCATCTCAAACTGGGGCTTTTATGAGATTCGAACCTGAGATCATGTTTTGATACCAAACATAGGAAAAATAGCTAATCCTTCCTAGCTAAAGCTTAAGCTTTCAATACGGGAAGCTTGAACTATCAAACTTAATCCTCGTTCAAAGCTCTCACCAAGTCACGAGGATGTTACCCCCCATGCACCACACAAGTCATTCTAAATAACTCTTAGACGAGGCATAGAAATGTTACCTACAACAACGAGTCCAGGGATGGGACTTACCTTGGTGGCGTCATTCCGTCTCTTTAAAGGGAAATTCATCTGGAACTGGGGCTTTTATGGGATTCGAACCTCAGATCATGTTTTGATACCAAACATAGGAAAAATAGCTAATCCTTCCTACCTAAAGCTTAAGCTTTCAATACGGAAGGCTTGAACTGTCACACGTAATCCTCGTTCAAAGCTCACACGAAGTCACGAGGATGTTACCCCTTATGCACCACACAAGTCATTCTAAATGACCCTTGGAAACAACATAGAAAGGTTACCCACAACAACGAGCCCAGGGATGGTACTTACCACGGTTGCATCATTCTGTCTCTTTAAACGGAAATTCATCTCGAACTGGGGCTTTTATGAGATTCGAACCTGAGATCATGTTTTGATACCAAATATAGGAAAAATAGCTAATCCTTCCTACCTAAAGCTTAAGCTTTCAATACGGGATGCTTCAACTGTCACACTTAATCCTCGTTCAAAGCTCACACCAAGTCTCGAGGATGTTACACCTTATGCACCACACAAGTCATTCTAAATGACCCTTGGGAACAACATAGAAAGGTTACCTACAACAACGAGCGTAGGGATGGGACTTACCTTGGTTGCGTTATTCTATCTCTTTAAAAAGAAATTCATCTCGAAATGGGGCTTTTATGGGATTCGAACCTGAGATCATGTTTGCATACCAACCATAGGAAAAATAGCTAATCCTTCCTACCTAAAGCTTAACCTTTCAATACGGGATGCATGAACTGTCACACTTAATCCTCGTTCAAAGCTCACACCAAGTCACGAGGATGTTACCCCCCATGCACCACACAAGTCATTCTAAATGACCCTTGGAAATAACATAGAATGGTTACCTACAACAATAAGCCCAGGGATGGGACTTACCTTGGTAGCTTAATTCCGTCTCTTTAAAGGGAAATTCATCTAGAATTGGAGCTTTTATGAGATTCGAACCTGATATCATGTTTTGATACCAAACATAGGAAAAATAGCTAATCCTTCCTACCTAAAGCTTAAGCTTTCAATACGGAAGGCTTGAACTGTCACACGTAATCCTCGTTCAAAGCTCACACGAAGTCACGAGGATGTTACCCCTTATGCACCACACAAGTCATTCTAAATGACCCTTGGAAACAACATAGAAAGGTTACCCACAACAACGAGCCCAGGGATGGTACTTACCTTGGTTGCGTCATTTTGTCTCTTTAAAGGGAAATTCATCTAGAACTGGAGCTTTTATGAGATTCGAACCTGAGATCATGTTTTGATACCAAACATAGGAAAAATAGCTAATCCTTCCTAGCTAAAGCTTAAGCTTTCAATACGGGAAGCTTGAACTGTCAAACTTAATCCTCGTTCAAAGCTCCCACCAAGTCACGAGGATGTTACCCCCCATGCACCACACAAGTCATTCTAAATGACCCTTGGAAATAACATAGAATGGTTACCTACAACAATAAGCCCAGGGATGGGACTTACCTTGGTGGCTTAATTCCGTCTCTTTAAAGGGAAATTCATCTAGAATTGGAGCTTTTATGAGATTCGAACCTGATATCATGTTTTGATACCAAACATAGGAAAAATAGCTAATCCTTCCTACCTAAAGCTTAACCTTTCAATACGGGATGCATGAACTGTCACACTTAATCCTCGTTCAAAGCTCACACCAAGTCACGAGGATGTTACCCCCCATGCACCACACAAGTCATTCTAAATGACCCTTGGAAATAACATAGAATGGTTACCTACAACAATAAGCCCAGGGATGGGACTTACCTTGGTGGCTTAATTCCGTCTCTTTAAAGGGAAATTCATCTAGAATTGGAGCTTTTATGAGATTCGAACCTGATATCATGTTTTGATACCAAACATAGGAAAAATAGCTAATCCTTCCTACCTAAAGCTTAAGCTTTCAATACGAGACGCTTGAACTGTCACACTTAATCCTCGTTCAAAGCTCTAACCAAGTCACGAGGATGTTACCCCCCATGCACCACACAAGTCATTCTGAATGACCCTTGGAAACAACATAGAAAGGTTACCCACAACAATAAGCCCAGGGATGGGACTTACCACGGTTGCATCATTCTGTCTCTTTAAACGGAAATTCATCTCAAACTGGGGCTTTTATGAGATTCGAACCTGAGATCATGTTTTGATACCAAACATAGGAAAAATAGCTAATCCTTCCTAGCTAAAGCTTAAGCTTTCAATACGGGAAGCTTGAACTATCAAACTTAATCCTCGTTCAAAGCTCTCACCAAGTCACGAGGATGTTACCCCCCATGCACCACACAAGTCATTCTAAATAACTCTTGGACGAGGCATAGAAATGTTACCTACAACAACGAGTCCAGGGATGGGACTTACCTTGGTGGCGTCATTCCGTCTCTTTAAAGGGAAATTCATCTGGAACTGGGGCTTTTATGGGATTCGAACCTCAGATCATGTTTTGATACCAAACATAGGAAAAATAGCTAATCCTTCCTACCTAAAGCTTAAGCTTTCAATACGGAAGGCTTGAACTGTCACACGTAATCCTCGTTCAAAGCTCACACGAAGTCACGAGGATGTTACCCCTTATGCACCACACAAGTCATTCTAAATGACCCTTGGAAACAACATAGAAAGGTTACCCACAACAACGAGCCCAGGGATGGTACTTACCACGGTTGCATCATTCTGTCTCTTTAAACGGAAATTCATCTCGAACTGGGGCTTTTATGAGATTCGAACCTGAGATCATGTTTGATACCAAATATAGGAAAAATAGCTAATCCTTCCTACCTAAAGCTTAAGCTTTCAATACGGGATGCTTCAACTGTCACACTTAATCCTCGTTCAAAGCTCACACCAAGTCTCGAGGATGTTACACCTTATGCACCACACAAGTCATTCTAAATGACCCTTGGGAACAACATAGAAAGGTTACCTACAACAACGAGCGTAGGGATGGGACTTACCTTGGTTGCGTTATTCTATCTCTTTAAAAAGAAATTCATCTCGAAATGGGGCTTTTATGGGATTCGAACCTGAGATCATGTTTGCATACCAACCATAGGAAAAATAGCTAATCCTTCCTACCTAAAGCTTAACCTTTCAATAAGGGATGCATGAACTGTCACACTTAATCCTCGTTCAAAGCTCACACCAAGTCACGAGGATGTTACCCCCCATGCACCACACAAGTCATTCTAAATGACCCTTGGAAATAACATAGAATGGTTACCTACAACAATAAGCCCAGGGATGGGACTTACCTTGGTGGCTTAATTCCGTCTCTTTAAAGGGAAATTCATCTAGAATTGGAGCTTTTATGAGATTCGAACCTGATATCATGTTTTGATACCAAACATAGGAAAAATAGCTAATCCTTCCTACCTAAAGCTTAAGCTTTCAATACGGAAGGCTTGAACTGTCACACATAATCCTCGTTCAAAGCTCACACGAAGTCACGAGGATGTTACCCCTTATGCACCACACAAGTCATTCTAAATGACCCTTGGAAACAACATAGAAAGGTTACCCACAACAACGAGCCCAGGGATGGTACTTACCTTGGTTGCGTCATTTTGTCTCTTTAAAGGGAAATTCATCTAGAACTGGAGCTTTTATGAGATTCGAACCTGAGATCATGTTTTGATACCAAACATAGGAAAAATAGCTAATCCTTCCTAGCTAAAGCTTAAGCTTTCAATACGGGAAGCTTGAACTGTCAAACTTAATCCTCGTTCAAAGCTCTCACCAAGTCACGAGGATGTTACCCCCCATGCACCACACAAGTCATTCTAAATGACCCTTGGAAATAACATAGAATGGTTACCTACAACAATAAGCCCAGGGATGGGACTTACCTTGGTGGCTTAATTCCGTCTCTTTAAAGGGAAATTCATCTAGAATTGGAGCTTTTATGAGATTCGAACCTGATATCATGTTTTGATACCAAACATAGGAAAAATAGCTAATCCTTCCTACCTAAAGCTTAAGCTTTCAATACGGAAGGCTTGAACTGTCACACGTAATCCTCGTTCAAAGCTCACACGAAGTCACGGGGATGTTACCCCTTATGCACCACACAAGTCATTCTAAATGACCCTTGGAAACAACATAGAAAGGTTACCCACAACAACGAGCCCAGGGATGGTACTTACCTTGGTTGCGTCATTTTGTCTCTTTAAAGGGAAATTCATCTAGAACTGGAGCTTTTATGAGATTCGAACCTGAGATCATGTTTTGATACCAAACATAGGAAAAATAGCTAATCCTTCCTAGCTAAAGCTTAAGCTTTCAATACGGGAAGCTTGAACTGTCAAACTTAATCCTCGTTCAAAGCTCTCACCAAGTCACGAGGATGTTACCCCCCATGCACCACACAAGTCATTCTAAATGACCCTTGGAAATAACGTAGAATGGTTACCTACAACAATAAGCCCAGGGATGGGACTTACCTTGGTGGCTTAATTCCGTCTCTTTAAAGGGAAATTCATCTAGAATTGGAGCTTTTATGAGATTCGAACCTGATATCATGTTTTGATACCAAACATAGGAAAAATAGCTAATCCTTCCTACCTAAAGCTTAAGCTTTCAATACGGAAGGCTTGAACTGTCACACGTAATCCTCGTTCAAAGCTCACACGAAGTCACGAGGATGTTACCCCTTATGCACCACACAAGTCATTCTAAATGACCCTTGGAAACAACATAGAAAGGTTACCCACAACAACGAGCCCAGGGATGGTACTTACCTTGGTTGCATCATTTTGTCTCTTTAAAGGGAAATTCATCTAGAACTCGAGCTTTTATGAGATTCGAACCTGAGATCATGTTTTGATACCAAACATAGGAAAAATAGCTAATCATTCCTAGCTAAAGCTTAAGCTTTCAATACGGGAAGCTTGAACTGTCAAACTTAATCCTCGTTCAAAGCTCTCACCAAGTCACGAGGATGTTACCCCCCATGCACCACACAAGTCATTCTAAATAACTCTTGGACGAGGCATAGAAATGTTACCTACAACAACGAGTCCAGGGATGGGACTTACCTTGGTGGCGTCATTCCGTCTCTGTAAAGGGAAATTCATCTGGAACTGGGGCTTTTATGGGATTCGAACCTGATATCATGTTTTGATACCAAACATAGGAAAAATAGCTAATCCTTCCTACCTAAAGCTTAAGCTTTCAATACGGAAGGCTTGAACTGTCACACGTAATCCTCGTTCAAAGCTCACACGAAGTCACGAGGATGTTACCCCTTATGCACCACACAAGTCATTCTAAATGACCCTTGGAAACAACATAGAAAGGTTACCCACAACAACGAGCCCAGGGATGGTACTTACCTTGGTTGCGTCATTTTGTCTCTTTAAAGGGAAATTCATCTAGAACTGGAGCTTTTATGAGATTCGAACCTGAGATCATGTTTTGATACCAAACATAGGAAAAATAGCTAATCCTTCCTAGCTAAAGCTTAAGCTTTCAATACGGGAAGCTTGAACTGTCACACTTAATCCTCGTTCAAAGCTCACACCAAGTCTCGAGGATGTTACACCTTATGCACCACACAAGTCATTCTAAATGACCCTTGGGAACAACATAGAAAGGTTACCTACAACAACGAGCGTAGGGATGGGACTTACCTTGGTTGCGTTATTCTATCTCTTTAAAGGGAAATTCATCTCGAAATGGGGCTTTTATGGCATTCGAACCTGAGATCATGATTGCATACCAACCATAGGAAAAATAGCTAATCCTTCCTACCAAAAGCTTAACCTTTCAATACGGGATGCTTGAACTGTCACACTTAATCCTCGTTCAAAGCTCAAACCAAGTCTCGAGGATGTTACCCCCCATGCACCACACAAGTCATTCTAAATGACTCTTGGAAATAACATAGAATGGTTACCTACAACAATAAGCCCAGGAATGGGACTTACCTTGGTGGCTTAATTCCGTCTCTTTAAAGGGAAATTCATCTAGAATTGGAGCTTTTATGAGATTCGAACCTGATATCATGTTTTGATACCAAATAATAGGAAAAATAGCTAATCCTTCCTACCTAAAGCTTAAGCTTTCAATACGGAAGGCTTGAACTGTCACACGTAATCCTCGTTCAAAGCTCACACGAAGTCACGAGGATGTTACCCCTTATGCACCACACAAGTCATTCTAAATGACCCTTGGAAACAACATAGAAAGGTTACCCACAACAACGAGCCCAGGGATGGTACTTACCTTGGTTGCGTCATTTTGTCTCTTTAAAGGGAAATTCATCTAGAACTGGAGCTTTTATGAGATTCGAACCTGAGATCATGTTTTGATACCAAACATAGGAAAAATAGCTAATCCTTCCTAGCTAAAGCTTAAGCTTTCAATACGGGAAGCTTGAACTGTCAAACTAAATCCTCGTTCAAAGCTCTCACCAAGTCACGAGGATGTTACCCCCCATGCACCACACAAGTCATTCTAAATGACCCTTGGAAATAACATAGAATGGTTACCTACAACAATAAGCCCAGGGATGGGACTTACCTTGGTGGCTTAATTCCGTCTCTTTAAAAGGAAATTCATCTAGAATTGGAGCTTTTATGAGATTCGAACCTGATATCATGTTTTGATACCAAACATAGGAAAAATAGCTAATCCTTCCTACCTAAAGCTTAAGCTTTCAATACGGAATGCTTGAACTGTCACACGTAATCCTCGTTCAAAGCTCACACGAAGTCACGAGGATGTTACCCCTTATGCACCACACAAGTCATTCTAAATGACCCTTGGAAACAACATAGAAAGGTTACCCACAACAACGAGCCCATGGATGGTACTTACCTTGGTTGCATCATTTTGTCTCTTTAAAGGGAAATTCATCTAGAACTGGAGCTTTTATGAGATTCGAACCTGAGATCATGTTTTGATACCAAACATAGGAAAAATAGCTAATCCTTCCTACCTAAAGCTTAAGCTTTCAATACGGGAGGCTTGAACTATCAAACTTAATCCTCGTTCAAAGCTCTCACCAAGTCACGAGGATGTTACCCCCCATGCACCACACAAGTCATTCTAAATGACCCTTGGAAATAACATAGAATGGTTACCTACAACAATAAGCCCAGGGATGGTACTTACCACGGTTGCATCATTCTGTCTCTTTAAACGGAAATTCATCTCGAACTGGGGCTTTTATGAGATTCGAACCTGAGATCATGTTTTGATACCAAATATAGGAAAAATAGCTAATCCTTCCTACCTAAAGCTTAAGCTTTCAATACGGGATGCTTGAACTGTCACACTTAATCCTCGTTCAAAGCTCACACCAAGTCACGAGGATGTTACCCCTTATGCACCACACAAGTCATTCTAAATGACCCGTGGGAACAACATAGAAAGGTTACCTACAACAACGAGTCCAGGGATGGGACTTACCTTGGTGGCGTCATTCCGTCTCTTTAAAGGGAAATTCATCTGGAACTGGGGCTTTTATGGGATTCGAACCTGATATCATGTTTTGATACCAAACATAGGAAAAATAGCTAATCCTTCCTACCTAAAGCTTAAGCTTTCAATACGGGAAGTTTGAACTGTTACACTTAATCCTTGTTCAAAGCTCTCACCAAGTCACGAGGATGTTACCCCCCATGCACCACACAAGTCATTCTAAATGACCCTTGGAAACAACATAGAAAGGTTACCCACAACAACGAGCCCAGGGATGGTACTTACCACGGTTGCATCATTCTGTCTCTTTAAACGGAAATTCATCTCGAACTGGGGCTTTTATGAGATTCGAACCTGAGATCATGTTTTGATACCAAATATAGGAAAAATAGCTAATCCTTCCTACCTAAAGCTTAAGCTTTCAATACGGGATGCTTGAACTGTCACACTTAATCCTCCTTCAATGCTCACACCAAGTCTCGAGGATGTTACACCTTATGCACCACACAAGTCATTCTAAATGACCCTTGGGATCAACATAGAAAGGTTACCTACAACAACGAGCGTAGGGATGGTACTTACCTCGGTTGCATCATTCTGTCTCTTTAAAGGGAAATTCATCTCGAACTGGGGCTTTTACGGGATTCGAACCTGATATCATGTTTTGATACCAAACATAGGAAAAATAGCAAATCCTTCCTACCTAAAGCTTAAGCTTTCAATACGGAAGGCTTGAACTGTCACACGTAATCCTCTTTCAAAGCTCACACCAAGTCACGAGGATGGTACCCCTTATGCACCACACAAGTCATTCTAACTGACCCTTGGAAACAACATAGAAAGGTTACCCACAACAACGAGCCCAGGGATGGTACTTACCTTGGTTGCATCATTTTGTCTCTTTAAAGGAAAATTCATCTAGAACTGGAGCTTTTATGAGATTCGAACCTGAGATCATGTTTTGATACCAAACATAGGAAAAATAGCTAATCCTTCCTACCTAAAGCTTAAGCTTTCAATACGGGAGGCTTGAACTATCAAACTTAATCCTCGTTCAAAGCTCTCACCAAGTCACGAGGATGTTACCCCCCATGCACCACACAAGTCATTCTAAATGACCCTTGGAAAAACATAGAAAGGTTACCCACAACAACGAGCCCAGGGATGGTACTTACCTCGGTTGCATTATTCTGTCTCTTTAAACGGAAATTCATCTCGAATTGAGGCTTTTATGAGATTCGAACCTGAGATCATGTTTTGATACCAATTATAGGAAAAATAGCTAATCCTTCCTACCTAAAGCTTAAGCTTTCAATACGGGAAGTTTGAACTGTTACACTTAATCCTTGTTCAAAGCTCTCACCAAGTCACGAGGATGTTACCCCCCATGCACCACACAAGTCATTCTAAATGACCCTTGGAAACAACATAGAAAGGTTACCCACAACAACGAGCCCAGGGATGGTACTTACCTCGGTTGCATTATTCTGTCTCTTTAAACGGAAATTCATCTCGAACTGAGGCTTTTATGAGATTCGAACCTGAGATCATGTTTTGATACCAATTATAGGAAAAATAGCTAATCCTTCCTACCTAAAGCTTAAGCTTTCAATATGGGATGCTTGAACTGTCACACTTAATCCTCGTTCAAAGCTCACACCAAGTCTCGAGGATGTTACACCTTATGCACCACACAAGTCATTCTAAATGACCCTTGGGAACAACATAGAAAGTTTACCTACAACAACTAGCGTATGGATGGTACTTACCTTGGTTGCGTTATTCTGTCTCTTTAAAGGGAAATTCATCTCGAAATGGGGCTTTTATGGGATTCGAACCTGAGATCATGTTTGGATACCAACCATAGGAAAAATAGCTAATCCTTCCTACCTAAAGCTTAAGCTTTCAATACGGGATGCTTGAACTGTCACACTTAATCCTCCTTCAAAGCTCACACCAAGTCTCGAGGATGTTACCCCTTATGCACCACACAAGTCATTCTAAATGACCCTTGGGAACAACATAGAAAGGTTACCTACAACAACGAGCGCAGGGATGGGACTTACCTTGGTTGCGTCATTCTGTCTCTTTAAAGGGAAATTCATCTCGAAATGGGGCTTTTATGGGATTCGAACCTGAGATCATGTTTGGATACCAACCATAGGAAAAATAGCTAATCCTTCCTACCTAAAGCTTAAGCTTTCAATACGGGATGCTTGAACTGTCACACTTAATCCCCCTTCAAAGCTCACACCAAGTCTCGAGGATGTTACTCCTTATGCACCACACAAGTCATTCTAAATGACCCTTGGGAACAACATAGAAAGGTTACCTACAACAACGAGCGCAGGGATGGGACTTACCTTGGTTGCGTCATTCTGTCTCTTTAAAGGGAAATTCATCTCGAAATGGGGCTTTTATGGGATTCGAACCTGAGATCATGTTTGGATACCAAACATAGGAAAAATAGCTAATCCTTCCTACCTAAAGCTTAAGCTTTCAATACGGGACGCTTGAACTGTCACACTTAATCCTCGTTCAAACCTCTAACCAAGTCACGAGGATGTTACCCCCCATGCACCACACAAGTCATTCTGAATGACCCTTGGAAACAACATAGAAAGGTTACCCACAATAATAGGCCCAGGGATGGTACTTACCTCGGTTGCATCATTCTGTCTCTTTAAAGGGAAATTCATCTCGAACTGGGGCTTTTATGGGATTCGAACCTGATATCATGTTTTGATACCAAACATAGGAAAAATAGCAAATCCTTCCTACCTAAAGCTTAAGCTTTCAATACGGAAGGCTTGAACTGTCACACGTAATCCTCTTTCAAAGCTCACACCAAGTCACGAGGATGGTACCCCTTATGCACCACACAAGTCATTCTAACTGACCCTTGGAAACAACATAGAAAGGTTACCCACAACAACGAGCCCAGGGATGGTACTTACCTTGGTTGCATCATTTTGTCTCTTTAAAGGAAAATTCATCTAGAACTGGAGCTTTTATGAGATTCGAACCTGAGATCATGTTTTGATACCAAACATAGGAAAAATAGCTAATCCTTCCTACCTAAAGCTTAAGCTTTCAATACGGGAGGCTTGAACTATCAAACTTAATCCTCGTTCAAAGCTCTCACCAAGTCACGAGGATGTTACCCCCCATGCACCACACAAGTCATTCTAAATGACCCTTGGAAAAACATAGAAAGGTTACCCACAACAACGAGCCCAGGGATGGTACTTACCTCGGTTGCATTATTCTGTCTCTTTAAACGGAAATTCATCTCGAATTGAGGCTTTTATGAGATTCGAACCTGAGATCATGTTTTGATACCAATTATAGGAAAAATAGCTAATCCTTCCAACCTAAAGCTTAAGCTTTCAATACGGGAAGTTTGAACTGTTACACTTAATCCTTGTTCAAAGCTCTCACCAAGTCACGAGGATGTTACCCCCCATGCACCACACAAGTCATTCTAAATGACCCTTGGAAACAACATAGAAAGGTTACCCACAACAACGAGCCCAGGGATGGTACTTACCTCGGTTGCATTATTCTGTCTCTTTAAACGGAAATTCATCTCGAACTGAGGCTTTTATGAGATTCGAACCTGAGATCATGTTTTGATACCAATTATAGGAAAAATAGCTAATCCTTCCTACCTAAAGCTTAAGCTTTCAATATGGGATGCTTGAACTGTCACACTTAATCCTCGTTCAAAGCTCACACCAAGTCTCGAGGATGTTACACCTTATGCACCACACAAGTCATTCTAAATGACCCTTGGGAACAACATAGAAAGTTTACCTACAACAACTAGCGTATGGATGGTACTTACCTTGGTTGCGTTATTCTGTCTCTTTAAAGGGAAATTCATCTCGAAATGGGGCTTTTATGGGATTCGAACCTGAGATCATGTTTGGATACCAACCATAGGAAAAATAGCTAATCCTTCCTACCTAAAGCTTAAGCTTTCAATACGGGATGCTTGAACTGTCACACTTAATCCTCCTTCAAAGCTCACACCAAGTCTCGAGGATGTTACCCCTTATGCACCACACAAGTCATTCTAAATGACCCTTGGGAACAACATAGAAAGGTTACCTACAACAACGAGCGCAGGGATGGGACTTACCTTGGTTGCGTCATTCTGTCTCTTTAAAGGGAAATTCATCTCGAAATGGGGCTTTTATGGGATTCGAACCTGAGATCATGTTTGGATACCAACCATAGGAAAAATAGCTAATCCTTCCTACCTAAAGCTTAAGCTTTCAATACGGGATGCTTGAACTGTCACACTTAATCCCCCTTCAAAGCTCACACCAAGTCTCGAGGATGTTACTCCTTATGCACCACACAAGTCATTCTAAATGACCCTTGGGAACAACATAGAAAGGTTACCTACAACAACGAGCGCAGGGATGGGACTTACCTTGGTTGCGTCATTCTGTCTCTTTAAAGGGAAATTCATCTCGAAATGGGGCTTTTATGGGATTCGAACCTGAGATCATGTTTGGATACCAAACATAGGAAAAATAGCTAATCCTTCCTACCTAAAGCTTAAGCTTTCAATACGGGACGCTTGAACTGTCACACTTAATCCTCGTTCAAACCTCTAACCAAGTCACGAGGATGTTACCCCCCATGCACCACACAAGTCATTCTGAATGACCCTTGGAAACAACATAGAAAGGTTACCCACAATAATAGGCCCAGGGATGGTACTTACCTCGGTTGCATCATTCTGTCTCTTTAAAGGGAAATTCATCTCGAACTGGGGCTTTTATGGGATTCGAACCTGATATCATGTTTTGATACCAAACATAGGAAAAATAGCTAATCCTTCCTACCTAAAGCTTAAGCTTTCAATACGGAAGGCTTGAACTGTCACACGTAATCCTCTTTCAAAGCTCACACCAAGTCACGAGGATGGTACCCCTTATGCACCACACAAGTCATTCTAAATGACCCTTGGAAACAACATAGAAAGGTTACCCACAACAACGAGCCCAGGGATGGTACTTACCTTGGTTGCATCATTTTGTCTCTTTAAAGGGAATTTCATCTAGAACTGGAGCTTTTATGAGATTCGAACCTAAGATCATGTTTTGATACCAAACATAGGAAAAATAGCTAATCCTTCCTACCTAAAGCTTAAGCTTTCAGTACGGGAGGCTTGAACTATCAAACTTAATCCTCGTTCAAAGCTCTCACCAAGTCACGAGGATGTTACCCCCCATGCACCACACAAGTCATTCTAAATGACTCTTGGAAACAACATAGAAATGTTACCTACAACAACGAGTCCAGGGATGGGACTTACCTTGGTGGCGTCATTCCGTCTCTTCAAAGGGAAATTCATCTCGAACTGGGGCTTTTATGGGATTCGAACCTGATATCATGTTTTGATACCAAACATAGGAAAAATAGCTAATCCTTCCTACCTAAAGCTTAAGCTTTCAATACGGGAAGTTTGAACAGTTACACTTAATCCTCGTTCAAAGCTCTCACCAAGTCACGAGGATGTTACCCCCCATGCACCACACAAGTCATTCTAAATGACCCTTGGAAACAACATAGAAAGGTTACCCACAACAACGAACCCAGGGATGGTACTTACCTCGGTTGCATCTTTCTGTCTCTTTAAACGGAAATTCATCTCGAACTGAGGCTTTTATGAGATTCGAACCTGAGATCATGTTTTGACACCAATTATAGGAAAAATAGCTAATCCTTCCTACCTAAAGCTTAAGCTTTCAATACGGGATGCTTGAACTGTCACACTTAATCCTCGTTCAAAGCTCACACCAAGTCTCGAGGATGTTACACCTTATGCACCACACAAGTCATTCTAAATGACCCTTGGGAACAACATAGAAAGGTTACCTACAACAACTAGCGTATGGATGGTACTTACCTTGGTTGCGTTATTCTGTCTCTTTAAAGGGAAATTCATCTCGAAATGGGGCTTTTATGGGATTCGAACCTGAGATCATGTTTGGATACCTACCATAGGAAAAATAGCTAATCCTTCCTACCTAAAGCTTAAGCTTTCAATACGGGATGCTTGAACTGTCACACTTAATCCTCCTTCAAAGCTCACACCAAGTCTCGAGGATGTTACCCCTTATGCACCACACAAGTCATTCTAAATGACCCTTGGGAACAACATAGAAAGGTTACCTACAACAACGAGCGCAGGGATGGGACTTACCTTGGTTGCGTCATTCTGTCTCTTTAAAGGGAAATTCATCTCGAAATGGGGCTTTTATGGGATTCGAACCTGAGATCATGTTTGGATACCAAACATAGGAAAAATAGCTAATCCTTCCTACCTAAAGCTTAAGCTTTCAATACGGGACGCTTGAACTGTCACACTTAATCCTCGTTCAAAGCTCTAACCAAGTCACGAGGATGTTACCCCCCATGCACCACACAAGTCATTCTGAATGACCCTTGGAAACAACATAGAAAGGTTACCCACAATAATAGGCCCAGGGATGGTACTTACCTCGGTTGCATCATTCTGTCTCTTTAAAAGGAAATTCATCTCGAACTGGGGCTTTTATGGGATTCGAACCTGATATCATGTTTTGATACCAAACATAGGAAAAATAGCTAATCCTTCCTACCTAAAGCTTAAGCTTTCAATACGGAAGGCTTGAACTGGCACACGTAATCCTCTTTCAAAGCTCACACCAAGTCACGAGGATGGTACCCCTTATGCACCACACAAGTTATTCTAAATGACCCTTGGAAACAACATAGAAAGGTTACCCACAACAACGAGCCCAGGGATGGTACTTACCTTGGTTGCATCATTTTGTCTCTTTAAAGGGAAATTCATCTAGAATTGGAGCTTTTATGAGATTCGAACCTGAGATCATGTTTTGATACCAAACATAGGAAAAATAGCTAATCCTTCCTACCTAAACCTTAAGCTTTCAATACGGGAGGCTTGAACTATCAAACTTAATCCTCGTTCAAAGCTCTCACCAAGTCACGAGGATGTTACCCCCTATGCACCACACAAGTCATTCTAAATGACCCTTGGAAATAACATAGAATGGTTACCTACAACAATAAGCCCAGGGATGGGACTTACCTTGGTGGCTTAAAACCGTCTCTTTAAAGGGAAATTCATCTAGAATTGGAGCTTTTATGAGATTCGAACCTGATATCATGTTTTGATACCAAACATAGGAAAAATAGCTAATCCTTCCTACCTAAAGCTTAAGCTTTCAATACGGAAGGCTTGAACTGTCACACGTAATCCTCGTTCAAAGCTCACACGAAGTCACGAGGATGTTACCCCTTATGCACCACACAAGTCATTCTAAATGACCCTTGGAAACAACATAGAAAGGTTACCCACAACAACGAGCCCAGGGATGGTACTTACCTTGGTTGCGTCATTATTTCTCTATAAAGGGAAATTCATCTAGAACTGGAGCTTTTATGAGATTCGAACCTGAGATCATGTTTGGATACCAAACATAGGAAAAATAGCTAATCCTTCCTAGCTAAAGCTTAAGCTTTCAATACGAGAAGCTTGAACTGTCACACTTAATCCTCGTTCAAAGCTCTCACCAAGTCACGAGGATGTTACCCCCCATGCACCACACAAGTCATTCTAAATGACCCTTGGAAACAACATAGAAAGGTTACCCACAACAACGAACCCAGGGATGGTACTTACCTCGGTTGCATCATTCTGTCTCTTTAAACGGAAATTCATCTCGAACTGAGGCTTTTATGAGATTCGAACCTGAGATCATGTTTTGATACCAATTATAGGAAAAATAGCTAATCCTTCCTACCTAAAGCTTAAGCTTTCAATACGGGATGCTTGAACTGTCACACTTAATCCTCGTTCAAAGCTCACACCAAGTCTCGAGGATGTTACACCTTATGCACCACACAAGTCATTCTAAATGACCCTTGGGAACAACATAGAAAGGTTACCTACAACAACTAGCGTATGGATGGTACTTACCTTGGTTGCGTTATTCTGTCTCTTTAAAGGGAAATTCATCTCGAAATGGGGCTTTTATGGGATTCGAACCTGAGATCATGTTTGGATACCAACCATAGGAAAAATAGCTAATCCTTCCTACCTAAAGCTTAAGCTTTCAATACGGGATGCTTGAACTGTCACACTTAATCCTCCTTCAAAGCTCACGCCAAGTCTCGAGGATGTTACCCCTTATGCACCACACAAGTCATTCTAAATGACCCTTGGGAACAACATAGAAAGGTTACCTACAACAACGAGCGCAGGGATGGGACTTACCTTGGTTGCGTCATTCTGTCTCTTTAAAGGGAAATTCATCTCGAAATGGGGCTTTTATGGGATTCGAACCTGAGATCATGTTTGGATACCAAACATAGGAAAAATAGCTAATCCTTCCTACCTAAAGCTTAAGCTTTCAATACGGGACGCTTGAACTGTCACACTTAATCCTCGTTCAAAGCTCTAACCAAGTCACGAGGATGTTACCCCCCATGCACCACACAAGTCATTCTGAATGACCCTTGGAAACAACATAGAAAGGTTACCCACAATAATAGGCCCAGGGATGGTACTTACCTCGGTTGCATCATTCTGTCTCTTTAAAAGGAAATTCATCTCGAACTGGGGCTTTTATGGGATTCGAACCTGATATCATGTTTTGATACCAAACATAGGAAAAATAGCTAATCCTTCCTACCTAAAGCTTAAGCTTTCAATACGGAAGGCTTGAACTGTCACACGTAATCCTCTTTCAAAGCTCACACCAAGTCACGAGGATGGTACCCCTTATGCACCACACAAGTTATTCTAAATGACCCTTGGAAACAACATAGAAAGGTTACCCACAACAACGAGCCCAGGGATGGTACTTACCTTGGTTGCATCATTTTGTCTCTTTAAAGGGAAATTCATCTAGAACTGGAGCTTTTATGAGATTCGAACCTGAGATCATGTTTTGATACCAAACATAGGAAAAATAGCTAATCCTTCCTACCTAAACCTTAAGCTTTCAATACGGGAGGCTTGAACTATCAAACTTAATCCTCGTTCAAAGCTCTCACCAAGTCACGAGGATGTTACCCCCCATGCACCACACAAGTCATTCTAAATGACCCTTGGAAATAACATAGAATGGTTACCTACAACAATAAGCCCAGGGATGGGACTTACCTTGGTGGCTTAAAACCGTCTCTTTAAAGGGAAATTCATCTAGAATTGGAGCTTTTATGAGATTCGAACCTGATATCATGTTTTGATACCAAACATAGGAAAAATAGCTAATCCTTCCTACCTAAAGCTTAAGCTTTCAATACGGAAGGCTTGAACTGTCACACGTAATCCTCGTTCAAAGCTCACACGAAGTCACGAGGATGTTACCCCTTATGCACCACACAAGTCATTCTAAATGACCCTTGGAAACAACATAGAAAGGTTACCCACAACAACGAGCCCAGGGATGGTACTTACCTTGGTTGCGTCATTTTTTCTCTATAAAGGGAAATTCATCTAGAACTGGAGCTTTTATGAGATTCGAACCTGAGATCATGTTTTGATACCAAACATAGGAAAAATAGCTAATCCTTCCTAGCTAAAGCTTAAGCTTTCAATACGGGAAGCTTGAACTGTCACACTTAATCCTCGTTCAAAGCTCTCACCAAGTCACGAGGATGTTACCCCCCATGCACCACACAAGTCATTCTAAATGACCCTTGGAAACAACATAGAAAGGTTACCCACAACAACGAACCCAGGGATGGTACTTACCTCGGTTGCATCATTCTGTCTCTTTAAACGGAAATTCATCTCGAACTGAGGCTTTTATGAGATTCGAACCTGAGATCATGTTTTGATACCAATTATAGGAAAAATAGCTAATCCTTCCTACCTAAAGCTTAAGCTTTCAATACGGGATGCTTGAACTGTCACACTTAATCCTCGTTCAAAGCTCACACCAAGTCTCGAGGATGTTACACCTTATGCACCACACAAGTCATTCTAAATGACCCTTGGGAACAACATAGAAAGGTTACCTACAACAATGAGCGCAGGGATGCGACTTACCTTGGTTGCGTCATTCTGTCTCTTTAAAGGGAAATTCATCTCGAAATGGGGCTTTTATGGGATTCGAACCTGAGATCATGTTTGGATAACAAAACATAGGAAAAATAGCTAATCCTTCCTACCTAAAGCTTAAGCTTTCAATACGGGAGGCTTGAACTATCAAACTTAATCCTCGTTCAAAGCTCTCACCAAGTCACGAGGATGTTACCCCCCATGCACCACACAAGTCATTCTAAATGACTCTTGGAAACAACATAGAAATGTTACCTACAACAACGAGTCCAGGGATGGGACTTACCTTGGTGGCGTCATTCCGTCTCTTTAAAGGGAAATTCATCTCGAACTGGGGCTTTTATGGGATTCGAACCTGATATCATGTTTTGATACCAAACATAGGAAAAATAGCTAATCCTTCCTACCTAAAGCTTAAGCGTTCAATACGGAAGGCTTGAACTATCACACGTAATCCTCTTTCAAAGCTCACACCAAGTCACGAGGATGGTACCCCTTATGCACCACACAAGTCATTCTAAATGACCCTTGGAAACAACATAGAAAGGTTACCCACAACAACGAGCCCAGGGATGGTACTTACCTTGGTTGCATCATTTTGTCTCTTTAAAGGGAAATTCATCTAGAACTGGAGCTTTTATGAGATTCGAACCTGAGATCATGTTTTGATACCAAACAAAGGAAAAATAGCTAATCCTTCCTACCTAAAGCTTAAGCTTTCAATACGGGAGGCTTGAACTATCAAACTTAATCCTCGTTCAAAGCTCTCACCAAGTCACGAGGATGTTACCCCCCATGCACCACACAAGTCATTCTAAATGACCCTTGGAAATAACATAGAATGGTTACCTACAACAATAAGCCCAGGGATGGTACTTACCTTGGTGGCTTAAAACCGTCTCTTTAAAGGAAAATTCATCTAGAATTGGAGCTTTTATGAGATTCGAACCTGATATCATGTTTTGATACCAAACATAGGAAAAATAGCTAATCCTTCCTACCTAAAGCTTAAGCTTTCAATACGGAAGGCTTGAACTGTCACACGTAATCCTCGTTCAAAGCTCACACGAAGTCACGAGGATGTTACCCCTTATGCAACACACAAGTCATTCTAAATGTCCCTTGGAAACAACATAGAAAGGTTACCCACAACAACGAGCCCAGGGATGGTACTTAACTTGGTTGCGTCATTTTGTCTCTTTAAAGGGAAATTCATCTAGAACTGTAGCTTTTATGAGATTCGAACCTAAGATCATGTTTTGATACCAAACATAGGAAAAATAGCTAATCCTTCCTAGCTAAAGCTTAAGCTTTCAATACGGGAAGCTTGAACTGTCACACTTAATCCTCGTTCAAAGCTCTCACCAAGTCACGAGGATGTTACCCCTTATGCACCACACAAGTCATTCTAAATGACCCTAGGAAACAACATAGAAAGGTTACCCACAACAATAAGCCCAGGGATGGTACTTACCTTGGTGGCGTCATTCCGTCTCTTTAAAGGGAAATTCATCTAGAATTGGAGCTTTTATGAGATTCGAACCTGAGATCATGTTTTGATACCAAACATAGGAAAAATAGCTAATCCATCCTACCTAAAGCTTAAGCTTTCAATACGGAGGCTTGAACTGTCACACGTAATCCTCGTTCAAAGCTCACACCAAGTCACGAGGATATTACCCCTTATGCACCACACAAGTCATTCTAAATGACCCTTGGAAACAACATAGAAAGGTTACCCACAACAATGAGCCCAGGGATGGTACTTACCTCGGTTGCATCATTCTGTCTCTTTAAACGGAAATTCATCTCGAACTGAGGCTTTTATGAGATTCGAACCTAAGATCATGTTTTGATACCAATTATAGGAAAAATAGCTAATCCTTCCTACCTAAAGCTTAAGCTTTCAATACGGGATGCTTGAACTGTCACACTTAATCCTCGTTCAAAGCTCACACCAAGTCTCGAGGATGTTACACCTTATGCACCACACAAGTCATTCTAAATGACCCTTGGGAACAACATAGAAAGGTTACCTACAACAACTAGCGTATGGATGGTACTTACCTTGGTTGCGTTATTCTGTCTCTTTAAAGGGAAATTCATCTCGAAATGGGGCTTTTATGGGATTCGAACCTGAGATCATGTTTGGATACCAACCATAAGAAAAATAGCTAATCCTTCCTACCTAAAGCTTAAGCTTTCAATACGGGATGCTTGAACTGTCACACTTAATCCTCCTTCAAAGCTCACACCAAGTCTCGAGGATGTTACCCCTTATGCACCACACAAGTCATTCTAAATGACCCTTGGGAACAACATAGAAAGGTTACCTACAACAACGAGCGCAGGGATGGGACTTACCTTGGTTGCGTCATTCTGTCTCTTTAAAGGGAAATTCATCCCGAAATGGGGCTTTTATGGGATTCGAACCTGCGATCATGTTTGGATACCAAACATAGGAAAAATAGCTAATCCTTCCTACCTAAAGCTTAAGCTTTCAATACGGGACGCTTGAACTGTCACACTTAATCCTCGTTCAAAGCTCTAACCAAGTCACGAGGATGTTACCCCCATGCACCACACAAGTCATTCTGAATGACCCTTGGAAACAACATAGAAAGGTTACCCACAATAATAGGCCCAGGGATGGTACTTACCTCGGTTGCATCATTCTGTCTCTTTAAAAGGAAATTCATCTCGAACTGGGGCTTTTATGGGATTCGAACCTGATATCATGTTTTGATACCAAACATAGGAAAAATAGCTAATCCTTCCTACCTAAAGCTTAAGCTTTCAATACGGAAGGCTTGAACTGTCACACGTAATCCTCTTTCAAAGCTCACACCAAGTCACGAGGATGGTACCCCTTATGCACCACACAAGTTATTCTACATGACCCTTGGAAACAACATAGAAAGGTTACCCACAACAACGAGCCCAGGGATGGTACTTACCTTGGTTGCATCATTTTGTCTCTTTAAAGGGAAATTCATCTAGAACTGGAGCTTTTATGAGATTCGAACCTGAGATCATGTTTTGATACCAAACATAGGAAAAATAGCTAATCCTTCCTACCTAAACCTTAAGCTTTCAATACGGGAGGCTTGAACTATCAAACTTAATCCTCGTTCAAAGCTCTCACCAAGTCACGAGGATGTTACCCCCCATGCACCACACAAGTCATTCTAAATGACTCTTGGAAACAACATAGAAATGTTACCTACAACAACGAGTCCAGGGATGGGACTTACCTTGGTGGCGTCATTCCGTCTCTTTAAAGGGAAATTCATCTCGAACTGGGGCTTTTATGGGATTCGAACCTGATATCATGTTTTGATACCAAACATAGGAAAAATAGCTAATCCTTCCTACCTAAAGCTTAAGCGTTCAATACGGAAGGCTTGAACTATCACACGTAATCCTCTTTCAAAGCTCACACCAAGTCACGAGGATGGTACCCCTTATGCACCACACAAGTCATTCTAAATGACCCTTGGAAACAACATAGAAAGGTTACCCACAACAACGAGCCCAGGGATGGTACTTACCTTGGTTGCATCATTTTGTCTCTTTAAAGGGAAATTCATCTAGAACTGGAGCTTTTATGAGATTCGAACCTGAGATCATGTTTTGATACCAAACAAAGGAAAAATAGCTAATCCTTCCTACCTAAAGCTTAAGCTTTCAATACGGGATGCTTGAACTGTCACACTTAATCCTCGTTCAAAGCTCACACCAAGTCTCGAGGATGTTACACCTTATGCACCACACAAGTCATTCTAAATGACCCTTGGGAACAACATAGAAAGGTTACCTACAACAACTAGCGTATGGATGGTACTTACCTTGGTTGCGTTATTCTGTCTCTTTAAAGGGAAATTCATCTCGAAATGGGGCTTTTATGAGATTCGAACCTGAGATCATGTTTGGATACCAACCATAGGAAAAATAGCTAATCCTTCCTACCTAAAGCTTAAGCTTTCAATACGGGATGCTTGAACTGTCACACTTAATCCTCCTTCAAAGCTCACACCAAGTCTCGAGGATGTTACCCCTTATGCACCACACAAGTCATTCTAAATGACCCTTGGGAACAACATAAAAAGGTTACCTACAACAACGAGCGCAGGGATGGGACTTACCTTGGTTCCGTCATTCTGTCTCTTTAAAGGGAAATTCATCTCGAAATGGGGCTTTTATGGGATTCGAACCTGCGATCATGTTTGGATACCAAACATAGGAAAAATAGCTAATCCTTCCTACCTAAAGCTTAAGCTTTCAATACGGGACGCTTGAACTGTCACACTTAATCCTCGTTCAAAGCTCTAACCAAGTCACGAGGATGTTACCCCCCATGCACCACACAAGTCATTCTGAATGACCCTTGGAAACAACATAGAAAGGTTACCCACAATAATAGGCCCAGGGATGGTACTTACCTCGGTTGCATCATTCTGTCTCTTTAAAAGGAAATTCATCTCGAACTGGGGCTTTTATGGGATTCGAACCTGATATCATGTTTTGATACCAAACATAGGAAAAATAGCTAATCCTTCCTACCTAAAGCTTAAGCTTTCAATACGGAAGGCTTGAACTGTCACACGTAATCCTCTTTCAAAGCTCACACCAAGTCACGAGGATGGTACCCCTTATGCACCACACAAGTTATTCTACATGACCCTTGGAAACAACATAGAAAGGTTACCCACAACAACGAGCCCAGGGATGGTACTTACCTTGGTTGCATCATTTTGTCTCTATAAAGGGAAATTCATCTAGAACTGGAGCTTTTATGAGATTCGAACCTGAGATCATGTTTTGATACCAAACATAGGAAAAATAGCTAATCCTTCCTACCTAAACCTTAAGCTTTCAATACGGGAGGCTTGAACTATCAAACTTAATCCTCGTTCAAAGCTCTCACCAAGTCACGAGGATGTTACCCCCCATGCACCACACAAGTCATTCTAAATGACTCTTGGAAACAACATAGAAATGTTACCTACAACAACGAGTCCAGGGATGGGACTTACCTTGGTGGCGTCATTCCGTCTCTTTAAAGGGAAATTCATCTCGAACTGGGGCTTTTATGGGATTCGAACCTGATATCATGTTTTGATACCAAACATAGGAAAAATAGCTAATCCTTCCTACCTAAAGCTTAAGCGTTCAATACGGAAGGCTTGAACTATCACACGTAATCCTCTTTCAAAGCTCACACCAAGTCACGAGGATGGTACCCCTTATGCACCACACAAGTCATTCTAAATGACCCTTGGAAACAACATAGAAAGGTTACCCACAACAACGAGCCCAGGGATGGTACTTACCTTGGTTGCATCATTTTGTCTCTTTAAAGGGAAATTCATCTAGAACTGGAGCTTTTATGAGATTCGAACCTGAGATCATGTTTTGATACCAAACAAAGGAAAAATAGCTAATCCTTCCTACCTAAAGCTTAAGCTTTCAATACGGGAGGCTTGAACTATCAAACTTAATCCTCGTTCAAAGCTCTCACCAAGTCACGAGGATGTTACCCCCCATGCACCACACAAGTCATTCTAAATGACCCTTGGAAATAACATAGAATGGTTACCTACAACAATAAGCCCAGGGATGGGACTTACCTTGGTGGCTTAAAACCGTCTCTTTAAAGGAAAATTCATCTAGAATTGGAGCTTTTATGAGATTCGAACCTGATATCATGTTTTGATCCCAAACATAGGAAAAATAGCTAATCCTTCCTACCTAAAGCTTAAGCTTTCAATACGGAAGGCTTGAACTGTCACACGTAATCCTCGTTCAAAGCTCACACGAAGTCACGAGGATGTTACCCCTTATGCAACACACAAGTCATTCTAAATGTCCCTTGGAAACAACATAGAAAGGTTACCCACAACAACGAGCCCAGGGATGGTACTTAACTTGGTTGCGTCATTTTGTCTCTTTAAAGGGAAATTCATCTAGAACTGGAGCTTTTATGCGATTCGAACCTGAGATCATGTTTTGATACCAAACATAGGAAAAATAGCTAATCCTTCCTACCTAAAGCTTAAGCGTTCAATACGGAAGGCTTGAACTATCACACGTAATCCTCTTTCAAAGCTCACACCAAGTCACGAGGATGGTACCCCTTATGCACCACACAAGTCATTCTAAATGACCCTTGGAAACAACATAAAAAGGTTACCCACAACAACGAGCCCAGGGATGGTACTTACCTTGGTTGCATCATTTTGTCTCTTTAAAGGGAAATTCATCTAGAACTGGAGCTTTTATGAGATTCGAACCTGAGATCATGTTTTGATACCAAACAAAGGAAAAATAGCTAATCCTTCCTACCTAAAGCTTAAGCTTTCAATACGGGAGGCTTGAACTATCAAACTTAATCCTCGTTCAAAGCTCTCACCAAGTCACGAGGATGTTACCCCCCATGCACCACACAAGTCATTCTAAATGACCCTTGGAAATAACATAGAATGGTTACCTACAACAATAACCCCAGGGATGGGACTTACCTTGGTGGCTTAAAACCGTCTCTTTAAAGGAAAATTCATCTAGAATTGGAGCTTTTATGAGATTCGAACCTGATATCATGTTTTGATACCAAACATAGGAAAAATAGCTAATCCTTCCTACCTAAAGCTTAAGCTTTCAATACGGAAGGCTTGAACTGTCACACGTAATCCTCGTTCAAAGCTCACACGAAGTCACGAGGATGTTACCCCTTATGCAACACACAAGTCATTCTAAATGTCCCTTGGAAACAACATAGAAAGGTTACCCACAACAACGAGCCCAGGGATGGTACTTAACTTGGTTGCGTCATTTTGTCTCTTTAAAGGGAAATTCATCTAGAACTGGAGCTTTTATGAGATTCGAACCTGAGATCATGTTTTGATACCAAACATAGGAAAAATAGCTAATCCTTCCTAGCTAAAGCTTAAGCTTTCAATACGGGAAGCTTGAACTGTCACACTTAATCCTCGTTCAAAGCTCTCACCAAGTCACGAGGATGTTACCCCTTATGCACCACACAAGTCATTCTAAATGACCCTAGGAAACAACATAGAAAGGTTACCCACAACAATAAGCCCAGGGATGGTACTTACCTTGGTGGCGTCATTCCGTCTCTTTAAAGGGAAATTCATCTAGAATTGGAGCTTTTATGAGATTCGAACCTGAGATCATGTTTTGATACCAAACATAGGAAAAATAGCTAATCCTTCCTACCTAAAGCTTAAGCTTTCAATACGGAGGCTTGAACTGTCACACGTAATCCTCGTTCAAAGCTCACACCAAGTCACGAGGATATTACCCCTTATGCACCACACAAGTCATTCTAAATGACCCTTGGAAACAACATAGAAAGGTTACCCACAACAATGAGCCCAGGGATGGTACTTACCTCGGTTGCATCATTCTGTCTCTTTAAACGGAAATTCATCTCGAACTGAGGCTTTTATGAGATTCGAACCTAAGATCATGTTTTGATACCAATTATAGGAAAAATAGCTAATCCTTCCTACCTAAAGCTTAAGCTTTCAATACGGGATGCTTGAACTGTCACACTTAATCCTCGTTCAAAGCTCACACCAAGTCTCGAGGATGTTACACCTTATGCACCACACAAGTCATTCTAAATGACCCTTGGGAACAACATAGAAAGGTTACCTACAACAACTAGCGTATGGATGGTACTTACCCTGGTTGCGTTATTCTGTCTCTTTAAAGGGAAATTCATCTCGAAATGGGGCTTTTATGGGATTCGAACCTGAGATCATGTTTGGATACCAACCATAGGAAAAATAGCTAATCCTTCCTACCTAAAGCTTAAGCTTTCAATACGGAGGCTTGAACTGTCACACGTAATCCTCGTTCAAAGCTCACACCAAGTCACGAGGATATTACCCCTTATGCACCACACAAGTCATTCTAAATAACCCTTGGAAACAACATAGAAAGGTTACCCACAACAATGAGCCTAGGGATGGTACTTACCTCGGTTGCATCATTCTGTCTCTTTAAACGGAAATTCATCTCGAACTGAGGCTTTTATGAGATTCGAACCTAAGATCATGTTTTGATACCAATTATAGGAAAAATAGCTAATCCTTCCTACCTAAAGCTTAAGCTTTCAATACGGGATGCTTGAACTGTCACACTTAATCCTCGTTCAAAGCTCACACCAAGTCTCGAGGATGTTACACCTTATGCACCACACAAGTCATTCTAAATGACCCTTGGGAACAACATAGAAAGGTTACCTACAACAACTAGCGTATGGATGGTACTTACCTTGGTTGCGTTATTCTGTCTCTTTAAAGGGAAATTCATCTCGAAATGGGGCTTTTATGGGATTCGAACCTGATATCATGTTTTGATACCAAACATAGGAAAAATAGCTAATCCTTCCTACCTAAAGCTTAAGCTTTCAATACGGAAGGCTTGAACTGTCACACGTAATCCTCTTTCAAAGCTCACACCAAGTCACGAGGATGGTACCCCTTATGCACCACACAAGTCTTCTAAATGACCCTTGGAAACAACATAGAAAGGTTACCCACAACAACGAGCCCAGGGATGGTACTTACCTTGGTTGCATCATTTTGTCTCTTTAAAGGGAAATTCATCTAGAACTGGAGCTTTTATGAGATTCGAACCTGAGATCATGTTTTGATACCAAACAAAGGAAAAATAGCTAATCCTTCCGACCTAAAGCTTAAGCTTTCAATACGGGAGGCTTGAACTATCAAACTTAATCCTCGTTCAAAGCTCTCACCAAGTCACGAGGATGTTACCCCCCATGCACCACACAAGTCATTCTAAATGACCCTTGGAAATAACATAGAATGGTTACCTACAACAATAACCCCAGGGATGGGACTTACCTTGGTGGCTTAAAACCGTCTCTTTAAAGGAAAATTCATCTAGAATTGGAGCTTTTATGAGATTCGAACCTGATATCATGTTTTGATACCAAACATAGGAAAAATAGCTAATCCTTCCTACCTAAAGCTTAAGCTTTCAATACGGAAGGCTTGAACTGTCACACGTAATCCTCGTTCAAAGCTCACACGAAGTCACGAGGATGTTACCCCTTATGCAACACACAAGTCATTCTAAATGTCCCTTGGAAACAACATAGAAAGGTTACCCACAACAACGAGCCCAGGGATGGTACTTAACTTGGTTGCGTCATTTTGTCTCTTTAAAGGGAAATTCATCTAGAACTGGAGCTTTTATGAGATTCGAACCTGAGATCATGTTTTGATACCAAACATAGGAAAAATAGCTAATCCTTCCTAGCTAAAGCTTAAGCTTTCAATACGGGAAGCTTGAACTGTCACACTTAATCCTCGTTCAAAGCTCTCACCAAGTCACGAGGATGTTACCCCTTATGCACCACACAAGTCATTCTAAATGACCCTAGGAAACAACATAGAAAGGTTACCCACAACAATAAGCCCAGGGATGGTACTTACCTTGGTGGCGTCATTCCGTCTCTTTAAAGGGAAATTCATCTAGAATTGGAGCTTTTATGAGATTCGAACCTGAGATCATGTTTTGATACCAAACATAGGAAAAATAGCTAATCCTTCCTACCTAAAGCTTAAGCTTTCAATACGGAGGCTTGAACTGTCACACGTAATCCTCGTTCAAAGCTCACACCAAGTCACGAGGATATTACCCCTTATGCACCACACAAGTCATTCTAAATGACCCTTGGAAACAACATAGAAAGGTTACCCACAACAATGAGCCCAGGGATGGTACTTACCTCGGTTGCATCATTCTGTCTCTTTAAACGGAAATTCATCTCGAACTGAGGCTTTTATGAGATTCGAACCTAAGATCATGTTTTGATACCAATTATAGGAAAAATAGCTAATCCTTCCTACCTAAAGCTTAAGCTTTCAATACGGGATGCTTGAACTGTCACACTTAATCCTCGTTCAAAGCTCACACCAAGTCTCGAGGATGTTACACCTTATGCACCACACAAGTCATTCTAAATGACCCTTGGGAACAACATAGAAAGGTTACCTACAACAACTAGCGTATGGATGGTACTTACCCTGGTTGCGTTATTCTGTCTCTTTAAAGGGAAATTCATCTCGAAATGGGGCTTTTATGGGATTCGAACCTGAGATCATGTTTGGATACCAACCATAGGAAAAATAGCTAATCCTTCCTACCTAAAGCTTAAGCTTTCAATACGGAGGCTTGAACTGTCACACGTAATCCTCGTTCAAAGCTCACACCAAGTCACGAGGATATTACCCCTTATGCACCACACAAGTCATTCTAAATAACCCTTGGAAACAACATAGAAAGGTTACCCACAACAATGAGCCTAGGGATGGTACTTACCTCGGTTGCATCATTCTGTCTCTTTAAACGGAAATTCATCTCGAACTGAGGCTTTTATGAGATTCGAACCTAAGATCATGTTTTGATACCAATTATAGGAAAAATAGCTAATCCTTCCTACCTAAAGCTTAAGCTTTCAATACGGGATGCTTGAACTGTCACACTTAATCCTCGTTCAAAGCTCACACCAAGTCTCGAGGATGTTACACCTTATGCACCACACAAGTCATTCTAAATGACCCTTGGGAACAACATAGAAAGGTTACCTACAACAACTAGCGTATGGATGGTACTTACCTTGGTTGCGTTATTCTGTCTCTTTAAAGGGAAATTCATCTCGAAATGGGGCTTTTATGGGATTCGAACCTGATATCATGTTTTGATACCAAACATAGGAAAAATAGCTAATCCTTCCTACCTAAAGCTTAAGCTTTCAATACGGAAGGCTTGAACTGTCACACGTAATCCTCTTTCAAAGCTCACACCAAGTCACGAGGATGGTACCCCTTATGCACCACACAAGTCTTCTAAATGACCCTTGGAAACAACATAGAAAGGTTACCCACAACAACGAGCCCAGGGATGGTACTTACCTTGGTTGCATCATTTTGTCTCTTTAAAGGGAAATTCATCTAGAACTGGAGCTTTTATGAGATTCGAACCTGAGATCATGTTTTGATACCAAACAAAGGAAAAATAGCTAATCCTTCCGACCTAAAGCTTAAGCTTTCAATACGGGAGGCTTGAACTATCAAACTTAATCCTCGTTCAAAGCTCTCACCAAGTCACGTGGATGTTACCCCCCATGCACCACACAAGTCATTCTAAATGACCCTTGGAAATAACATAGAATGGTTACCTACAACAATAACCCCAGGGATGGGACTTACCTTGGTGGCTTAAAACCGTCTCTTTAAAGGAAAATTCATCTAGAATTGGAGCTTTTATGAGATTCGAACCTGATATCATGTTTTGATACCAAACATAGGAAAAATAGCTAATCCTTCCTACCTAAAGCTTAAGCTTTCAATACGGAAGGCTTGAACTGTCACACGTAATCCTCGTTCAAAGCTCACACGAAGTCACGAGGATGTTACCCCTTATGCAACACACAAGTCATTCTAAATGTCCCTTGGAAACAACATAGAAAGGTTACCCACAACAACGAGCCCAGGGATGGTACTTAACTTGGTTGCGTCATTTTGTCTCTTTAAAGGGAAATTCATCTAGAACTGGAGCTTTTATGAGATTCGAACCTGAGATCATGTTTTGATACCAAACATAGGAAAAATAGCTAATCCTTCCTAGCTAAAGCTTAAGCTTTCAATACGGGAAGCTTGAACTGTCACACTTAATCCTCGTTCAAAGCTCTCACCAAGTCACGAGGATGTTACCCCTTATGCACCACACAAGTCATTCTAAATGACCCTAGGAAACAACATAGAAAGGTTACCCACAACAATAAGCCCAGGGATGGTACTTACCTTGGTGGCGTCATTCCGTCTCTTTAAAGGGAAATTCATCTAGAATTGGAGCTTTTATGAGATTCGAACCTGAGATCATGTTTTGATACCAAACATAGGAAAAATAGCTAATCCTTCCTACCTAAAGCTTAAGCTTTCAATACGGAGGCTTGAACTGTCACACGTAATCCTCGTTCAAAGCTCACACCAAGTCACGAGGATATTACCCCTTATGCACCACACAAGTCATTCTAAATGACCCTTGGAAACAACATAGAAAGGTTACCCACAACAATGAGCCCAGGGATGGTACTTACCTCGGTTGCATCATTCTGTCTCTTTAAACGGAAATTCATCTCGAACTGAGGCTTTTATGAGATTCGAACCTAAGATCATGTTTTGATACCAATTATAGGAAAAATAGCTAATCCTTCCTACCTAAAGCTTAAGCTTTCAATACGGGATGCTTGAACTGTCACACTTAATCCTCGTTCAAAGCTCACACCAAGTCTCGAGGATGTTACACCTTATGCACCACACAAGTCATTCTAAATGACCCTTGGGAACAACATAGAAAGGTTACCTACAACAACTAGCGTATGGATGGTACTTACCTTGGTTGCGTTATTCTGTCTCTTTAAAGGGAAATTCATCTCGAAATGGGGCTTTTATGGGATTCGAACCTGAGATCATGTTTGGATACCAACCATAGGAAAAATAGCTAATCCTTCCTACCTAAAGCTTAAGCTTTCAATACGGAGGCTTGAACTGTCACACGTAATCCTCGTTCAAAGCTCACACCAAGTCACGAGGATATTACCCCTTATGCACCACACAAGTCATTCTAAATGACCCTTGGAAACAACATAGAAAGGTTACCCACAACAATGAGCCCAGGGATGGTACTTACCTCGGTTGCATCATTCTGTCTCTTTAAACGGAAATTCATCTCGAACTGAGGCTTTTATGAGATTCGAACCTAAGATCATGTTTTGATACCAATTATAGGAAAAATAGCTAATCCTTCCTACCTAAAGCTTAAGCTTTCAATACGGGATGCTTGAACTGTCACACTTAATCCTCGTTCAAAGCTCACACCAAGTCTCGAGGATGTTACACCTTATGCACCACACAAGTCATTCTAAATGACCCTTGGGAACAACATAGAAAGGTTACCTACAACAACTAGCGTATGGATGGTACTTACCTTGGTTGCGTTATTCTGTCTCTTTAAAGGGAAATTCATCTCGAAATGGGGCTTTTATGGGATTCGAACCTGATATCATGTTTTGATACCAAACATAGGAAAAATAGCTAATCCTTCCTACCTAAAGCTTAAGCTTTCAATACGGAAGGCTTGAACTGTCACACGTAATCCTCTTTCAAAGCTCACACCAAGTCACGAGGATGGTACCCCTTATGCACCACACAAGTCTTCTAAATGACCCTTGGAAACAACATAGAAAGGTTACCCACAACAACGAGCCCAGGGATGGTACTTACCTTGGTTGCATCATTTTGTCTCTTTAAAGGGAAATTCATCTAGAACTGGAGCTTTTATGAGATTCGAACCTGAGATCATGTTTTGATACCAAACATAGGAAAAATAGCTAATCCTTCCTACCTAAAGCTTAAGCTTTCAATACGGGAGGCTTGAACTATCAAACTTAATCCTCGTTCAAAGCTCTCACCAAGTCACGAGGATGTTACCCCCCATGCACCACACAAGTCATTCTAAATGACCCTTAGAAATAACATAGAAAGGTTACCCACAACAACCAGCCCAGGGATGGTACTTACCTTGGTGGCTTAATTCCGTCTCTTTAAAGGGAAATTCATCTAGAATTGGAGCTTTTATGAGATTCGAACCTGATATCATGTTTTGATACCAAACATAGGAAAAATAGCTAATCCTTTCTACCTAAAGCTTAAGCTTTCAATACGGAAGGCTTGAACTGTAACACGTAATCCTCGTTCAAAGCTCACACGAAGTCAAGAGGATGTTACCCCTTATGCACCACACAAGTCATTCTAAATGACCCTTGGAAACAACATAGAAAGGTTACCCACAACAACGAGCCCAGGGATGGTACTTACCTTGGTTGCATCATTTTGTCTCTTTAAAGGGAAATTCATCTAGAACAGGAGCTTTTATGAGATTCGAACCTGAGATCATGTTTTGATACCAAACATAGGAAAAATAGCTAATCATTCCTAGCTAAAGCTTAAGCTTTCAATACGGGAAGCTTGAACTGTCAAACTTAATCCTCGTTCAAAGCTCTCACCAAGTCACGAGGATGTTACCCCCCATGCACCACACAAGTCATTCTAAATAACTCTTGGACGAGGCATAGAAATGTTACCTACAACAACGAGTCCAGGGATGGGACTTACCTTGGTGGCGTCATTCCGTCTCTTTAAAGGGAAATTCATCTGGAACTGGGGCTTTTATGGGATTCGAACCTGATATCATGTTTTGATACCAAACATAGGAAAAATAGCTAATCCTTCCTACCTAAAGCTTAAGCTTTCAATACGGGAAGTTTGAACTGTTACACTTAATCCTTGTACAAAGCTCTCACCAAGTCACGAGGATGTTACCCCCCATGCACCACACAAGTCATTCTAAATGACCCTTGGAAACAACATAGAAAGGTTACCCACAACAACGAGCCCAGGGATGGTACTTACCACGGTTGCATCATTCTGTCTCTTTAAATGGAAATTCATCTCGAACTGGGGCTTTTATGAGATTCGAACCTGAGATCAGGTTTTGATACCAAATATAGGAAAAATAGCTAATCCTTCCTACCTAAAGCTTAAGCTTTCAATACGGGAGGCTTGAACTGTCAAACTTAATCCTCGTTCAAAGCTCTCACCAAGTCACGAGGATGTTACCCCCCATGCACCACACAAGTCATTCTAAATGACTCTTTGAAACAACATAGAAATGTTACCTACAACAACGAGTCCAGGGATGGGACTTACCTTGGTGGCGTCATTCCGTCTCTTTAAAGGGAAATTCATCTCGAACTGGGGCTTTTATGGGATTCGAAGCTGATATCATGTTTTGATACCAAACATAGGAAAAATAGCTAATCCTTCCTTCCTAAAGCTTAAGCTTTCAATACGGGAAGCTTGAACTGTCACACTTAATCCTCGTTCAAAGCTCTCACCAAGTCACGAGGATGTTACCCCTCATGCACCACACAAGTCATTCTAAATGACCCTTGGAAACAACATAGAAAGGTTACCCACAACAACGAGCCCAGGGATGGTACTTACCTCGGTTGCATCATTCTGTCTCTTTAAACGGAAATTCATCTCGAACTGAGGCTTTTATGAGATTCGAACCTGAGATCATGTTTTGATACCAATTATAGGAAAAATAACTAATCCTTCCCACCTAAACCTTAAGCTTTCAATACGGGATGCTTGAACTGTCACACTTAATCCTCGTTCAAAGATCACACCAAGTCAGGAGGATGTTACCCCTTATGCACCACACAAGTCATTCTAAATGACCCTTGGAAACAACATAGAAAGGTTACCCACACCAACGAGCCCAGGGATGGTACTTACCTTGGTTGCATCATTTTGTCTCTTTAAAGGGAAATTCATCTAGAACTGGAGCTTTTATGAGATTCGAACCTTAGATCATGTTTTGATACCAAACATAGGAAAAATAGCTAATCCTTCCTACCTAAAGCTTAAGCTTTCAATACGGGAGGCTTGAACTATCAAACTTAATCCTCGTTCAAAGCTCTCACCAAGTCACGAGGATGTTACCCCCCATGCACCACACAAGTCATTCTAAATGACTCTTTGAAACAACATAGAAATGTTACCTACAACAACGAGTCCAGGGATGAGACTTACCTTGGTGGCGTCATTCCGTCTCTTTAAAGGGAAATTCATCTCGAACTGGGGCTTTTATGGGATTCGAACCTGATATCAGGTTTTGATACCAAACATAGGAAAAATAGCTAATCCTTCCTACCTAAAGCTTAAGCTTTCAATACGGAACGCTTGAAATGTCACACTTAATCCTCGTTCAAAGCTCACACCAAGTCACGAGGATGGTACCCCTTATGCACCACACAAGTCATTCTAAATGACCCTTGGAAACAACATAGAAAGGTTACCCACAACAACGAGCCCAGGGATGGTACTTACCTTGGTTGCATCATTTTGTCTCTTTAAAGGGAATTTCATCTAGAACTGGAGCTTTTATGAGATTCGAACCTAAGATCATGTTTTGATACCAAACATAGGAAAAATAGCTAATCCTTCCTACCTAAAGCTTAAGCTTTCAGTACGGGAGGCTTGAACTATCAAACTTAATCCTCGTTCAAAGCTCTCACCAAGTCACGAGGATGTTACCCCCCATGCACCACACAAGTCATTCTAAATGACTCTTGGAAACAACATAGAAATGTTACCTACAACAACGAGTCCAGGGATGGGACTTACCTTGGTGGCGTCATTCCGTCTCTTCAAAGGGAAATTCATCTCGAACTGGGGCTTTTATGGGATTCGAACCTGATATCATGTTTTGATACCAAACATAGGAAAAATAGCTAATCCTTCCTACCTAAAGCTTAAGCTTTCAATACGGGAAGTTTGAACAGTTACACTTAATCCTCGTTCAAAGCTCTCACCAAGTCACGAGGATGTTACCCCCCATGCACCACACAAGTCATTCTAAATGACCCTTGGAAACAACATAGAAAGGTTACCCACAACAACGAACCCAGGGATGGTACTTACCTCGGTTGCATCTTTCTGTCTCTTTAAACGGAAATTCATCTCGAACTGAGGCTTTTATGAGATTCGAACCTGAGATCATGTTTTGACACCAATTATAGGAAAAATAGCTAATCCTTCCTACCTAAAGCTTAAGCTTTCAATACGGGATGCTTGAACTGTCACACTTAATCCTCGTTCAAAGCTCACACCAAGTCTCGAGGATGTTACACCTTATGCACCACACAAGTCATTCTAAATGACCCTTGGGAACAACATAGAAAGGTTACCTACAACAACTAGCGTATGGATGGTACTTACCTTGGTTGCGTTATTCTGTCTCTTTAAAGGGAAATTCATCTCGAAATGGGGCTTTTATGGGATTCGAACCTGAGATCATGTTTGGATACCTACCATAGGAAAAATAGCTAATCCTTCCTACCTAAAGCTTAAGCTTTCAATACGGGATGCTTGAACTGTCACACTTAATCCTCCTTCAAAGCTCACACCAAGTCTCGAGGATGTTACCCCTTATGCACCACACAAGTCATTCTAAATGACCCTTGGGAACAACATAGAAAGGTTACCTACAACAACGAGCGCAGGGATGGGACTTACCTTGGTTGCGTCATTCTGTCTCTTTAAAGGGAAATTCATCTCGAAATGGGGCTTTTATGGGATTCGAACCTGAGATCATGTTTGGATACCAAACATAGGAAAAATAGCTAATCCTTCCTACCTAAAGCTTAAGCTTTCAATACGGGACGCTTGAACTGTCACACTTAATCCTCGTTCAAAGCTCTAACCAAGTCACGAGGATGTTACCCCCCATGCACCACACAAGTCATTCTGAATGACCCTTGGAAACAACATAGAAAGGTTACCCACAATAATAGGCCCAGGGATGGTACTTACCTTGATTGCATCATTCCGTCTCTTTAAAGGGAAATTCATCTCGAACTGGGGCTTTTATAGGATTCAAACCTGATATCATGTTTTGATACCAAACATACGAAAAATAGCTAATCCTTCCTACCTAAAGCTTAAGCTTTCAATAAGGGAGGCTTTAACTATCAAACTTAATCCTCGTTCAAAGCTCTCACCAAGTCACGAGGATGTTACCTCCCATGCACCACACAAGTCATTCTAAATGACTCTTGGAAACAACATAGAAATGTTACCTACAACAACGAGTCCAGGGATGGGACTTACCTTGCTGGCGTCATTCCGTCTCTTTAAAGGGAAATTCATCTCGAACTGGGCCTTTTATGGGATTCGAACCTGATATCATGTTTTGATACAAAAAACATAGGAAAAATAGCTAATCCTTCCTACCTAAAGCTTAAGCTTTCAATACGGGAAGCTTGAACTGTCACACTTAATCCTCGTTCAAAGCTCTCACCAAGTCACGAGGACGTTACCCCCCATGCACCACACAAGTCATTCTAAAGGACTCTTGGAAACAAAATAGAAATGTTACCTACAACAACGAGTGCCATGATGGGACTTACCTTGGTGGCGTCATTCCGTCTCTTTAAAGGGAAATTCATCTCGAAATGGGGCTTTTATGGGATTCGAACCTGAGATCATGTTTGGATACCAAACATAGGAAAAATAGCTAATCCTTCCTACCTAAAGCTTAAGCTTTCAATACGGGAGGCTTGAACTGTCACACTTAATCCTCGTTCAAAGCTCACACCAAGTCATGAGGATGTTACCCCTTATGCACCACAAAAGTCATTCTAAATGACCCTTGGAAAATACATAGAAAGGTTACCCACAACAACGAGCGCACGGATGGTACTTACCTTGGTTGCGTCATTCCGTCTCTTTTAAGGGAAATTCATCTAGAACTGGAGCTTTTATGAGATTCGAACCTGAGATCATGTTTTGATACCAAACAAAGGAAAAATAGCAAATCCTTCCTACCTAAAGCTTAAGCTTTCAATACGGGATGCTTGAACTGTCACACTTAATCCTCGTTCAAAGCTCACACCAAGTCTCGAGGATGTTACACCTTATGCACCACACAAGTCATTCTAAATGACCCTTGGGAACAACATAGAAAGGTTACCTACAACAACTAGCGTATGGATGGTACTTACCTTGGTTGCGTTATTCTGTCTCTTTAAAGGGAAATTCATCTCGAAATGGGGCTTTTATGGGATTCGAACCTGAGATCATGTTTGGATACCAACCATAGGAAAAATAGCTAATCCTTCCTACCTAAAGCTTAAGCTTTCAATACGGGATGCTTGAACTGTCACACTTAATCCTCCTTCAAAGCTCACACCAAGTCTCGAGGATGTTACCCCTTATGCACCACACAAGTCATTCTAAATGACCCTTGGGAACAACATAGAAAGGTTACCTACAACAACGAGCGCAGGGATGGGACTTACCTTGGTTGCGTCATTCTGTCTCTTTAAAGGGAAATTCATCTCGAAATGGGGCTTTTATGGGATTCGAACCTGCGATCATGTTTGGATACCAAACATAGGAAAAATAGCTAATCCTTCCTACCTAAAGCTTAAGCTTTCAATACGGGACGCTTGAACTGTCACACTTAATCCTCGTTCAAAGCTCTAACCAAGTCACGAGGATGTTACCCCCCATGCACCACACAAGTCATTCTGAATGACCCTTGGAAACAACATAGAAAGGTTACCCACAATAATAGGCCCAGGGATGGTACTTACCTCGGTTGCATCATTCTGTCTCTTTAAAAGGAAATTCATCTCGAACTGGGGCTTTTATGGGATTCGAACCTGAGATCATGTTTTGATACCAAACATAGGAAAAATAGCTAATCCTTCCTACCTAAACCTTAAGCTTTCAATACGGGAGGCTTGAACTATCAAACTTAATCCTCGTTCAAAGCTCTCACCAAGTCACGAGGATGTTACCCCCTATGCACCACACAAGTCATTCTAAATGACTCTTGGAAACAACATAGAAATGTTACCTACAACAACGAGTCCAGGGATGGGACTTACCTTGGTGGCGTCATTCCGTCTCTTTAAAGGGAAATTCATCTCGAACTGGGGCTTTTATGGGATTCGAACCTGATATCATGTTTTGATACCAAACATAGGAAAAATACCTAATCCTTCCTACCTAAAGCTTAAGCGTTCAATACGGAAGGCTTGAACTATCACACGTAATCCTCTTTCAAAGCTCACACCAAGTCACGAGGATGGTACCCCTTATGCACCACACAAGTCATTCTAAATGACCCTTGGAAACAACATAGAAAGGTTACCCACAACAACGAGCCCAGGGATGGTACTTACCTTGGTTGCATCATTTTGTCTCTTTAAAGGGAAATTCATCTAGAACTGGAGCTTTTATGAGATTCGAACCTGAGATCATGTTTTGATACCAAACAAAGGAAAAATAGCTAATCCTTCCTACCTAAAGCTTAAGCTTTCAATACGGGAGGCTTGAACTATCAAACTTAATCCTCGTTCAAAGCTCTCACCAAGTCACGAGGATGTTACCCCCCATGCACCACACAAGTCATTCTAAATGACCCTTGGAAATAACATAGAATGGTTACCTACAACAATAAGCCCAGGGATGGGACTTACCTTGGTGGCTTAAAACCGTCTCTTTAAAGGAAAATTCATCTAGAATTGGAGCTTTTATGAGATTCGAACCTGATATCATGTTTTGATACCAAACATAGGAAAAATAGCTAATCCTTCCTACCTAAAGCTTAAGCTTTCAATACGGAAGGCTTGAACTGTCACACGTAATCCTCGTTCAAAGCTCACACGAAGTCACGAGGATGTTACCCCTTATGCAACACACAAGTCATTCTAAATGTCCCTTGGAAACAACATAGAAAGGTTACCCACAACAACGAGCCCAGGGATGGTACTTAACTTGGTTGCGTCATTTTGTCTCTTTAAAGGGAAATTCATCTAGAACTGGAGCTTTTATGAGATTCGAACCTGAGATCATGTTTTGATACCAAACATAGGAAAAATAGCTAATCCTTCCTACCTAAAGCTTAAGCGTTCAATACGGAAGGCTTGAACTATCACACGTAATCCTCTTTCAAAGCTCACACCAAGTCACGAGGATGGTACCCCTTATGCACCACACAAGTCATTCTAAATGACCCTTGGAAACAACATAAAAAGGTTACCCACAACAACGAGCCCAGGGATGGTACTTACCTTGGTTGCATCATTTTGTCTCTTTAAAGGGAAATTCATCTAGAACTGGAGCTTTTATGAGATTCGAACCTGAGATCATGTTTTGATACCAAACAAAGGAAAAATAGCTAATCCTTCCTACCTAAAGCTTAAGTTTTCAATACGGGAGGCTTGAACTATCAAACTTAATCCTCGTTCAAAGCTCTCACCAAGTCACGAGGATGTTACCCCCCATGCACCACACAAGTCATTCTAAATGACCCTTGGAAATAACATAGAATGGTTACCTACAACAATAAGCCCAGGGATGGGACTTACCTTGGTGGCTTAAAACCGTCTCTTTAAAGGAAAATTCATCTAGAATTGGAGCTTTTATGAGATTCGAACCTGATATCATGTTTTGATACCAAACATAGGAAAAATAGCTAATCCTTCCTACCTAAAGCTTAAGCTTTCAATACGGAAGGCTTGAACTGTCACACGTAATCCTCGTTCAAAGCTCACACGAAGTCACGAGGATGTTACCCCTTATGCAACACACAAGTCATTCTAAATGTCCCTTGGAAACAACATAGAAAGGTTACCCACAACAACGAGCCTAGGGATGGTACTTAACTTGGTTGCGTCATTTTGTCTCTTTAAAGGGAAATTCATCTAGAACTGGAGCTTTTATGAGATTCGAACCTGAGATCATGTTTTGATACCAAACATAGGAAAAATAGCTAATCCTTCCTAGCTAAAGCTTAATCTTTCAATACGGGAAGCTTGAACTGTCACACTTAATCCTCGTTCAAAGCTCTCACCAAGTCACGAGGATGTTACCCCTTATGCAACCCACAAGTCATTCTAAATGACCCTAGGAAACAACATAGAAAGGTTACCCACAACAATAAGCCCAGGGATGGTACTTACCTTGGTGGCGTCATTCCGTCTCTTTAAAGGGAAATTCATCTAGAATTGGAGCTTTTATGAGATTCGAACCTGAGATCATGTTTTGATACCAAACATAGGAAAAATAGCTAATCCTTCCTACCTAAAGCTTAAGCTTTCAATACGGAGGCTTGAACTGTCACACGTAATCCTCGTTCAAAGCTCACACCAAGTCACGAGGATATTACCCCTTATGCACCACACAAGTCATTCTAAATGACCCTTGGAAACAACATAGAAAGGTTACCCACAACAATGAGCCCCGGGATGGTACTTACCTCGGTTGCATCATTCTGTCTCTTTAAACGGAAATTCATCTCGAACTGAGGCTTTTATGAGATTAGAACCTAAGATCATGTTTTGATACCAATTATAGGAAAAATAGCTAATCCTTCCTACCTAAAGCTTAAGCTTTCAATACGGGATGCTTGAACTGTCACACTTAATCCTCGTTCAAAGCTCACACCAAGTCTCGAGGATGTTACACCTTATGCACCACACAAGTCATTCTAAATGACCCTTGGGAACAACATAGAAAGGTTACCTACAACAACTAGCGTATGGATGGTACTTACCTTGGTTGCGTTATTCTGTCTCTTTAAAGGGAAATTCATCTCGAAATGGGGCTTTTATGGGATTCGAACCTGAGATCATGTTTGGATACCAACCATAGGAAAAATAGCTAATCCTTCCTACCTAAAGCTTAAGCTTTCAATACGGGATGCTTGAACTGTCACACTTAATCCTCCTTCAAAGCTCACACCAAGTCTCGAGGATGTTACCCCTTATGTACCACACAAGTCATTCTAAATGACCCTTGGGAACAACATAGAAAGGTTACCTACAACAACGAGCGCAGGGATGGGACTTACCTTGGTTGCGTCATTCTGTCTCTTTAAAGGGAAATTCATCTCGAAATGGGGCTTTTATGGGATTCGAACCTGCGATCATGTTTGGATACCAAACATAGGAAAAATAGCTAATCCTTCCTACCTAAAGCTTAAGCTTTCAATACGGGACGCTTGAACTGTCACACTTAATCCTCGTTCAAAGCTCTAACCAAGTCACGAGGATGTTACCCCCCATGCACCACACAAGTTATTCTGAATGACCCTTGGAAACAACATAGAAAGGTTACCCACAATAATAGGCCCAGGGATGGTACTTACCTCGGTTGCATCATTCTGTCTCTTTAAAGGGAAATTCATCTCGAACTGGGGCTTTTATGGGATTCGAACCTGATATCATGTTTTGATACCAAACATAGGAAAAATAGCTAATCCTTCCTACCTAAAGCTTAAGCTTTCAATACGGAAGGCTTGAACTGTCACACGTAATCCTCTTTCAAAGCTCACACCAAGTCACGAGGATGGTACCCCTTATGCACCACACAAGTCTTCTAAATGACCCTTGGAAACAACATAGAAAGGTTACCCACAACAACGAGCCCAGGGATGGTACTTACCTTGGTTGCATCATTTTGTCTCTTTAAAGGGAAATTCATCTAGAACTGGAGCTTTTATGAGATTCGAACCTGAGATCATGTTTTGATACCAAACATAGGAAAAATAGCTAATCCTTCCTACCTAAAGCTTAAGCTTTCAATACGGGAGGCTTGAACTATCAAACTTAATCCTCGTTCAAAGCTCTCACCAAGTCACGAGGATGTTACCCCCCATGCACCACACAAGTCATTCTAAATGACCCTTAGAAATAACATAGAAAGGTTACCCACAACAACCAGCCCAGGGATGGTACTTACCTTGGTGGCTTAATTCCGTCTCTTTAAAGGGAAATTCATCTAGAATTGGAGCTTTTATGAGATTCGAACCTGATATCATGTTTTGATACCAAACATAGGAAAAATAGCTAATCCTTCCTACCTAAAGCTTAAGCTTTCAATACGGAAGGCTTGAACTGTAACACGTAATCCTCGTTCAAAGCTCACACGAAGTCAAGAGGATGTTACCCCTTATGCACCACACAAGTCATTCTAAATGACCCTTGGAAACAACATAGAAAGGTTACCCACAACAACGAGCCCAGGGATGGTACTTACCTTGGTTGCATCATTTTGTCTCTTTAAAGGGAAATTCATCTAGAACTGGAGCTTTTATGAGATTCGAACCTGAGATCATGTTTTGATACCAAACATAGGAAAAATAGCTAATCATTCCTAGCTAAAGCTTAAGCTTTCAATACGGGAAGCTTGAACTGTCAAACTTAATCCTCGTTCAAAGCTCTCACCAAGTCACGAGGATGTTACCCCCCATGCACCACACAAGTCATTCTAAATAACTCTTGGACGAGGCATAGAAATGTTACCTACAACAACGAGTCCAGGGATGGGACTTACCTTGGTGGCGTCATTCCGTCTCTTTAAAGGGAAATTCATCTGGAACTGGGGCTTTTATGGGATTAGAACCTGATATCATGTTTTGATACCAAACATAGGAAAAATAGCTAATCCTTCCTACCTAAAGCTTAAGCTTTCAATACGGGAAGTTTGAACTGTTACACTTAATGCTTGTTCAAAGCTCTCACCAAGTCACGAGGATGTTACCCCCCATGCACCACACAAGTCATTCTAAATGACCCTTGGAAACAACATAGAAAGGTTACCCACAACAACGAGACCAGGGATGGTACTTACCACGGTTGCATCATTCTGTCTCTTTAAATGGAAATTCATCTCGAACTGGGGCTTTTATGAGATTCGAACCTGAGATCAGGTTTTGATACCAAATATAGGAAAAATAGCTAATCCTTCCTACCTAAAGCTTAAGCTTTCAATACGGGAGGCTTGAACTGTCAAACTTAATCCTCGTTCAAAGCTCTCACCAAGTCACGAGGATGTTACCCCCCATGCACCACACAAGTCATTCTAAATGACTCTTTGAAACAACATAGAAATGTTACCTACAACAACGAGTCCAGGGATGGGACTTACCTTGGTGGCGTCATTCCGTCTCTTTAAAGGGAAATTCATCTCGAACTGGGGCTTTTATGGGATTCGAAGCTGATATCATGTTTTGATACCAAACATAGGAAAAATAGCTAATCCTTCCTTCCTAAAGCTTAAGCTTTCAATACGGGAAGCTTGAACTGTCACACTTAATCCTCGTTCAAAGCTCTCACCAAGTCACGAGGATGTTACCCCTCATGCACCACACAAGTCATTCTAAATGACCCTTGGAAACAACATAGAAAGGTTACCCACAACAACGAGCCCAGGGATGGTACTTACCTCGGTTGCATCATTCTGTCTCTTTAAACGGAAATTCATCTCGAACTGAGGCTTTTATGAGATTCGAACCTGAGATCATGTTTTGATACCAATTATAGGAAAAATAGCTAATCCTTCCTACCTAAAGCTTAAGCTTTCAATACGGGATGCTTGAACTGTCACACTTAATCCTCGTTCAAAGATCACACCAAGTCAGGAGGATGTTACCCCTTATGCACCACACAAGTCATTCTAAATGACCCTTGGAAACAACATAGAAAGGTTACCCACACCAACGAGCCCAGGGATGGTACTTACCTTGGTTGCATCATTTTGTCTCTTTAAAGGGAAATTCATCTAGAACTGGAGCTTTTATGAGATTCGAACCTGAGATCATGTTTTGATACCAAACATAGGAAAAATAGCTAATCCTTCCTACCTAAAGCTTAAGCTTTCAATACGGGAGGCTTGAACTATCAAACTTAATCCTCGTTCAAAGCTCTCACCAAGTCACGAGGATGTTACCCCCCATGCACCACACAAGTCATTCTAAATGACCCTTAGAAATAACATAGAAAGGTTACCCACAACAACCAGCCCAGGGATGGTACTTACCTTGGTGGCTTAATTCCGTCTCTTTGAAGGGAAATTCATCTAGAATTGGAGCTTTTATGAGATTCGAACCTGATATCATGTTTTGATTCCAAACATAGGAAAAATAGCTAATCCTTCCTACCTAAAGCTTAAGCTTTCAATACGGAAGGCTTGAACTGTAACACGTAATCCTCGTTCAAAGCTCACACGAAGTCAAGAGGATGTTACCCCTTATGCACCACACAAGTCATTCTAAATGACCCTTGGAAACAACATAGAAAGGTTACCCACAACAACGAGCCCAGGGATGGTACTTACCTTGGTTGCATCATTTTGTCTCTTTAAAGGGAAATTCATCTAGAACTGGAGCTTTTATGAGATTCGAACCTGAGATCATGTTTTGATACCAAACATAGGAAAAATAGCTAATCATTCCTAGCTAAAGCTTAAGCTTTCAATACGGGAAGCTTGAACTGTCAAACTTAATCCTCGTTCAAAGCTCTCACCAAGTCACGAGGATGTTACCCCCCATGCACCACACAAGTCATTCTAAATAACTCTTGGACGAGGCATAGAAATGTTACCTACAACAACGAGTCCAGGGATGGGACTTACCTTGGTGGCGTCATTCCGTCTCTTTAAAGGGAAATTCATCTGGAACTGGGGCTTTTATGGGATTCGAACCTGATATCATGTTTTGATACCAAACATAGGAAAAATAGCTAATCCTTCCTACCTAAAGCTTAAGCTTTCAATACGGGAAGTTTGAACTGTTACACTTAATCCTTGTTCAAAGCTCTCACCAAGTCACGAGGATGTTACCCCCCATGCACCACACAAGTCATTCTAAATGACCCTTGGAAACAACATAGAAAGGTTACCCACAACAACGAGACCAGGGATGGTACTTACCACGGTTGCATCATTCTGTCTCTTTAAATGGAAATTCATCTCGAACTGGGGCTTTTATGAGATTCGAACCTGAGATCAGGTTTTGATACCAAATATAGGAAAAATAGCTAATCCTTCCTACCTAAAGCTTAAGCTTTCAATACGGAAGGCTTGAACTGTCACACGTAATCCTCTTTCAAAGCTCACACCAAGTCACGAGGATGGTACCCCTTATGCACCACACAAGTCTTCTAAATGACCCTTGGAAACAACATAGAAAGGTTACCCACAACAACGAGCCCAGGGATGGTACTTAACTTGGTTGCGTCATTTTGTCTCTTTAAAGGGAAATTCATCTAGAACTGGAGCTTTTATGAGATTCGAACCTGAGATCATGTTTTGATACCAAACATAGGAAAAATAGCTAATCCTTCCTACCTAAAGCTTAAGCGTTCAATACGGAAGGCTTGAACTATCACACGTAATCCTCTTTCAAAGCTCACACCAAGTCACGAGGATGGTACCCCTTATGCACCACACAAGTCATTCTAAATGACCCTTGGAAACAACATAAAAAGGTTACCCACAACAACGAGCCCAGGGATGGTACTTACCTTGGTTGCATCATTTTGTCTCTTTAAAGGGAAATTCATCTAGAACTGGAGCTTTTATGAGATTCGAACCTGAGATCATGTTTTGATACCAAACAAAGGAAAAATAGCTAATCCTTCCTACCTAAAGCTTAAGTTTTCAATACGGGAGGCTTGAATTATCAAACTTAATCCTCGTTCAAAGCTCTCACCAAGTCACGAGGATGTTACCCCCCATGCACCACACAAGTCATTCTAAATGACCCTTGGAAATAACATAGAATGGTTACCTACAACAATAAGCCCAGGGATGGGACTTACCTTGGTGGCTTAAAACCGTCTCTTTAAAGGAAAATTCATCTAGAATTGGAGCTTTTATGAGATTCGAACCTGATATCATGTTTTGATACCAAACATAGGAAAAATAGCTAATCCTTCCTACCTAAAGCTTAAGCTTTCAATACGGAAGGCTTGAACTGTCACACGTAATCCTCGTTCAAAGCTCACACGAAGTCACGAGGATGTTACCCCTTATGCAACACACAAGTCATTCTAAATGTCCCTTGGAAACAACATAGAAAGGTTACCCACAACAACGAGCCTAGGGATGGTACTTAACTTGGTTGCGTCATTTTGTCTCTTTAAAGGGAAATTCATCTAGAACTGGAGCTTTTATGAGATTCGAACCTGAGATCATGTTTTGATACCAAACATAGGAAAAATAGCTAATCCTTCCTAGCTAAAGCTTAATCTTTCAATACGGGAAGCTTGAACTGTCACACTTAATCCTCGTTCAAAGCTCTCACCAAGTCACGAGGATGTTACCCCTTATGCACCACACAAGTCATTCTAAATGACCCTAGGAAACAACATAGAAAGGTTACCCACAACAATAAGCCCAGGGATGGTACTTACCTTGGTGGCGTCATTCCGTCTCTTTAAAGGGAAATTCATCTAGAATTGGAGCTTTTATGAGATTCGAACCTGAGATCATGTTTTGATACCAAACATAGGAAAAATAGCTAATCCTTCCTACCTAAAGCTTAAGCTTTCAATACGGAGGCTTGAACTGTCACACGTAATCCTCGTTCAAAGCTCACACCAAGTCACGAGGATATTACCCCTTATGCACCACACAAGTCATTCTAAATGACCCTTGGAAACAACATAGAAAGGTTACCCACAACAATGAGCCCCGGGATGGTACTTACCTCGGTTGCATCATTCTGTCTCTTTAAACGGAAATTCATCTCGAACTGAGGCTTTTATGAGATTCGAACCTAAGATCATGTTTTGATACCAATTATAGGAAAAATAGCTAATCCTTCCTACCTAAAGCTTAAGCTTTCAATACGGGATGCTTGAACTGTCACACTTAATCCTCGTTCAAAGCTCACACCAAGTCTCGAGGATGTTACACCTTATGCACCACACAAGTCATTCTAAATGACCCTTGGGAACAACATAGAAAGGTTACCTACAACAACTAGCGTATGGATGGTACTTACCTTGGTTGCGTTATTCTGTCTCTTTAAAGGGAAATTCATCTCGAAATGGGGCTTTTATGGGATTCGAACCTGAGATCATGTTTGGATACCAACCATAGGAAAAATAGCTAATCCTTCCTACCTAAAGCTTAAGCTTTCAATACGGGATGCTTGAACTGTCACACTTCATCCTCCTTCAAAGCTCACACCAAGTCTCGAGGATGTTACCCCTTATGCACCACACAAGTCATTCTAAATGACCCTTGGGAACAACATAGAAAGGTTACCTACAACAACGAGCGCAGGGATGGGACTTACCTTGGTTGCGTCATTCTGTCTCTTTAAAGGGAAATTCATCTCGAAATGGGGCTTTTATGGGATTCGAACCTGCGATCATGTTTGGATACCAAACATAGGAAAAATAGCTAATCCTTCCTACCTAAAGCTTAAGCTTTCAATACGGGACGCTTGAACTGTCACACTTAATCCTCGTTCAAAGCTCTAACCAAGTCACGAGGATGTTACCCCCCATGCACCACACAAGTTATTCTGAATGACCCTTGGAAATTACATAGAAAGGTTACCCACAATAATAGGCCCAGGGATGGTACTTACCTCGGTTGCATCATTCTGTCTCTTTAAAGGGAAATTCATCTCGAACTGGGGCTTTTATGGGATTCGAACCTGATATCATGTTTTGATACCAAACATAGGAAAAATAGCTAATCCTTCCTACCTAAAGCTTAAGCTTTCAATACGGAAGGCTTGAACTGTCACACGTAATCCTCTTTCAAAGCTCACACCAAGTCACGAGGATGGTACCCCTTATGCACCACACAAGTCTTCTAAATGACCCTTGGAAACAACATAGAAAGGTTACCCACAACAACGAGCCCAGGGATGGTACTTACCTTGGTTGCATCATTTTGTCTCTTTAAAGGGAAATTCATCTAGAACTGGAGCTTTTATGAGATTCGAACCTGAGATCATGTTTTGATACCAAACATAGGAAAAATAGCTAATCCTTCCTACCTAAAGCTTAAGCTTTCAATACGGGAGGCTTGAACTATCAAACTTAATCCTCGTTCAAAGCTCTCACCAAGTCACGAGGATGTTACCCCCCATGCACCACACAAGTCATTCTAAATGACCCTTAGAAATAACATAGAAAGGTTACCCACAACAACCAGCCCAGGGATGGTACTTACCTTGGTGGCTTAATTCCGTCTCTTTAAAGGGAAATTCATCTAGAATTGGAGCTTTTATGAGATTCGAACCTGATATCATGTTTTGATACCAAACATAGGAAAAATAGCTAATCCTTCCTACCTAAAGCTTAAGCTTTCAATACGGAAGGCTTGAACTGTAACACGTAATCCTCGTTCAAAGCTCACACGAAGTCAAGAGGATGTTACCCCTTATGCACCACACAAGTCATTCTAAATGACCCTTGGAAACAACATAGAAAGGTTACCCACAACAACGAGCCCAGGGATGGTAATTACCTTGGTTGCATCATTTTGTCTCTTTAAAGGGAAATTCATCTAGAACTGGAGCTTTTATGAGATTCGAACCTGAGATCATGTTTTGATACCAAACATAGGAAAAATAGCTAATCATTCCTAGCTAAAGCTTAAGCTTTCAATACGGGAAGCTTGAACTGTCAAACTTAATCCTCGTTCAAAGCTCTCACCAAGTCACGAGGATGTTACCCCCCATGCACCACACAAGTCATTCTAAATAACTCTTGGACGAGGCATAGAAATGTTACCTACAACAACGAGTCCAGGGATGAGACTTACCTTGGTGGCGTCATTCCGTCTCTTTAAAGGGAAATTCATCTGGAACTGGGGCTTTTATGGGATTCGAACCTGATATCATGTTTTGATACCAAACATAGGAAAAATAGCTAATCCTTCCTACCTAAAGCTTAAGCTTTCAATACGGGAAGTTTGAACTGTTACACTTAATCCTTGTTCAAAGCTCTCACCAAGTCACGAGGATGTTACCCCCCATGCACCACACAAGTCATTCTAAATGACCCTTGGAAACAACATAGAAAGGTTACCCACAACAACGAGACCAGGGATGGTACTTACCACGGTTGCATCATTCTGTCTCTTTAAATGGAAATTCATCTCGAACTGGGGCTTTTATGAGATTCGAACCTGAGATCAGGTTTTGATACCAAATATAGGAAAAATAGCTAATCCTTCCTACCTAAAGCTTAAGCTTTCAATACGGGAGGCTTGAACTGTCAAACTTAATCCTCGTTCAAAGCTCTCACCAAGTCACGAGGATGTTACCCCCCATGCACCACACAAGTCATTCTAAATGACTCTTTGAAACAACATAGAAATGTTACCTACAACAACGAGTCCAGGGATGGGACTTACCTTGGTGGCGTCATTCCGTCTCTTTAAAGGGAAATTCATCTCGAACTGGGGCTTTTATGGGATTCGAAGCTGATATCATGTTTTGATACCAAACATAGGAAAAATAGCTAATCCTTCCTTCCTAAAGCTTAAGCTTTCAATACGGGAAGCTTGAACTGTCACACTTAATCCTCGTTCAAAGCTCTCACCAAGTCACGAGGATGTTACCCCTCATGCACCACACAAGTCATTCTAAATGACCCTTGGAAACAACATAGAAAGGTTACCCACAACAACGAGCCCAGGGATGGTACTTACCTCGGTTGCATCATTCTGTCTCTTTAAACGGAAATTCATCTCGAACTGAGGCTTTTATGAGATTCGAACCTGAGATCATGTTTTGATACCAATTATAGGAAAAATAGCTAATCCTTCCTACCTAAAGCTTAAGCTTTCAATACGGGATGCTTGAACTGTCACACTTAATCCTCGTTCAAAGATCACACCAAGTCAGGAGGATGTTACCCCTTATGCACCACACAAGTCATTCTAAATGACCCTTGGAAACAACATAGAAAGGTTACCCACACCAACGAGCCCAGGGATGGTACTTACCTTGGTTGCATCATTTTGTCTCTTTAAAGGGAAATTCATCTAGAACTGGAGCTTTTATGAGATTCGAACCTTAGATCATGTTTTGATACCAAACATAGGAAAAATAGCTAATCCTTCCTACCTAAAGCTTAAGCTTTCAATACGGGAGGCTTGAACTATCAAACTTAATCCTCGTTCAAAGCTCTCACCAAGTCACGAGGATGTTACCCCCCATGCACCACACAAGTCATTCTAAATGACTCTTTGAAACAACATAGAAATGTTACCTACAACAACGAGTCCAGGGATGGGACTTACCTTGGTGGCGTCATTCCGTCTCTTTAAAGGGAAATTCATCTCGAACTGGGGCTTTTATGGGATTCGAACCTGATATCAGGTTTTGATACCAAACATAGGAAAAATAGCTAATCCTTCCTACCTAAAGCTTAAGCTTTCAATACGGAACGCTTGAAATGTCACACTTAATCCTCGTTCAATGCTCTAACCAAGTCACGAGGATGTTACCCCCCATGCACCACACAAGTCATTCTGAATGACCCTTGGAAACAACATAGAAAGGTTACCCACAATAATAGGCCCAGGGATGGTACTTACCTTGATTGCATCATTCCGTCTCTTTAAAGGGAAATTCATCTCGAACTGGGGCTTTTATAGGATTCAAACCTGATATCATGTTTTGATACCAAACATAGGAAAAATAGCTAATCCTTCCTACCTAAAGCTTAAGCTTTCAATACGGGAGGCTTTAACTATCAAACTTAATCCTCGTTCAAAGCTCTCACCAAGTCACGAGGATGTTACCTCCCATGCACCACACAAGTCATTCTAAATGACTCTTGGAAACAACATAGAAATGTTACCTACAACAACGAGTCCAGGGATGGGACTTACCTTGCTGGCGTCATTCCGTCTCTTTAAAGGGAAATTCATCTCGAACTGGGCCTTTTATGGGATTCGAACCTGATATCATGTTTTGATACAAAAAACATAGGAAAAATAGCTAATCCTTCCTCCCTAAAGCTTAAGCTTTCAATACGGGAAGCTTGAACTGTCACACTTAATCCTCGTTCAAAGCTCTCACCAAGTCACGAGGACGTTACCCCCCATGCACCACACAAGTCATTCTAAAGGACTCTTGGAAACAAAATAGAAATGTTACCTACAACAACGAGTCCCATGATGGGACTTACCTTGGTGGCGTCATTCCGTCTCTTTAAAGGGAAATTCATCTCGAAATGGGGCTTTTATGGGATTCGAACCTGAGATCATGTTTGGATACCAAACATAGGAAAAATAGCTAATCCTTCCTACCTAAAGCTTAAGCTTTCAATACGGGAAGCTTGAACTGTCACACTTAATCCTCGTTCAAAGCTCTCACCAAGTCACGAGGATGTTACCCCCAATGCACCACACAAGTCATTCTAAATGACCTTTGGAAACAACATAGAAAGGTTACCTACAACAATAAGCCCAGGGATGGGACTTACCTTGGTGGCGTCATTCCGTCTCTTTAAAGGGAAATTCATCTAGAACTGGAGCTTTTATGAGATTCGAACCTGAGATCATGTTTTGATACAAAAAACATAGGAAAAAATAGTTAATCCTTCCTACCTAAAGCTTAAGCTTTCAATACGAGAAACTTGAACTGTCACACTTAATCCTCGTTCAAAGCTCACACCAAGTCACTAGGATGTTACCACTTATGCACCATCCAAGTCATTCTAAATGACCCTTGGAAACAACATAGAAAGGTTACCCACAACAACGAGCCCCGGGATGGTACTTACCTTGGTTGCGTTATTCCTTCTCTTTAAACGGAAATTCATCTAGAATTGGAGCTTTTATGGGATTCGAACCTGAGATCATGTTTTGATACCAAACATAGGAAAAATAGCTAATCCTTCCTACCTAAAGCTTAAGCTTTCAATACGGGAAGTTTGAACTGTCACACTTAATCCTCGTTCAAAGCGCTCACCAAGTCACGAGGATGTTACCCCCCATGCACCACACAAGTCATTCTAAATGACACTTGGAAACAAAATAGAAATGTTACCTACAACAACGAGTCCCATGATGGGACTTACCTTGGTGGCGTCATTCCGTCTCTTTAAAGGGAAATTCATCTCGAAATAGGGCTTTTATGGGATTCGAACCTGAGATCATGGTTGGATACCAAACATTGGAAAAATAGCTAATCCCTCCTACCTAAAGCTTAAGCTTTCAATACGGGAAGCTTGAACTGTCACACTTAATCCTCGTTCAAAGCTCTCACCAAGTCACGAGGATGTTACCCCATATGCACCGCACAAGTCATTCTAAATGACCCTTGGGAACAACATAGAAAGGTTACCTACAACAACGAGCGCAGGGATGGGACTTACCTTGGTTGCGTCATTCTGTCTCTTTAAAGGGAAATTCATCTCGAAATTGGGCTTTTATGCGATTCGAACCAGAGATCATGTTTGGATACCAAACATAGGAAAAATAGCTAATCCTTCCTACCTAAAGCTTAAGCTTTCAATACGGGACGCTTGAACTGTCACACTTAATCCTCGTTCAAAGCTCTAACCAAGTCACGAGGATGTTACCCCCCATGCACCACACAAGTCATTCTGAATGACCCTTGGAAACAACATAGAAAGGTTACCCACAATAATAGGCCCAGGGATGGTACTTACCTCGGTTGCATCATTCTGTCTCTTTAAATGGAAATTCATCTCGAACTGGGGCTTTTATGGGATTCGAACCTGATATCATGTTTTGATACCAAACATAGGAAAAATAGCTAATCCTTCCTACCTAAAGCTTAAGCTTTCAATACGGAACGCTTGAACTGTCACACTTAAACCTCGTTCAAAGCTCACAACAAGTCACGAGGATGTTACCCCTTATGCACCACACAAGTCATTCTAAATGACCCTTAGAAATAACATAGAAAGGTTACCTACAACAACGAGCCCAGGGATGGGACTTACCTTGGTTGCGTCATTCCGTCTCTTTAAAGGGAAATCATCTCGAAATGGGGTTTTTATGTGATTCGAACCTGAGTTCATGTTTTGATACCAAACATAGGAAAAATAGCTAATCCTTCCTACCTAAAGCTTAAGCTTTCAATACGGGACGCTTGAACTGTTACACATAATCCTCGTGCAAAGCTCACACCAAGTCAGGAGGATGTTACCCCTTATGCACCACACAAGTCATTCTAAATGACCCTTGGAAACAACATAAAAAGGTTACCAACAACAACGAGCCCAGGTATGGTACTTACCTTGGTTGCGTCATTCTGTCTCTTTAGAGGGAAATTCATCTAGAACTGGAGCTTTTATGAGATTCGAACCTGAGATCATGTTTGGATACCAAACATAGGAAAAATAGCTAATCCTTCCTATCTAAAGCTTAAGTTTTCAATACGGGAGGCTTGAACTGTCACACTTAATCCTCGTTCAAAGCTCTCACCAAGTCACGAGGATGTTACCCCGCATGCACCACACAAGTCATTCTAAATGACTCTTGGAAACAACATAGAAAGGTTACCTACAACAACGAGCCCAGGGATGGGACTTACCTTGTTGGCGCCATTCCGTCTCTTTAAAGGGAAATTCATCTAGAATTGGAGCTTTTATGAGATTCGAACCTGAGATCATGTTTTGATACCAAACATAGGAAAAATAGCTAATCCTTCCTACCTAAAGCTTAAGCTTTCAATACGGGATGCTTGAACTGTCACACGTAATCCTCTTTCAAAGCTCACACCAAGTCACGAGGATGTTACCCCTTATGCACCACACAAGTCATTCTAAATGACCCTTGGAAACAACATAGAAAGGTTACCCACAACAACGAGCCCAGGAATGGTACTTACCTTGGTTGCGTCATTTTGTCTCTTTAAAGGGAAATTCATCTAGAATTGGAGCTTTTATGAGATTCGAACCTGAGATCATGTTTTGATACCAAACATAGGAAAAATAGCTAATCCTTCCTACCTAAAGCTTAAGCTTTCAATACGCGAGGCTTGAACTGTCAAACTAAATCCTCGTTCAAAGCTCTCACCAAGCCACGAGGATGTTACCCCCCATGCACCACACAAGTCATTCTAAATGACTCTTGGATACAACATAGAAATGTTACCTACAACAACGAGTCCAGGGATGGGACTTACCTTGCTACCGTCATTCCGTCTCTTTAAAGGGAAATTCATCTCGAACTGGGGCTTTTATGGGATTCGAACCTGATATCATGTTTTGATACAAAAAACAAAGGAAAAATAGCTAATCCTTCCTACCTAAAGCTTAAGCTTTCAATACGGGACGCTTGAACTGTCACACTTAATCCTCGTTCAAAGCTCTAACCAAGTCACGAGGATGTTACCCCCCATGCACCACACAAGTCATTCTGAATGACCCTTGGAAACAACATAGAAAGGTTACCCACAATAATAGGCCCAGGGAAGGTACTTACCTCGGTTGCATCATTCTGTCTCTTTAAAGGGAAATTCATCTCGAACTGGGGCTTTTATGGGATTCGAACCTGATATCATGTTTTGATACCAAACATAGGAAAAATAGCTAATCCTTCCTACCTAAAGCTTAAGCTTTCAATACGGGAAGCTTGAACTGTCACACTTAATCCTCGTTCAAAGCTCTCACCAAGTCACGAGGATGTTACCCCCCATGCACCACACAAGTCATTTTAAATGACTCTTGGAAACAACATAGAAAGGTTACCTACAACAAAGAGTCCAGGGATGGGACTTACCTTGGTGGCGTCATTCCGTGTCTTTAAAGGGAAATTCATCTAGAATTGGAGTTTTTATTAGATTCGAACCTGAGATCATGTTTTGATACCAAACATTGGAAAAATAGCTAATCCTTCCTACCTAAAGCTTAAGCTTTCAATACGGAAGGCTTGAACTGTCACACGTAATCCTCGTTCAAAGCTCATACCAAGTCTCGAGGATGTTACACCTTATGCACCACACAAGTCATTCTAAATGACCCTTGGGAACAACATAGAAAGGTTACCTACAACAACGAGTGCAGGGATGGGACTTACCTTGGTTGCGTCATTCTGTCTCTTTAAAGGGAAATTCATCTCGAAATGGGGCTTTTATGGGATTCGAACCAGAGATCATGTTTGGATACCAAACATAGGAAAAATAGCTAATCCTTCCTACCTAAAGCTTAAGCTTTCAATACGGGACGCTTGAACTGTCACACTTAATCCTCGTTCAAAGCTCTAACCAAGTCACGAGGATGTTACCCCCCATGCACCACACAAGTCATTCTGAATGACCCTTGGAAACAACATAGAAAGGTTACCCACAATAATAGGCCCAGGGATGGTACTTACCTCGGTTGCATCATTCTGTCTCTTTAAAGGGAAATTCATCTCGAACTGGGGCTTTGATGGGATTCGAACCTGATATCATGTTTTGATACCAAACATAGGAAAAATAGCTAATCCTTCCTACCTAAAGCTTAAGCTTTCAATACGGAACGCTTGAACTGTCACACTTAAACCCCGTTCAAAGCTCACAACAAGTCACGAGGATGTTACCCCTTATGCACCACACAAGTCATTCTAAATGACCCTTGGAAATAACATAGAAAGGTTACCTACAACAACGAGCCCAGGGATGGGACTTACCTTGGTGGCGTCATTCCGTCTCTTTAAAGGGAAATTCATCTAGAATTGGTGCTTTTATGAGATTCGAACCTGAGATCATGTTTTGATACCAAACATAGGAAAAATAGCTAATCCTTCCTACCTAAAGCTTAAGCTTTCAATACAGGAAGCTTGAACTGTCACACTTAATCCTCGTTCAAAGCTCACACCAAGTCACGAGAATGTTACCCCTTATGCACCACACAAGTCATTCTAAATGACTCTTGGAAACAACATAGAAAGGTTACCTACAACAAAGAGTCCAGGGATGGGACTTACCTTGGTGGCGTCATTCCGTGTCTTTAAAGGGAAATTCATCTAGAATTGGAGTTTTTATGAGATTCGAACCTGAGATCATGTTTTGATACCAAACATTGGAAAAATAGCTAATCCTTCCTACCTAAAGCTTAAGCTTTCAATACGGAAGGCTTGAACTGTCACACGTAATCCTCGTTCAAAGCTCATACCAAGTCTCGAGGATGTTACACCTTATGCACCACACAAGTCATTCTAAATGACCCTTGGGAACAACATAGAAAGGTTACCTACAACAACGAGTGCAGGGATGGGACTTACCTTGGTTGCGTCATTCTGTCTCTTTAAAGGGAAATTCATCTCGAAATGGGGCTTTTATGGGATTCGAACCAGAGATCATGTTTGGATACCAAACATAGGAAAAATAGCTAATCCTTCCTACCTAAAGCTTAAGCTTTCAATACGGGACGCTTGAACTGTCACACTTAATCCTCGTTCAAAGCTCTAACCAAGTCACGAGGATGTTACCCCCCATGCACCACACAAGTCATTCTGAATGACCCTTGGAAACAACATAGAAAGGTTACCCACAATAATAGGCCCAGGGATGGTACTTACCTCGGTTGCATCATTCTGTCTCTTTAAAGGGAAATTCATCTCGAACTGGGGCTTTTATGGGATTCGAACCTGATATCATGTTTTGATACCAAACATAGGAAAAATAGCTAATCCTTCCTACCTAAAGCTTAAGCTTTCAATACGGAACGCTTGAACTGTCACACTTAAACCTCGTTCAAAGCTCACAACAAGTCACGAGGATGTTACCCCTTATGCACCACACAAGTCATTCTAAATGACCCTTGGAAATAACATAGAAAGGTTACCTACAACAACGAGCCCAGGGATGGGACTTACCTTGGTGGCGTCATTCCGTCTCTTTAAAGGGAAATTCATCTAGAATTGGTGCTTTTATGAGATTCGAACCTGAGATCATGTTTTGATACCAAACATAGGAAAAATAGCTAATCCTTCCTACCTAAAGCTTAAGCTTTCAATACAGGAAGCTTGAACTGTCACACTTAATCCTCGTTCAAAGCTCACACCAAGTCACGAGAATGTTACCCCTTATGCACCACACAAGTCATTCTAAATGACCCTTGGGAAAAACATAGAAAGGTTACCTACAACAACGAGCCCAGGGATGGGACTTACCTTGTTGGCGCCATTCCGTCTCTTTAAAGGGAAATTCATCTAGAATTAGAGCTTTTATGAGATTCGAACCTGAGATCATGTTTTGATACCAAACATAGGAAAAATAGCTAATCCTTCCTACCTAAAGCTTAAGCTTTCAATACGAAAGGCTTGAATTGTCACACGTAATCCTCGTTCAAAGCTCACACCAAGTCACGAGGATGTTACCCCTTATGCACCACACAAGTCATTCTAAATGACCCTTGGAAACAACATAGAAAGGTTACCCACAACAACGAGCCCAGGGATGGTACTTACCTTGGTTGCGTCATTTTGTCTCTTTAAAGGGAAATTCATCTAGAACTGGAGCTTTTATGAGATTCGAACCTGAGATCATGTTTTGATACCAAACATAGGAAAAATAGCTAATCCTTCCTACCTAAAGCTTAAGCTTTCAATACGGGAGGCTTGAACTGTCAAACTTAATCCTCGTTCAAAGCTCTCACCAAGCCACGAGGATGTTACCCCCCATGCACCACACAAGTCATTCTAAATGACTCTTGGAAACAACATAGAAATGTTACCTACAACAACGAGTCCAGGGATGGGACTTACCTTGCTGGCGTCATTCCGTCTCTTTAAAGGGAAATTCATCTCGAACTGGGGCTTTTATGGGATTCGAACCTGATATCATGTTTTGAAACCAAACATTTGAAAAATAGCTAATCCTTCCTACCTAAAGCTTAAGCTTTCAATACGGAAGGCTTGAACTGTCACACGTAATCCTCGTTCAAAGCTCACACCAAGTCACGAGGATGTTACCCCTTATGCACCACACAAGTCATTCTAAATGACCCTTGGAAACAACATAGAAAGGTTACCCACAACAACGAGCCCATGGATGGTACTTACCTTGGTTGCATCATTTTGTCTCTTTAAACGGAAATTCATCTAGAACTGGAGCTTTTATGAGATTCGAACCTGAGATCATGTTTTGATACCAAACATAGGAAAAATAGCTAATCCTTCCTACCTAAAGCTTAAGCTTTCAATACGGGAGGCTTGAACTGTCAAACTTAATCCTCGTTCAAAGCTCTCACCAAGTCACGAGGATGTTACCCCCCATGCACCACACAAGTCATTCTAAATGACTCTTGGAAACAACATAGAAATGTTACCTAAAACAACGAGTCCAGGGATGGGACTTACCTTGGTGGCGTCATTCCGTCTCTTTAAAGGGAAATTCATCTCGAACTACGGCTTTTATGGGATTCGAAGCTGATATCATGTTTTGAAACCAAACATTTGAAAAATAGCTAATCCTTCCTACCTAAAGCTTAAGCTTTCAATACGGAAGGCTTGAACTGTCACACGTAATCCTCGTTCAAACCTCACACCAAGTCACGAGGATGTTACCCCTTATGCACCACACAAGTCATTCTAAATGACCCTTGGAAACAACATAGAAAGGTTACCCACAACAACGAGCCCAGGGATGGTACTTACCTTGGTTGCGTCATTTTGTCTCTTTAAAGGGAAATTCATCTAGAACTGGAGCTTTTATGAGATTCGAACCTGAGATCATGTTTTGATACCAAACATAGGAAAAATAGCTAATCCTTCCTACCTAAAGCTTAAGCTTTCAATACGGGAGGCTTGAACTGTCAAACTTAATCCTCGTTCAAAGCTCTCACCAAGCCACGAGGATGTTACCCCCCATGCACCACACAAGTCATTCTAAATGACTCTTGGAAACAACATAGAAATGTTACCTACAACAACGAGTCCAGGGATGGGACTTACCTTACTGGCGTCATTTCGTCTCTTTAAAGGGAAATTCATCTCGAACTGGGGCTTTTATGGGATTCGAACCTGATATCATGTTTTGAAACCAAACATTTGAAAAATAGCTAATCCTTCCTACCTAAAGCTTAAGCTTTCAATACGGAAGGCTTGAACTGTCACACGTAATCCTCGTTCAAAGCTCACACCAAGTCACGAGGATGTTACCCCTTATGCACCACACAAGTCATTCTAAATGACCCTTGGAAACAACATAGAAAGGTTACCCACAACAACGAGCCCATGGATGGTACTTACCTTGGTTGCGTCATTTTGTCTCTTTAAAGGGAAATTCATCTAGAACTGGAGCTTTTATGAGATTCGAACCTGAGATCATGTTTTGATACCAAACATAGGAAAAATAGCTAATCCTTCCTACCTAAAGCTTAAGCTTTCAATACGGGAGGCTTGAACTGTCAAACTTAATCCTCGTTCAAAGCTCTCACCAAGTCACGAGGATGTTACCCCCCATGCACCACACAAGTCATTCTAAATGACTCTTGGAAACAACATAGAAATGTTACCTACAACAACGAGTCCAGGGATGGGACTTACCTTGCTGGCGTCATTCCGTCTCTTTAAAGGGAAATTCATCTCGAACTGGGGCTTTTATGGGATTCGAACCTGATATCATGTTTTGATACAAAAAACATAGGAAAAATAGCTAATCCTTCCTTCCTAAAGCTTAAGCTTTCAATACGGGAAGCTTGAACTGTCACACTTAATCCTCGTTCAAAGCTCTCACCAAGTCACGAGGATGTTACCCCTCATGCACCACACAAGTCATTCTAAATGACCCTTGGAAACAACATAGAAAGGTTACCCACAACAACGAGCCAGGGATGGTACTTACCTCGGTTGCATCATTCTGTCTCTTTAAACGGAAATTCATCTCGAACTGAGGCTTTTATGAGATTCGAACCTGAGATCATGTTTTGATACCAATTATAGGAAAAATAGCTAATCCTTCCTACCTAAAGCTTAAGCTTTCAATACGGAAGGCTTGAACTGTCACACGTAATCCTCGTTCAAAGCTCATACCAAGTCTCGAGGATGTTACACCTTATGCACCACACAAGTCATTCTAAATGACCCTTGGGAACAACATAGAAAGGTTACCTACAACAACGAGCCCAGGTATGGTACTTACCTTGGTTGCGTCATTCTGTCTCTTTAGAGGGAAATTCATCTAGAACTGGAGCTTTTATGAGATTCGAACCTGAGATCATGTTTGGATACCAAACATAGGAAAAATAGCTAATCCTTCCTATCTAAAGCTTAAGTTTTCAATACGGGAGGCTTGAACTGTCACACTTAATCCTCGTTCAAAGCTCTCACCAAGTCACGAGGATGTTACCCCTTATGCACCACACAAGTCATTCTAAATGACTCTTGGAAACAACATAGAAAGGTTACCTACAGCAAAGAGTCCAGGGATGGGACTTACCTTGGTGGCGTCATTCCGTGTCTTTAAAGGGAAATTCATCTAGAATTGGAGTTTTTATGAGATTCGAACCTGAGATCATGTTTTGATACCAAACATTGGAAAAATAGCGAATCCTTCCTACCTAAAGCTTAAGCTTTCAATACGGAAGGCTTGAACTGTCACACGTAATCCTCGTTCAAAGCTCATACCAAGTCTCGAGGATGTTACACCTTATGCACCACACAAGTCATTCTAAATGACCCTTGGGAACAACATAGAAAGGTTACCTACAACAACGAGTGCAGGGATGGGACTTACCTTGGTTGCGTCATTCTGTCTCTTTAAAGGGAAATTCATCTCGAAATGGGGCTTTTATGGGATTCGAACCAGAGATCATGTTTGGATACCAAACATAGGAAAAATAGCTAATCCTTCCTACCTAAAGCTTAAGCTTTCAATACGGGACGCTTGAACTGTCACACTTAATCCTCGTTCAAAGCTCTAACCAAGTCACGAGGATGTTACCCCCCATGCACCACACAAGTCATTCTGAATGACCCTTGGAAACAACATAGAAAGGTTACCCACAATAATAGGCCCAGGGATGGTACTTACCTCGGTTGCATCATTCTGTCTCTTTAAAGGGAAATTCATCTCGAACTGGGGCTTTTATGGGATTCGAACCTGATATCATGTTTTGATACCAAACATAGGAAAAATAGCTAATCCTTCCTACCAAAAGCTTAAGCTTTCAATACGGAACGCTTGAACTGTCACACTTAAACCTCGTTCAAAGCTCACAACAAGTCACGAGGATGTTACCCCTTATGCACCACACAAGTCATTCTAAATGACCCTTGGAAATAACATAGAAAGGTTACCTACAACAACGAGCCCAGGGATGGGACTTACCTTGGTGGCGTCATTCCGTCTCTTTAAAGGGAAATTCATCTAGAATTGGTGCTTTTATGAGATTCGAACCTGAGATCATGTTTTGATACCAAACATAGGAAAAATAGCTAATCCTTCCTACCTAAAGCTTAAGCTTTCAATACGGAACGCTTGAACTGTCACACTTAAACCTCGTTCAAAGCTCACAACAAGTCACGAGGATGTTACCCCTTATGCACCACACAAGTCATTCTAAATGACCCTTGGAAATAACATAGAAAGGTTACCTACAACAACGAGCCCAGGGATGGGACTTACCTTGGTTGCGTCATTCCATATCTTTAAAGTTAAATCATCTCGAAATGGGGTTTTTATGTGATTCGAACCTGAGATCATGTTTGGATACCAAACATAGGAAAAATAGCTAATCCTTCCTACCTAAAGCTTAAGCTTTCAATACGGGACGCTTGAACTGTCAAACTTAATCCTCGTTCAAAGCTCACACCAAGTCACGAGAATGTTACCCCTTATGCACCACACAAGTCATTCTAAATGACCCTTGGGAAAAACATAGAAAGGTTACCTACAACAACGAGCCCAGGGATGGGACTTACCTTGTTGGCGCCATTCCGTCTCTTTAAAGGGAAATTCATCTAGAATTGGAGCTTTTATGAGATTCGAACCTGAGATCATGTTTTGATACCAAACATAGGAAAAATAGCTAATCCTTCCTACCTAAAGCTTAAGCTTTCAATACGAAAGGCTTGAATTGTCACACGTAATCCTCGTTCAAAGCTCACACCAAGTCACGAGGATGTTACCCCTTATGCACCACACAAGTCATTCTAAATGACCCTTGGAAACAACATAGAAAGGTTACCCACAACAACGAGCCCAGGGATGGTACTTACCTTGGTTGCGTCATTTTGTCTCTTTAAAGGGAAATTCATCTAGAACTGGAGCTTTTATGAGATTCGAACCTGAGATCATGTTTTGATACCAAACATAGGAAAAATAGCTAATCCTTCCTACCTAAAGCTTAAGCTTTCAATACGGGAGGCTTGAACTGTCAAACTTAATCCTCGTTCAAAGCTCTCACCAAGCCACGAGGATGTTACCCCCCATGCACCACACAAGTCATTCTAAATGACTCTTGGAAACAACATAGAAATGTTACCTACAACAACGAGTCCAGGGATGGGACTTACCTTGCTGGCGTCATTCCGTCTCTTTAAAGGGAAATTCATCTCGAACTGGGGCTTTTATGGGATTCGAACCTGATATCATGTTTTGAAACCAAACATTTGAAAAATAGCTAATCCTTCCTACCTAAAGCTTAAGCTTTCAATACGGAAGGCTTGAACTGTCACACGTAATCCTCGTTCAAAGCTCACACCAAGTCACGAGGATGTTACCCCTTATGCACCACACAAGTCATTCTAAATGACCCTTGGAAACAACATAGAAAGGTTACCCACAACAACGAGCCCATGGATGGTACTTACCTTGGTTGCGTCATTTTGTCTCTTTAAAGGGAAATTCATCTAGAACTGGAGCTTTTATGAGATTCGAACCTGAGATCATGTTTTGATACCAAACATAGGAAAAATAGCTAATCCTTCCTACCTAAAGCTTAAGCTTTCAATACGGGAGGCTTGAACTGTCAAACTTAATCCTCGTTCAAAGCTCTCACCAAGTCACGAGGATGTTACCCCCCATGCACCACACAAGTCATTCTAAATGACTCTTGGAAACAACATAGAAATGTTACCTAAAACAACGAGTCCAGGGATGGGACTTACCTTGGTGGCGTCATTCCGTCTCTTTAAAGGGAAATTCATCTCGAACTACGGCTTTTATGGGATTCGAAGCTGATATCATGTTTTGAAACCAAACATTTGAAAAATAGCTAATCCTTCCTACCTAAAGCTTAAGCTTTCAATACGGAAGGCTTGAACTGTCACACGTAATCCTCGTTCAAACCTCACACCAAGTCACGAGGATGTTACCCCTTATGCACCACACAAGTCATTCTAAATGACCCTTGGAAACAACATAGAAAGGTTACCCACAACAACGAGCCCAGGGATGGTACTTACCTTGGTTGCGTCATTTTGTCTCTTTAAAGGGAAATTCATCTAGAACTGGAGCTTTTATGAGATTCGAACCTGAGATCATGTTTTGATACCAAACATAGGAAAAATAGCTAATCCTTCCTACCTAAAGCTTAAGCTTTCAATACGGGAGGCTTGAACTGTCAAACTTAATCCTCGTTCAAAGCTCTCACCAAGCCACGAGGATGTTACCCCCCATGCACCACACAAGTCATTCTAAATGACTCTTGGAAACAACATAGAAATGTTACCTACAACAACGAGTCCAGGGATGGGACTTACCTTACTGGCGTCATTCCGTCTCTTTAAAGGGAAATTCATCTCGAACTGGGGCTTTTATGGGATTCGAACCTGATATCATGTTTTGAAACCAAACATTTGAAAAATAGCTAATCCTTCCTACCTAAAGCTTAAGCTTTCAATACGGAAGGCTTGAACTGTCACACGTAATCCTCGTTCAAAGCTCACACCAAGTCACGAGGATGTTACCCCTTATGCACCACACAAGTCATTCTAAATGACCCTTGGAAACAACATAGAAAGGTTACCCACAACAACGAGCCCATGGATGGTACTTACCTTGGTTGCGTCATTTTGTCTCTTTAAAGGGAAATTCATCTAGAACTGGAGCTTTTATGAGATTCGAACCTGAGATCATGTTTTGATACCAAACATAGGAAAAATAGCTAATCCTTCCTACCTAAAGCTTAAGCTTTCAATACGGGAGGCTTGAACTGTCAAACTTAATCCTCGTTCAAAGCTCTCACCAAGTCACGAGGATGTTACCCCCCGTGCACCACACAAGTCATTCTAAATGACTCTTGGAAACAACATAGAAATGTTACCTACAACAACGAGTCCAGGGATGGGACTTACCTTGCTGGCGTCATTCCGTCTCTTTAAAGGGAAATTCATCTCGAACTGGGGCTTTTATGGGATTCGAACCTGATATCATGTTTTGATACAAAAAACATAGGAAAAATAGCTAATCCTTCCTTCCTAAAGCTTAAGCTTTCAATACGGGAAGCTTGAACTGTCACACTTAATCCTCGTTCAAAGCTCTCACCAAGTCACGAGGATGTTACCCCTCATGCACCACACAAGTCATTCTAAATGACCCTTGGAAACAACATAGAAAGGTTACCCACAACAACGAGCCAGGGATGGTACTTACCTCGGTTGCATCATTCTGTCTCTTTAAACGGAAATTCATCTCGAACTGAGGCTTTTATGAGATTCGAACCTGAGATCATGTTTTGATACCAATTATAGGAAAAATAGCTAATCCTTCCTACCTAAAGCTTAAGCTTTCAATACGGAAGGCTTGAACTGTCACACGTAATCCTCGTTCAAAGCTCATACCAAGTCTCGAGGATGTTACACCTTATGCACCACACAAGTCATTCTAAATGACCCTTGGGAACAACATAGAAAGGTTACCTACAACAACGAGCCCAGGTATGGTACTTACCTTGGTTGCGTCATTCTGTCTCTTTAGAGGGAAATTCATCTAGAACTGGAGCTTTTATGAGATTCGAACCTGAGATCATGTTTGGATACCAAACATAGGAAAAATAGCTAATCCTTCCTATCTAAAGCTTAAGTTTTCAATACGGGAGGCTTGAACTGTCACACTTAATCCTCGTTCAAAGCTCTCACCAAGTCACGAGGATGTTACCCCGCATGCACCACACAAGTCATTCTAAATGACTCTTGGAAACAACATAGAAAGGTTACCTACAGCAAAGAGTCCAGGGATGGGACTTACCTTGGTGGCGTCATTCCGTGTCTTTAAAGGGAAATTCATCTAGAATTGGAGTTTTTATGAGATTCGAACCTGAGATCATGTTTTGATACCAAACATTGGAAAAATAGCTAATCCTTCCTACCTAAAGCTTAAGCTTTCAATACGGAAGGCTTGAACTGTCACACGTAATCCTCGTTCAAAGCTCATACCAAGTCTCGAGGATGTTACACCTTATGCACCACACAAGTCATTCTAAATGACCCTTGGGAACAACATAGAAAGGTTACCTACAACAACGAGTGCAGGGATGGGACTTACCTTGGTTGCGTCATTCTGTCTCTTTAAAGGGAAATTCATCTCGAAATGGGGCTTTTATCGGATTCGAACCAGAGATCATGTTTGGATACCAAACATAGGAAAAATAGCTAATCCTTCCTACCTAAAGCTTAAGCTTTCAATACGGGACGCTTGAACTGTCACACTTAATCCTCGTTCAAAGCTCTAACCAAGTCACGAGGATGTTACCCCCCATGCACCACACAAGTCATTCTGAATGACCCTTGGAAACAACATAGAAAGGTTACCTACAACAACGAGCCCAGGTATGGTACTTACCTCGGTTGCATCATTCTGTCTCTTTAAAGGGAAATTCATCTCGAACTGGGGCTTTTATGGGATTCGAACCTGATATCATGTTTTGATACCAAACATAGGAAAAATAGCTAATCCTTCCTACCAAAAGCTTAAGCTTTCAATACGGAACGCTTGAACTGTCACACTTAAACCTCGTTCAAAGCTCACAACAAGTCATGAGGATGTTACCCCTTATGCACCACACAAGTCATTCTAAATGACCCTTGGAAATAACATAGAAATGTTACCTACAACAACGAGCCCAGGGATGGGACTTACCTTGGTGGCGTCATTCCGTCTCTTTAAAGGGAAATTCATCTAGAATTGGTGCTTTTATGAGATTCGAACCTGAGATCATGTTTTGATACCAAACATAGGAAAAATAGCTAATCCTTCCTACCTAAAGCTTAAGCTTTCAATACGGAACGCTTGAACTGTCACACTTAAACCTCGTTCAAAGCTCACAACAAGTCACGAGGATGTTACCCCTTATGCACCACACAAGTCATTCTAAATGACCCTTGGAAATAACATAGAAAGGTTACCTACAACAACGAGCCCAGGGATGGGACTTACCTTGGTTGCGTCATTCCATATCTTTAAAGGGAAATCATCTCGAAATGGGGTGTTTATGTGATTCGAACCTGAGATCATGTTTGGATACCAAACATAGGAAAAATAGCTAATCCTTCCTATCTAAAGCTTAAGTTTTCAATACGGGAGGCTTGAACTGTCACACTTAATCCTCGTTCAAAGCTCTCACCAAGTCACGAGGATGTTACCCCGCATGCACCACACAAGTCATTCTAAATGACTCGTAGAAACAACATAGAAAGGTTACCTACAACAAAGATTCTAGGGATGGGAGTTACCTTGGTTGCGTCATTCCATATCTTTAAAGGGAAATCATCTCGAAATGGGGTGTTTATGTGATTCGAACCTGAGATCATGTTTGGATACCAAACATAGGAAAAATAGCTAATCCTTCCTATCTAAAGCTTAAGTTTTCAATACGGGAGGCTTGAACTGTCACACTTAATCCTCGTTCAAAGCTCTCACCAAGTCACGAGGATGTTACCCCGCATGCACCACACAAGTCATTCTAAATGACTCTTAGAAACAACATAGAAAGGTTACCTACAACAAAGATTCTAGGGATGGGAGTTACCTTGGTGGCGTCATTCCGTCTCTTTAAAGGGAAATTCATCTAGAATTGGTGCTTTTATGAGATTCGAACCTGAGATCATGTTTTGATACCAAACATAGGAAAAATAGCTAATCCTTCCTACCTAAAGCTTAAGCTTTCAATACGGGACGCTTGAACTGTTACACTTAATCCTCTTTCAAAGCTCACACCATGTCACAAGGATGTTACCCCTTATGCACCACACAAGTCATTCTAAATGACCCTTGGAAACAACATAGAAAGGTTACCCACAACAACGAGCCCAGGGATGGTACTTACCTTGGTTGCATCATTTTGTCTGTTTAAAGGGAAATTCATCTAGAACTGGAGCTTTTATGAGATTCGAACCTGAGATCATGTTTTGATACCAAACATAGGAAAAATAGCTAATCCTTCTTATCTAAAGCTTAAGTTTTCAATACAGGAGGCTTGAACTGTCACACTTAAGCCTCGTTCAAAGCTCTCACCAAGTCACGAGGATGTTACCCCGCATGCACCACACAAGTCATTCTAAATGACCCTTGGAAACAACATAGAAAGGTTACCCACAACAACGAGCCCAGGGATGGTACTTACCTTGGTTGCATCATTTTGTCTCTTTAAAGGGAAATTCATCTAGAACTGGAGCTTTTATGAGATTCGAACCTGAGATCATGTTTTGATACCAAACATAGGAAAAATAGCTAATCCTTCCTACCTAAAGCTTAAGCTTTCAATACAGGAAGCTTGAACTGTCACACTTAATCCTCGTTCAAAGCTCACACCAAGTCACGAGAATGTTACCCCTTATGCACCACACAAGTCATTCTAAATGACTCTTGGAAACAACATAGAAAGGTTACCTACAACAAAGAGTCCAGGGATGGGACTTACCTTGGTGGCGTCATTCCGTGTCTTTAAAGGGAAATTCATCTAGAATTGGTGCTTTTATGAGATTCGAACCTGAGATCATGTTTTGATACCAAACATTGGAACAATAGCTAATCCTTCCTACCTAAAGCTTAAGCTTTCAATACGGAAGGCTTGAACTGTCACACGTAATCCTCGTTCAAAGCTCAAACCAAGTCTCGAGGATGTTACACCTTATGCACCACACAAGTCATTCTAAATGACCCTTGGGAACAACATAGAAAGGTTACCTACAACAACGAGTGCAGGGATGGGACTTACCTTGGTTGCGTCATTCTGTCTCTTTAAAGGGAAATTCATCTCGAAATGGGGCTTTTATGGGATTCGAACCAGAGATCATGTTTGGATACCAAACATAGGAAAAATAGCTAATCCTTCCTACCTAAAGCTTAAGCTTTCAATACGGGACGCTTGAACTGTCACACTTAATCCTCGTTCAAAGCTCTAACCAAGTCACGAGGATGTTACCCCCCATGCACCACACAAGTCATTCTAAATGACCCTTGGAAACAACATAGAAAGGTTACCCACAACAACCAGCCCATGGATGGTACTTACCTTGGTTGCGTCATTTTGTCTCTTTAAAGGGAAATTCATCTAGAACTGGAGCTTTTATGAGATTCAAACCTGAGATCATGTTTTGATACCAAACATAGGAAAAATAGCTAATCCTTCCTATCTAAAGCTTAAGTTTTCAATACGGGAGGCTTGAACTGTCACACTTAATCCTCGTTCAAAGCTCTCACCAAGTCACGAGGATGTTACCCCGCATGCACCACACAAGTCATTCTAAATGACTCTTGGAAACAACATAGAAAGGTTACCTACAACAACGAGTCTAGGGATGAGAGTTACCTTGGTTGCGTCATTTTGTCTCTTTAAAGGGAAATTCATCTAGAACTGGAGCTTTTATGAGATTCGAACCTGAGATCATGTTTTGATACCAAACATAGGAAAAATAGCTAATCCTTCCTATCTAAAGCTTAAGTTTTCAATACGGGAGGCTTGAACTGTCACACTTAATCCTCGTTCAAAGCTCTCACCAAGTCACGAGGATGTTACCCCGCATGCACCACACAAGTCATTCTAAATGACTCTTGGAAACAACATAGAAAGGTTACCTACAACAACGAGTCTAGGGATGAGAGTTACCTTGGGGGCGTCATTCCGTCTCTTTAAAGGGAAATTCATCTAGAATTGGTGCTTTTATGAGATTCGAACCTGAGATCATGTTTTGATACCAAACATAGGAAAAATAGCTAATCCTTTCTACCTAAAGCTTAAGCTTTCAATACAGAAGGCTTGAACTGTCACACGTAATCCTCGTTCAAAGCTCACACCAAGTCACGAGGATGTTACCCCTTATGCACCACACAAGTCATTCTAAATGACCCTTGGAAACAACATAGAAAGGTTACCCACAACAACGAGCCCATGGATGGTACTTACCTTGGTTGCGTCATTTTGTCTCTTTAAAGGGAAATTCATCTAGAACTGGAGCTTTTATGAGATTCGAACCTGAGATCATGTTTTGATACCAAACATAGGAAAAATAGCTAATCCTTCCTATCTAAAGCTTAAGTTTTCAATACGGGAGGCTTGAACTGTCACACTTAATCCTCGTTCAAAGCTCTCACCAAGTCACGAGGATGTTACCCCGCATGCACCACACAAGTCATTCTAAATGACTCTTGGAAACAACATAGAAAGGTTACCTACAACAACGAGTCTAGGGATGAGAGTTACCTTGGGGGCGTCATTCCGTCTCTTTAAAGGGAAATTCATCTAGAATTGGTGCTTTTATGAGATTCGAACCTGAGATCATGTTTTGATACCAAACATAGGAAAAATAGCTAATCCTTTCTACCTAAAGCTTAAGCTTTCAATACAGAAGGCTTGAACTGTCACACGTAATCCTCGTTCAAAGCTCACACCAAGTCACGACGATGTTACCCCTTTTGCACCACACAAGTCATTCTAAATGACTCTTGGAAACAACATAGAAAGGTTACCTACTACAACGAGTCTAGGGATGGGAGTTACCTTGGTGGCGTCATTTTGTCTCTTTAAAGGGAAATTCATCTAGAACTGGAGCTTTTATGAGATTCAAACCTGAGATCATGTTTTGATACCAAACATAGGAAAAATAGCTAATCCTTCCTATCTAAAGCTTAAGTTTTCAATACAGAAGGCTTGAACTGTCACACGTAATCCTCGTTCAAAGCTCACACCAAGTCACGAGGATGTTACCCCTTATGCACCACACAAGTCATTCTAAATGACCCTTGGAAACAACATAGAAAGGTTACCCACAACAACGAGCCCATGGATGGTACTTACCTTGGTTGCGTCATTTTGTCTCTTTAAAGGGAAATTCATCTAGAACTGGAGCTTTTATGAGATTCGAACCTGAGATCATGTTTTGATACCAAACATAGGAAAAATAGCTAATCCTTCCTATCTAAAGCTTAAGTTTTCAATACGGGAGGCTTGAACTGTCACACTTAATCCTCGTTCAAAGCTCTCACCAAGTCACGAGGATGTTACCCCGCATGCACCACACAAGTCATTCTAAATGACTCTTGGAAACAACATAGAAAGGTTACCTACAACAACGAGTCTAGGGATGAGAGTTACCTTGGGGGCGTCATTCCGTCTCTTTAAAGGGAAATTCATCTAGAATTGGTGCTTTTATGAGATTCGAACCTGAGATCATGTTTTGATACCAAACATAGGAAAAATAGCTAATCCTTTCTACCTAAAGCTTAAGCTTTCAATACAGAAGGCTTGAACTGTCACACGTAATCCTCGTTCAAAGCTCACACCAAGTCACGACGATGTTACCCCTTTTGCACCACACAAGTCATTCTAAATGACTCTTGGAAACAACATAGAAAGGTTACCTACTACAACGAGTCTAGGGATGGGAGTTACCTTGGTGGCGTCATTCCGTCTCTTTAAAGGGAAATTCATCTAGAATTGGTGCTTTTATGAGATTCGAACCTGAGATCATGTTTTGATACCAAACATAGGAAAAATAGCTAATCCTTCCTACCTAAAGCTTAAGCTTTCAATACAGAAGGCTTGAACTGCACACGTAATCCTCGTTCAAAGCTCACACCAAGTCACGAGGATGTTACCCCTTATGCACCACACAAGTCATTCTAAATGACCCTTGGAAACAACATAGAAAGGTTACCCACAACAATGAGCCCATGGATGGTACTTACCTTGGTTGCGTCATTTTGTCTCTTTAAAGGGAAATTCATTTAGAACTGGAGCTTTTATGAGATTCGAACCTGAGATCATGTTTTGATACCAAACATAGGAAAAATAGCTAATCCTTCCTACCTAAAGCTTAAGCTTTCAATACGGAAGGCTTGAACTGTTACACGTAATCCTCTTTCAAAGCTCACACCAAGTCACGAGGATGTTACCCCTTATGCACCACACAAGTCATTCTAAATGACCCTTGGAAACAACATAGAAAGGTTACCCACAACAACGAGCCCAGGGATGGTACTTACCTTGGTTGCATCATTTTGTCTCTTTAAAGGGAAATTCATCTAGAACTGGAGCTTTTATGAGATTCGAACCTGAGATCATGTTTGGATACCAAACATAGGAAAAATAGTTAATCCTTCCTACCTAAAGCTTAAGCTTTCAATACGAGACGCTTTAACTGTCACACTTAATCCTCGTTCAAAGCTCACACCAAGTCACGAGGATGTTACCCCTTATGCACCACACAAGTCATTCTAAATGACCCTTGGAAACAACATAGAAAGGTTACCCACAACAACGAGCCCAGGGATGGTACTTACCTTGGTTGCGTCATTTTGTCTCTTTAAAGGGAAATTCATCTAGAACTGGAGCTTTTATGAGATTCGAACCTGAGATCATGTTTTGATACCAAACATAGGAAAAATAGCTAATCCTTCCTATCTAAAGCTTAAGTTTTCAATACAGAAGGCTTGAACTGTCACACGTAATCCTCGTTCATAGCTCACACCAAGTCACGAGGATGTTACCCCTTATGCACCACACAAGTCATTCTTAATGACCCTTAGAAACAACATAGAAAGGTTACCCACAACAACGAGCCCATGGATGGTACTTACCTTGGTTGCGTCATTTTGTCTCTTTAAAGGGACATTCATCTAGAACTGGAGCTTTTATGAGATTCGAACCTGAGATCATGTTTTGATACCAAACATAGGAAAAATAGCAAATCCTTCCTATCTAAAGCTTAAGTTTTCAATACGGGAGGCTTGAACTGTCACACTTAATCCTCGTTCAAAGCTCTCACCAAGTCACGAGGATGTTACCCCGCATGCACCACACAAGTCATTCTAAATGACTCTTGGAAACAACATAGAAAGGTTACCTACAACAACGAGTCTAGGGATGGGAGTTACCTTGGTGGCGTCATTCCGTCTCTTTAAAGGGAAATTCATCTAGAATTGGTGCTTTTATGAGATTCGAACCTGAGATCATGTTTTGATACCAAACATAGGAAAAATAGCTAATCCTTCCTACCTAAAGCTTAAGCTTTCAATACAGAAGGCTTGAACTGTCACACGTAATCCTCGTTCAAAGCTCACACCAAGTCACGAGGATGTTACCCCTTATGCACCACACAAGTCATTCTAAATGACTCTTGGAAACAACATAGAAAGGTTACCTACAACAACGAGTCTAGGGATGGGAGTTACCTTGGTGGCGTCATTCCGTCTTTTTAAAGGGAAATTCATCTAGAATTGGTGCTTTTATGAGATTCGAACCTGCGATCATGTTTTGATACCAAACATAGGAAAAATAGCTAATCCTTCCTACCTAAAGCTTAAGCTTTCAATACAGAAGGCTTGAACTCCACACGTAATCCTCGTTCAAAGCTCACACCAAGTCACGAGGATGTTACCCCTTATGCACCACACAAGTCATTCTAAATGACCCTTGGAAACAACATAGAAAGGTTACCCACAACAATGAGCCCATGGATGGTACTTACCTTGGTTGCGTCATTTTGTCTCTTTAAAGGGAAATTCATCTAGAACTGGAGCTTTTATGAGATTCGAACCTGAGATCATGTTTTGATACCAAACATAGGAAAAATAGCTAATCCTTCCTACCTAAAGCTTAAGCTTTCAATACGGAAGGCTTGAACTGTCACACGTAATCCTCTTTCAAAGCTCACACCAAGTCACGAGGATGTTACCCCTTATGCACCACACAAGTCATTCTAAATGACCCTTGGAAACAACATAGAAAGGTTACCCACAACAACGAGCCCAGGGATGGTACTTACCTTGGTTGCATCATTTTGTCTCTTTAAAGGGAAATTCATCTAGAACTGGAGCTTTTATGAGATTCGAACCTGAGATCATGTTTTGATACCAAACATAGGAAAAATAGCTAATCCTTCCTACCTAAAGCTTAAGCTTTCAATACGGGAGGCTTGAACTATCAAACTTAATCCTCGTTCAAAGCTCTCACCAAGTCACGAGGATGTTACCCCCCATGCACCACACAAGTCATTCTAAATGTCTCTTGGAAACAACATAGAAATGTTACCTAAAACAACGAGTCCAGGGATGGGACTTACCTTGGTGGCGTCATTCCGTCTCTTTAAAGGGAAATTCATCTCGAACTGGGGGTTTTATGGGATTCGAAGCTGATATCATGTTTTGAAACCAAACATTTGAAAAATAGCTAATCCTTCCTACCTAAAGCTTAAGCTTTCAATACGGAAGGCTTGAACTGTCACACGTAATCCTCGTTCAAAGCTCACACCAAGTCACGAGGATGTTACCCCTTATGCACCACACAAGTCATTCTAAATGACCCTTGGAAACAACATAGAAAGGTTACCCACAACAACGAGCCCAGGGATGGTACTTACCTTGGTTGCGTCATTTTGTCTCTTTAAAGGGAAATTCATCTAGAACTGGAGCTTTTATGAGATTCGAACCTGAGATCATGTTTTGATTCCAAACATAGGAAAAATAGCTAATCCTTCCTATCTAAAGCTTAAGTTTTCAATACAGAAGGCTTGAACTGTCACACGTAATCCTCGTTCAAAGCTCACACCAAGTCACGCGGATGTTACCCCTTATGCCCCACACAAGTCATTCTAAATGACCCTTGGCAACAACATAGAAAGGTTACCCACAACAACGAGCCCATGGATGATACTTACCTTGGTTGCGTCATTTTGTCTCTTTAAAGGGAAATTCATCTAGAACTGGAGCTTTTATGAGATTCGAACCTGAGATCATGTTTTGATACCAAACATAGGAAAAATAGCTAATCCTTCCTACCTAAAGCTTAAGCTTTCAATACGGAAGGCTTGAACTGTCACACGTAATCCTCGTTCAAAGCTCACACCAAGTCACAAGGATGTTACCCCTTATGCACCACACAAGTCATTCTAAATGACCCTTGGAAACAACATAGAAAGGTTACCCACAACAACGAGCCCAGGGATGGTACTTACCTTGGTTGCCTCATTTTGTCTCTTTAAAGGGAAATTCATCTAGAACTGGAGCTTTTATGAGATTCGAACCTGAGATCATGTTTTGATACCAAACATAGGAAAAATAGCTAATCCTTCCTATCTAAAGCTTAAGCTTTCAATACAGAAGGCTTGAACTGTCACACGTAATCCTCGTTCAAAGCTCACACCAAGTCACAAGGATGTTACCCCTTATGCACCACACAAGTCATTCTAAATGACCCTTGGAAACAACATAGAAAGGTTACCCACAACAACGAGCCCAGGGATGGTACTTACCTTGGTTGCCTCATTTTGTCTCTTTAAAGGGAAATTCATCTAGAACTGGAGCTTTTATGAGATTCGAACCTGAGATCATGTTTTGCTACCAAACATAGGAAAAATAGCTAATCCTTCCTACCTAAAGCTTAAGCTTTCAATACAGAAGGCTTGAACTGTCACACGTAATCCTCGTTCAAAGCTCACACCAAATCACGAGGATGTTACCCCTTATGCACCACACAAGTCATTCTAAATGACTCTTGGAAACAACATAGAATGGTTACCTACAACAACGAGTCTAGGGATGGGAGTTACCTTGGTGGCGTCATTCCGTCTTTTTAAAGGGAAATTCATCTAGAATTGGTGCTTTTATGAGATTCGAACCTGAGATCATGTTTTGATACCAAACATAGGAAAAATAGCTAATCCTTCCTACCTAAAGCTTAAGCTTTCAATACAGAAGGCTTGAACTGTCACACGTAATCCTCGTTCAAAGCTCACACCAAGTCACGAGGATGTTACCCCTTATGCACCACACAAGTCATTCTAAATGACCCTTGGAAACAACATAGAAAGGTTACCCACAACAACGAGCCCATGGATGGTACTTACCTTGGTTGCGTCATTTTGTCTCTTTAAAGGGAAATTCATCTAGAACTGGAGCTTTTATGAGATTCGAACCTGAGATCATGTTTTGATACCAAACATAGGAAAAATAGCTAATCCTTCCTACCTAAAGCTTAAGCTTTCAATACGGAAGGCTTGAACTGTCACACGTAATCCTCGTTCAAAGCTCACACCAAGTCACAAGGATGTTACCCCTTATGCACCACACAAGTCATTCTAAATGACCCTTGGAAACAACATAGAAAGGTTACCCACAACAACGAGCCCAGGGATGGTACTTACCTTGGTTGCCTCATTTTGTCTCTTTAAAGGGAAATTCATCTAGAACTGGAGCTTTTATGAGATTCGAACCTGAGATCATGTTTTGATACCAAACATAGGAAAAATAGCTAATCCTTCCTATCTAAAGCTTAAGTTTTCAATACAGAAGGCTTGAACTGTCACACGTAATCCTCGTTCAAAGCTCACACCAAGTCACGAGGATGTTACCCCTTATGCACCACACAAGTCATTCTAAATGACCCTTGGCAACAACATATAAAGGTTACCCACAACAACGAGCCCATGGATGGTACTTACCTTGGTTGCGTCATTTTGTCTCTTTAAAGGGAAATTCATCTAGAACTGGAGCTTTTATGAGATTCGAACCAGAGATCATGTTTTGATACCAAACATAGGAAAAATAGCTAATCCTTCCTATCTAAAGCTTAAGTTTTCAATACGGGAGGCTTGAACTGTCACACTTAATCCTCGTTCAAAGCTCTCACCAAGTCACGAGGATGTTACCCCGCATGCACCACACAAGTCATTCTAAATGACTCTTGGAAACAACATAGAAAGGTTACCTACAACAACGAGTCGAGGGATGGGAGTTACCTTGGTGGCGTCATTCCGTCTCTTTAAAGGGAAATTCATCTAGAATTGGTGCTTTTATGAGATTCGAACCTGAGATCATGTTTTGATACCAAACATAGGAAAAATAGCTAATCCTTCCTACCTAAAGCTTAAGCTTTCAATACAGAAGGCTTGAACTGTCACACGTAATCCTCGTTCAAAGTTCACACCAAATCACGAGGATGTTACCCCTTATGCACCACACAAGTCATTCTAAATGACTCTTGGAAACAACATAGAAAGGTTACCTACAACAACGAGTCTAGGGATGGGAGTTACCTTGGTGGCGTCATTCCGTCTTTTTAAAGGGAAATTCATCTAGAATTGGTGCTTTTATGAAATTCGAACCTGAGATCATGTTTTGATACCAAACATAGGAAAAATAGCTAATCCTTCCTACCTAAAGCTTAAGCTTTCAATACAGAAGGCTTGAACTGTCACACGTAATCCTCGTTCAAAGCTCACACCAAGTCACGAGGATGTTACCCCTTATGCACCACACAAGTCATTCTAAATGACCCTTGGAAACAACATAGAAAAGTTACCCACAACAACGAGCCCATGGATGGTACTTACCTTGGTTGCGTCATTTTGTCTCTTTAAAGGGAAATTCATCTAGAACTGGAGCTTTTATGAGATTCGAACCTGAGATCATGTTTTGATACCAAACATAGGAAAAATAGCTAATCCTTCCTACCTAAAGCTTAAGCTTTCAATACGGAAGGCTTGAACTGTCACACGTAATCCTCTTTCAAAGCTTACACCAAGTCACGAGGATGTTACACCTTATGCACCACACAAGTCATTCTAAATGACCCTTGGAAACAACATAGAAGGGTTACCCACAACAACGAGCCCAGGGATGGTACTTACCTTGGTGGCGTCATTCCGTCTCTTTAAAGGGAAATCATCTCGAAATGGGGTTTTTATGTGATTCGAACCTGAGATCATGTTTGGATACCAAACATAGGAAAAATAGCTAATCCTTCCTACCTAAAGCTTAAGCTTTCAATACGGGACGCTTGAACTGTTACACTTAATCCTCGTTCAAAGCTCACACCAAGTCACGAGGATGTTACCCCTTATGCACCACACTAGTCATTCTAAATTACCCTTGGAAATAACATAGAAAGGTTACCTACAACAACGAGCCCAGGTATGGTACTTACCTTGGTTGCGTCATTCCATATCTTTAAAGGGAAATCATCTCGAAATGGGGTTTTTATGTGATTCGAACCTGAGATCATGTTTGGATACCAAACATAGGAAAAATAGCTAATCCTTCCTATCTAAAGCTTAAGTTTTCAATACGGGAGGCTTGAACTGTCACACTTAATCCTCGTTCAAAGCTCTCACCAAGTGACGAGGATGTTACTCCGCATGCACCACACAAGTCATTCTAAATGACTCTTAGAAACAACATAGAAAGGTTACCTACAACAAAGAGTCTAGGGATGGGAGTTACCTTGGTGGCGTCATTCCGTCTTTTTAAAGGGAAATTCATCTAGAATTGGTGCTTAAATGAGATTCGAACCTGAGATCATGTTTTGATACCAAACATAGGAAAAATAGCTAATCCTTCCTACCTAAAGCTTAAGCTATCAATACCGGACGCTTGAACTGTTACACTTAATCCTCTTTCAAAGCTCATACCAAGTCACGAGTATGTTACCCCTTATGCACCACACAAGTCATTCTATATGACCCTTGGAAACAACATAGAAAGGTTACCCACAACAACGAGCCCAGGGATGGTACTTACCTTGGTTGCATCCTTTTGCCTCTTTAAAGGGAAATTCATCTAGAACTGGAGCTTTTATGAGATTCGAACCTGAGATCATGTTTTGATACCAAACATAGGAAAAATAGCTAATCCTTCCTACCTAAAGCTTAAGCTTTCAATACGGGAGGCTTGAACTATCAAACTTAATCCTCGTTCAAAGCTCTCACCAAGTCACGAGGATGTTACCCCCCAGGCACCACACAAGTCATTCTAAATGACTCTTGGAAACAACATAGAAATGTTACCTAAAACAACGAGTCCTGGGATGGGACTTACCTTGGTGGCGTCATTCCATCTCTTAAAAGGGAAATTCATCTCGAACTGGGGCTTTTATGGGATTCGAAGCTGATATCATGTTTTGAAACCAAACATTTGAAAAATAGCTAATCCTTCCTACCTAAAGCTTAAGCTTTCAATACGGAAGGCTTGAACTGTCACACGTAATCCTCGTTCAAAGCTCACACCAAGTCACGAGGATGTTACCCCTTATGCACCACACAAGTCATTCTAAATGACCCTTAGAAACAACATAGAAAGGTTACCCACAACAACGAGCCCAGGGATGGTACTTACCTTGGTTGCATCATTTTGTCTCTTTAAAGGGAAATTCATCTAGAACTGGAGCTTTTATGAGATTCGAACCTGAGATCATGTTTTGATACCAAACATAGGAAAAATAGCTAATCCTTATTATCTAAAGCTTAAGTTTTCAATACAGAAGGCTTGAACTGTCACACGTAATCCTCGTTCAAAGCTCACACCAAGTCACGAGTATGTTACCCCTTATGCACCACACAAGTCCTTCTAAATGACCCTTGGAAACAACATAGAAAGGTTACCCACAACAACGAGCCCATGGATGGTACTTACCTTGGTTGCGTCATTTTGTCTCTTTAAAGGGAAATTCATCTAGAACTGGAGCTTTTATGAGATTCGAACCTGAGATCATGTTTTGATACCAAACATAGGAAAAATAGCAAATCCTTCCTATCTAAAGCTTAAGTTTTCAATACGGGAGGCTTGAACTGTCACACTTAATCCTCGTTCAAAGCTCTCACCAAGTCACGAGGATGTTACCCCGTATGCACCACACAAGTCATTCTAAATGACTCTTGGAAACAACATAGAAAGGTTACCTACAACAACGAGTCTAGGGATGGGAGTTACCTTGGTGGCGTCATTCCGTCTCTTTAAAGGGAAATTCATCTAGAATTGGTGCTTTTATGAGATTCGAACCTGAGATCATGTTTTGATACCAAACATAGGAAAAATAGCTAATCCTTCCTACCTAAAGCTTAAGCTTTCAATACAGAAGGCTTGAACTGTCACACGTAATCCTCGTTCAAAGCTCACACCAAGTCACGAGGATGTTACCCCTTATGCACCACACAAGTCATTCTAAATGACTCTTGGAAACAACATAGAAAGGTTACCTACAACAACGAGTCTAGGGATGGGAGTTACCTTGGTGGCGTCATTCCGTCTCTTTAAAGGGAAATTCATCTAGAATTGGTGCTTTTATGAGATTCGAACGTGAGATCATGTTTTGATACCAAACATAGGAAAAATAGCTAATGCTTCCTACCTAAAGCTTAAGCTTTCAATACAGAAGGCTTGAACAGTCACACGTAATCCTCGTTCAAAGCTCACACCAAGTCACGAGGATGTTACCCCTTATGCACCACACAAGTCATTCTAAATGACCCTTGGAAACAACATAGAAAGGTTACCCACAACAATGAGCCCATGGATGGTACTTACCTTGGTTGCGTCATTTTGTCTCTTTAAAGGGAAATTCATCTTGAACTGGAGCTTTTATGAGATTCGAACCTGAGATCATGTTTTGATACCAAACATAGGAAAAATAGCTAATCCTTCCTATCTAAAGCTTAAGCTTTCAATATGGAAAGCTTGAACTGTCACACGTAATCCTCTTTCAAAGCTCACACCAAGTCACGAGGATGTTACCCTTTATGCACCGCACAAGTCATTCTAAATGACCCTTGGAAACAACATAGAAAGGTTACCCACAACAACGAGCCCAGGGATGGTACTTACCTTGGTTGCATCATTTTGTCTCTTTAAAGGGAAATTCATCTAGAACTGGAGCTTTTATGAGATTCGAACCTGAGATCATGTTTTGATACCAAACATAGGAAAAATAGCTAATCCTTCCTACCCAAAGCTTAAGCTTTCAATACGGGAGGCTTGAACTATCAAACTTAATCCTCGTTCAAAGCTCTCACCAAGTCACGAGGATGTTACCCCCCATGCACCACACAAGTCATTCTAAATGACTCTTGGAAACAACATAGAAATGTTACCTAAAACAATGAGTCCAGGGATGGGACTTACCTTGGTGGCGTCATTCCGTCTCTTTAAAGGGAAATTCATCTCGAACTGTGGCTTTTATGGGATTCGAAGCTGATATCATGTTTTGAAACCAAACATTTGAAAAATAGCTAATCCTTCCTACCTAAAGCTTAAGCTTTCAATACGGAAGGCTTGAACTGTCACACGTAATCCTCGTTCAAAGCTCACACCAAGTCACGAGTATGTTACCCCTTATGCACCACACAAGTCCTTCTAAATGACCCTTGGAAACAACATAGAAAGGTTACCCACAACAACGAGCCCATGGATGGTACTTACCTTGGTTGCGTCATTTTGTCTCTTTAAAGGGAAATTCATCTAGAACTGGAGCTTTTATGAGATTCGAACCTGAGATCATGTTTTGATACCAAACATAGGAAAAATAGCTAATCCTTCCTACCTAAAGCTTAAGTTTTCAATACGGGAGGCTTGAACTGTCACACTTAATCCTCGTTCAAAGCTCTCACCAAGTCACGAGGATGTTACCCCGCATGCACCACACAAGTCATTCTAAATGACTCTTGGAAACAACATAGAAAGGTTACCTACAACAACGAGTCGAGGGATGGGAGTTACCTTGGTGGCGTCATTCCGTCTCTTTAAAGGGAAATTCATCTAGAATTGGTGCTTTTATGAGATTCGAACCTGAGATCATGTTTTGATACCAAACATAGGAAAAATAGCTAATCCTTCCTACCTAAAGCTTAAGCTTTCAATACAGAAGGCTTGAACTGTCACACGTAATCCTCGTTCAAAGCTCACACCAAATCACGAGGATGTTACCCCTTATGCACCACACAAGTCATTCTAAATGACTCTTGGAAACAACATAGAAAGGTTACCTACAAAACGAGTCTAGGGATGGGAGTTACCTTGGTGGCGTCATTCCGTCTTTTTAAAGGGAAATTCATCTAGAATTGGTGCTTTTATGAAATTCGAACCTGAGATCATGTTTTGATACCAAACATAGGAAAAATAGCTAATCCTTCCTACCTAAAGCTTAAGCTTTCAATACAGAAGGCTTGAACTGTCACACGTAATCCTCGTTCAAAGCTCACACCAAGTCACGAGGATGTTACCCTTTATGCACCACATAAGTCATTCTAAATGATCCTTGGAAAATACATAGAAAGGTTACCCACAACAACGAGCCCATGGATGGTACTTACCTTGGTTGCGTCATTTTGTCTCTTTAAAGGGAAATTCATCTAGAACTGGAGCTTTTATGAGATTCGAACCTGAGATCATGTTTTGATACCAAACATAGGAAAAATAGCTAATCCTTCCTATCTAAAGCTTAAGTTTTCAATACGGGAGGCTTCAACTGTCACACTTAATCCTCGTTCAAAGCTCTCACCAAGTCACGAGGATGTTACCCCGCATGCACCACACAAGTCATTCTAAATGACTCTTGGAAACAACATAGAAAGGTTACCTACAACAACGAGTCGAGGGATGGGAGTTACCTTGGTGACGTCATTCCGTCTCTTTAAAGGGAAATTCATCTAGAATTGGTGCTTTTATGAGATTCGAACCTGAGATCATGTTTTGATACCAAACATAGGAAAAATAGCTAATCCTTCCTACCTAAAGCTTAAGCTTTCAATACAGAAGGCTTGAACTGTCACACGTAATCCTCGTTCAAAGCTCACACCAAATCACGAGGATGTTACCCCTTATGCACCACACAAGTCATTCTAAATGACCCTTGGAAACAACATAGAAAGGTTACCCACAACAACGAGCCCATGGATGGTACTTACCTTGGTTGCGTCATTTTGTCTCTTTAAAGGGAAATTCATCTAGAACTGGAGCTTTTATGAGATTCGAACCTGAGATCATGTTTTGATACCAAACATAGGAAAAATAGCTAATCCTTCCTACCTAAAGCTTAAGCTTTCAATACGGAAGGCTTTAACTGTCACACGTAATCCTCTTTCAAAGCTTACACCAAGTCACGAGGATGTTACCCCTTATGCACCACACAAGTCATTCTAAATGACCCTTGGAAACAACATAGAAAGGTTACCCACAACAACGAGCCCATCGATGGTACTTACCTTGGTTGCGTCATTTTGTCTCTTTAAAGGGAAATTCATCTAGAACTGGAGCTTTTATGAGATTCGAACCTGAGATCATGTTTTGATACCAAACATAGGAAAAATAGCTAATCCTTCTTATCTAAAGCTTAAGTTTTCAATACGGGAGGCTTGAACTGTCACACTTAATCCTCGTTCAAAGCTCTCACCAAGTCACGAGGATGTTACCCCGCATGCACCACACAAGTCATTCTAAATGACCCTTGGAAAAAACATAGAAAGGTTACCCACAACAACGAGCCCAGGGATGGTACTTACCATGGTTGCATCATTTTGTCTCTTTAAAGGGAAATTCATCTAGAACTGGAGCTTTTATGAGATTCGAACCTGAGATCATGTTTTGATACCAAACATAGAAAAAATAGCTAATCCTTCCTACCTAAAGCTTAAGCTTTCAATACGGGAGGCTTGAACTATCAAACTTAATCCTCGTTCAAAGCTCTCACCAAGTCACGGGGATGTTACCCCCCACGCACCACACAAGTCATTCTAAATGACTCTTGGAAACAACATAGAAATGTTACCTAAAACAACGAGTCCTGGGATGGGACTTACCTTGGTGGCGTCATTCCGTCTCTTAAAAGGGAAATTCATCTCGAACTGGGGCTTTGATGGGATTCGAAGCTGATATCATGTTTTGAAACCAAACATTTGAAAAATAGCTAATCCTTCCTACCTAAAGCTTAAGCTTTCAATACGGAAGGCTTGAACTGTCACACGTAATCCTCGTTCAAAGCTCACACCAAGTCACGAGGATGTTACCCCTTATGCACCACACAAGTCATTCTAAATGACCCTTAGAAACAACATAGAAAGGTTACCCACAACAATGAGCCCAGGGATGGTACTTACCTTGGTTGCATCATTTTGTCTCTTTAAAGGGAAATTCATCTAGAACTGGAGCTTTTATGAGATTCGAACCTGAGATCATGTTTTGATACCAAACATAGGAAAAATAGCTAATCCTTATTATCTAAAGCTTAAGTTTTCAATACAGAAGGCTTGAACTGTCACACGTAATCCTCGTTCAAAGCTCACACCAAGTCACGAGTATGTTACCCCTTATGCACCACACAAGTCCTTCTAAATGACCCTTGGAAACAACATAGAAAGGTTACCCACAACAACGAGCCCATGGATGGTACTTACCTTGGTTGCGTCATTTTGTCTCTTTAAAGGGAAATTCATCTAGAACTGGAGCTTTTATGAGATTCGAACCTGAGATCATGTTTTGATACCAAACATAGGAAAAATAGCAAATCCTTCCTATCTAAAGCTTAAGTTTTCAATACGGGAGGCTTGAACTGTCACACTTAATCCTCGTTCAAAGCTCTCACCAAGTCACGAGGATGTTACCCCGCATGCACCACACAAGTCATTCTAAATGACTCTTGGAAACAACATAGAAAGGTTACCTACAACAACGAGTCTAGGGATGGGAGTTACCTTGGTGGCGTCATTCCGTCTCTTTAAAGGGAAATTCATCTGGAATTGGTGCTTTTATGAGATTCGAACCTGAGATCATGTTTTGATACCAAACATAGGAAAAATAGCTAATCCTTCCTACCTAAAGCTTAAGCTTTCAATACAGAAGGCTTGAACTGTCACACGTAATCCTCGTTCAAAGCTCACACCAAGTCACGAGGATGTTACCCCTTATGCACCACACAAGTCATTCTAAATGACTCTTGGAAACAACATAGAAAGGTTACCTACAACAACGAGTCTAGGGATGGGAGTTACCTTGGTGGCGTCATTCCGTCTCTTTAAAGGGAAATTCATCTAGAATTGGTGCTTTTATGAGATTCGAACGTGAGATCATGTTTTGATACCAAACATAGGAAAAATAGCTAATGCTTCCTACCTAAAGCTTAAGCTTTCAATACAGAAGGCTTGAACTGTCACACGTAATCCTCGTTCAAAGCTCACACCAAGTCACGAGGATGTTACCCCTTATGCACCACACAAGTCATTCTAAATGACCCTTGGAAACAACATAGAAAGGTTACCCACAACAATGAGCCCATGGATGGTACTTACCTTGGTTGCGTCATTTTGTCTCTTTAAAGGGAAATTCATCTTGAACTGGAGCTTTTATGAGATTCGAACCTGAGATCATGTTTTGATACCAAACATAGGAAAAATAGCTAATCCTTCCTACCTAAAGCTTAAGCTTTCAATACGGAAGGCTTGAACTGTCACACGTAATCCTCTTTCAAAGCTCACACCAAGTCACGAGGATGTTACCCTTTATGCACCACACAAGTCATTCTAAATGACCCTTGGAAACAACATAGAAAGGTTACCCACAACAACGAGCCCAGGGATGGTACTTACCTTGGTTGCATCATTTTGTCTCTTTAAAGGGAAATTCATCTACAACTGGAGCTTTTATGAGATTCGAACCTGAGATCATGTTTTGATACCAAACATAAGAAAAATAGCTAATCCTTCCTACCTAAAGCTTAAGCTTTCAATACGGAAGGCTTGAACTGTCACACGTAATCCTCTTTCAAAGCTCACACCAAGTCACGAGGATGTTACCCCTTATGCACCACACAAGTCATTCTAAATGACCCTTGGAAACAACATAGAAAGGTTACCCACAACAACGAGCCCAGGGATGGTACTTACCTTGGTGGCGTCATTCCGTCTCTTTAAAGGGAAATCATCTCGAAATGGGGTTTTTATGTGATTCGAACCTGAGATCATGTTTGGATACCAAACATAGGAAAAATAGCTAATCCTTTCTACCTAAAGCTTAAGCTTTCAATACGGGACGCTTGAACTGTTACACTTAATCCTCGTTCAAAGCTCACACCAAGTCACGAGGATGTTACCCCTTATGCACCACACTAGTCATTCTAAATGACCCTAGGAAACAACATAGAAAGGTTACCTACAACAACGAGCCCAGGTATGGTACTTACCTTGGTTGCGTCATTCCATATCTTTAAAGGGAAATCATCTCGAAATGGGGTTTTTATGTGATTCGAACCTGAGATCATGTTTGGATACCAAACATAGGAAAAATAGCTAATCCTTCCTATCTAAAGCTTAAGTTTTCAATACGGGAGGCTTGAACTGTCACACTTAATCCTCGTTCAAAGCTCTCACCAAGTGACGAGGATGTTACCCCGCATGCACCACACAAGTCATTCTAAATGACTCTTAGAAACAACATAGAAAGGTTACCTACAACAAAGAGTCTAGGGATGGGAGTTACCTTGGTGGCGTCATTCCGTCTTTTTAAAGGGAAATTCATCTAGAATTGGTGCTTTTATGAGATTCGAACCTGAGATCATGTTTTGATACGAAACATAGGAAAAATAGCTAATCCTTCCTACCTAAAGCTTAAGCTATCAATACGGGACGCTTGAACTGTTACACTTAATCCTCTTTCAAAGCTCATACCAAGTCACGAGTATGTTACCCCTTATGCACCACACAAGTCATTCTAAATGACCCTTGAAAACAACATAGAAAGGTTACCCACAACAACGAGCCCATGGATGGTACTTACCTTGGTTGCGTCATTTTGTCTCTTTAAAGGGAAATTCATCTAGAACTGGAGCTTTTATGAGATTCGAACCTGAGATCATGTTTTGATACCAAACATAGGAAAAATAGCTAATCCTTCTTATCTAAAGCTTAAGTTTTCAATACGGGAGGCTTGAACTGTCACACTTAATCCTCGTTCAAAGCTCTCACCAAGTCACGAGGATGTTACCCCGCATGCACCACACAAGTCATTCTAAATGACCCTTGGAAAAAACATAGAAAGGTTACCCACAACAACGAGCCCAGGGATGGTACTTACCATGGTTGCATCATTTTGTCTCTTTAAAGGGAAATTCATCTAGAACTGGAGCTTTTATGAGATTCGAACCTGAGATCATGTTTTGATACCAAACATAGGAAAAATAGCTAATCCTTCCTACCTAAAGCTTAAGCTTTCAATACGGGAGGCTTGAACTATCAAACTTAATCCTCGTTCAAAGCTCTCACCAAGTCACGAGGATGTTACCCCCCACGCACCACACAAGTCATTCTAAATGACTCTTGGAAACAACATAGAAATGTTACCTAAAACAACGAGTCCTGGGATGGGACTTACCTTGGTAGCGTCATTCCGTCTCTTAAAAGGGAAATTCATCTCGAACTGGGGCTTTGATGGGATTCGAAGCTGATATCATGTTTTGAAACCAAACATTTGAAAAATAGCTAATCCTTCCTACCTAAAGCTTAAGCTTTCAATACGGAAGGCTTGAACTGTCACACGTAATCCTCGTTCAAAGCTCACACCAAGTCACGAGGATGTTACCCCTTTTGCACCACACAAGTCATTCTAAATGACCCTTAGAAACAACATAGAAAGGTTACCCACAATAACGAGCCCAGGGATGGTACTTACCTTGGTTGCATCATTTTGTCTCTTTAAAGGGAAATTCATCTAGAACTGGAGCTTTTATGAGATTCGAACCTGAGATCATGTTTTGATACCAAACATAGGAAAAATAGCTAATCCTTATTATCTAAAGCTTAAGTTTTCAATACAGAAGGCTTGAACTGTCACATGTAATCCTCGTTCAAAGCTCACACCAAGTCACGAGTATGTTACCCCTTATGCACCACACAAGTCCTTCTAAATGACCCTTGGAAACAACATAGAAAGGTTACCCACAACAACGAGCCCATGGATGGTACTTACCTTGGTTGCGTCATTTTGTCTCTTTAAAGGGAAATTCATCTAGAACTGGAGCTTTTATGAGATTCGAACCTGAGATCATGTTTTGATACCAAACATAGGAAAAATAGCAAATCCTTCCTATCTAAAGCTTAAGTTTTCAATACGGGAGGCTTGAACTGTCACACTTAATCCTCGTTCAAAGCTCTCACCAAGTCACGAGGATGTTACCCCGCATGCACCACACAAGTCATTCTAAATGACTCTTGGAAACAACATAGAAAGGTTACCTACAACAACGAATCTAGGGATGGGAGTTACCTTGGTGGCGTCATTCCGTCTCTTTAAAGGGAAATTCATCTGGAATTGGTGCTTTTATGAGATTCGAACCTGAGATCATGTTTTGATACCAAACATAGGAAAAATAGCTAATCCTTCCTACCTAAAGCTTAAGCTTTCAATACAGAAGGCTTGAACTGTCACACGTAATCCTCGTTCAAAGCTCACACCAAGTCACGAGGATGTTACCCCTTATGCACCACACAAGTCATTCTAAATGACTCTTGGAAACAACATAGAAAGGTTACCTACAACAACGAGTCTAGGGATGGGAGTTACCTTGGTGGCGTCATTCCGTCTCTTTAAAGGGAAATTCATCTAGAATTGGTGCTTTTATGAGATTCGAACGTGAGATCATGTTTTGATACCAAACATAGGAAAAATAGCTAATGCTTCCTACTAAAGCTTAAGCTTTCAATACAGAAGGCTTGAACTGTCACACGTAATCCTCGTTCAAAGCTCACACCAAGTCACGAGGATGTTACCCCTTATGCACCACACAAGTCATTCTAAATGACCCTTGGAAACAACATAGAAAGGTTACCCACAACAATGAGCCCATGGATGGTACTTACCTTGGTTGCGTCATTTTGTCTCTTTAAAGGGAAATTCATCTTGAACTGGAGCTTTTATGAGATTCGAACCTGAGATCATGTTTTGATACCAAACATAGGAAAAATAGCTAATCCTTCCTACCTAAAGCTTAAGCTTTCAATACGGAAGGCTTGAACTGTCACACGTAATCCTCTTTCAAAGCTCACACCAAGTCACGAGGATGTTACCCTTTATGCACCACACAAATCATTCTAAATGACCCTTGGAAACAACATAGAAAGGTTACCCACAACAACGAGCCCAGGGATGGTACTTACCTTGGTTGCATCATTTTGTCTCTTTAAAGGGAAATTCATCTAGAACTGGAGCTTTTATGAGATTCGAACCTGAGATCATGTTTTGATACCAAACATAAGAAAAATAGCTAATCCTTCCTACCTAAAGCTTAAGCTTTCAATACGGGAGGCTTGAACTATCAAACTTAATCCTCGTTCAAAGCTCTCACCAAGTCACGAGGATGTTACCCCCCATGCACCACACAAGTCATTCTAAATGACTCTTGGAAACAACATAGAAATGTTACCTAAAACAACGAGTCCAGGGATGGGACTTAGCTTGGTGGCGTCATTCCATCTCTTTAAAGGGAAATTCATCTCGAACTGTGGCTCTTATGGGATTCGAAGCTGATATCATGTTTTGAAACCAAACATTTGAAAAATAGCTAATCCTTCCTACCTAAAGCTTAAGCTTTCAATACGGAAGGCTTGAACTGTCACACGTAATCCTCGTTCAAAGCTCACACCAAGTCACGAGGATGTTACCCCTTATGCACCACACAAGTCATTCTAAATGACCGTTAGAAACAACATAGAAAGGTTACCCACAACAACGAGCCCAGGGATGGTACTTACCATGGTTGCATCATTTTGTCTCTTTAAAGGGAAATTCATCTAGAACTGGAGCTTTTATGAGATTCGAACCTGAGATCATGTTTTGATACCAAACATAGGAAAAATAGCTAATCCTTCCTACCTAAAGCTTAAGCTTTCAATACGGGATGCTTGAACTATCAAACTTAATCCTCGTTCAAAGCTCTCACCAAGTCACGAGGATGTTACCCCCAGTGCACCACACAAGTCATTCTAAATGACTCTTGGAAACAACATAGAAATGTTACCTAAAACAACGTGTCCATGGATGGGACTTACCTTGGTGGCGTCATTCCGTCTCTTTAAAGGGAAATTCATCTCGAACTGGGGCTTTTATGGGATTCGAAGCTGATATCATGTTTTGAAACCAAACATTTGAAAAATAGCTAATCCTTCCTACCTAAAGCTTAAGCTTTCAATACGGAAGGCTTGAACTGTCACACGTAATCCTCGTTCAAAGCTCACACCAAGTCACGAGGATGTTACCCTTTATGCACCACACAAGTCATTCTAAATGACCCTTGGAAACAACATAGAAAGGTTACCCACAACAACGAGCCCAGGGATGGTACTTACCATGGTTGCATCATTTTGTCTCTTTAAAGGGAAATTCATCTAGAACTGGAGCTTTTATGAGATTCGAACCTGAGATCATGTTTTGATACCAAACATAGGAAAAATAGCTAATCCTTCCTACCTAAAGCTTAAGCTTTCAATACGGGATGCTTGAACTATCAAACTTAATCCTCGTTCAAAGCTCTCACCAAGTCACGAGGATGTTACCCCCAGTGCACCACACAAGTCATTCTAAATGACTCTTGGAAACAACATAGAAATGTTACCTAAAACAACGAGTCCATGGATGGGACTTACCTTGGTGGCGTCATTCCGTCTCTTTAAAGGGAAATTCATCTCGAACTGGGGCTTTTATGGGATTCGAAGCTGATATCATGTTTTGAAACCAAACATTTGAAAAATAGCTAATCCTTCCTACCTAAAGCTTAAGCTTTCAATACGGAAGGCTTGAACTGTCACACGTAATCCTCGTTCAAAGCTCACACCAAGTCACGAGGATGTTACCCCTTATGCACCACACAAGTCCTTCTAAATGACCCTTGGAAACAACATAGAAAGGTTACCCACAACAACGAGCCCATGGATGGTACTTACCTTGGTTGCGTCATTTTGTCTCTTTAAAGGGAAATTCATCTAGAACTGGAGCTTTTATGAGATTCGAACCTGAGATCATGTTTTGATACCAAACATAGGAAAAATAGCAAATCCTTCCTATCTAAAGCTTAAGTTTTCAATACGGGAGGCTTGAACTGTCACACTTAATCCTCGTTCAAAGCTCTCACCAAGTCACGAGGATGTTACCCCGCATGCACCACACAAGTCATTCTAAATGACTCTTGGAAACAACATAGAAAGGTTACCTACAACAACGAGTCTAGGGATGGGAGTTACCTTGGTGGCGTCATTCCGTCTCTTTAAAGGGAAATTCATCTGGAATTGGTGCTTTTATGAGATTCGAACCTGAGATCATGTTTTGATACCAAACATAGGAAAAATAGCTAATCCTTCCTACCTAAAGCTTAAGCTTTCAATACGGAAGGCTTGAACTGTCACACGTAATCCTCGTTCAAAGCTCACACCAAGTCACGAGGATGTTACCCCTTATGCACCACACAAGTCATTCTAAATGACTCTTGGAAACAACATAGAAAGGTTACCTACAACAACGAGTCTAGGGATGGGAGTTACCTTGGTGGCGTCATTCCGTCTTTTTAAAGGGAAATTCATCTAGAATTGGTGCTTTTATGAGATTCGAACCTGCGATCATGTTTTGATACCAAACATAGGAAAAATAGCTAATCCTTCCTACCTAAAGCTTAAGCTTTCAATACAGAAGGCTTGAACTCCACACGTAATCCTCGTTCAAAGCTCACACCAAGTCACGAGGATGTTACCCCTTATGCACCACACAAGTCATTCTAAATGACCCTTGGAAACAACATAGAAAGGTTACCCACAACAATGAGCCCATGGATGGTACTTACCTTGGTTGCGTCATTTTGTCTCTTTAAAGGGAAATTCATCTAGAACTGGAGCTTTTATGAGATTCGAACCTGAGATCATGTTTTGATACCAAACATAGGAAAAATAGCTAATCCTTCCTACCTAAAGCTTAAGCTTTCAATACGGAAGGCTTGAACTGTCACACGTAATCCTCTTTCAAAGCTCACACCAAGTCACGAGGATGTTACCCTTTATGCACCACACAAGTCATTCTAAATGACCCTTGGAAACAACATAGAAAGGTTACCCACAACAACGAGCCCAGGGATGGTACTTACCTTGGTTGCATCATTTTGTCTCTTTAAAGGGAAATTCATCTAGAACTGGAGCTTTTATGAGATTCGAACCTGAGATCATGTTTTGATACCAAACATAAGAAAAATAGCTAATCCTTCCTACCTAAAGCATAAGCTTTCAATACGGGAGGCTTGAACTATCAAACTTAATCCTCGTTCAAAGCTCTCACCAAGTCACGAGGATGTTACCCCCCATGCACCACACAAGTCATTCTAAATGACTCTTGGAAACAACATAGAAATGTTACCTAAAACAACGAGTCCAGGGATGGGACTTAGCTTGGTGGCGTCATTCCATCTCTTTAAAGGGAAATTCATCTCGAACTGTGGCTCTTATGGGATTCGAAGCTGATATCATGTTTTGAAACCAAACATTTGAAAAATAGCTAATCCTTCCTACCTAAAGCTTAAGCTTTCAATACGGAAGGCTTGAACTGTCACACGTAATCCTCGTTCAAAGCTCACACCAAGTCACGAGGATGTTACCCCTTATGCACCACACAAGTCATTCTAAATGACCGTTAGAAACAACATAGAAAGGTTACCCACAACAACGAGCCCAGGGATGGTACTTACCTTGGTTGCATCATTTTGTCTCTTTAAAGGGAAATTCATCTAGAACTGGAGCTTTTATGAGATTCGAACCTGAGATCATGTTTTGATACCAAACATAGGAGAAATAGCTAATCCTTATTATCTAAAGCTTAAGTTTTCAATACAGAAGGCTTGAACTGTCACACGTAATCCTCGTTCAAAGCTCACAGCAAGTCACGAGTATGTTACCCCTTATGCACCACACAAGTCCTTCTAAATGACCCTTGGAAACAACATAGAAAGGTTACCCACAACAACGAGCCCATGGATGGTACTTAACTTGGTTGCGTCATTTTGTCTCTTTAAAGGGAAATTCATCTAGAACTGGAGCTTTTATGAGATTCGAACCTGAGATCATGTTTTGATACCAAACATAGGAAAAATAGCTAATCCTTCCTACCTAAAGCTTAAGCTTTCAATACGGAAGGCTTGAACTGTCACACGTAATCCTCTTTCAAAGCTCACACCAAGTCACGAGGATGTTACCCTTTATGCACCACACAAGTCATTCTAAATGACCCTTGGAAACAACATAGAAAGGTTACCCACAACAACGAGCCCAGGGATGGTACTTACCATGGTTGCATCATTTTGTCTCTTTAAAGGGAAATTCATCTAGAACTGGAGCTTTTATGAGATTCGAACCTGAGATCATGTTTTGATACCAAACATAGGAAAAATAGCTAATCCTTCCTACCTAAAGCTTAAGCTTTCAATACGGGATGCTTGAACTATCAAACTTAATCCTCGTTCAAAGCTCTCACCAAGTCACGAGGATGTTACCCCCAGTGCACCACACAAGTCATTCTAAATGACTCTTGGAAACAACATAGAAATGTTACCTAAAACAACGTGTCCATGGATGGGACTTACCTTGGTGGCGTCATTCCGTCTCTTTAAAGGGAAATTCATCTCGAACTGGGGCTTTTATGGGATTCGAAGCTGATATCATGTTTTGAAACCAAACATTTGAAAAATAGCTAATCCTTCCTACCTAAAGCTTAAGCTTTCAATACGGAAGGCTTGAACTGTCACACGTAATCCTCGTTCAAAGCTCACACCAAGTCACGAGGATGTTACCCTTTATGCACCACACAAGTCATTCTAAATGACCCTTGGAAACAACATAGAAAGGTTACCCACAACAACGAGCCCAGGGATGGTACTTACCATGGTTGCATCATTTTGTCTCTTTAAAGGGAAATTCATCTAGAACTGGAGCTTTTATGAGATTCGAACCTGAGATCATGTTTTGATACCAAACATAGGAAAAATAGCTAATCCTTCCTACCTAAAGCTTAAGCTTTCAATACGGGATGCTTGAACTATCAAACTTAATCCTCGTTCAAAGCTCTCACCAAGTCACGAGGATGTTACCCCCAGTGCACCACACAAGTCATTCTAAATGACTCTTGGAAACAACATAGAAATGTTACCTAAAACAACGAGTCCATGGATGGGAGTTACCTTGGTGGCGTCATTCCGTCTCTTTAAAGGGAAATTCATCTCGAACTGGGGCTTTTATGGGATTCGAAGCTGATATCATGTTTTGAAACCAAACATTTGAAAAATAGCTAATCCTTCCTACCTAAAGCTTAAGCTTTCAATACGGAAGGCTTGAACTGTCACACGTAATCCTCGTTCAAAGCTCACACCAAGTCACGAGGATGTTACCCCTTATGCACCACACAAGTCATTCTAAATGACCCTTAGAAACAACATAGAAAGGTTACCCACAACAACGAGCCCAGGGATGGTACTTACCTTGGTTGCATCATTTTGTCTCTTTAAAGGGAAATTCATCTAGAACTGGAGCTTTTATGAGATTCGAACCTGAGATCATGTTTTGATACCAAACATAGGAAAAATAGCTAATCCTTATTATCTAAAGCTTAAGTTTTCAATACAGAAGGCTTGAACTGTCACACGTAATCCTCGTTCAAAGCTCACACCAAGTCACGAGTATGTTACCCCTTATGCACCACACAAGTCCTTCTAAATGACCCTTGGAAACAACATAGAAAGGTTACCCACAACAACGAGCCCATGGATGGTACTTACCTTGGTTGCGTCATTTTGTCTCTTTAAAGGGAAATTCATCTAGAACTGGAGCTTTTATGAGATTCGAACCTGAGATCATGTTTTGATACCAAACATAGGAAAAATAGCTAATCCTTCCTACCTAAAGCTTAAGCTTTCAATACGGAAGGCTTGAACTGTCACACGTAATCCTCTTTCAAAGCTCACACCAAGTCACGAGGATGTTACCCCTTATGCACCACACAAGTCATTCTAAATGACCCTTAGAAACAACATAGAAAGGTTACCCACAACAACGAGCCCAGGGATGGTACTTACCTTGGTTGCATCATTTTGTCTCTTTAAAGGGAAATTCATCTAGAACTGGAGCTTTTATGAGATTCGAACCTGAGATCATGTTTTGATACCAAACATAGGAAAAATAGCTAATCCTTATTATCTAAAGCTTAAGTTTTCAATACAGAAGGCTTGAACTGTCACACGTAATCCTCGTTCAAAGCTCACACCAAGTCACGAGTATGTTACCCCTTATGCACCACACAAGTCCTTCTAAATGACCCTTGGAAACAACATAGAAAGGTTACCCACAACAACGAGCCCATGGATGGTACTTACCTTGGTTGCGTCATTTTGTCTCTTTAAAGGGAAATTCATCTAGAACTGGAGCTTTTATGAGATTCGAACCTGAGATCATGTTTTGATACCAAACATAGGAAAAATAGCTAATCCTTCCTATCTAAAGCTTAAGTTTTCAATACGGGAGGCTTGAACTGTCACACTTAATCCTCGTTCAAACCTCTCACCAAGTCACGAGGATGTTACCCCGCATGCACCACACAAGTCATTCTAAATGACTCTTGGAAACAACATAGAAAGGTTACCTACAACAACGAGTCTAGGGATGGGAGTTACCTTGGTGGCGTCATTCCGTCTCTTTAAAGGGAAATTCATCTAGAATTGGTGCTTTTATGAGATTCGAACCTGAGATCATGTTTTGATACCAAACATAGGAAAAATAGCTAATCCTTCCTACCTAAAGCTTAAGCTTTCAATACAGAAGGCTTGAACTGTCACACGTAATCCTCGTTCAAAGCTCACACCAAGTCACGAGGATGTTACCCCTTATGCACCACACAAGTCATTCTAAATGACTCTTGGAAACAACATAGAAAGGTTACCTACAACAACGAGTCTAGGGATGGGAGTTACCTTGGTGGCGTCATTCCGTCTCTTTAAAGGGATATTCATCTAGAATTGGTGCTTTTATGAGATTCGAACCTGAGATCATGTTTTGATACGAAACATAGGAAAAATAGCTAATGCTTCCTACCTAAAGCTTAAGCTTTCAATACAGAAGGCTTGAACTATCACACGTAATCCTCGTTCAAAGCTCACACCAAGTCACGAGGATGTTACCCCTTATGCACCACACAAGTAATTCTAAATGACCCTTGGAAACAACATAGAAAGGTTACCCACAACAATGAGCCCATGGATGGTACTTACCTTGGTTGCGTCATTTTGTCTCTTTAAAGGGAAATTCATCTAGAACTGGAGCTTTTATGAGATTCGAACCTGAGATCATGTTTTGATACCAAACATAGGAAAAATAGCTAATCCTTCCTACCTAAAGCTTAAGCTTTCAATACGGGAGGCTTGAACTGTCAAAGTTAATCCTCGTTCAAAGCTCTCACCAAGTCACGAGTATGTTACCCCCCATGCACCACACAAGTCATTCTAAATGACTCTTGGAAACAACATAGAAATGTTACCTACAACAACGAGTCCAGGGATGGGACTTACCTTGGTGGCGTCATTCCCTCTCTTTAAAGGGAAATTCATCTCGAACTAGGGCTTTTATGGGATTCGAAACTCATATTATGTTTTGATACAAAAAACATAGGAAAAATAGCTAATCCTTCCTACCTAAAGCTTAAGCTTTCAATACGGGATGCTTGAACAGTCACACTTAATCCTCGTTCAAAGCTCACACCAAGTCTCGAGGATGTTACACCTTATGCACCACACAAGTCATTCTAAATAACCTTGGGAACAACATAGAAAGGTTACTTACAACAACGAGCGCAGGGATGGGACTTACCTTGGTTGCATCATTCTGTCTCTTTAAAGGGAAATTTATCTCGAAATGGGGCTTTTATGGGATTCGAACCTGAGATCATGTTTGGATACCAACCATAGGAAAAATAGCTAATCCTTCCTACCTAAAGCTTAAGCTTTCAATACGGGATGCTTGAACTGTCACACTTAATCCTCGTTCAAAGGTCACAACAAGTCACGAGGATGTTACCCCTTATGCACCACACAAGTCATTCTAAATGACCCTTGGAAATAACATAAAAAGGTTACCTACAACAACGACCCAGGGATGGGACTTACCTTGGTTGCGTCATTCCGTCTCTTTAAAGGGAAATCATCTCGAAATGGGGTTTTTATGTGATTCGAACCTGAGATCATGTTTGGATACCAAACATAGGAAAAATAGCTAATCCTTCCTACCTAAAGCTTAAGCTTTCAATACGGGACGCTTGAACTGTTACACTTAATCCTCGTTCAAAGCTCACACCAAGTCACGAGGATGTTACCCCTTATGCACCACACAAGTCATTCTAAATGACCCTTGGAAACAACATAGAAAGGTTACCAACAACAACGAGCCCAGGTATGGTACTTACCTTGGTTATGTCATTCTGTCTCTTTAGAGGGAAATTCATCTAGAACTGGAGCTTTTATGAGATTCGAACCTGAGATCATGTTTGGATACCAAACATAGGAAAAATAGCTAATCCTTCCTATCTAAAGCTTAAGTTTTCAATACGGGAGGCTTTAACTGTCACACTTAATCCTCGTTCAAAGCTCTCACCAAGTCACGAGGATGTTACCCCGCATGCAACACACAAGTCATTCTAAATGACTCTTGGAAACAACATAGAAAGGTTACCTACAACAACGAGTCCAGGGATGGGAGTTACCTTGGTGGCGTCATTCCGTCTCTTTAAAGGGAAATTCATCTAGAATTGGTGCTTTTATGAGATTCGAACCTGAGATCATGTTTTGATACCAAACATAGGAAAAATAGCTAATCCTTCCTACCTAAAGCTTAAGCTTTCAATACAGGAAGCTTGAACTGTCACACTTAATCCTCGTTCAAAGCTCACACCAAGTCACGAGAATATTACCCCTTATGCACCACACAAGTCATTCTAAATGACCCTTGGGAACAACATAGAAAGGTTACCTACAACAACGAGCCCAGGGATGGGACTTACCTTGGTGGCGCCATTCTGTCTCTTTAAAGGGAAATTCATCTAGAATTGGAGCTTTTATGATATTCGAACCTGAGATCATGTTTGGATACCAAACATAGGAAAAATAGCTAATCCTTCCTATCTAAAGCTTAAGCTTTCAATACGGGAGGCTTGAACTGTCACACTTAATCCTCGTTCAAAGCTCTCACCAAGTCACGAGGATGTTACCCCGCATGCACCACACAAGTCATTCTAAATGACTCTTGGAAACAACATAGAAAGGTTACCTACAACAACGAGTCTAGGGATGGGAGTTACCTTGGTGGCGTCATTCCGTCTCTTTAAAGGGAAATTCATCTAGAATTGGTGCTTTTATGAGATTCGAACCTGAGATCATGTTTTGATACCAAACATAGGAAAAATAGCTAATCCTTCCTACCTAAAGCTTAAGCTTTCAATACGGGATGCTTGAACTGTCACACTTAATCCTCGTTCAAAGGTCACAACAAGTCACGAGGATGTTACCCCTTATGCACCACACAAGTCATTCTAAATGACCCTTGGAAATAACATAAAAAGGTTACCTACAACAACGACCCAGGGATGGGACTTACCTTGGTTGCGTCATTCCGTCTCTTTAAAGGGAAATCATCTCGAAATGGGGTTTTTATGTGATTCGAACCTGAGATCATGTTTGGATACCAAACATAGGAAAAATAGCTAATCCTTCCTACCTAAAGCTTAAGCTTTCAATACGGGACGCTTGAACTGTTACACTTAATCCTCGTTCAAAGCTCACACCAAGTCACGAGGATGTTACCCCTTATGCACCACACAAGTCATTCTAAATGACCCTTGGAAACAACATAGAAAGGTTACCAACAACAACGAGCCCAGGTATGGTACTTACCTTGGTTATGTCATTCTGTCTCTTTAGAGGGAAATTCATCTAGAACTGGAGCTTTTATGAGATTCGAACCTGAGATCATGTTTGGATACCAAACATAGGAAAAATAGCTAATCCTTCCTATCTAAAGCTTAAGTTTTCAATACGGGAGGCTTTAACTGTCACACTTAATCCTCGTTCAAAGCTCTCACCAAGTCACGAGGATGTTACCCCGCATGCAACACACAAGTCATTCTAAATGACTCTTGGAAACAACATAGAAAGGTTACCTACAACAACGAGTCCAGGGATGGGAGTTACCTTGGTGGCGTCATTCCGTCTCTTTAAAGGGAAATTCATCTAGAATTGGTGCTTTTATGAGATTCGAACCTGAGATCATGTTTTGATACCAAACATAGGAAAAATAGCTAATCCTTCCTACCTAAAGCTTAAGCTTTCAATACAGGAAGCTTGAACTGTCACACTTAATCCTCGTTCAAAGCTCACACCAAGTCACGAGAATATTACCCCTTATGCACCACACAAGTCATTCTAAATGACCCTTGGGAACAACATAGAAAGGTTACCTACAACAACGAGCCCAGGGATGGGACTTACCTTGGTGGCGCCATTCTGTCTCTTTAAAGGGAAATTCATCTAGAATTGGAGCTTTTATGATATTCGAACCTGAGATCATGTTTGGATACCAAACATAGGAAAAATAGCTAATCCTTCCTATCTAAAGCTTAAGCTTTCAATACGGGAGGCTTGAACTGTCACACTTAATCCTCGTTCAAAGCTCTCACCAAGTCACGAGGATGTTACCCCGCATGCACCACACAAGTCATTCTAAATGACTCTTGGAAACAACATAGAAAGGTTACCTACAACAACGAGTCTAGGGATGGGAGTTACCTTGGTGGCGTCATTCCGTCTCTTTAAAGGGAAATTCATCTAGAATTGGTGCTTTTATGAGATTCGAACCTGAGATCATGTTTTGATACCAAACATAGGAAAAATAGCTAATCCTTCCTACCTAAAGCTTAAGCTTTCAATACAGAAGGCTTGAACTGTCACACGTAATCCTCGTTCAAAGCTCACACCAAGTCACGAGGATGTTACCCCTTATGCACCACACAAGTCATTCTAAATGACTCTTGGAAACAACATAGAAAGGTTACCTACAACAACGAGTCTAGGGATGGGAGTTACCTTGGTGGCGTCATTCCGTCTCTTTAAAGGGATATTCATCTAGAATTGGTGCTTTTATGAGATTCGAACCTGAGATCATGTTTTGATACCAAACATAGGAAAAATAGCTAATGCTTCCTACCTAAAGCTTAAGCTTTCAATACAGAAGGCTTGAACTATCACACGTAATCCTCGTTCAAAGCTCACACCAAGTCACGAGGATGTTAACCCTTATGCACCACACAAGTCATTCTAAATGACCGTTGGAAACAACATAGAAAGGTTACCCACAACAATGAGCCCATGGATGGTACTTACCTTGGTTGCGTCATTTTGTCTCTTTAAAGGGAAATTCATCTAGAACTGGAGCTTTTATGAGATTCGAACCTGAGATCATGTTTTGATACCAAACATAGGAAAAATAGCTAATCCTTCCTACCTAAAGCTTAAGCTTTCAATACGGAAGGCTTGAACTGTCACACGTAATCCTCTTTCAAAGCTCACACCAAGTCACGAGGATGTTACCCTTTATGCACCACACAAGTCATTCTAAATGACCCTTGGAAACAACATAGAAAGGTTACCCACAACAACGAGCCCAGTGATGGTACTTACCTTGGATGCATCATTTTGTCTCTTTAAAGGGAAATTCATCTAGAACTGGAGTTTTTATGAGATTCGAACCTGAGATCATGTTTTGATACCAAACATAGGAAAAATAGCTAATCCTTCCTACCTAAAGCTTAAGCTTAAAATACGGGAGGCTTGAACTGTCAAAGTTAATCCTCGTTCAAAGCTCTCACCAAGTCACGAGTATGTTACCCCCCATGCACCACACAAGTCATTCTAAATGACTCTTGGAAACAACATAGAAAGGTTACCTACAACAACGAGTCCAGGGATGGGAGTTACCTTGGTGGCGTCATTCCGTCTCTTTAAAGGGAAATTCATCTAGAATTGGAGCTTTTATGAGATTCGAACCTGAGATCATGTTTGGATACCAAACATAGGAAAAATAGCTAATCCTTCCTATCTAAAGCTTAAGCTTTCAATACGGGAGGCTTGAACTGTCACACTTAATCCTCGTTCAAAGCTCTCACCAAGTCACGAGGATGTTACCCCGCATGCACCACACAAGTCATTCTAAATGACTCTTGGAAACAACATAGAAAGGTTACCTACAACAACGAGTCTAGGGATGGGAGTTACCTTGGTGGCGTCATTCCGTCTCTTTAAAGGGAAATTCATCTAGAATTGGTGCTTTTATGAGATTCGAACCTGAGATCATGTTTTGATACCAAACATAGGAAAAATAGCTAATCCTTCCTACCTAAAGCTTAAGCTTTCAATACAGAAGGCTTGAACTGTCACACGTAATCCTCGTTCAAAGCTCACACCAAGTCACGAGGATGTTACCCCTTATGCACCACACAAGTCATTCTAAATGACTCTTGGAAACAACATAGAAAGGTTACCTACAACAACGAGTCTAGGGATGGGAGTTACCTTGGTGGCGTCATTCCGTCTCTTTAAAGGGATATTCATCTAGAATTGGTGCTTTTATGAGATTCGAACCTGAGATCATGTTTTGATACCAAACATAGGAAAAATAGCTAATGCTTCCTACCTAAAGCTTAAGCTTTCAATACAGAAGGCTTGAACTATCACACGTAATCCTCGTTCAAAGCTCACACCAAGTCACGAGGATGTTAACCCTTATGCACCACACAAGTCATTCTAAATGACCGTTGGAAACAACATAGAAAGGTTACCCACAACAATGAGCCCAAGGATGGTACTTACCTTGGTTGCGTCATTTTGTCTCTTTAAAGGGAAATTCATCTAGAACTGGAGCTTTTATGAGATTCGAACCTGAGATCATGTTTTGATACCAAACATAGGAAAAATAGCTAATCCTTCCTACCTAAAGCTTAAGCTTTCAATACGGAAGGCTTGAACTGTCACACGTAATCCTCTTTCAAAGCTCACACCAAGTCACGAGGATGTTACCCTTTATGCACCACACAAGTCATTCTAAATGACCCTTGGAAACAACATAGAAAGGTTACCCACAACAACGAGCCCAGTGATGGTACTTACCTTGGATGCATCATTTTGTCTCTTTAAAGGGAAATTCATCTAGAACTGGAGTTTTTATGAGATTCGAACCTGAGATCATGTTTTGATACCAAACATAGGAAAAATAGCTAATCCTTCCTACCTAAAGCTTAAGCTTTCAATACGGGAGGCTTGAACTGTCAAAGTTAATCCTCGTTCAAAGCTCTCACCAAGTCACGAGTATGTTACCCCCCATGCACCACACAAGTCATTCTAAATGACTCTTGGAAACAACATAGAAATGTTACCTACAACAACGAGTCCAGGGATGGGACTTACCTTGCTGGCGTCATTCCCTCTCTTTAAAGGGAAATTCATCTCGAACTAGGGCTTTTATGGGATTCGAAACTGATATTATGTTTTGATACAAAAAACATAGGAAAAATAGCTAATCCTTCCTACCTAAAGCTTAAGCTTTCAATACGGAATGCTTGAACAGTCACACTTAATCCTCGTTCAAAGCTCACACCAAGTCTCGAGGATGTTACCCCTTATGCACCACACAAGTCATTCTAAATAACCTTGGGAACAACATAGAAAGGTTACCTACAACAACGAGCGCAGGGATGGGACTTACCTTGGTTGCGTCATTCTGTCTCTTTAAAGGGAAATTCATCTCGAAATGGGGCTTTTATGGGATTCGAACCTGAGATCATGTTTGGATACCAACCATAGGAAAAATAGCTAATCCTTCCTACCTAAAGCTTAAGCTTTCAATACGGTATGCTTGAACTGTCACACTTAATCCTCGTTCAAAGATCACAACAAGTCACGAGGATGTTACCCCTTATGCACCACACAAGTCATTCTAAATGACCCTTGGAAATAACATAAAAAGGTTACCTACAACAAGGACCCAGGGATGGGACTTACCTTGGTTGCGTCATTCCGTCTCTTTAAAGGGAAATCATCTCGAAATGGGGTTTTTATGTGATTCGAACCTGAGATCATGTTTGGATACCAAACATAGGAAAAATAGCTAATCCTTCCTACCTAAAGCTTAAGCTTTCAATACGGGACGCTTGAACTGTTACACTTAATCCTCGTTCAAAGCTCACACCAAGTCACGAGGATGTTACCCCTTATGCACCACACAAGTCATTCTAAATGACCCTTGGAAACAACATAGAAAGGTTACCAACAACAACGAGCCCAGGTATGGTACTTACCTTGGTTGTGTCATTCTGTCTCTTTAGAGGGAAATTCATCTAGAACTGGAGCTTTTATGAGATTCGAACCTGAGATCATGTTTGGATACCAAACATAGGAAAAATAGCTAATCCTTCCTATCTAAAGCTTAAGTTTTCAATACGGGAGGCTTTAACTGTCACACTTAATCCTCGTTCAAAGCTCTCACCAAGTCACGAGGATGTTACCCCGCATGCAACACACAAGTCATTCTAAATGACTCTTGGAAACAACATAGAAAGGTTACGTACAACAACGAGTCCAGGGATGGGAGTTACCTTGGTGGCGTCATTCCGTCTCTTTAAAGGGAAATTCATCTAGAATTGGCGCTTTTATGATATTCGAACCTGAGATCATGTTTTGATGCTTAAGCTTTCAATACAGGAAGCTTGAACTGTCACACTTAATCCTCGTTCAAAGCTCACACCAAGTCACGAGAATGTTACCCCTTATGCACCACACAAGTCATTCTAAATGACCCTTGGGAACAACATAGAAAGGTTACCTACAACAACGAGCCCAGGGATGGGACTTACCTTGGTGGCGCCATTCCGTCTCTTTAAAGGGAAATTCATCTAGAATTGGAGCTTTTATGAGATTCGAACCTGAGATCATGTTTTGATACCAATCATAGGAAAAATAGCTAATCCTTCCTACCTAAAGCTTAAGCTTTCAATACGGAAGGCTTGAACTGTCACACGTAATCCTCGTTCAAAGCTCACACCAAGTCACGAGAATGTTACCCCTTTTGCACCACACAAGTCATTCTAAATGACCCTTGGAAACAACATAGAAAGGTTACCCACAACAACGAGCCCATGGATGGTACTTATATTGGTTTCGTCATTCCGTCTCTTTAAAGGGAAATTCATCTAGAATTGGAGCTTTTATGAGATTCGAACCTGAGATCATGTTTGGATACCAAACATAGGAAAAATAGCTAATCCTTCCTACCTAAAGCTTAAGCTTTCAATACGGGAGGCTTGAACTGTCAAAGTTAATCCTCGTTCAAAGCTCTCACCAAGTCACGAGTATGTTACCCCCCATGCACCACACAAGTCATTCTAAATGACTCTTGGAAACAACATAGAAATGTTACCTACAACAACGAGTCCAGGGATGGGACTTACCTTGGTGGCGTCATTCCCTCTCTTTAAAGGGAAATTCATCTCGAACTAGGGCTTTTATGGGATTCGAAACTGATATTATGTTTTGATACAAAAAACATAGGAAAAATAGCTAATCCTTCCTACCTAAAGCTTAAGCTTTCAATACGGAATGCTTGAACAGTCACACTTAATCCTCGTTCAAAGCTCACACCAAGTCTCGAGGATGTTACCCCTTATGCACCACACAAGTCATTCTAAATAACCTTGGGAACAACATAGAAAGGTTACCTACAACAACGAGCGCAGGGATGGGACTTACCTTGGTTGCGTCATTCTGTCTCTTTAAAGGGAAATTCATCTCGAAATGGGGCTTTTATGGGATTCGAACCTGAGATCATGTTTGGATACCAACCATAGGAAAAATAGCTAATCCTTCCTACCTAAAGCTTAAGCTTTCAATACGGTATGCTTGAACTGTCACACTTAATCCTCGTTCAAAGATCACAACAAGTCACGAGGATGTTACCCCTTATGCACCACACAAGTCATTCTAAATGACCCTTGGAAATAACATAAAAAGGTTACCTACAACAAGGACCCAGGGATGGGACTTACCTTGGTTGCGTCATTCCGTCTCTTTAAAGGGAAATCATCTCGAAATGGGGTTTTTATGTGATTCGAACCTGAGATCATGTTTGGATACCAAACATAGGAAAAATAGCTAATCCTTCCTACCTAAAGCTTAAGCTTTCAATACGGGACGCTTGAACTGTTACACTTAATCCTCGTTCAAAGCTCACACCAAGTCACGAGGATGTTACCCCTTATGCACCACACAAGTCATTCTAAATGACCCTTGGAAACAACATAGAAAGGTTACCAACAACAACGAGCCCAGGTATGGTACTTACCTTGGTTGTGTCATTCTGTCTCTTTAGAGGGAAATTCATCTAGAACTGGAGCTTTTATGAGATTCGAACCTGAGATCATGTTTGGATACCAAACATAGGAAAAATAGCTAATCCTTCCTATCTAAAGCTTAAGTTTTCAATACGGGAGGCTTTAACTGTCACACTTAATCCTCGTTCAAAGCTCTCACCAAGTCACGAGGATGTTACCCCGCATGCAACACACAAGTCATTCTAAATGACTCTTGGAAACAACATAGAAAGGTTACGTACAACAACGAGTCCAGGGATGGGAGTTACCTTGGTGGCGTCATTCCGTCTCTTTAAAGGGAAATTCATCTAGAATTGGCGCTTTTATGATATTCGAACCTGAGATCATGTTTTGATGCTTAAGCTTTCAATACAGGAAGCTTGAACTGTCACACTTAATCCTCGTTCAAAGCTCACACCAAGTCACGAGAATGTTACCCCTTATGCACCACACAAGTCATTCTAAATGACCCTTGGGAACAACATAGAAAGGTTACCTACAACAACGAGCCCAGGGATGGGACTTACCTTGGTGGCGCCATTCCGTCTCTTTAAAGGGAAATTCATCTAGAATTGGAGCTTTTATGAGATTCGAACCTGAGATCATGTTTTGATACCAATCATAGGAAAAATAGCTAATCCTTCCTACCTAAAGCTTAAGCTTTCAATACGGAAGGCTTGAACTGTCACACGTAATCCTCGTTCAAAGCTCACACCAAGTCACGAGAATGTTACCCCTTTTGCACCACACAAGTCATTCTAAATGACCCTTGGAAACAACATAGAAAGGTTACCCACAACAACGAGCCCATGGATGGTACTTATATTGGTTTCGTCATTCCGTCTCTTTAAAGGGAAATTCATCTAGAATTGGAGCTTTTATGAGATTCGAACCTGAGATCATGTTTGGATACCAAACATAGGAAAAATAGCTAATCCTTCCTACCTAAAGCTTAAGCTTTCAATACGGGAGGCTTTAACTGTCAAACTTAATCCTCGTTCAAAACTCTCACCAAGTCACGAGGATGTTACCCCGCATGCACCACACAAGTCATTCTAAATGACTCTTGGAAACAACATAGAAAGGTTACCTACAACAACAAGTCTAGGGATGGGAGTTACCTTGGTGGCGTCATTCCGTCTCTTTAAAGGGAAATTCATCTAGAATTGGTGCTTTTATGAGATTCGAACCTGAGATCATGTTTTGATACCAAACAAAGTAAAAATAGCTAATTCTTCCTACCTAAAGCTTAAGCTTTCAATACAGAAGGCTTGAACTGTCACACGTAATGCTCATTCAAAGCTCACACCAAGTCACGAGGATGTTACCCCTTATGCACCACACAAGTCATTCTAAATGACTCTTGGAAACAACATAGAAATGTTACCTAAAACAACGAGTCCAGGGATGGGACTTACCTTGGTGGCGTCATTCCGTCTCTTTAAAGGGAAATTCATCTCGAACTGGGGCTTTTATGGGATTCGAAGCTGATATCATGTTTTGAAACCAAACATTTGAAAAATAGCTAATCCTTCCTACCTAAAGCTTAAGCTTTCAATACGGAAGGCTTGAACTGTCACACGTAATCCTCGTTTAAAGGTCACACCAAGTCACGAGGATGTTACCCCTTATGCACCACACAAGTCATTCTAAATGACCGTTGGAAACAACATAGAAAGGTTACCCACAACAACGATCCCATGGATGGTACTTACCTATGTTGCGTCATTTTGTCTCTTTAAAGGGAAATTCATCTAGAACTGGAGCTTTTATGAGATTCGAACCTGATATCTTGTTTTGATACCAAACATAGGAAAAATAGCTAATCCTTCCTACCTAAAGCTTAAGCTTTCAGTACGGTAGGCTTGAACTGTCACGCGTAATCCTCGTTCAAAGCTCACACCAAGTCACGAGGATGTTACCCCTTATGCACCACACAAGTCATTCTAAATGACCCTTGGAAACAACATAGAAAGGTTACCCACAACAACGAGCCCAGGGATGGTACTTACCTTGGTTGCGTCATTTTGTCTCTTTAAAGGGAAATACATCTAGAACTGGAGCTTTTATGAGATTCGAACCTGAGATCATGTTTTGATACCAAACATAGGAAAAATAGCTAATCCTTCCTACCTAAAGCTTAAGCTTTCAATACGGGAGGCTTGAACTGTCAAACTTAATCCTCGTTCAAAGCTCTCACCAAGTCACGAGGATGTTACCCCCCATGCACCACACAAGTCATTCTAAATGACTCTTGGAAACAACATAGAAATGTTACCTACAACAACGAGTCCAGGGATGGGACTTACCTTGGTGGCGTCATTCCGTCTCTTTAAAGGGAAATTCATTTCGAACTGGGGCTTTTATGGGATTCGAACCTTATATCATGTTTTGATACCAAACATAGGAAAAATACCTAATCCTTCCTACCTAAAGCTTAAGTTTTCAATACGGGAGGCTTGAACTGTCACACTTAATCCTCGTTCAAAGCTCTCACCAAGTCACGAGGATGTTACCCCCCATGCACCACACAAGTCATTATAAATGACTCTTGGAAACAACATAGAAAGGTTACCTATAACAACGAGTCCAGGGATGGGACTTACCTTGGTGCCGTCATTCCGTCTCTTTAAAGGGAAATTCATCTCGAACTGGGGCTTTTATGGGATTCGAAGCTGATATCATGTTTTGAAACCAAACATTTGAAAAATAGCTAATCCTTCCTACCTAAAGCTTAAGCTTTCAATACGGAAGGCTTGAACTGTCACACGTAATCCTCGTTCAAAGCTCACACCAAGTCACGAGGATGTTACCCTTTATGCACCACACAAGTCATTCTAAATGACCCTTGGAAACAACATAGAAAGGTTACCCACAACAACGAGCCCAGGGATGGTACTTACCATGGTTGCATCATTTTGTCTCTTTAAAGGGAAATTCATCTAGAACTGGAGCTTTTATGAGATTCGAACCTGAGATCATGTTTTGATACCAAACATAGGAAAAATAGCTAATCCTTCCTACCTAAATCTTAAGCTTTCAATACGGGATGCTTGAACTATCAAACTTAATCCTCGTTCAAAGCTCTCACCAAGTCACGAGGATGTTACCCCCCGTGCACCACACAGGTCATTCTAAATGACTCTTGGAAACAACATAGAAATGTTACCTAAAACAACGAGTCCAGGGATGGGACTTACCTTGTTGGCGCCATTCCGTCTCTTTAAAGGGAAATTCATCTAGAATTGGAACTTTTATGAGATTCGAACCTGAGATCATGTTTTGATACCAAACATAGGAAAAATAGCTAATCCTTCCTACCTAAAGCTTAAGCTTTCAATACGGAAGGCTTGAACTGTCACACGTAATCCTCGTTCAAAGCTCACACCAATTCCTGAGGATGTTACCCCTTATGCACCACACAAGTCATTCTAAATGACCCTTGGAAACAACATAGAAAGGTTACCCACAACAACGAGCCCAGGGATGGTACTTACCTTGGTTGCATCATTTTGTCTCTTTAAAGGGAAATTCATCTAGAACTGGAGCTTTTATGAGATTCGAACCTGAGATCATGTTTTGATACCAAACATAGGAAAAATAGCTAATCCTTCCTACCTAAAGCTTAAGCTTTCAATACGGGAGGCTTTAACTGTCAAACTTAATCCTCGTTCAAAGCTCTCACCAAGTCACGAGGATGTTACCCCGCATGCACCACACAAGTCATTCTAAATGACTCTTGGAAACAACATAGAAATGTTACCTACAACAACGAGTCTAGGGATGGGAGTTACCTTGGTGGCATCATTCCGTCTCTTTAAAGGGAAATTCATCTAGAATTGGTGCTTTTATGAGATTCGAACCAGAGATCATGTTTTGATACCAAACAAAGTAAAAATAGCTAATTCTTCCTACCTAAAGCTTAAGCTTTCAATACAGAAGGCTTGAACTGTTACACGTAATCCTCATTCAAAGCTCACACCAAGTCACGAGGATGTTACCCCTTATGCACCACACAAGTCATTCTAAATGACTCTAGGAAACAACATAGAAATGTTACCTAAAACAACGAGTCCAGGGATGGGACTTACCTTTGTGGCGTCATTCCGTCTCATTAAAGGGAAATTCATCTCGAACTGGGGCTTTTATGGGATTCGAAGCTGATATCATGTTTTGAAACCAAACATTTGAAAAATAGCTAATCCTTCCTACCTAAAGCTTAAGCTTTCAATACGGAAGGCTTGAACTGTCACACGTAATCCTCGTTTAAAGGTCACACCAAGTCACGAGGATGTTACCCCCCATGCACCACACAAGTCATTCTAAATGACTCTTGGAAACAACATAAAAATGTTACCTACAACAACAAGTCCAGGGATGGGACTTACCTTGGTGGCGTCATTCCGTCTCTTTAAAGGGAAATTCATTTCGAACTGGGGCTTTTATGGGATTCGAACCTGATATCATGTTTTGATACCAAACATAGGAAAAATACCTAATCCTTCCTACCTAAAGCTTAAGTTTTCAATACGGGAGGCTTGAACTGTCACACTTAATCCTCGTTCAAAGCTCACACCAAGTCACGAGGATGTTACCCCTTATGCACCACACAAGTCATTCTAAATGACCCTTGGAAACAACATAGAAAGGTTACCCACAACAACGAGCCCAGGGATGGTACTTACCTTGGTTGCGTCATTTTGTCTCTTTAAAGGGAAATACATCTAGAACTGGAGCTTTTATGAGATTCGAACCTGAGATCATGTTTTGATACCAAACATAGGAAAAATAGCTAATCCTTCCTACCTAAAGTTTAAGCTTTCAATACGGGAGGCTTGAACTGTCAAACTTAATCCTCGTTCAAAGCTCTCACCAAGTCACGAGGATGTTACCCCCCATGCACCACACAAGTCATTCTAAATGACTCTTGGAAACAACATAGAAATGTTACCTACAACAACGAGTCCAGGGATGGGACTTACCTTGGTGGCGTCATTCCGTCTCTTTAAAGGGAAATTCATTTCGAACTGGGGCTTTTATGGGATTCGAACCTTATATCATGTTTTGATACCAAACATAGGAAAAATACCTAATCCTTCCTACCTAAAGCTTAAGTTTTCAATACGGGAGGCTTGAACTGTCACACTTAATTCTCGTTCAAAGCTCTCACCAAGTCACGAGGATGTTACCCCCCATGCACCACACAAGTCATTATAAATGACTCTTGGAAACAACATAGAAAGGTTACCTATAACAACGAGTCCAGGGATGGGACTTACCTTGGTGCCGTCATTCCGTCTCTTTAAAGGGAAATTCATCTCGAACTGGGGCTTTTATGGGATTCGAAGCTGATATCATGTTTTGAAACCAAACATTTGAAAAATAGCTAATCCTTCCTACCTAAAGCTTAAGCTTTCAATACGGAAGGCTTGAACTGTCACACGTAATCCTCGTTCAAAGCTCACACCAAGTCACGAGGATGTTACCCTTTATGCACCACACAAGTCATTCTAAATGACCCTTGGAAACAACATAGAAAGGTTACCCACAACAACGAGCCCAGGGATGGTACTTACCATGGTTGCATCATTTTGTCTCTTTAAAGGGAAATTCATCTAGAACTGGAGCTTTTATGAGATTCGAACCTGAGATCATGTTTTGATACCAAACATAGGAAAAATAGCTAATCCTTCCTACCTAAATCTTAAGCTTTCAATACGGGATGCTTGAACTATCAAACTTAATCCTCGTTCAAAGCTCTCACCAAGTCACGAGGATGTTACCCCCCGTGCACCACACAGGTCATTCTAAATGACTCTTGGAAACAACATAGAAATGTTACCTAAAACAACGAGTCCAGGGATGGGACTTACCTTGTTGGCGCCATTCCGTCTCTTTAAAGGGAAATTCATCTAGAATTGGAACTTTTATGAGATTCGAACCTGAGATCATGTTTTGATACCAAACATAGGAAAAATAGCTAATCCTTCCTACCTAAAGCTTAAGCTTTCAATACGGAAGGCTTGAACTGTCACACGTAATCCTCGTTCAAAGCTCACACCAATTCCCGAGGATGTTACCCCTTATGCACCACACAAGTCATTCTAAATGACCCTTGGAAACAACATAGAAAGGTTACCCACAACAACGAGCCCAGGGATGGTACTTACCTTGGTTGCATCATTTTGTCTCTTTAAAGGGAAATTCATCTAGAACTGGAGCTTTTATGAGATTCGAACCTGAGATCATGTTTTGATACCAAACATAGGAAAAATAGCTAATCCTTCCTACCTAAAGCTTAAGCTTTCAATACGGGAGGCTTTAACTGTCAAACTTAATCCTCGTTCAAAGCTCTCACCAAGTCACGAGGATGTTACCCCGCATGCACCACACAAGTCATTCTAAATGACTCTTGGAAACAACATAGAAATGTTACCTACAACAACGAGTCTAGGGATGGGAGTTACCTTGGTGGCATCATTCCGTCTCTTTAAAGGGAAATTCATCTAGAATTGGTGCTTTTATGAGATTCGAACCAGAGATCATGTTTTGATACCAAACAAAGTAAAAATAGCTAATTCTTCCTACCTAAAGCTTAAGCTTTCAATACAGAAGGCTTGAACTGTTACACGTAATCCTCATTCAAAGCTCACACCAAGTCACGAGGATGTTACCCCTTATGCACCACACAAGTCATTCTAAATGACTCTAGGAAACAACATAGAAATGTTACCTAAAACAACGAGTCCAGGGATGGGACTTACCTTTGTGGCGTCATTCCGTCTCATTAAAGGGAAATTCATCTCGAACTGGGGCTTTTATGGGATTCGAAGCTGATATCATGTTTTGAAACCAAACATTTGAAAAATAGCTAATCCTTCCTACCTAAAGCTTAAGCTTTCAATACGGAAGGCTTGAACTGTCACACGTAATCCTCGTTTAAAGGTCACACCAAGTCACGAGGATGTTACCCCCCATGCACCACACAAGTCATTCTAAATGACTCTTGGAAACAACATAAAAATGTTACCTACAACAACAAGTCCAGGGATGGGACTTACCTTGGTGGCGTCATTCCGTCTCTTTAAAGGGAAATTCATTTCGAACTGGGGCTTTTATGGGATTCGAACCTGATATCATGTTTTGATACCAAACATAGGAAAAATACCTAATCCTTCCTACCTAAAGCTTAAGTTTTCAATACGGGAGGCTTGAACTGTCACACTTAATCCTCGTTCAAAGCTCTCACCAAGTCACGAGGATGTTACCCCCCATGCACCACACAAGTCATTCTAAATGGCTCTTGGAAACAACATAGAAAGGTTACCTACAACAACGAGTCTAGGGATGGGACTTACCTTGGTGCCGTCATTCCGTCTCTTTAAAGGGAAATTCATCTCGAACTGGGGCTTTTATGGGATTCGAAGCTGATATCATGTTTTGAAACCAAACATTTGAAAAATAGCTAATCCTTCCTACCTAAAGCTTAAGCTTTCAATACGGAAGGCTTGAACTGTCACACGTAATCCTCGTTCAAAGCTCACACCAAGTCACGAGGATGTTACCCTTTATGCACCACACAAGTCATTCTAAATGACCCTTGGAAACAACATAGAAAGGTTACCCACAACAACGAGCCCAGGGATGGTACTTACCATGGTTGCATCATTTTGTCTCTTTAAAGGGAAATTCATCTAGAACTGGAGCTTTTATGAGATTCGAACCTGAGATCATGTTTTGATACCAAACATAGGAAAAATAGCTAATCCTTCCTACCTAAATCTTAAGCTTTCAATACAGGATGCTTGAACTATCAAACTTAATCCTCGTTCAAAGCTCTCACCAAGTCACGAGGATGTTACCCCCCGTGCACCACACAAGTCATTCTAAATGACTCTTGGAAACAACATAGAAATGTTACCTAAAACAACGAGTCCAGGGATGGGACTTACCTTGTTGGCGCCATTCCGTCTCTTTAAAGGGAAATTCATCTAGAATTGGAGCTTTTATGAGAGTCGAACCTGGGATCATGTTTTGATACCAAACATAGGAAAAATAGCTAATCCTTCCTACCTAAATCTTAAGCTTTCAATACAGGATGCTTGAACTATCAAACTTAATCCTCGTTCAAAGCTCTCACCAAGTCACGAGGATGTTACCCCCCGTGCACCACACAAGTCATTCTAAATGGCTCTTGGAAACAACATAGAAAGGTTACCTACAACAACGAGTCCAGGGATGGGACTTACCTTGGTGGCGTCATTCCGTCTCTTTAAAGGGAAATTCATTTCGAACTGGGGCTTTTATGGGATTCGAACCTTATATCATGTTTTGATACCAAACATAGGAAAAATACCTAATCCTTCCTACCTAAAGCTTAAGTTTTCAATACGGGAGGCTTGAACTGTCACACTTAATCCTCGTTCAAAGCTCTCACCAAGTCACGAGGATGTTACCCCCCATGCACCACACAAGTCATTATAAATGACTCTTGGAAACAACATAGAAAGGTTACCTATAACAACGAGTCCAGGGATGGGACTTACCTTGGTGCCGTCATTCCGTCTCTTTAAAGGGAAATTCATCTCGAACTGGGGCTTTTATGGGATTCGAAGCTGATATCATGTTTTGAAACCAAACATTTGAAAAATAGCTAATCCATCCTACCTAAAGCTTAAGCTTTCAATACGGAAGGCTTGAACTGTCACACGTAATCCTCGTTCAAAGCTCACATCAAGTCACGAGGATGTTACCCTTTATGCACCACACAAGTCATTCTAAATGACCCTTGGAAACAACATAGAAAGGTTACCCACAACAACGAGCCCAGGGATGGTACTTACCATGGTTGCATCATTTTGTCTCTTTAAAGGGAAATTCATCTAGAACTGGAGCTTTTATGAGATTCGAACCTGAGATCATGTTTTGATACCAAACATAGGAAAAATAGCTAATCCTTCCTACCTAAATCTTAAGCTTTCAATACAGGATGCTTGAACTATCAAACTTAATCCTCGTTCAAAGCTCTCACCAAGTCACGAGGATGTTACCCCCCGTGCACCACACAAGTCATTCTAAATGACTCTTGGAAACAACATAGAAATGTTACCTAAAACAACGAGTCCAGGGATGGGACTTACCTTGTTGGCGCCATTCCGTCTCTTTAAAGGGAAATTCATCTAGAATTGGAGCTTTTATGAGAGTCGAACCTGGGATCATGTTTTGATACCAAACATAGGAAAAATAGCTAATCCTTCCTACCTAAAGCTTAAGCTTTCAATACGGAAGGCTTGAACTGTCACACGTAATCCTCGTTCAAAGCTCACACCAAGTCACGAGGATGTTACCCCTTATGCACCACACAAGTCATTCTAAATGACCCTTGGAAACAACATAGAAAGGTTACCCAAAACAACGAGCCCAGGGATGGTACTTACCTTGGTTGCATCATTTTGTCTCTTTAAAGGGAAATTCATCTAGAACTGGAGCTTTTATGAGATTCGAACCTGAGATCATGTTTTGATACCAAACATAGGAAAAATAGCTAATCCTTCCTACCTAAAGCTTAAGCTTTCAATACGGGAGGCTTGAACTATCAAACTTAATCCTCGTTCAAAGCTCTCACCAAGTCACGAGGATGTTACCCCCCATGCACCACACAAGTCATTCTAAATGACTCTTGGAAACAACATAGAAATGTTACCTAAAACAACGAGTCCAGGGATGGGACTTACCTTGGTGCCGTCATTCCGTCTCTTTAAAGGGAAATTCATCTCGAACTGCGGCTTTTATGGGATTCGAAGCTGATATCATGTTTTGAAACCAAACATTTGAAAAATAGCTAATCCTTCCTACCTAAAGCTTAAGCTTTCAATACGGAAGGCTTGAACTGTCACACGTAATCCTCGTTCAAAGCTCACACCAAGTCACGAGGATGTTACCCCTTATGCACCACACAAGTCATTCTAAATGACCCTTGGAAACAACATAGAAAGGTTACCCACAACAACGTGCCCAGGGATGGTACTTACCTTGGTTGCGTCATTTTGTCTCTTTAAAGGGAAATTCATCTAGAACTGGAGCTTTTATGAGATTCGAATCTGAGATCATGTTTTGATACCAAACATAGGAAAAATAGCTAATCCTTCCTACCTAAAGCTTAAGCTTTCAATACGGGAAGCTTGAACTGTCAAACTTAATCCTCGTTCACAGTTCTCACCAAGTCACGAGGATGTTACCCCCCATGCACCACACAAGTCATTCTGAATGACCCTTGGAAACAACATAGAAAGGTTATCCACAATAATAGGCCCAGGGATGGGACTTACCTTGGTGGCGTCATTCCGTCTCTTTAAAGGGAAATTCATCTCGAACTGGGGCTTTTATGGGATTCGAAGCTGATATCATGTTTTGAAACCAAACATTTGAAAAATAGCTAATCCTTCCTACCTAAAGCTTAAGTTTTCAATACGGAAGGCTTGAACTGTCACACGTAATCCTCGTTCAAAGCTCACACCAAGTCACGAGGATGTTACCCCTTATGCACCACACAAGTCATTCTAAATGACCCTTGGAAACAACATAGAAAGGTTACCCACAACAACGAGCCCAGGGATGGTACTTACCTTGGTTGCGTCATTTTGTCTCTTTAAAGGGAAATTCATCTAGAACTGGAGCTTTTATGAGATTCGAACCTGAGATCATGTTTTGATACCAAACATAGGAAAAATAGCTTATCCTTCCTACGTAAAGCTTAAGCTTTCAATACGGGAGGCTTGAACTGTCAAACTTAATCCTCGTTCAAAGCTCTCACCAAGTCACGAGGATGTTACCCCCCATGCACCACACAAGTCATTCTAAATGATTCTTGGAAACAACATAGAAATGTTACCTACAACAACGAGTCCAGGGATGGGACTTACCTTGGTGGCGTCATTCCCTCTCTTTAAAGGGAAATTCATCTCGAACTGGAGCTTTTATGGGATTCGAACCTGATATTATGTTTTGATACAAAAAACATAGGAAAAATAGCTAATCCTTCCTACCTAAAGCTTAAGCTTTCAATACGGGAAGCTTGAACTGTCACACTTAATCCTCGTTCAAAGCTCACACCAAGTCTCGAGGATGTTACCCCTTATGCAACACACAAGTCATTCTAAATGACCCTTGGGAACAACATAGAAAGGTTACCTACAACAACGAGCGCAGGGATGGGACTTACCTTGGTTGCGTCATTCTGTCTCTTTAAAGGGAAATTCATCTCGAAATGGGGCTTTTATGGGATTCGAACCTGAGATCATGTTTGGATACCAACCATAGGAAAAATAGCTAATCCTTCCTACCTAAAGCTTAAGCTTTCAATACGGGATGCTTGAACTGTCACACTTAATCCACGTTTAAAGCTCACACCAAGTCTCGAGGATGTTACCCCTTATGCACCACACAAGTCATTCTAAATAACCCCTGGGAACAACATAGAAAGGTTACCTACAACAACGAGCGCAGGGATGGGACTTACCTTGGTTGCGTCATTCTGTCTCTTTAAAGGGAAATTCATCTCGAAATGGGGCTTTTATGGGATTCGAACTTGAGATCATGTTTGGATACCAACCATAGGAAAATAGCTAATCATTCCTACCTAAAGCTTAAGCTTTCAATACGTGATGCTTGAACTGTCACACTTAATCCTCGTTCAAAGCTCACAACAAGTCACGAGGATGTTACCCCTTATGCACCACACAAGTCATTCTGAATGACCCTTGGAAACCACATAGAAAGGTTACCCACAATAATAAGCCCAGGGATGGGACTTACCTTGGTGGCGTCATTCCGTCTCTTTAAAGGGAAATTCATCTCGAACTGGGGCATTTATGGGATTCGAAGCTGATATCATGTTTTGAAACCAAACATTTGAAAAATAGCTAATCCTTCCTACCTAAAGCTTAAGCTTTCAATACGGAAGGCTTGAACTGTCACACGTAATCCTCGTTCAAAGCTCACACCAAGTCACGAGGATGTTACCCCCCATGCACCACACAAGTCATTCTAAATGACTCTTGGAAACAACATAGAAAGGTTACCTACAACAACGAGTCTAGGGATGGGACTTACCTTGGTGCCGTCATTCCATCTCTTTAAAGGGAAATTCATCTCGAACTGGGGCTTTTATGGGATTCGAAGCTGATATCATGTTTTGAAACCAAACATTTGAAAAATAGCTAATCCTTCCTACCTAAAGCTTAAGCTTTCAATACGGAAGGCTTGAACTGTCACACGTAATCCTCGTTCAAAGCTCACACCAAGTCACGAGGATGTTACCCTTTATGCACCACACAAGTCATTCTAAATGACCCTTGGAAACAACATAGAAAGGTTACCCACAACAACGAGCCCAGGGATGGTACTTACCATGGTTGCATCATTTTGTCTCTTTAAAGGGAAATTCATCTAGAACTGGAGCTTTTATGAGATTCGAACCTGAGATCATGTTTTGATACCAAACATAGGAAAAATAGCTAATCCTTCCTACCTAAATCTTAAGCTTTCAATACGGGATGCTTGAACTATCAAACTTAATCCTCGTTCAAAGCTCTCACCAAGTCACGAGGATGTTACCCCCCGTGCACCACACAAGTCATTCTAAATGACTCTTGGAAACAACATAGAAATGTTACCTACAACAACGAGTCCAGGGATGGGACTTACCTTGGTGGCGTCATTCCCTCTCTTTAAAGGGAAATTCATCTCGAACTGGGGCTTTTATGGGATTCGAACCTGATATTATGTTTTGATACAAAAAACATAGGAAAAATAGCTAATCCTTCCTACCTATAGCTTAAGCTTTCAATACGGGAAGCTTGAACTGTCACACTTAATCCTCGTTCAAAGCTCACACCAAGTCTCGAGGATGTTACCCCTTATGCAACACACAAGTCATTCTAAATGACCCTTGGGAACAACATAGAAAGGTTACCTACAACAACGAGCGCAGGGATGGGACTTACCTTGGTTGCGTCATTCTGTCTCTTTAAAGGGAAATTCATCTCGAAATGGGGCTTTTATGGGATTCGAACCTGAGATCATGTTTGGATACCAACCATAGGAAAAATAGCTAATCCTTCCTACCTAAAGCTTAAGCTTTCAATACGGGATGCTTGAACTGTCACACTTAATCCTCGTTTAAAGCTCACACCAAGTCTCGAGGATGTTACCCCTTATGCACCACACAAGTCATTCTAAATAACCCCTGGGAACAACATAGAAAGGTTACCTACAACAACGAGCGCAGGGATGGACTTACCTTGGTTGCGTCATTCTGTCTCTTTAAAGGGAAATTCATCTCGAAATGGGGATTTTATGGGATTCGAACCTGAGATCATGTTTGGATACCAACCATAGGAAAAATAGCTAATCCTTCCTACCTAAAGCTTAAGCTTTCAATACGTGATGCTTGAACTGTCACACTTAATCCTCGTTCAAAGCTCACAACAAGTCACGAGGATGTTACCCCTTATGCACCACACAAGTCATTCTGAATGACCCTTGGAAACCACATAGAAAGGTTACCCACAATAATAGGCCCAGGGATGGGACTTACCTTGGTGGCGTCATTCCGTCTCTTTAAAGGGAAATTCATCTCGAACTGGGGCATTTATGGGATTCGAAGCTGATATCATGTTTTGAAACCAAACATTTGAAAAATAGCTAATCCTTCCTACCTAAAGCTTAAGCTTTCAATACGGAAGGCTTGAACTGTCACACGTAATCCTTGTTCAAAGCTCACACCAAGTCACGAGGATGTTACCCCCCATGCACCACACAAGTCATTCTAAATGACTCTTGGAAACAACATAGAAAGGTTACCTACAACAACGAGTCTAGGGATGGGACTTACCTTGGTGCCGTCATTCCATCTCTTTAAAGGGAAATTCATCTCGAACTTGGGCTTTTATGGGATTCGAAGCTGATATCATGTTTTGAAACCAAACATTTGAAAAATAGCTAATCCTTCCTACCTAAAGCTTAAGCTTTCAATACGGAAGGCTTGAAATGTCACACGTAATCCTCGTTCAAAGCTCACACCAAGTCACGAGGATGTTACCCTTTATGCACCACACAAGTCATTCTAAATGACCCTTGGAAACAACATAGAAAGGTTACCCACAACAACGAGCCCAGGGATGGTACTTACCATGGTTGCATCATTTTGTCTCTTTAAAGGGAAATTCATCTAGAACTGGAGCTTTTATGAGATTCGAACCTGAGATCATGTTTTGATACCAAACATAGGAAAAATAGCTAATCCTTCCTACCTAAATCTTAAGCTTTCAATACGGGATGCTTGAACTATCAAACTTAATCCTCGTTCAAAGCTCTCACCAAGTCACGAGGATGTTAACCCCCGTGCACCACACAAGTCATTCTAAATGACTCTTGGAAACAACATAGAAATGTTACCTAAAACAACGAGTCCAGGGATGGGACTTACCTTGTTGGCGCCATTCCGTCTCTTTAAAGGGAAATTCGTCTAGAATTGGAGCTTTTATGAGATTCGAACCTGGGATCATGTTTTGATACCAAACATAGGAAAAATAGCTAATCCTTCCTACCTAAAGCTTAAGCTTTCAATACGGAAGGCTTGAACTGTCACACGTAATCCTCGTTCAAAGCTCACACCAAGTCACGAGGATGTTACCCCTTATGCACCACACAAGTCATTCTAAATGACCCTTGGAAACAACATAGAAAGGTTACCCACAACAACGAGCCCAGGGATGGTACTTACCTTGGTTGCATCATTTTGTCTCTTTAAAGGGAAATTCATCTAGAACTGGAGCTTTTATGAGATTCGAACCTGAGATCATGTTTTGATACCAAACATAGGAAAAATAGCTAATCCTTCCTACCTAAAGCTTAAGCTTTCAATACGGGAGGCTTGAACTATCAAACTTAATCCTCGTTCAAAGCTCTCACCAAGTCACGAGGATGTTACCCCCCATGCACCACACAAGTCATTCTAAATGACTCTTGGAAACAACATAGAAATGTTACCTAAAACAACGAGTCCAGGGATGGGACTTACCTTGGTGCCGTCATTCCGTCTCTTTAAAGGGAAATTCATCTCGAACTGGGGCTTTTATGGGATTCGAAGCTGATATCATGTTTTGAAACCAAACATTTGAAAAATAGCTAATCCTTCCTACCTAAAGCTTAAGCTTTCAATACAGAAGGCTTGAATTGTCACACGTAATCCTCGTTCAAAGCTCACACCAAGTCACGAGGATGTTACCCCTTATGCACCACACAAGTCATTCTAAATGACCCTTGGAAACAACATAGAAAGGTTACCCACAACAACGTGCCCAGGGATGGTACTTACCTTGGTTGCGTCATTTTGTCTCTTTAAAGGGAAATTCATCTAGAACTGGAGCTTTTATGAGATTCGAACCTGAGATCATGTTTTGATACCAAACATAGGAAAAATAGCTAATCCTTCCTACCTAAAGCTTAAGCTTTCAATACGGGAAGCTTGAACTGTCAAACTTAATCCTCGTTCACAGCTCTCACCAAGTCACGAGGATGTTACCCCCCATGCACCACACAAGTCATTCTGAATGACTCTTGGAAACAACATAGAAAGGTTATCCACAATAATAGGCCCAGGGATGGGACTTACCTTGGTGGCGTCATTCCGTCTCTTTAAAGGGAAATTCATCTCGAACTGGGGCTTTTATGGGATTCGAAGCTGATATCATGTTTTGAAACCAAACATTTGAAAAATAGCTAATCCTTCCTACCTAAAGCTTAAGCTTTCAATACGGGAAGTTTGAACTGTTACACTTAATCCTTGTTCAAAGCTCTCACCAAGTCACGAGGATGTTACCCCCCGTGCACCACAAAAGTCATTCTAAATGACTCTTGGAAACAACATAGAAATGTTACCTACAACAACGAGTCCAGGGATGGGACTTACCTTGGTGGCGTCATTCCCTCTCTTTAAAGGGAAATTCATCTCGAACTGGGGCTTTTATGGGATTCGAACCTGATATTATGTTTTGATACAAAAAACATAGGAAAAATAGCTAATCCTTCCTACCTATAGCTTAAGCTTTCAATACGGGAAGCTTGAACTGTCACACTTAATCCTCGTTCAAAGCTCACACCAAGTCTCGAGGATGTTACCCCTTATGCAACACACTAGTCATTCTAAATGACCCTTGGGAACAACATAGAAAGGTTACCTACAACAACGAGCGCAGGGATGGGACTTACCTTGGTTGCGTCATTCTGTCTCTTTAAAGGGAAATTCATCTCGAAATGGGGCTTTTATGGGATTCGAACCTGAGATCATGTTTGGATACCAACCATAGGAAAAATAGCTAATCCTTCCTACCTAAAGCTTAAGCTTTCAATACGGGATGCTTGAACTGTCACACTTAATCCTCGTTTAAAGCTCACACCAAGTCTCGAGGATGTTACCCCTTATGCACCACACAAGTCATTCTAAATAACCCCTGGGAACAACATAGAAAGGTTACCTACAACAACGAGCGCAGGGATGGACTTACCTTGGTTGCGTCATTCTGTCTCTTTAAAGGGAAATTCATCTCGAAATGGGGCTTTTATGGGATTCGAACCTGAGATCATGTTTGGATACCAACCATAGGAAAAATAGCTAATCCTTCCTACCTAAAGCTTAAGCTTTCAATAAGTGATGCTTGAACTGTCACACTTAATCCTCGTTCAAAGCTCACAACAAGTCACGAGGATGTTACCCCTTATGCACCACACAAGTCATTCTGAATGACCCTTGGAAACCACATAGAAAGGTTACCCACAATAATAGGCCCAGGGATGGGACTTACCTTGGTGGCGTCATTCCGTCTCTTTAAAGGGAAATTCATCTCGAACTGGGGCATTTATGGGATTCGAAGCTGATATCATGTTTTGAAACCAAACATTTGAAAAATAGCTAATCCTTCCTACCTAAAGCTTAAGCTTTCAATACGGAAGGCTTGAACTGTCACACGTAATCCTCGTTCAAAGCTCACACCAAGTCACGAGGATGTTACCCCCCATGCACCACACAAGTCATTCTAAATGACTCTTGGAAACAACATAGAAAGGTTACCTACAACAACGAGTCTAGGGATGGGACTTACCTTGGTGCCGTCATTCCATCTCTTTAAAGGGAAATTCATCTCGAACTTGGGCTTTTATGGGATTCGAAGCTGATATCATGTTTTGAAACCAAACATTTGAAAAATAGCTAATCCTTCCTACCTAAAGCTTAAGCTTTCAATACGGAAGGCTTGAACTGTCACACGTAATCCTCGTTCAAAGCTCACACCAAGTCACGAGGATGTTACCCTTTATGCACCACACAAGTCATTCTAAATGACCCTTGGAAACAACATAGAAAGGTTACCCACAACAACGAGCCCAGGGATGGTACTTACCATGGTTGCATCATTTTGTCTCTTTAAAGGGAAATTCATCTAGAACTGGAGCTTTTATGAGATTCGAACCTGAGATCATGTTTTGATACCAAACATAGGAAAAATAGCTAATCCTTCCTACCTAAATCTTAAGCTTTCAATACGGGATGCTTGAACTATCAAACTTAATCCTCGTTCAAAGCTCTCACCAAGTCACGAGGATGTTACCCCCCGTGCACCACACAAGTCATTCTAAATGACTCTTGGAAACAACATAGAAATGTTACCTAAAACAACGAGTCCAGGGATGGGACTTACCTTGTTGGCGCCATTCCGTCTCTTTAAAGGGAAATTCATCTAGAATTGGAGCTTTTATGAGATTCGAACCTGGGATCATGTTTTGATACCAAACATAGGAAAAATAGCTAATCCTTCCTACCTAAAGCTTAAGCTTTCAATACGGAAGGCTTGAACTATCACACGTAATCCTCGTTCAAAGCTCACACCAAGTCACGAGGATGTTACCCCTTATGCACCACACAAGTCATTCTAAATGACCCTTGGAAACAACATAGAAAGGTTACCCACAACAACGAGCCCAGGGATGGTACTTACCTTGGTTGCATCATTTTGTCTCTTTAAAGGGAAATTCATCTAGAACTGGAGCTTTTATGAGATTCGAACCTGAGATCATGTTTTGATACCAAACATAGGAAAAATAGCTAATCCTTCCTACCTAAAGCTTAAGCTTTCAATACGGGAGGCTTGAACTATCAAACTTAATCCTCGTTCAAAGCTCTCACCAAGTCACGAGGATGTTACCCCCCATGCACCACACAAGTCATTCTAAATGACTCTTGGAAACAACATAGAAATGTTACCTAAAACAACGAGTCCAGGGATGGGACTTACCTTGGTGCCGTCATTCCGTCTCTTTAAAGGGAAATTCATCTCGAACTGGGGCTTTTATGGGATTCGAAGCTGATATCATGTTTTGAAACCAAACATTTGAAAAATAGCTAATCCTTCCTACCTAAAGCTTAAGCTTTCAATACGGAAGGCTTGAACTGTCACACGTAATCCTCGTTCAAAGCTCACACCAAGTCACGAGGATGTTACCCCTTATGCACCACACAAGTCATTCTAAATGACCCTTGGAAACAACATAGAAAGGTTACCCACAACAACGTGCCCAGGGATGGTACTTACCTTGGTTGCGTCATTTTGTCTCTTTAAAGGGAAATTCATCTAGAACAGGAGCTTTTATGAGATTCGAACCTGAGATCATGTTTTGATACCAAACATAGGAAAAATAGCTAATCCTTCCTACCTAAAGCTTAAGCTTTCAATACGGGAAGCTTGAACTGTCAAACTTAATCCTCGTTCACAGCTCTCACCAAGTCACGAGGATGTTACCCCCCATGCACCACACAAGTCATTCTGAATGACTCTTGGAAACAACATAGAAAGGTTATCTACAATAATAGGCCCAGGGATGGGACTTACCTTGGTGGCGTCATTCCGTCTCTTTAAAGGGAAATTCATCTCGAACTGGGGCTTTTATGGGATTCGAAGCTGATATCATGTTTTGAAACCAAACATTTGAAAAATAGCTAATCCTTCCTACCTAAAGCTTAAGCTTTCAATACGGGAAGTTTGAACTGTTACACTTAATCCTTGTTCAAAGCTCTCACCAAGTCACGAGGATGTTACCCCCCGTGCACCACACAAGTCATTCTAAATGACTCTTGGAAACAACATAGAAATGTTACCTACAACAACGAGTCCAGGGATGGGACTTACCTTGGTGGCGTCATTCCCTCTCTTTAAAGGGAAATTCATCTAGAACTGGGGCTTTTATGGGATTCGAACCTGATATTATGTTTTGATACAAAAAACATAGGAAAAATAGCTAATCCTTCCTACCTATAGCTTAAGCTTTCAATACGGGAAGCTTGAACTGTCACACTTAATCCTCGTTCAAAGCTCACACCAAGTCTCGAGGATGTTACCCCTTATGCAACACACAAGTCATTCTAAATGACCCTTGGGAACAACATAGAAAGGTTACCTACAACAACGAGCGCAGGGATGGGACTTACCTTGGTTGCGTCATTCTGTCTCTTTAAAGGGAAATTCATCTCGAAATGGGGCTTTTATGGGATTCGAACCTGAGATCATGTTTGGATACCAACCATAGGAAAAATAGCTAATCCTTCCTACCTAAAGCTTAAGCTTTCAATACGGGATGCTTGAACTGTCACACTTAATCCTCGTTTAAAGCTCACACCAAGTCTCGAGGATGTTACCCCTTATGCACCACACAAGTCATTCTAAATAACCCCTGGGAACAACATAGAAAGGTTACCTACAACAACGAGCGCAGGGATGGACTTACCTTGGTTGCGTCATTCTGTCTCTTTAAAGGGAAATTCATCTCGAAATGGGGCTTTTATGGGATTCGAACCTGAGATCATGTTTGGATACCAACCATAGGAAAAATAGCTAATCCTTCCTACCTAAAGCTTAAGCTTTCAATACGTGATGCTTGAACTGTCACACTTAATCCTCGTTCAAAGCTCACAACAAGTCACGAGGATGTTACCCCTTATGCACCACACAAGTCATTCTGAATGACCCTTGGAAACCACATAGAAAGGTTACCCACAATAATAGGCCCAGGGATGGGACTTACCTTGGTGGCGTCATTCCGTCTCTTTAAAGGGAAATTCATCTCGAACTGGGGCATTTATGGGATTCGAAGCTGATATCATGTTTTGAAACCAAACATTTGAAAAATAGCTAATCCTTCCTACCTAAAGCTTAAGCTTTCAATACGGAAGGCTTGAACTGTCACACGTAATCCTCGTTCAAAGCTCACACCAAGTCACGAGGATGTTACCCTTTATGCACCACACAAGTCATTCTAAATGACCCTTGGAAACAACATAGAAAGGTTACCCACAACAACGAGCCCAGGGATGGTACTTACCATGGTTGCATCATTTTGTCTCTTTAAAGGGAAATTCATCTAGAACTGGAGCTTTTATGAGATTCGAACCTGAGATCATGTTTTGATACCAAACATAGGAAAAATAGCTAATCCTTCCTACCTAAATCTTAAGCTTTCAATACGGGATGCTTGAACTATCAAACTTAATCCTCGTTCAAAGCTCTCACCAAGTCACGAGGATGTTACCCCCCGTGCACCACACAAGTCATTCTAAATGACTCTTGGAAACAACATAGAAATGTTACCTAAAACAACGAGTCCAGGGATGGGACTTACCTTGTTGGCGCCATTCCGTCTCTTTAAAGGGAAATTCATCTAGAATTGGAGCTTTTATGAGATTCGAACCTGGGATCATGTTTTGAAACCAAACATTTGAAAAATAGCTAATCCTTCCTACCTAAAGCTTAAGCTTTCAATACGGAAGGCTTGAACTGTCACACGTAATCCTCGTTCAAAGCTCACACCAAGTCACGAGGATGTTACCCCTTATGCACCACACAAGTCATTCTAAATGACCCTTGGAAAAAACATAGAAAGGTTACCCACAACAACGAGCCCAGGGATGGTACTTACCTTGGTTGCATCATTTTGTCTCTTTAAAGGGAAATTCATCTAGAACTGGAGCTTTTATGAGATTCGAACCTGAGATCATGTTTTGATACCAAACATAGGAAAAATAGCTAATCCTTCCTACCTAAAGCTTAAGCTTTCAATACGGGAGGCTTGAACTATCAAACTTAATCCTCGTTCAAAGCTCTCACCAAGTCACGAGGATGTTACCCCCCATGCACCACACAAGTCATTCTAAATGACTCTTGGAAACAACATAGAAATGTTACCTAAAACAACGAGTCCAGGGATGGGACTTACCTTGGTGCCGTCATTCCGTCTCTTTAAAGGGAAATTCATCTCGAACTGGGGCTTTTATGGGATTCGAAGCTGATATCATGTTTTGAAACCAAACATTTGAAAAATAGCTAATCCTTCCTACCTAAAGCTTAAGCTTTCAATACGGAAGGCTTGAACTGTCACACGTAATCCTCGTTCAAAGCTCACACCAAGTCACGAGGATGTTACCCCTTATGCACCACACAAGTCATTCTAAATGACCCTTGGAAACAACATAGAAAGGTTACCCACAACAACGTGCCCAGGGATGGTACTTACCTTGGTTGCGTCATTTTGTCTCTTTAAAGGGAAATTCATCTAGAACTGGAGCTTTTATGAGATTCGAACCTGAGATCATGTTTTGATACCAAACATAGGAAAAATAGCTAATCCTTCCTACCTAAAGCTTAAGCTTTCAATACGGGAAGCTTGAACTGTCAAACTTAATCCTCGTTCACAGCTCTCACCAAGTCACGAGGATGTTACCCCCCATGCACCACACAAGTCATTCTGAATGACTCTTGGAAACAACATAGAAAGGTTATCCACAATAATAGGCCCAGGGATGGGACTTACCTTGGTGGCGTCATTCCGTCTCTTTAAAGGGAAATTCATCTCGAACTGGGGCTTTTATGGGATTCGAAGCTGATATCATGTTTTGAAACCAAACATTTGAAAAATAGCTAATCCTTCCTACCTAAAGCTTAAGCTTTCAATACGGGAAGTTTGAACTGTTACACTTAATCCTTGTTCAAAGCACTCACCAAGTCACGAGGATGTTACCCCCCGTGCACCACACAAGTCATTCTAAATGACTCTTGGAAACAACATAGAAATGTTACCTACAACAACGAGTCCAGGGATGGGACTTACCTTGGTGGCGTCATTCCCTCTCTTTAAATTGAAATTCATCTCGAACTGGGGCTTTTATGGGATTCGAACCTGATATTATGTTTTGATACAAAAAACATAGGAAAAATAGCTAATCCTTCCTACCTATAGCTTAAGCTTTCAATACGGGAAGCTTGAACTGTCACACTTAATCCTCGTTCAAAGCTCACACCAAGTCTCGAGGATGTTACCCCTTATGCAACACACAAGTCATTCTAAATGACCCTTGGGAACAACATAGAAAGGTTACCTACAACAACGAGCGCAGGGATGGGACTTACCTTGGTTGCGTCATTCTGTCTCTTTAAAGGGAAATTCATCTCGAAATGGGGCTTTTATGGGATTCGAACCTGAGATCATGTTTGGATACCAACCATAGGAAAAATAGCTAATCCTTCCTACCTAAAGCTTAAGCTTTCAATACGGGATGCTTGAACTGTCACACTTAATCCTCGTTTAAAGCTCACACCAAGTCTCGAGGATGTTACCCCTTATGCACCACACAAGTCATTCTAAATAACCCCTGGGAACAACATAGAAAGGTTACCTACAACAACGAGCGCAGGGATGGACTTACCTTGGTTGCGTCATTCTGTCTCTTTAAAGGGAAATTCATCTCGAAATGGGGCTTTTATGGGATTCGAACCTGAGATCATGTTTGGATACCAACCATAGGAAAAATAGCTAATCCTTCCTACCTAAAGCTTAAGCTTTCAATACGTGATGCTTGAACTGTCACACTTAATCCTCGTTCAAAGCTCACAACAAGTCACGAGGATGTTACCCCTTATGCACCACACAAGTCATTCTGAATGACCCTTGGAAACCACATAGAAAGGTTACCCACAATAATAGGCCCAGGGATGGGACTTACCTTGGTGGCGTCATTCCGTCTCTTTAAAGGGAAATTCATCTCGAACTGGGGCATTTATGGGATTCGAAGCTGATATCATGTTTTGAAACCAAACATTTGAAAAATAGCTAATCCTTCCTACCTAAAGCTTAAGCTTTCAATACGGAAGGCTTGAACTGTCACACGTAATCCTCGTTCAAAGCTCACACCAAGTCACGAGGATGTTACCCCCCATGCACCACACAAGTCATTCTAAATGACTCTTGGAAACAACATAGAAAGGTTACCTACAACAACGAGTCTAGGGATGGGACTTACCTTGGTGCCGTCATTCCATCTCTTTAAAGGGAAATTCATCTCGAACTTGGGCTTTTATGGGATTCGAAGCTGATATCATGTTTTGAAACCAAACATTTGAAAAATAGCTAATCCTTCCTACCTAAAGCTTAAGCTTTCAATACGGAAGGCTTGAACTGTCACACGTAATCCTCGTTCAAAGCTCACACCAAGTCACGAGGATGTTACCCTTTATGCACCACACAAGTCATTCTAAATGACCCTTGGAAACAACATAGAAAGGTTACCCACAACAACGAGCCCAGGGATGGTACTTACCATGGTTGCATCATTTTGTCTCTTTAAAGGGAAATTCATCTAGAACTGGAGCTTTTATGAGATTCGAACCTGAGATCATGTTTTGATACCAAACATAGGAAAAATAGCTAATCCTTCCTACCTAAATCTTAAGCTTTCAATACGGGATGCTTGAACTATCAAACTTAATCCTCGTTCAAAGCTCTCACCAAGTCACGAGGATGTTACCCCCCGTGCACCACACAAGTCATTCTAAATGACTCTTGGAAACAACATAGAAATGTTACCTAAAACAACGAGTCCAGGGATGGGACTTACCTTGTTGGCGCCATTCCGTCTCTTTAAAGGGAAATTCATCTCGAACTGGGGCTTTTATGGGATTCGAAGCTGATATCATGTTTTGAAACCAAACATTTGAAAAATAGCTAATCCTTCCTACCTAAAGCTTAAGCTTTCAATACGGAAGGCTTGAACTGTCACACGTAATCCTCGTTCAAAGCTCACACCAAGTCACGAGGATGTTACCCCTTATGCACCACACAAGTCATTCTAAATGACCCTTGGAAACAACATAGAAAGGTTACCCACAACAACGTGCCCAGGGATGGTACTTACCTTGGTTGCGTCATTTTGTCTCTTTAAAGGGAAATTCATCTAGAACTGGAGCTTTTATGAGATTCGAACCTGAGATCATGTTTTGATACCAAACATAGGAAAAATAGCTAATCCTTCCTACCTAAAGCTTAAGCTTTCAATACGGGAAGCTTGAACTGTCAAACTTAATCCTCGTTCACAGCTCTCACCAAGTCACGAGGATGTTACCCCCCATGCACCACACAAGTCATTCTGAATGACTCTTGGAAACAACATAGAAAGGTTATCCACAATAATAGGCCCAGGGATGGGACTTACCTTGGTGGCGTCATTCCGTCTCTTTAAAGGGAAATTCATCTCGAACTGGGGCTTTTATGGGATTCGAAGCTGATATCATGTTTTGAAACCAAACATTTGAAAAATAGCTAATCCTTCCTACCTAAAGCTTAAGCTTTCAATACGGGAAGTTTGAACTGTTACACTTAATCCTTGTTCAAAGCACTCACCAAGTCACGAGGATGTTACCCCCCGTGCACCACACAAGTCATTCTAAATGACTCTTGGAAACAACATAGAAATGTTACCTACAACAACGAGTCCAGGGATGGGACTTACCTTGGTGGCGTCATTCCCTCTCTTTAAATTGAAATTCATCTCGAACTGGGGCTTTTATGGGATTCGAACCTGATATTATGTTTTGATACAAAAAACATAGGAAAAATAGCTAATCCTTCCTACCTATAGCTTAAGCTTTCAATACGGGAAGCTTGAACTGTCACACTTAATCCTCGTTCAAAGCTCACACCAAGTCTCGAGGATGTTACCCCTTATGCAACACACAAGTCATTCTAAATGACCCTTGGGAACAACATAGAAAGGTTACCTACAACAACGAGCGCAGGGATGGGACTTACCTTGGTTGCGTCATTCTGTCTCTTTAAAGGGAAATTCATCTCGAAATGGGGCTTTTATGGGATTCGAACCTGAGATCATGTTTGGATACCAACCATAGGAAAAATAGCTAATCCTTCCTACCTAAAGCTTAAGCTTTCAATACGGGATGCTTGAACTGTCACACTTAATCCTCGTTTAAAGCTCACACCAAGTCTCGAGGATGTTACCCCTTATGCACCACACAAGTCATTCTAAATAACCCCTGGGAACAACATAGAAAGGTTACCTACAACAACGAGCGCAGGGATGGACTTACCTTGGTTGCGTCATTCTGTCTCTTTAAAGGGAAATTCATCTCGAAATGGGGCTTTTATGGGATTCGAACCTGAGATCATGTTTGGATACCAACCATAGGAAAAATAGCTAATCCTTCCTACCTAAAGCTTAAGCTTTCAATACGTGATGCTTGAACTGTCACACTTAATCCTCGTTCAAAGCTCACAACAAGTCACGAGGATGTTACCCCTTATGCACCACACAAGTCATTCTGAATGACCCTTGGAAACCACATAGAAAGGTTACCCACAATAATAGGCCCAGGGATGGGACTTACCTTGGTGGCGTCATTCCGTCTCTTTAAAGGGAAATTCATCTCGAACTGGGGCATTTATGGGATTCGAAGCTGATATCATGTTTTGAAACCAAACATTTGAAAAATAGCTAATCCTTCCTACCTAAAGCTTAAGCTTTCAATACGGAAGGCTTGAACTGTCACACGTAATCCTCGTTCAAAGCTCACACCAAGTCACGAGGATGTTACCCCCCATGCACCACACAAGTCATTCTAAATGACTCTTGGAAACAACATAGAAAGGTTACCTACAACAACGAGTCTAGGGATGGGACTTACCTTGGTGCCGTCATTCCATCTCTTTAAAGGGAAATTCATCTCGAACTTGGGCTTTTATGGGATTCGAAGCTGATATCATGTTTTGAAACCAAACATTTGAAAAATAGCTAATCCTTCCTACCTAAAGCTTAAGCTTTCAATACGGAAGGCTTGAACTGTCACACGTAATCCTCGTTCAAAGCTCACACCAAGTCACGAGGATGTTACCCTTTATGCACCACACAAGTCATTCTAAATGACCCTTGGAAACAACATAGAAAGGTTACCCACAACAACGAGCCCAGGGATGGTACTTACCATGGTTGCATCATTTTGTCTCTTTAAAGGGAAATTCATCTAGAACTGGAGCTTTTATGAGATTCGAACCTGAGATCATGTTTTGATACCAAACATAGGAAAAATAGCTAATCCTTCCTACCTAAATCTTAAGCTTTCAATACGGGATGCTTGAACTATCAAACTTAATCCTCGTTCAAAGCTCTCACCAAGTCACGAGGATGTTACCCCCCGTGCACCACACAAGTCATTCTAAATGACTCTTGGAAACAACATAGAAATGTTACCTAAAACAACGAGTCCAGGGATGGGACTTACCTTGTTGGCGCCATTCCGTCTCTTTAAAGGGAAATTCATCTAGAATTGGAGCTTTTATGAGATTCGAACCTGGGATCATGTTTTGATACCAAACATAGGAAAAATAGCTAATCCTTCCTACCTAAAGCTTAAGCTTTCAATACGGAAGGCTTGAACTGTCACACGTAATCCTCGTTCAAAGCTCACACCAAGTCACGAGGATGTTACCCCTTATGCACCACACAAGTCATTCTAAATGACCCTTGGAAAAAACATAGAAAGGTTACCCACAACAACGAGCCCAAGGATGGTACTTACCTTGGTTGCATCATTTTGTCTCTTTAAAGGGAAATTCATCTAGAACTGGAGCTTTTATGAGATTCGAACCTGAGATCATGTTTTGATACCAAACATAGGAAAAATAGCTAATCCTTCCTACCTAAAGCTTAAGCTTTCAATACGGGAGGCTTGAACTATCAAACTTAATCCTCGTTCAAAGCTCTCACCAAGTCACGAGGATGTTACCCCCCATGCACCACACAAGTCATTCTAAATGACACTTGGAAACAACATAGAAATGTTACCTAAAACAACGAGTCCAGGGATGGGACTTACCTTGGTGCCGTCATTCCGTCTCTTTAAAGGGAAATTCATCTCGAACTGGGGCTTTTATGGGATTCGAAGCTGATATCATGTTTTGAAACCAAACATTTGAAAAATAGCTAATCCTTCCTACCTAAAGCTTAAGCTTTCAATACGGAAGGCTTGAACTGTCACACGTAATCCTCGTTCAAAGCTCACACCAAGTCACGAGGATGTTACCCCTTATGCACCACACAAGTCATTCTAAATGACCCTTGGAAACAACATAGAAAGGTTACCCACAACAACGTGCCCAGGGATGGTACTTACCTTGGTTGCGTCATTTTGTCTCTTTAAAGGGAAATTCATCTAGAACTGGAGCTTTTATGAGATTCGAACCTGAGATCATGTTTTGATACCAAACATAGGAAAAATAGCTAATCCTTCCTACCTAAAGCTTAAGCTTTCAATACGGGAAGCTTGAACTGTCAAACTTAATCCTCGTTCACAGCTCTCACCAAGTCACGAGGATGTTACCCCCCATGCACCACACAAGTCATTCTGAATGACTCTTGGAAACAACATAGAAAGGTTATCCACAATAATAGGCCCAGGGATGGGACTTACCTTGGTGGCGTCATTCCGTCTCTTTAAAGGGAAATTCATCTCGAACTGGGGCTTTTATGGGATTCGAAGCTGATATCATGTTTTGAAACCAAACATTTGAAAAATAGCTAATCCTTCCTACCTAAAGCTTAAGCTTTCAATACGGGAAGTTTGAACTGTTACACTTAATCCTTGTTCAAAGCTCTCACCAAGTCACGAGGATGTTACCCCCCGTGCACCACACAAGTCATTCTAAATGACTCTTGGAAACAACATAGAAATGTTACCTACAACAACGAGTCCAGGGATGGGACTTACCTTGGTGGCGTCATTCCCTCTCTTTAAAGGGAAATTCATCTCGAACTGGGGCTTTTATGGGATTCGAACCTGATATTATGTTTTGATACAAAAAACATAGGAAAAATAGCTAATCCTTCCTACCTATAGCTTAAGCTTTCAATACGGGAAGCTTGAACTGTCACACTTAATCCTCGTTCAAAGCTCACACCAAGTCTCGAGGATGTTACCCCTTATGCAACACACAAGTCATTCTAAATGACCCTTGGGAACAACATAGAAAGGTTACCTACAACAACGAGCGCAGGGATGGGACTTACCTTGGTTGCGTCATTCTGTCTCTTTAAAGGGAAATTCATCTCGAAATGGGGCTTTTATGGGATTCGAACCTGAGATCATGTTTGGATACCAACCATAGGAAAAATAGCTAATCCTTCCTACCTAAAGCTTAAGCTTTCAATACGGGATGCTTGAACTGTCACACTTAATCCTCGTTTAAAGCTCACACCAAGTCTCGAGGATGTTACCCCTTATGCACCACACAAGTCATTCTAAATAACCCCTGGGAACAACATAGAAAGGTTACCTACAACAACGAGCGCAGGGATGGACTTACCTTGGTTGCGTCATTCTGTCTCTTTAAAGGGAAATTCATCTCGAAATGGGGCTTTTATGGGATTCGAACCTGAGATCATGTTTGGATACCAACCATAGGAAAAATAGCTAATCCTTCCTACCTAAAGCTTAAGCTTTCAATACGTGATGCTTGAACTGTCACACTTAATCCTCGTTCAAAGCTCACAACAAGTCACGAGGATGTTACCCCTTATGCACCACACAAGTCATTCTGAATGACCCTTGGAAACCACATAGAAAGGTTACCCACAATAATAGGCCCAGGGATGGGACTTACCTTGGTGGCGTCATTCCGTCTCTTTAAAGGGAAATTCATCTCGAACTGGGGCATTTATGGGATTCGAAGCTGATATCATGTTTTGAAACCAAACATTTGAAAAATAGCTAATCCTTCCTACCTAAAGCTTAAGCTTTCAATACGGAAGGCTTGAACTGTCACACGTAATCCTCGTTCAAAGCTCACACCAAGTCACGAGGATGTTACCCCCCATGCACCACACAAGTCATTCTAAATGACTCTTGGAAACAACATAGAAAGGTTACCTACAACAACGAGTCTAGGGATGGGACTTACCTTGGTGCCGTCATTCCATCTCTTTAAAGGGAAATTCATCTCGAACTTGGGCTTTTATGGGATTCGAAGCTGATATCATGTTTTGAAACCAAACATTTGAAAAATAGCTAATCCTTCCTACCTAAAGCTTAAGCTTTCAATACGGAAGGCTTGAACTGTCACACGTAATCCTCGTTCAAAGCTCACACCAAGTCACGAGGATGTTACCCCTTATGCACCACACAAGTCATTCTAAATAACCCTTGGAAACAACATAGAAAGGTTACCCACAACAACGAGCCCAGGGATGGTACTTACCTTGGTTGCATCATTCCGTCTCTTTAAAGGGAAACTCTTCTCGAACTGGGGCTTTTATGGGATTCGAACCTGATATCATGTTTTGATACCAAACATAGGAAAAATAGCTAATCCTTCCTACCTAAAGCTTAAGCTTTTAATACGGGACGCTTGAACTGTCACACGTAATCCTCGTTCAAAGCTCACACCAAGTCACGAGGATGTTACCCTTTATGCACCACACAAGTCATTCTAAATGACCCTTGGAAACAACATAGAAAGGTTACCCACAACAACGAGCCCAGGGATGGTACTTACCATGGTTGCATCATTTTGTCTCTTTAAAGGGAAATTCATCTAGAACTGGAGCTTTTATGAGATTCGAACCTGAGATCATGTTTTGATACCAAACATAGGAAAAATAGCTAATCCTTCCTACCTAAATCTTAAGCTTTCAATACGGGATACTTGAACTATCAAACTTAATCCTCGTTCAAAGCTCTCACCAAGTCACGAGGATGTTACCCCCCGTGCACCACACAAGTCATTCTAAATGACTCTTGGAAACAACATAGAAATGTTACCTAAAACAACGAGTCCAGGGATGGGACTTACCTTGTTGGCGCCATTCCGTCTCTTTAAAGGGAAATTCATCTAGAATTGGAGCTTTTATGAGATTCGAACCTGGGATCATGTTTTGATACCAAACATAGGAAAAATAGCTAATCCTTCCTACCTAAAGCTTAAGCTTTCAATACGGAAGGCTTGAACTGTCACACGTAATCCTCGTTCAAAGCTCACACCAAGTCACGAGGATGTTACCCCTTATGCACCACACAAGTCATTCTAAATGACCCTTGGAAACAACATAGAAAGGTTACCCACAACAACGAGCCCAGGGATGGTACTTACCTTGGTTGCATCATTTTGTCTCTTTAAAGGGAAATTCATCTAGAACTGGAGCTTTTATGAGATTCGAACCTGAGATCATGTTTTGATACCAAACATAGGAAAAATAGCTAATCCTTCCTACCTAAAGCTTAAGCTTTCAATACGGGAGGCTTGAACTATCAAACTTAATCCTCGTTCAAAGCTCTCACCAAGTCACGAGGATGTTACCCCCCATGCACCACACAAGTCATTCTAAATGACTCTTGGAAACAACATAGAAATGTTACCTAAAACAACGAGTCCAGGGATGGGACTTACCTTGGTGCCGTCATTCCGTCTCTTTAAAGGGAAATTCATCTCGAACTGGGGCTTTTATGGGATTCGAAGCTGATATCATGTTTTGAAACCAAACATTTGAAAAATAGCTAATCCTTCCTACCTAAAGCTTAAGCTTTCAATACGGAAGGCTTGAATTGTCACACGTAATCCTCGTTCAAAGCTCACACCAAGTCACGAGGATGTTACCCCTTATGCACCACACAAGTCATTCTAAATGACCCTTGGAAACAACATAGAAAGGTTACCCACAACAACGTGCCCAGGGATGGTACTTACCTTGGTTGCGTCATTTTGTCTCTTTAAAGGGAAATTCATCTAGAACTGGAGCTTTTATGAGATTCGAACCTGAGATCATGTTTTGATACCAAACATAGGAAAAATAGCTAATCCTTCCTACCTAAAGCTTAAGCTTTCAATACGGGAAGCTTGAACTGTCAAACTTAATCCTCGTTCACAGCTCTCACCAAGTCACGAGGATGTTACCCCCCATGCACCACACAAGTCATTCTGAATGACTCTTGGAAACAACATAGAAAGGTTATCCACAATAATAGGCCCAGGGATGGGACTTACCTTGGTGGCGTCATTCCGTCTCTTTAAAGGGAAATTCATCTCGAACTGGGGCTTTTATGGGATTCGAAGCTGATATCATGTTTTGAAACCAAACATTTGAAAAATAGCTAATCCTTCCTACCTAAAGCTTAAGTTTTCAATACGGAAGGCTTGAACTGTCACACGTAATCCTCGTTCAAAGCTCACACCAAGTCACGAGGATGTTACCCCTTATGCACCACACAAGTCATTCTAAATGACCCTTGGAAACAACATAGAAAGGTTACGCACAACAACGAGCCCAGGGATGGTACTTACCTTGGTTGCGTCATTTTGTCTCTTTAAAGGGAAATTCATCTAGAACTGGAGCTTTTATGAGATTCGAACCTGAGATCATGTTTTGATACCAAACATAGGAAAAATAGCTTATCCTTCCTACGTAAAGCTTAAGCTTTCAATACGGGAGGCTTGAACTGTCAAACTTAATCCTCGTTCAAAGCTCTCACCAAGTCACGAGGATGTTACCCCCCATGCACCACACAAGTCATTCTAAATGATTCTTGGAAACAACATAGAAATGTTACCTACAACAACGAGTCCAGGGATGGGATTTACCTTGGTGGCGTCATTCCCTCTCTTTAAAGGGAAATTCATCTCGAACTGGGGCTTTTATGGGATTCGAACCTGATATTATGTTTTGATACAAAAAACATAGGAAAAATAGCTAATCCTTCCTACCTAAAGCTTAAGCTTTCAATACGGGAAGCTTGAACTGTCACACTTAATCCTCGTTCAAAGCTCACACCAAGTCTCGAGGATGTTACGCCTTATGCAACACACAAGTCATTCTAAATGACCCTTGGGAACAACATAGAAAGGTTACCTACAACAACGAGCGCAGGGATGGGACTTACCTTGGTTGCGTCATTCTGTCTCTTTAAAGGGAAATTCATCTCGAAATGGGGCTTTTATGGGATTCGAACCTGAGATCATGTTTGGATACCAACCATAGGAAAAATAGCTAATCCTTCCTACCTAAAGCTTAAGCTTTCAATACGGGAAGCTTGAACTGTCACACTTAATCCTCGTTCAAAGCTCACACCAAGTCTCGAGGATGTTACCCCTTATGCAACACACAAGTCATTCTAAATGACCCTTGGGAACAACATAGAAAGGTTACCTACAACAACGAGCGCAGGGATGGGACTTACCTTGGTTGCGTCATTCTGTCTCTTTAAAGGGAAATTCATCTCGAAATGGGGCTTTTATGGGATTCGAACCTGAGATCATGTTTGGATACCAACCATAGGAAAAATAGCTAATCCTTCCTACCTAAAGCTTAAGCTTTCAATACGGGATGCTTGAACTGTCACACTTAATCCTCGTTTAAAGCTCACACCAAGTCTCGAGGATGTTACCCCTTATGCACCACACAAGTCATTCTAAATAACCCCTGGGAACAACATAGAAAGGTTACCTACAACAACGAGCGCAGGGATGGACTTACCTTGGTTGCGTCATTCTGTCTCTTTAAAGGGAAATTCATCTCGAAATGGGGATTTTATGGGATTCGAACCTGAGATCATGTTTGGATACCAACCATAGGAAAAATAGCTAATCCTTCCTACCTAAAGCTTAAGCTTTCAATACGGGAGGCTTGAACTATCAAACTTAATCCTCGTTCAAAGCTCTCACCAAGTCACGAGGATGTTACCCCCCATGCACCACACAAGTCATTCTAAATGACTCTTGGAAACAACATAGAAATGTTACCTAAAACAACGAGTCCAGGGATGGGACTTACCTTGGTGCCGTCATTCCGTCTCTTTAAAGGGAAATTCATCTCGAACTGGGGCTTTTATGGGATTCGAAGCTGATATCATGTTTTGAAACCAAACATTTGAAAAATAGCTAATCCTTCCTACCTAAAGCTTAAGCTTTCAATACGGAAGGCTTGAACTGTCACACGTAATCCTCGTTCAAAGCTCACACCAAGTCACGAGGATGTTACCCCTTATGCACCACACAAGTCATTCTAAATGACCCTTGGAAACAACATAGAAAGGTTACCCACAACAACGTGCCCAGGGATGGTACTTACCTTGGTTGCGTCATTTTGTCTCTTTAAAGGGAAATTCATCTAGAACTGGAGCTTTTATGAGATTCGAACCTGAGATCATGTTTTGATACCAAACATAGGAAAAATAGCTAATCCTTCCTACCTAAAGCTTAAGCTTTCAATACGGGAAGCTTGAACTGTCAAACTTAATCCTCGTTCACAGCTCTCACCAAGTCACGAGGATGTTACCCCCCATGCACCACACAAGTCATTCTGAATGACTCTTGGAAACAACATAGAAAGGTTATCCACAATAATAGGCCCAGGGATGGGACTTACCTTGGTGGCGTCATTCCGTCTCTTTAAAGGGAAATTCATCTCGAACTGGGGCTTTTATGGGATTCGAAGCTGATATCATGTTTTGAAACCAAACATTTGAAAAATAGCTAATCCTTCCTACCTAAAGCTTAAGCTTTCAATACGGAAGGCTTGAACTGTCACACGTAATCCTCGTTCAAAGCTCACACCAAGTCACGAGGATGTTACCCCCCATGCACCACACAAGTCATTCTAAATGACTCTTGGAAACAACATAGAAAGGTTACCTACAACAACGAGTCTAGGGATGGGACTTACCTTGGTGCCGTCATTCCATCTCTTTAAAGGGAAATTCATCTCGAACTTGGGCTTTTATGGGATTCGAAGCTGATATCATGTTTTGAAACCAAACATTTGAAAAAAAGCTAATCCTTCCTACCTAAAGCTTAAGCTTTCAATACGGAAGGCTTGAACTGTCACACGTAATCCTCGTTCAAAGCTCACACCAAGTCACGAGGATGTTACCCTTTATGCACCACACAAGTCATTCTAAATGACCCTTGGAAACAACATAGAAAGGTTACCCACAACAACGAGCCCAGGGATGGTACTTACCATGGTTGCATAATTTTGTCTCTTTAAAGGGAAATTCATCTAGAACTGGAGCTTTTATGAGATTCGAACCTGAGATCATGTTTTGATACCAAACATAGGAAAAATAGCTAATCCTTCCTACCTAAATCTTAAGCTTTCAATACGGGATGCTTGAACTATCAAACTTAATCCTCGTTCAAAGCTCTCACCAAGTCACGAGGATGTTACCCCCCGTGCACCACACAAGTCATTCTAAATGACTCTTGGAAACAACATAGAAATGTTACCTAAAACAACGAGTCCAGGGATGGGACTTACCTTGTTGGCGCCATTCCGTCTCTTTAAAGGGAAATTCATCTAGAATTGGAGCTTTTATGAGATTCGAACCTGGGATCATGTTTTGATACCAAACATAGGAAAAATAGCTAATCCTTCCTACCTAAAGCTTAAGCTTTCAATACGGAAGGCTTGAACTGTCACACGTAATCCTCGTTCAAAGCTCACACCAAGTCACGAGGATGTTACCCCTTATGCACCACACAAGTCATTCTAAATGACCCTTGGAAACAACATAGAAAGGTTACCCACAACAACGAGCCCAGGGATGGTACTTACCTTGGTTGCATCATTTTGTCTCTTTAAAGGGAAATTCATCTAGAACTGGAGCTTTTATGAGATTCGAACCTGAGATCATGTTTTGATACCAAACATAGGAAAAATAGCTAATCCTTCCTACCTAAAGCTTAAGCTTTCAATACGGGAGGCTTGAACTATCAAACTTAATCCTCGTTCAAAGCTCTCACCAAGTCACGAGGATGTTACCCCCCATGCACCACACAAGTCATTCTAAATGACTCTTGGAAACAACATAGAAATGTTACCTAAAACAACGAGTCCAGGGATGGGACTTACCTTGGTGCCGTCATTCCGTCTCTTTAAAGGGAAATTCATCTCGAACTGGGGCTTTTATGGGATTCGAAGCTGATATCATGTTTTGAAACCAAACATTTGAAAAATAGCTAATCCTTCCTACCTAAAGCTTAAGCTTTCAATACGGAAGGCTTGAACTGTCACACGTAATCCTCGTTCAAAGCTCACACCAAGTCACGAGGATGTTACCCCTTATGCACCACACAAGTCATTCTAAATGACCCTTGGAAACAACATAGAAAGGTTACCCACAACAACGTGCCCAGGGATGGTACTTACCTTGGTTGCGTCATTTTGTCTCTTTAAAGGGAAATTCATCTAGAACTGGAGCTTTTATGAGATTCGAACCTGAGATCATGTTTTGATACCAAACATACGAAAAATAGCTAATCCTTCCTACCTAAAGCTTAAGCTTTCAATACGGGAAGCTTGAACTGTCAAACTTAATCCTCGTTCACAGCTCTCACCAAGTCACGAGGATGTTACCCCCCATGCACCACACAAGTCATTCTGAATGACTCTTGGAAACAACATAGAAAGGTTATCCACAATAATAGGCCCAGGGATGGGACTTACCTTGGTGGCGTCATTCCGTCTCTTTAAAGGGAAATTCATCTCGAACTGGGGCTTTTATGGGATTCGAAGCTGATATCATGTTTTGAAACCAAACATTTGAAAAATAGCTAATCCTTCCTACCTAAAGCTTAAGCTTTCAATACGGAAGGCTTGAACTGTCACACGTAATCCTCGTTCAAAGCTCACACCAAGTCACGAGGATGTTACCCCTTATGCACCACACAAGTCATTCTAAATGACCCTTGGAAACAACATAGAAAGGTTACCCACAACAACGAGCCCAGGGATGGTACTTACCTTGGTTGCGTCATTTTGTCTCTTTAAAGGGAAATTCATCTAGAACTGGAGCTTTTATGAGATTCGAACCTGAGATCATGTTTTGATACCAAACATAGGAAAAATAGCTTATCCTTCCTACGTAAAGCTTAAGCTTTCAATACGGGAGGCTTGAACTGTCAAACTTAATCCTCGTTCAAAGCTCTCACCAAGTCACGAGGATGTTACCCCCCATGCACCACACAAGTCATTCTAAATGATTCTTGGAAACAACATAGAAATGTTACCTACAACAACGAGTCCAGGGATGGGACTTACCTTGGTGGCGTCATTCCCTCTCTTTAAAGGGAAATTCATCTCGAACTGGGGCTTTTATGGGATTCGAACCTGATATTATGTTTTGATACAAAAAACATAGGAAAAATAGCTAATCCTTCCTACCTAAAGCTTAAGCTTTCAATACGGGAAGCTTGAACTGTCACACTTAATCCTCGTTCAAAGCTCACACCAAGTCTCGAGGATGTTACGCCTTATGCAACACACAAGTCATTCTAAATGACCCTTGGGAACAACATAGAAAGGTTACCTACAACAACGAGCGCAGGGATGGGACTTACCTTGGTTGCGTCATTCTGTCTCTTTAAAGGGAAATTCATCTCGAAATGGGGCTTTTATGGGATTCGAACCTGAGATCATGTTTGGATACCAACCATAGGAAAAATAGCTAATCCTTCCTACCTAAAGCTTAAGCTTTCAATACGGGATGCTTGAACTGTCACACTTAATCCTCGTTTAAAGCTCACACCAAGTCTCGAGGATGTTACCCCTTATGCACCACACAAGTCATTCTAAATAACCCCTGGGAACAACATAGAAAGGTTACCTACAACAACGAGCGCAGGGATGGGACTTACCTTGGTTGCGTCATTCTGTCTCTTTAAAGGGAAATTCATCTCGAAATGGGGCTTTTATGGGATTCGAACCTGAGATCATGTTTGGATACCAACCATAGGAAAAATAGCTAATCCTTCCTACCTAAAGCTTAAGCTTTCAATACGTGATGCTTGAACTGTCACACTTAATCCTCGTTCAAAGCTCACAACAAGTCACGAGGATGTTACCCCTTATGCACCACACAAGTCATTCTGAATGACCCTTGGAAACCACATAGAAAGGTTACCCACAATAATAGGCCCAGGGATGGGACTTACCTTGGTGGCGTCATTCCGTCTCTTTAAAGGGAAATTCATCTCGAACTGGGGCATTTATGGGATTCGAAGCTGATATCATGTTTTGAAACCAAACATTTGAAAAATAGCTAATCCTTCCTACCTAAAGCTTAAGCTTTCAATACGGAAGGCTTGAACTGTCACACGTAATCCTCGTTCAAAGCTCACACCAAGTCACGAGGATGTTACCCCTTATGCACCACACAAGTCATTCTAAATGACCCTTGGAAACAACATAGAAAGGTTACCTACAACAACGAGCGCAGGGATGGGACTTACCTTGGTTGCGTCATTCTGTCTCTTTAAAGGGAAATTCATCTCGAAATGGGGCTTTTATGGGATTCGAACCTGAGATCATGTTTGGATACCAACCATAGGAAAAATAGCTAATCCTTCCTACCTAAAGCTTAAGCTTTCAATACGGGATGCTTGAACTGTCACACTTAATCCTCGTTCAAAGCTCACAACAAGTCACGAGGATGTTACCCCTTATGCACCACACAAGTCATTCTAAATGACCCTTGGAAATAACATAGAAAGGTTACCTACAACAACGACCCATGGATGGGACTTACCTTGGTTGCGTCATTCCGTCTCTTTAAAGGGAAATCATCTCGAAATGGGGTTTTTATGTGATTCGAACCTGAGATCATGTTTGGATACCAAACATAGGAAAAATAGCTAATCCTTCCTACCTAAAGCTTAAGCTTTCAATACGGGACGCTTGAACTGTTACACTTAATCCTCGTTCAAAGCTCACACCAAGTCACGAGGATGTTACCCCTTATGCACCACACAAGTCATTCTAAATGACCCTTGGAAATAACATAGAAAGGTTAACAACAACAACGAGCCCAGGTATAGTACTTACCTTGGTTGCGTCATTCTGTCTCTTTAGAGGGAAATTCATCTAGAACTGGAGCTTTTATGAGATTCCAACCTGAGATCATGTTTTGATACCAAACATACGAAAAATAGCTAATCCTTCCTACCTAAAGCTTAAGCTTTCAATACGGGAGGCTTGAACTATCAAACTTAATCCTCGTTCAAAGCTCTCACCAAGTCACGAGGATGTTACCCCCCATGCACCACACAAGTCATTCTAAATGACTCTTGGAAACAACATAGAAATGTTACCTAAAACAACGAGTCCAGGGATGGGACTTACCTTGGTGGCGTCATTCCGTCTCTTTAAAGGGAAATTCATCTCGAACTGAGGCTTTTATGGGATTCGAAGCTGATATCATGTTTTGAAACCAAACATTTGAAAAATAGCTAATCCTTCCTACCTAAAGCTTAAGCTTTCAATACGGAAGGCTTGAACTGTCACACATAATCCTCGTTCAAAGCTCACACCAAGTCACGAGGATGTTACCCCTTATGCACCACACAAGTCATTCTAAATGACCCTTGGAAACAACATAGAAAGGTTACCCACAACAGCGAGCCCAGGGATGGTACTTACCTTGGTTGCGTCATTTTGTCTCTTTAAAGGAAAATTCATCTAGAACTGGAGCTTTTATGAGATTCGAACCTGAGATCATGTTTTGATACCAAACATAGGAAAAATAGCTAATCCTTCCTACCTAAAGCTTAAGCTTTCAATACGGGAGGCTTGAACTGTCAAACTTAATCCTCGTTCAAAGCTCTCACCAAGTCACGAGGATGTTACCCCCCATGCACCACACAAGTCATTCTAAATGACTCTTGGAAACAACATAGAAATGTTACCTACAACTACGAGTCCAGGGATGGGACGTACCTTGGTGGCGTCATTCCGTCTCTTTAAAGGGAAATTCATTTCGAACTGGGGCTTTTATGGGATTCGAACCTGATATCATGTTTTGATACCAAACATAGGAAAAATACCTAATCCTTCCTACCTAAAGCTTAAGTTTTCAATACGGGAGGCTTGAACTGTCACACTTAATCCTCGTTCAAAGCTCTCACCAAGTCACGAGGATGTTACCCCCCATGCACCACACAAGTCATTCTAAATGACTCTTGGAAACAACATAGAAAGGTTACCTACAACAACGAGTCCAGGTATGGTACTTACCTCGGTTGCATCATTCTGTCTCTTTAAAGGGAAATTCATCTCGAACAGGGGCTTTTATGGGATTCGAACCTGATATCATGTTTTGATACCAAACATAGGAAAATATAGCTAATCCTTCCTACCTGAAGCTTAAGCTTTCAATACGGGACGCTTGAACTGTCACACTTAATCCTCGATCAAAGCTCACAACAAGTCACGAGGATGTTACCCCTTATGCACCACACAAGTCATTCTAAATGACCCTTGGCAATAACATAGAAAGGTTACCTACAACAACGAGCCCAGGGATGGTACTTACCTTGGTTGCGTCATTCCGTCTCTTTAAAGGGAAATTCATCTCGAACTTGGGCTTTTATGGGACTTGAACCTGAGATCATGTTTGGATACCAAACATACGAAAAATAGCTAATCCTTCCTACCTAAAGCTTAAGCTTTCAATACGAGACGCTTGAAATGTCACACTTAATCCTCGTTCAAAGCTCACACCAAGTCACGATGATGTTACCATATATGCACCACCCAAGTCATTCTAAATGACCCTTGGAAACAACATAGAAAGGTTACCCACAACAACGAGCCCAGGGATGCTACTTACCTTCGTTGCGTCATTCCGTCTCTTTAAAGGGAAATTCATCTCGAACTGGGGTTTTATGGGATTCGAACCTGATATCATGTTTTGATACCAAACATAGGAAAAATAGCTAATTCTTCCTACCTAAAGCTTAAGCTTTCAATACGGGACGCTTGATCTGTCGCACTTAATCCTCGTTCAAAGCTCTCACCAAGTCACGAGGATGTTACCCCTTATGCACCACACAAGTCATTCTAAATGACCCTTGGGAACAACATAGAAAGGTTACCTACAACAACAAGCCCAGGGATGGGACTTACCTTGGTGGCGCCATTCCGTCTCTTTAAGGGGAAATTCATCTAGAATTGGAGCTTTTATGAGATTCGAACCTGAGATCATGTTTTGATACCAAACATAGGAAAAATAGCTAATCCTTCCTACCTAAAGCTTAAGCTTTCAATACAGGAAGCTTGAACTGTCACACATAATCCTCGTTCAAAGTTCACACCAAGTCACGAGGATGTTACCCCTTATGCACCACACAAGTCATTCTAAATGACCCTTGGGAACAACATAGAAAGGTTACCTACAACAACAAGCCCAGGGATGGGACTTACCTTGGTGGCGCCATTCCGTCTCTTTAAGGGGAAATTCATCTAGAATTGGAGCTTTTATGAGATTCGAACCTGAGATCATGTTTTGATACCAAACATAGGAAAAATAGCTAATCCTTCCTACCTAAAGCTTAAGCTTTCAATACGGAAGGCTTGAACTGTCACACGTAATCCTCGTTCAAAGCTCACACCAAGTCACGAGGATGTTACCCCTTATGCACCATATAAGTCATTCTAAATGACCCTTGGAAACAACATAGAAAGGTTACCCACAAGAACGAGCCCAGGGATGGTACTTACCTTGGTTGCATCATTTTGTCTCTTTAAAGGGAAATTCATCTAGAACTGGAGCTTTTATGAGATTCGAACCTGAGATCATGTTTTGATACCAAACATAGGAAAAATAGTTAATCCTTCCTACCTAAAGCTTAAGCTTTCAATACGGGACGCTTGAACTGTCACACTTAATCCTTGTTCAAAGCTCTAACCAAGTGACGAGGATGTTACCCCCCATGCACCACACAAGTCATTCTGAATGACCCTTGGAAACAACATAGAAAGGTTACCCACAATAATAGGCCCACGGATGGTACTTACCTCGGTTGCATCATTCTGTCTCTTTAAAGGGAAATTCATCTCGAACTTGGGCTTTTATGGGACTTGAACCTGAGATCATGTTTTGATACAAAAAACATAGGAAAAATACCTAATCCTTCCTACCTAAAGCTTAAGCTTTCAATACGGGACGCTTGAACTGTCACACTTAATCCTCGTTCAAAGCTCACAACAAGTCACGAGGATGTTACCCCTTATGCACCACACAAGTCATTCCAAATGACCCTTGGAAACAACATAGAAAGGTTACCTACAACAACGAGTCCAGGGATGGGACTTAACTTGGTGGCGTCATTCCGTCTCTTTAAAGGGAAATTCATCTAGAATTGGAGCTTTTATGAGATTCGAACTTGAGATCATGTTTTGATACCAAACATAGGAAAAATAGCTAATCCTTCCTACCTAAAGCTTAAGCTTTCAATACGGGAAGCTTGAACTGTCACACTTAATCCTCGTTCAAAGCTCTAACCAAGTCACGAGGATGTTACCCCCCATGCACCACACAAGTAGTTCTGAATGACCCTTGGAAACAACATATAAAGGTTACCCACAATAATAGGCCCAGGGATGGTACTTACCTCGGTTGCATCATTCTGTCTCTTTAAAGGGAAATTCATCTAGAACTGGAGCTTTTATGAGATTCGAACCTGAGATCATGTTTTGATACCAAACATAGGAAAAAAGCTAATCCTTCCTACCTAAAGCTTAAGCTTTCAATACGGGACGCTTGAACTGTCACACTTAATCCTCGTTCAAAGCTCTAACCAAGTGACGAGGATGTTACGCCCCATGCACCACACAAGTCATTCTGAATGACCCTTGGAAACAACATAGAAAGGTTACCCACAATAATAGGCCCAGGGATGGTACTTACCTCGGTTGCATCATTCTGTCTCTTTAAAGGGAAATTCATCTCGAACTGGGGCTTTTATGAGATTCGAACCTGATATCAGTTTTGATACCAAACATAGGAAAAATAGCTAATCCTTCCTACCTAAAGCTTAAGCTTTCAATACGGGACGCTTGAACTGTCACACTTAATCCTCGTTCAACGCTCACAACAAGTCACGAGGATGTTACCCCTTATGCACCACACAAGTCATTCTAAATGACCCTTGGAAACAACATAGAAAGGTTACCCACAACAACGAGCCCAGGGATGGTACTTACCTTGGTTGCGTCATTTTGTCTCTTTAAAGGGAAATTCATCTAGAACTGGAGCTTTTATGAGATTCGAACCTGAGATCATGTTTTGATACAAAAAACATAGGAAAAATAGCTAATCCTTCCTACCTAAAGCTTAAGCTTTCAATACGGGAAGCTTGTACTATCACACTTAATCCTCGTTAAAAGCTCTCACCAAGCCACGAGGATGTTACCCCTTATGCACCACACAAGTCATTCTAAATGACCCTTGGGAACAACATAGAAAGGTTACCTACAACAACGAGCGCAGGGATGGGACTTACCTTGGTTGCGTCATTCTGTCTCTTTAAAGGGAAATTCATCTCGAAATGGGGCTTTTATGGGATTCGAACCTGAGATCATGTTTGGATACAAAAAACATAGGAAAAATAGCTAATCCTTCCTACCTAAAGCTTAAGCTTTCAATACGGGACGCTTGAACTGTCACACTTAATCCTCGTTCAAAGCTCTAACCAAGTCACGAGGATGTTACCCCCCATGCACCACACAAGTCATTCTGAATGACCCTTGGAAACAACATAGAAAGGTTACCCATAATAATAGGCCCAGGGATGGTACTTACCTCGGTTGCATCATTCTGTCTCTTTAAAGGGAAATTCATCTCGAACTGGGGCTTTTATGGGATTCGAACCTGATATCATGTTTTGATACCAAACATAGGAAAAATAGCTAATCCTTCCTACCTAAAGCTTAAGCTTTCAATACGGGAAGTTTGAACTGTCACACTTAATCCTCGTTCAAAGCTCTCACCAAGTCACGAGGATGTTACCCCCCATGCACCACACAAGTCATTCTAAATGACCCTTGGAAACAACATAGAAAGGTTACCCACAACAACGAGCCCAGGGATGGTACTTACCTCGGTTGCATCATTCTGTCTCTTTAAACGGAAATTCATCTCGAACTGGGGCTTTTATGGGATTCGAACCTGATATCATGTTTTGATACAAAAAACAAAGGAAAAATAGCTATTCCTTCCTACCTAAAGCTTAAGCTTTCAATACGGGAAGCTTGAACTGTCACACTTAATCCTTGTTCAAAGCTCACACCAAGTCTCGAGGATGTTACACCGTATACACCACACAAGTCATTCTAAATGACCCTTGGGAACAAAATAGAAAGGTTACCTACAACAACGAGCGCAGGGATGGGACTTACCTTGGTTGCGTCATTCTGTCTCTTTAAAGGGAAATTCATCTCGAAATGGGGATTTTATGGGATTCGAACCTGAGATCATGTTTGGATACCAAACATAGGAAAAATAGCTAATCCTTCCTACCTAAAGCTTAAGCTTTCAATACGGGACGCTTGAACTGTCACACTTAATCCTCGTTCAAAGCTCTAACCAAGTCACGAGGATGTTACCCCCCATGCACCACACAAGTCATTCTGAATGACCCTTGGAAACAACATATAAAGGTTACCCACAATAATAGGCCCAGGGATGGTACTTACCTCGGTTGCATCATTCTGTCTCTTTAAAGGGAAATTCATCTCGAACTGGGGCTTTTATGGAATTCGAACCTGATATCATGTTTTGATACCAAACATAGGAAAAATAGCTAATCCTTCCTACCTAAAGCTTAAGCTTTCAATACGGGACGCTTGAACTATCACACTTAATCCTCGTTCAAAGCTCACAACAAGTCACGAGGATGTTACCCCTTATGCACCACACAAGTCATTCTAAATGACCCTTGGAAATAACATAGAAAGGTTACCTACAACAACGACCCCAGGGATGGGACTTACCTTGGTTGCATCATTCCGTCTCTTTAAAGGGAAATTCATCTCGAAATGGGGTTTTTATGTGATTCGAACCTGAGATCATGTTTGGATACCAAACATAGGAGAAATAGCTAATCCTTCCTACCTAAAGCTTAAGCTTTCAATACGGGACGCTTGAACTCTCACACTTAATCCTCGTTCAAAGCTTTCACCAAGTCACGAGGATGTTACCTCTTATGCACCACACAAGTCATTCTAAATGACCCTTGGAAACAACATAGAAAGGTTACCAACAACAACGAGCCCAGGTATGGTACTTACCTTAGTTGTGTCATTCTGTCTCTTTAAAGGGAAATTCATCTAGAACTGGAGCTTTTATGAGATTCGAACCTGAGATCATGTTTGGATACCAAACATAGGAAAAATAGCTAATCCTTCCTATCTAAAGCTTAAGTTTTCAATACGGGAGGCTTGAACTGTCACACTTAATCCTCGTTCAAAGCTTTCACCAAGTCACGAGGATGTTACACCGCATGCACCACACAAGTCATTCTAAATGACTCTTGGAAACAACATAGAAAGGTTACCTACAACAACGAGTCTAGGGATGGGAGTTACTTTGGTGGCGTCATTCCGTCTCTTTAAAGGGAAATTCATCTAGAATTGGAGCTTTTATGAGATTCGAACCTGAGATCATGTTTTGATACTAAACATAGGAAAAATAGCTAATCCTTCCTACCTAAAGCTTAAGCTTTCAATACAGGAAGCTTGAACTGCACACTTAATCCTCGTTCAAAGCTCACACCAAGTCACGAGGATGTTACCCCTTATGCACCACACAAGTCATTCTAAATGACCCTTGGGAACAACATAGAAAGGTTACCTACAACAACGAGCCCAGGGATGAGACTTACCTTGGTGGCGCCATTCCGTCTCTTTAAATGGAAATTCATCTAGAATTGGAGCTTTTATGAGATTCTAACCTGAGATCATGTTTTGATACCAAACATAGGAAAAATAGCTAATGCTTCCTACCTAAAGCTTAAGCTTTCAATACGGAAGGCTTGAACTGTCACACGTAATCCTCGTTCAAAGCTCACACCAAGTCACGAGGATGTTACCCCTTATGCACCACACAAGTCATTCTAAATGACCCTTGGAAACAACATAGAAAGGTTACCCACAACAACGAGCCCAGGGATGGTACTTACCTCGGTTGCGTCATTTTGTCTCTTTAAAGGGAAATTCATCTAGAACTGGAGCTTTTATGAGATTCGAACCTGAGATCAGGTTTTGATACAAAAAACATAGGAAAAATAGCTAATCCTTCCTACCTAAAGCTTAAGCTTTCAATACGGGAAGCTTGAACTGTCACACTTAATCCTCGTTAAAAGCTCTCACCAAGTCACGAGGATGTTACCCCCCATGCACCACACAAGTCATTCTAAATGACTCTTGGAAACAACATAGAAAGGTTACCTACAACAACGAGTCCAGGGATGGGACTTAACTTGGTGGCGTCATTCCGTCTCTTTAAAGGGAAATTCATCTAGAATTGGAGCTTTTATGAGATTCGAACCTGAGATCATGTTTTGATACCAAACATAGGAAAAATAGCTAATCCTTCCTACCTAAAGCTTAAGCTTTCAATACGGGAAGCTTGAACTGTCACACTTAATCCTCGTTCAAAGCTTTCACCAAGTCACGAGGATGTTACACCGCATGCACCACACAAGTCATTCTAAATGACTCTTGGAAACAACATAGAAAGGTTACCTACAACAACGAGTCTAGGGATGGGAGTTACTTTGGTGGCGTCATTCCGTCTCTTTAAAGGGAAATTCATCTAGAATTGGAGCTTTTATGAGATTCGAACCTGAGATCATGTTTTGATACTAAACATAGGAAAAATAGCTAATCCTTCCTACCTAAAGCTTAAGCTTTCAATTCAGGAAGCTTGAACTGCACACTTAATCCTCGTTCAAAGCTCACACCAAGTCACGAGGATGTTACCCCTTATGCACCACACAAGTCATTCTAAATGACCCTTGGGAACAACATAGAAAGGTTACCTACAACAACGAGCCCAGGGATGAGACTTACCTTGGTGGCGCCATTCCGTCTCTTTAAATGGAAATTCATCTAGAATTGGAGCTTTTATGAGATTCTAACCTGAGATCATGTTTTGATACCAAACATAGGAAAAATAGCTAATGCTTCCTACCTAAAGCTTAAGCTTTCAATACGGAAGGCTTGAACTGTCACACGTAATCCTCGTTCAAAGCTCACACCAAGTCACGAGGATGTTACCCCTTATGCACCACACAAGTCATTCTAAATGACCCTTGGAAACAACATAGAAAGGTTACCCACAACAACGAGCCCAGGGATGGTACTTACCTCGGTTGCGTCATTTTGTCTCTTTAAAGGGAAATTCATCTAGAACTGGAGCTTTTATGAGATTCGAACCTGAGATCAGGTTTTGATACAAAAAACATAGGAAAAATAGCTAATCCTTCCTACCTAAAGCTTAAGCTTTCAATACGAGAAGCTTGAACTGTCACACTTAATCCTCGTTAAAAGCTCTCACCAAGTCACGAGGATGTTACCCCCCATGCACCACACAAGTCATTCTAAATGACTCTTGGAAACAACATAGAAAGGTTACCTACAACAACGAGTCCAGGGATGGGACTTAACTTGGTGGCGTCATTCCGTCTCTTTAAAGGGAAATTCATCTAGAATTGGAGCTTTTATGAGATTCGAACCTGAGATCATGTTTTGATACCAAACATAGGAAAAATAGCTAATCCTTCCTACCTAAAGCTTAAGCTTTCAATACGGGAAGCTTGAACTGTCACACTTAATCCTCGTTCAAAGCTCACACCAAGTCACGAGGATGTTACCCCTTATGCACCACACAAGTCATTCTAAATGACCCTTGGAAACAACATAGAAAGGTTAACCACAACAACGAGCCCAGGGATGGTACTTACCTTGGTTGCGTCATTTTGTCTCTTTAAAGGGAAATTCATCTAGAACTGGAGCTTTTATGAGATTCGAACCTGAGATCATGTTTTGATACCAAACATAGGAAAAATAGCTAATCCTTCCTACCTAAAGCTTAAGCTTTCAATACGGGACGCTTGAACTGTCACACTTAATCCTCGTTCAAAGATCTAACCATGTGACGAGGATGTTACCCCCCATGCACCACACAAGTCATTCTGAATAACCCTTGGAAACAACATAGAAAGGTTACACACAATAATAGGCCCAGGGATGGTACTTACCTTGGTGGCGCCATTCCGTCTCTTTAAATGGAAATTCATCTAGAATTGGAGCTTTTATGAGATTCTAACCTGAGATCATGTTTTGATACCAAACATAGGAAAAATAGCTAATGCTTCCTACCTAAAGCTTAAGCTTTCAATACGGAAGGCTTGAACTGTCACACGTAATCCTCGTTCAAAGCTCACACCAAGTCACGAGGATGTTACCCCTTATGCACCACACAAGTCATTCTAAATGACCCTTGAAAACAACATAGAAAGGTTACCCACAACAACGAGCCCAGGGATGGTACTTACCTCGGTTGCGTCATTTTGTCTCTTTAAAGGGAAATTCATCTAGAACTGGAGCTTTTATGAGATTCGAACCTGAGATCATGTTTTGATACCAAACATAGGAAAAATAGCTAATCCTTCCTACCTAAAGCTTAAGCTTTCAATACGGGAAGCTTGAACTGTCACACTTAATCCTCGTTAAAAGCTCTCACCAAGTCACGAGGATGTTACCCCCCATGCACCACACAAGTCATTCTAAATGACTCTTGGAAACAACATAGAAAGGTTACCTACAACAACGAGTCCAGGGATGGGACTTAACTTGGTGGCGTCATTCCGTCTCTTTAAAGGGAAATTCATCTAGAATTGGAGCTTTTATGAGATTCGAACCTGAGATCATGTTTTGATACCAAACATAGGAAAAATAGCTAATCCTTCCTACCTAAAGCTTAAGCTTTCAATACGGGACGCTTGAACTGTCACACTTAATCCTCGTTCAAAGCTCACAACAAGTCACGAGGATGTTACCCCTTATGCACCACACAAGTCATTCTAAATGACCCTTGGAAACAACATAGAAAGGTTACCCACAACAACGAGCCCAGGGATGGTACTTACCTTGGTTGCGTCATTTTGTCTCTTTAAAGGGAAATTCATCTAGAACTGGAGCTTTTATGAGATTCGAACCTGAGATCATGTTTTGATACAAAAAACATAGGAAAAATAGCTAATCCTTCCTACCTAAAGTTTAAGCTTTCAATACGGGAAGCTTGAACTGTCACACTTAAATCTCGTTAAAAGCTCTCACCAAGTCACGAGGATGTTACCCCCCATGCACCACACAAGTCATTCTAAATGACCCTTGGAAACAACATAGAAAGGTTACCTACAACAACGAGTCCAGGGATGGGACTTACCTTGGTGGCGTCATTCCGTCTCTTTAAAGGGAAATTCATCTAGAATTGGAGCTTTTATGAGATTCGAACCTGAGATCATGTTTTGATACCCAACATAGGAAAAATAGCTAATCCATCCTACCTAAAGCTTAAGCTTTCAATACGGGAAGCTTGAACTGTCACACTTAATCCTCGTTCAAAGCTCTCACCAAGTCACGAGGATGTTACCCCCTATGCACCACACAAGTCATTCTAAATGACCTTTGGAAACAACATAGAAAGGTTACCTACAACAACGAGCCCAGGGATGGGACTTAGCTTGGTGGCGTCATTCCGTATATTTAAAGGGAAATTCATCTAGAATTGGAGCTTTTATGAGATTCGAACCTGAGATCATGTTTTGATACCAAACATAGAAAAAATAGCTAATCCTTCCTACCTAAAGCTTAAGCTTTCAAAACGGGAAGCTTGAACTGTCACACTTAATCCTCGTTCAAAGCTCACACCAAGTCACGAGGATGTTACCCCCCATGCACCACACAAGTCATTCTAAATTACCCTTGGAAACAACATTGAAAGGTTACCTACAACAACGAGCGCAGGGATGGGACTTACCTTGGTTGCGTCATTCTGTCTCTTTAAAGGGAAATTCATCTCGAAATGGGGCTTTTATGGGATTCGAACCTGAGATCATGTTTGGATACCAAACATAGGAAAAATAGCTAATCCTTCCTACCTAAAGCTTAAGCCTTCAATACGGGACGCTTGAACTGTCACACTTAATCCTCGTTCAAAGCTCTAACCAAGTCACGAGGATGTTACCCCCCATGCACCACACAAGTCATTCTAAATGACTCTTGGAAGCAACATAGAAATGTTTCCTACAACAACGAGTCCAGGGATGGGACTTACCTTGGTGGCGTGATTCCGTCTCTTTAAAGGGAAATTCATCTCGAACTGGGGCTTTTAATGGATTCGAACCTGATATCATGTTTTGATACCAAACATAGGAAAAATAGCTAATCCTTCCTACCTAAAGCTTAAGCTTTCAATACGGGACGCTTGAACTGTCACACTTAATCCTCGTTCAAAGCTCACAACAAGTCACGAGGATGTTACCCCTTATGCACCACACAAGTCATTATAAATGACCCTTGAAAACAACATAGAAAGGTTACCCACAACAACGAGCCCAGGGATGGAACTTACCTTGGTTGCGTCATTTTGTCTCTTTAAAGGGAAATTCATCTAGAACTGGAGCTTTTATGAGATTCGAACTTGAGATCATGTTTTGATACAAAAAACATAGGAAAAATAGCTAATCCTTCCTACCTAAAGCTTAAGCTTTCAATACGGGAAGCTTGAACTATCACACTTAATCCTCGTTAAAAGCTATCACCAAGTCACGAGGATTTACCCCCCATGCACCACACAAGTCATTCTAAATGACTCTTGGAATCAACATAGAAAGGTTACCTACAACAACGAGTCCAGGGATGGGATTTACCTTGGTTGCGTCAATCCGTCTCTTTAAAGGGAAATTCATCTAGAATTGGAGCTTTTATGGGATTCGAACCTGAGATCATGTTTTGATACCAAACATAGGAAAAATAGCTAATCCTTCCTACCTAAAGCTTAAGCTTTCAATACGGGAGGCTTGAACTGTCACACGTAATCCTCGTTCAAAGCTCACAGCAAGTCACGAGGATGTTACCCCTTATGCACCACACAAGTCATTCTAAATGACCCTTGGAAACAACATAGAAAGGTTACCCACAACAACGAGCCCAGGGATGGTACTTACCTTGGTTGCGTCATTTTGTCTCTTTAAAGGGAAATTCATCTAGAACTGGAGCTTTTATGAGATTCGAACCTGAGATCATGTTTTGATACCAAACATAGGAAAAATAGCTAATCCTTCCTACCTAAAGCTTAAGCTTTCAATACGGGAAGCTTGAACTGTCACACTTAATCCTCGTTCAAAGCTCTCACCAAGTCACGAGGATGTTACCCCCAATGCACCACACAAGTCATTCTAAATGACCTTTGGAAACAACATAGAAAGGTTACCTACAACAATAAGCCCAGGGATGGGACTTACCTTGGTGGCGTCATTCCGTCTCTTTAAAGGGAAATTCATCTAGAACTGGAGCTTTTATGAGATTCGAACCTGAGATCATGTTTTGATACAAAAAACATAGGAAAAAATAGTTAATCCTTCCTACCTAAAGCTTAAGCTTTCAATACGAGAAACTTGAACTGTCACACTTAATCCTCGTTCAAAGCGCTCACCAAGTCACGAGGATGTTACCCCCCATGCACCACACAAGTCATTCTAAATGACACTTGGAAACAACATAGAAAGGTTACCTACAACAACGAGTCCAGGGATGGGACTTAACTTGGTGGCGTCATTCCGTCTCTTTAAAGGGAAATTCATCTAGAATTGGATCTTTTATGAGATTCGAACCTGAGATCATGTTTTGATACCAAATATAGGAAAAATAGCTAATCGTTCCTACCTAAAGCTTAAGCTTTCAATACGGAAGGCTTGAACTGTTACACGTAATCCTCGTTCAAAGCTCACACCAAGTCACGAGGATGTTACCCCTTATGCACCACACAAGTCATTCTAAATGACCCTTGGAAACAACATAGAAAGGTTACCCACAACAACGAGCCCAGGGATGGTACTTACCTTGGTTGCGTCATTTTGTCTCTTTAAAGGGAAATTCATCTATAACTGGAGCTTTTATGAGATTCGAACCTGAGATCATGTTTTGATACCAAACATAGGAAAAATAGCTAATCCTTCCTACCTAAAGCTTAAGCTTTCAATACGGGAAGCTTGAACTGTCACACTTAATCCTCGTTCAAAGCTCTCACCAAGTCACGAGGATGTTACCCCCTATGCACCACACAAGTCATTCTAAATGACCTTTGGAAACAACATAGAAAGGTTACCTACAACAATAAGCCCAGGGATGGGACTTACCTTGGTGGCGTCATTCCGTCTCTTTAAAGGGAAATTCATCTAGAATTGGAGCTTTTATGAGATTCGAACCTGAGATCATATTTTGATACCAAACATAGGAAAAATAGCTAATCCTTCCTACCTAAAGCTTAAGCTTTCAATACGGGAAGCTTGAACTGTCACACTTATTCCTCGTTCAAAGCTCACACCAAGTCACGAGGATGTTACCCCCCATGCACCACACAAGTCATTCTAAATTACCCTTGGAAACAACATAGAAAGGTTACCTACAACAACGAGCCTAGGGATGTGACTTACCTTGGTGGCGTCATTCCGTCTCTTTAAAGAGAAATTCATCTAGAATTGGAGCTTTTATGAGATTCGAACATGAGATCATGTTTGGATACCAAACATAGGAAAAATAGCTAATCCTTCCTACCTAAAGCTTAAGCTTTCAATACGGGAGGCTTGAACTGTCACACCTAATTCTCGTTCAAAGCTCACAGCAAGTCACGAGGATGTTACCCCTTATGCACCACACAAGTCATTCTAAATAACCCTTGGAAACAACATAGAAAGGTTACCCACAACAACGAGCCCAGGGATGGTACTTACCTTGGTTGCGTCATTCCATCTCTTTTAAGGGAAATTCATATCGAACTTGGGCTTTATGGGATTCGAAACTGAGATCCTGTTTTGATACCAAATATAGGAAAAATAGCTAATCCTTCCTACCTAAAGCTTAAGCTTTCAATACGAGACGCTTGAACTGTCACACTAAATCCTCGTTCAAAGCTCACACCAAGGCACGAGGATGTTACCCCTTATACACCACACAAGTCATTCTAAATGACCCTTGGAAACAACATAGAAAGGTTACCTACAACAACGAGCCCAGGGATGGGACTTACCTTGGTTGCATCATTCCGTCTCTTTAAAGGAAATTCATCTCGAAATGGGGATTTTATGGGATTCGAAATTGAGATCATGTTTTTATACCAAACATAAGAAAAATAGCTAATCCTTCCTACCTAAAACTTAAGCTTTCAATACGGGACGCTTGAACTGTCACACTTAATCCTCGTTCAAAGCTCTCACCAAGTCACGAGGATGTTACCCTTTATGCACCACACAAGTCATTCTAAATGACCCTTGGAAAATACATAGAAAGGTTACAAACAACAACGAGCGTAGGGATGGTACTTACCTTGGTTGCGTCATTCCGTCTCTTTAAAGGGAAATTCATCTCGAAATGGGGATTTTATGGGATTCGAAACTGAGATCATGTTTTTATACCAAACATAGGAAAAATAGCTAATCGTTCCTACCTAAAGCTTAAGCTTTCAATACGGGACGCTTGAACTGTCACACTTAATCCTCGTTCAAAGCTCTCACCAAGTCACGAGGATGTTACCCTTTATGCACCACACAAGTCATTCTAAATGACCCTTGGAAAATACATAGAAAGGTTACCCATAACAACGAGCGCAGGGATGGTACTTACCTTGTTTGCGTTATTCCGTCTCTTTAAAGGGAAATTCATCTCGAACTGGGGCTTTTATGTGATTCGAACCTGATATCATGTTTTGATACCAAACATAGGAAAAATAGCTAATCCTTCCTACCTAAAACTTAAGCTTTCAATACGGGACGCTTGAACTGTCACACTTAATCCTCGTTCAAAGCTCACACCAAGTCACTAGGATGTTACCACTTATGCACCACCCAAGTCATTCTAAATGACCCTTGGAAACAACATAGAAAGGTTACCCACAACAATAGGCGCAGGGATGGTACTTACCTTGGTTGCATCATTCTGTCTCTTTAAAGGGAAATTCATCTCGAACTGGAGCTTTTACGAGATTCGAACCTGAGATCATGTTTTGATACCAAATATAGGAAAAATAGCTAATCCTTCCTACCTAAAGCTTAAGCTTTCAATACGGGACGCTTGAACTGTCACACTTAATCCTCGTTCAAAGCTCACACCAAGTCACGAGGATGTTACCCCTTATACACCACACAAGTCATTCTAAATGACCCTTGGAAACAACCAAGAAAGGTTACCTACAACAACGAGCCCAGGGATGGGACTTACCTTGGTTGCGTCATTCCGTCTCTTTAAAGGGAAATTCATCTCGAACTGGGGCTTTTATGTGATTCGAACCTGATATCATGTTTTGATACCAAACATAGGAAAAATAGCTAATCCTTCCTACCTAAAGCTTAAGCTTTCAATACGAGACGCTTGAACTGTCACACTTAATCCTCGTTCAAAGCTCACACCAAGTCACTAGGATGTTACCACTTATGAACCATCCAAGTCATTCTAAATGACCCTTGGAAACAACATAGAAAGGTTACCCACAACAATAGGCGCAGGGATGGTACTTACCTTGGTTGCATCATTCTGTCTCTTTAAAGGGAAATTCATCTCGAACTGGAGCTTTTATGAGATTCGAACCTGAGATCATGTTTTGATACCAAACATAGGAAAAATAGCTAATCCTTCCTACCTAAAGCTTAAGCTTTCAATACGAGACGCTTGAACTGTCACAGTAAATCCTCGTTCAAAGCTTACACCAAGTCACGAGGGTGTTACCCCTTATACACCACACAAGTCATTCTAAATGACCCTTGGAAACAACATAGAAAGGTTACCTACAACAACGATCCCAGGGATGAGACTTACCTTGGTTGCATCATTCCGTCTCTTTAAAGGGAAATTCATATCGAAATGGGGATTTTATGGGATTCGAAACTGAGATCATGTTTTTATACCAAACATAGGAAAAATAGCTAATCCTTCCTACATAAAGCTTAAGCTTTCAATACGGGACGCTTGAACTGTCACACTTAATCCTCGTTCAAAGCTCACACCAAGTCACGAGGATGTTACCCCTTATGCACCACACAAGTTATTCTAAATGACCCTTGGAAACAACATAGAAAGGTTACTCACAACAACGAGCCGAGGGATGGTACTTACCTCGGTTGCGTTATTCCGTCTCTTTAAAGGGAAATTCATCTCGAACTGGGGCTTTTATGTGATTCGAACCTGATATCATGTTTTGATACCAAACATAGGAAAAATAGCTAATCCTTCCTACCTAAAGCTTAAGCTTTCAATACGGGACGCTTGAACTGTCACACTTAATCCTTGTTCAAAGCTCTCACCAAGTCACGAGGATGTTACCCTTTATGCACCACACAAGTCATTCTAAATGACCCTTGGAAAATACATAGAAAGGTTACCCGCAACAACGATCCCAGGGATGGGACTTACCTTGGTTGCGTCATTCTGTCTCTTTAAAGGGAAATTCATCTCGAAATGGGGCTTTTACGGGATTCGAACCTGAGATCATGTTTGGATACCAAACATAGGAAAAATAGCTAATCCTTCCTACCTAAAGCTTAAGCTTTCAATACGAGACGCTTGAACTGTCACAATTAATCCTCGTTCAAAGCTCACACCAAGTCACTAGGATGTTACCACTTATGCACCACCCAAGTCATTCTAAATGACCCTTGGAAACAACATAGAAAGGTTACCCACAACAATAGGCCCAGGGATGGTACTTACCTTGGTTGCATCATTCCGTCTCTTTAAAGGGAAATTCATCTCGAACTGGAGCTTTTATGAGATTCGAACCTGAGATCATGTTTTGATACCAAACATAGGAAAAATTGCTAATCGATCCTACCTAAAGCTTAAGCTTTCAATACGGGACGCTTGAACTGTCACACTTAATGCTCGTTCAAAGCTCTCACCAAGTCACAAGGATATTACCCCCCATGCACCACACAAGTCATTCTAAATGACCCTTGGAAACAACATAGAAAGGTTACCCACAAAAATAGGCACAGGGATGGTACTTACCTTGGTTGCATCATTCCGTCTCTTTAAAGGGAAATTCATCTCGAACTAGGGATTTTATGGGATTCCAACCTGAGATCATGTTTTGATACCAAACATAGGAAAAATAGCTAATCCTTCCTACCTAAAGCTTAAGCTTTCAATACGAGACGCTTGAACTGTCACACTTAATCCTCGTTCAAAGCTCTCACCAAGTCACGAGGATGTTACCCTTTATGCACCACACAAGTCATTCTAAATGATCCTTGGAAAATACATTGAAAGGTTACCCACAACAACGAGCATAGGGATGGTACTTACCTTGGTTGCGTCATTCCGTCTCTTTAAAGGGAAATTCATCTCGAAATGGGGCTTTTATGGCATTCGAACTTGAGATCAAGTTTTGATACCAACAATAGGAAAAATTGCTAATCCTTCCTACCTAAAGCTTAAGCTTTCAATACGGGACGCTTGAACTGTCACACTTAATCCTCGTGCAAAGCTCACACCATGTCACGAGGATGTTACCCCTTATACACCACACAAGTCATTCTAAATGACCCTTGGAAACACCCGAGAAAGGTTACCTACAACAACGAGCCCAGGGATGGGACTTACCTTGGTTGCGTCATTCCGTCTCTTTAAAGGGAAATTCATCTCGAAATGGGGATTTTATGGGATTCGAAACTGAGATCATGTTTTTATACAAAACATAGGAAAAAATAGTTAATCCTTCCTACCTAAAGCTTAAGCTTTCAATACGAGACGCTTGAACTGTCACACTTAATCCTCGTTCAAAGCTCACACCAAGTCACTAGGATGTTACCACTTATGCACCATCCAAGTCATTCTAAATGACCCTTGGAAACAACATAGAAAGGTTACCCACAACAATAGGCCCAGGGATGGTACTTACCTTGGTTGCATCATTCTGTCTCTTTAACGGGAAATTCATCTCGAACTGGAGCTTTTATGAGATTCGAACCTGAGATCATGTTTTGATACCAAACATAGGAAAAATAGCTAATCCTTCCTACCTAAAGCTTAAGCTTTCAATACGGGACGCTTGAACTGTCACACTTAATCCTCGTTCAAAGCTCTCACCAAGTCACGAGGATGTTACCCTTTATGCACCACACAAGTCATTCTAAATGACCCTTGGAAAATACATAGAAAGGTTCCCCACAACAACGAGCGTAGGGATGGTACTTACCTTGGTTGCGTCATTCCGTCTCTTTAAAGCGAAATTCATCTCGAAATGGGGCATTTATGCCATTCGAACCTGAGATCAAGTTTTGATACCAACAATAGGAAAAATTGCTAATCCTTCCTACCTAAAGCTTAAGCTTTCAATACGGGATGCTTGAACTGTCACACTTAATCCTCGTGCAAAGCTCACACCAAGTCACGAGGATGTTACCCCTTATGCACCACACAAGTCATTCTAAATGACCCTTGGAAACAACATAGAAAGGTTACCCACAACAACGAGCCCCGGGATGGTAATTACCTTGGTTGCATTATTCCGTCTCTTTAAACGGAAATTCATCTCGAACTGGGGCTTTTATGTGATTCAAACCTGATATCATGTTTTGATACCAAACATAGGAAAAATAGCTAATCCTTCCTACCTAAAGCTTAAGCTTTCAATACGGGACGCTTGAACTGTCACACTTAATCCTCGTTCAAAGCTCTCACCAAGTCACGAGGATGTTACCCTTTATGCACCACACAAGTCATTCTAAATGACCCTTGGAAAATACATAGAAAGGTTACCCATAACAACGAGCGCAGGGATGGTACTTACCTTGGTTGCGTTATTCCGTCTCTTTAAAGGGAAATTCATCACGAACTGGGGCTTTTATATGATTCGAACCTGATATCATGTTTTGATACCAAACATAGGAAAAATAGCTAATCCTTCCTACCTAAAGCTTAAGCTTTCAATACGGGACGCTTGAACTGTCACACTTAATCCTCGTTCAAAGCTCTCACCAAGTCACGAGGATGTTACCCTTTATGCACCACACAAGTCATTCTAAATGATCCTTGGAAAATACATAGAAAGGTTCCCCACAACAACGAGCGTAGGGATGGTACTTACCTTGGTTGCGTCATTCCGTCTCTTTAAAGCGAAATTCATCTCGAAATGGGGCATTTATGCCATTCGAACCTGAGATCAAGTTTTGATACCAACAATAGGAAAAATTGCTAATCCTTCCTACCTAAAGCTTAAGCTTTCAATACGGGATGCTTGAACTGTCACACTTAATCCTCGTGCAAAGCTCACACCAAGTCACGAGGATGTTACCCCTTATGCACCACACAAGTCATTCTAAATGACCCTTGGAAACAACATAGAAAGGTTACCCACAACAACGAGCCCCGGGATGGTAATTACCTTGGTTGCATTATTCCGTCTCTTTAAACGGAAATTCATCTCGAACTGGGGCTTTTATTTGATTCAAACCTGATATCATGTTTTGATACCAAACATAGGAAAAATAGCTAATCCTTCCTACCTAAAGCTTAAGCTTTCAATACGGGACGCTTGAACTGTCACACTTAATCCTCGTTCAAAGCTCTCACCAAGTCACGAGGATGTTACCCTTTATGCACCACACAAGTCATTCTCAATGACCCTTGGAAAATACATAGAAAGGTTACCCATAACAACGAGCGCAGGGATGGTACTTACCTTGGTTGCGTTATTCCGTCTCTTTAAAGGGAAATTCATCACGAACTGGGGCTTTTATATGATTCGAACCTGATATCATGTTTTGATACCAAAGATAGGAAAAATAGCTAATCCTTCCTACCTCAAGCTTAAGCTTTCAATACGGGACGCTTGAACTATCACACTTAATCCTCGTTCAAAGCTCTCACCAAGTCACGAGTATGTTACCCTTTATGCACCACACAAGTCATTCTAAATGATCCTTGGAAAATACATAGAAAGGTTCCCCACAACAACGAGCGTAGGGATGGTACTTACCTTGGTTGCGTCATTCCGTCTCTTTAAAGGGAAATTCATCTCGAAATGGGGCTTTTATACCATTCGAACCTGAGATCAAGTTTTGATTCCAATAATAGGAAAAATTGCTAATCCTTCCTACCTAAAGCTTAAGCTTTCAATACGGGACGCTTGAACTGTCACACTTAATCCTCGTGCAAAGCTCACACCAAGTCACGAGGATGTTACCCCTTATGCACCACACAAGTCATTCTAAATGACCCTTGGAAACAACATTGAAAGCTTACCCACAACAACGAGCCCCATGATGGTACTTACCTTGGTTGCGTTATTCCGTCTCTTTAAAGGGAAATTCATCTCGAACTGGGGTTTTTATGTGATTCAAACCTGATATCATGTTTTGATACCAAATATTGGAAAAATAGCTAATCCTTCCTACCTAAAGCTTAAGCTTTCAATACGGGACGCTTGAACTGTCACACTTAATCCTCGTTCAAAGCTCTCACCAAGTCACGAGGATGTTACCCTTTATGCACCACACAAGTCATTCTAAATGACCCTTGGAAAATACATAGAAAGGTTACCCATAACAACGAGCGCAGGGATGGTACTTACCTTGGTTGCGTTATTCCGTCTCTTTAAAGGGAAATTCATCTCGAACTGGGGCTTTTATTTGATTCGAACCTGATATCATGTTTTGATACGAAACATAGGAAAAATAGCTAATCCTTCCTACCTAAAGCTTAAGCTTTCAATACGGGACGCTTGAACTGTCACACTTAATCCTCGTTCAAAGCTCTCACCAAGTCACGAGGATGTTACCCTTTATGCACCACACAAGTCATTCTAAATGACCCTTGGAAAATACATAGAAAGGTTACCCATAACAACGAGCGTAGGGATGGTACTTACCTTGGTTGCGTCATTCCGTCTCTTTAAAGGGAAATTCATCTCGAACTGGGGCTTTTATGTGATTCGAACCTCATATTATGTTTTGATACCAAACATAGGAAAAATAGCTAATCCTTCCTACCTAAAACTTAAGCTTTCAATACGGGACGCTTGAACTGTCACACTTAATCCTCGTTCAAAGCTCTCACCAAGTCACGAGGATGTTACCCTTTATGCACCACACAAGTCATTCTAAATGACCCTTGGAAAATACATAGAAAGCTTACCCACAACAACGAGCATAGGGATGGTACTTACCTGGGTTGCGTCATTCCGTCTCTTTAAAGGGAAATTCATCTCGAAATGGGGATTTTATGGGATTCGAAACTGAGATCATGTTTTTATACCAAACATAGGAAACATAGCTAATCCATCCTACCTAAAGCTTAAGCTTTCAATACGAGACACTTGAACTGTCACACTTATTCCTCGTTCAAAGCTCACACCAAGTCACTAGGATGTTACCACTTATGCACCACCCAAGTCATTCTAAATGACCCTTGGAAACAACATAGAAAGGTTACCCACAACAATAGGCGCAGGGATGGTACTTACCTTGGTTGCATCATTCTGTCTCTTTAAAGGGAAATTCATCTCGAACTGGAGCTTTTACGAGATTCGAACCTGAGATCATGTTTTGATACCAAACATAGGAAAAATAGCTAATCCTTCCTACCTAAAGCTTAAGCTTTCAATACGGGACGCTTGAACTTTCATACTTAATACTCGTTCAAAGCTCTCACCAAGTCACGAGGATGTTACCCCCCTTGCACGACACAAGTCATTCTAAATGACCCTTAGAAACAACATAGAAAGGTTACCTACAACAACGAGCCCAGGGATGGGACTTACCATGGTTGCGTCATTCCGTCTCTTTAAAGGGAAATTCATCTCGAAATGGGGATTTTATGGGATTCGAAACTGAGATCATGTTTTGATACCAAACATAGGAAAAATAGCTAATCCTTCCTACCTAAAGCTTAAGCTTTCAATATGGGACGCTTGAACTGTCACACTTAATCCTCGTGCAAAGCTCACACCAAGTCACGAGGATGTTACCCCTTATGCACCACACAAGTCATTCTTAATGACACTTGGAAACAACATAGAAATGTTACCCACAACAACGAGCCCAGGGATGCTACTTACCTTGGTTGCGTCATTCCGTGTCTTTAAAGGGAAATTCATCTCGAACTGGGGCTTTAATGGGATTCGAACCTGAGATCATGTTTTGATACCAAACATAGAAAAATAGCTAATCCTTCCTACCTAAAGCTTAAGATTTCAATACGAGACGCTTGAACTGTCACACTTAATCCTCGTTCAAAGCTCTCACCAAGTCACGAGGATGTTACCCCCCATGCACCACACAAGTCATTCTAAATGACCCTTGGAAACAACATAGAAAGGTTACCTACAACAATAGGTCCAGGGATGGTACTTACCGCGGTTGTATCATTCTGTCTCTTTAAAGGGAAATTCGTCTCGAACTGGGGGTTTTATGGGATTCGAACCTGAGATCATGTTTTGATACCAAACATAGCAAAAATAGCAAATCCTTCCTACCTAAAGCTTAAGCTTTCAATACGAGACGCTTGAACTGTCACACTAAATCCTCGTTCAAAGCTCACACCAAGTCACGAGGATGTTACCCCTTATACACCACACAAGTCATTATAAATGACCCTTGGAAACAACATAGAAAGGTTACCTACAACAACGAGCCCAGGGATGCTACTTACCTTGGTTGCGTCATTCCGTCTCTTTAAAGGGAAATTCATCTCGAAATGGGGATTTTATGGGATTCGAAACTGAGATCATGTTTTGATACCAAACATAGGAAATAATAGCTAATCCTTCCTACCTAAAGCTTAAGCTTTCAATACGGGACGCTTGATCTGTCACACTTAATCATCGTTCAAAGCTCTCACCAAGTCACGAGGATGTTACCCCCCATGCACCACACAAGTCATTCTAAATGACCCTTGGAAACAACATAGAAAGGTTACCTACAACAATAGGTCCAGGGATGGTACTTACCGCGGTTGTATCATTCTGTCTCTTTAAAGGGAAATTCATCTCGAACTGGGGGTTTTATATGATTCGAACCTGATATCATGTTTTGATACCAAACATAGGAAAAATAGCTAATCCTTCCTACCTAAAGCTTAAGCTTTCAATACAGGACGCTTGAACTGTCACACTTAATCCTCGTTCAAAGCTCTCACCAAGTCACGAGGTTGTTACCCTTTATGCACCACACAAGTCATTCTAAATGACCCTTCGAAAATACATAGAACGGTTACCCATAACAACGAGCGCAGGGATGGTTCTTACCTTGGTTGCGTCATTCCGTCTCTTTAAAGGGAAATTCATCTCGAACTGGGGCTTTTATGTGATTCGAACCTGATATCATGTTTTGATACCAAACATAGGAAAAATAGCTAATCCTTCCTACCTAAAACTTAAGCTTTCAATACGGGACGCTTGAACTGTCACACTTAATCCTCGTTCAAAACTCACACCAAGTCACTAAAATGTTACCACTTATGCACCACCCAAGTCATTGTACATGACCCTTGGAAACAACATAGAAAGGTTACCCACAACAATAGGCCCAGGGATGGTACTTACCTTGGTTGCATCATTCTCTCTCTTTAAAGGGAAATTCATCTCGAACTGGAGCTTTTATGAGATTCGAACCTGAGATCATGTTTTGATACCAAACATAGGAAAAATAGCTAATCCTTCATACCTAAAGCTTAAGCTTTCAATACGGGACGCTTGAACTGTCACACTTAATCCTCGTTCAAAGCTCTCACCAAGTCACGAGGATATTACCCCCCATGCACCACACAAGTCATTCTAAATGACCCTTGGAAACAACATAGAAAGGTCACCCACAACAATAGGCACAGGGATGGTACTTACCTTGGTTGCATCATTCCGTCTCTTTAAAGGGAAATTCATCTCGAACTAGGGATTTTATGGGATTCCAACGTGAGATCATGTTTTGATACCAAACATAGGAAAAATAGCAAATCCTTCCTACCTAAAGCTTAAGCTTTCAATACGAGATGCTTGAACTGTCACACTAAATCCTCGTTCAAAGCTCACACCAAGTCACGAGAATGTTACCCCTTATACACCACACAAGTCATTCTAAATGACCCTTGGAAACAACCAAGAAAGGTTACCTACAACAACGAGCCCAGGGATGGGACTTACCTTGGTTGCGTCATTCCGTCTCTTTAAACGGAAATTCATCTCGAAATGGGGATGTTATGGGATTCGAAACTGAGATCATGTTTTTATACAAAACATAGGAAAAAATAGCTAATCCTTCCTACCTAAAGCTTAAGCTTTCAATACGAGACGCTTGAACTGTCACACTTAATTCTCGTTCAAAGCTCACACCAAGTCACTAGGATGTTACCACTTATGCACCATCCAAGTCATTCTAAATGACCCTTGGAAACAACATAGAGAGGTTACCCACAACAATAGGCCCAGGGATGGTACTTATCTTGGTTGCATCATTCTGTCTCTTTAAAGGGAAATTCATCTCGAACTGGAGCTTTTATGAGATTCGAACCTGAGATCATGTTTTGATACCAAACATAGGAAAAATAGCTAATCCTTCCTACCTAAAGCTTAAGCTTTCAATACGGGACGCTTGAACTGCCACACTTAATTCTCGTTCAAAACTCACACCAAGTCACTAAAATGTTACCACTTATGCACCACCCAAGTCATTGTAAATGACCCTTGGAAACAACATAGAAAGGTTACCCACAACAATAGGCCCAGGGATGGTACTTACCTTGGTTGCATCATTCTCTCTCTTTAAAGGGAAATTCATCTCGAACTGGAGCTTTTATGAGATTCGAACCTGAGATCATGTTTTGATACCAAACATAGGAAAAATAGCTTATCCTTCCTACCTAAAGCTTAAGGTTTCAATACGGGACGCTTGAAATGTCACACTTAATGCTCGTTCAAAGCTCTCACCAAGTCACGAGGATATTACCCCCCATGCACCACACAAGTCATTCTAAATGACCCTTGGAAACAACATAGAAAGGTTACCCACAACAATAGGCACAGGGATGGTACTTACCTTGGTTGCATCATTCCGTCTCTTTAAAGGGAAATTCATCTCGAACTAGGGATTTTATGGGATTCCAACCTGAGATCATGTTTTGATACCAAACATAGGAAAAATAGCAAATCCTTCCTACCTAAAGCTTAAGCTTTCAATACGAGACGCTTTAACTGTCACACTAAATCTTCGTTCAAAGCTCACACCAAGTCACGAGAATGTTACCCCTTATACACCACACAAGTCATTCTAAATGACCCTTGGAAACAACCAAGAAAAGTTACCTACAACAACGAGCCCAGGGATGGGACTTACCTTGGTTGCGTCATTCCGTCTCTTTAAAGGGAAATTCATCTCGAAATGGGGATTTTATGGGATTCGAAACTGAGATCATGTTTTTATACAAAACATAGGAAAAAATAGCTAATCCTTCTTACCTAAAGTTAAGCTTTCAATACGGGACGCTTGATCTGTCACACTTAATCATCGTTCAAAGCTCTCACCAAGTCACGAGGATATTACCCCCCATGCACCACACAAGTCATTCTAAATGACCCTTGGAAACAACATAGAAAGGTTACCCACAACAATAGGTCCAGGGATGGTACTTACCTCGGTTGTATCATTCTGTCTCTTTAAAGGGAAATTCATCTCGAACTGGGGGTTTTATGGGATTCGAACCTGAGATCATGTTTTGATACCAAACATAGGAAAAATAGCAAATCCTTCCTACCTAAAGCTTAAGCTTTCAATACGAGACGCTTGAACTGTCACACTAAATCCTCGTTCAAAGCTCACACCAAGTCACGAGTATGTTACCCCTTATACACCACACAAGTCATTCTAAATGACCCTTGGAAACAACATAGAATGGTTACCTACAACAACGAGCCCAGGGATGGGACTTACCTTGGTTGCGTCATTCCGTCTCTTTAAAGGGAAATTCATCTCGAAATGGGGATTTTATGGGATTCGAAACTGACATCATGTTTTTATACCGAACATAGGAAAAATAGCTAATCCTTCCTACATAAAGCTTAAGCGTTCAATACGGGACGCTTGAACTGTCACACTTAATCCTCGTTCAAAACTCACACCAAGTCACGAGGAAGTTACCCCTTATGCACCACACAAGTTATTTTAAATGACCCTTGGAAACAACATAGAAAGGTTACCCACAACAACGAGTCCAGGGATGGTACTTACCTTGGTTGCGTTATTCCGTCTCTTTAAAGGGAATTCGTCTCGAACTGGGGCTTTTATGTGATTCGAACCTGATATCATGTTTTGATACCAAACATTGGAAAAATAGCTAATCCTTCCTACCTAAAACTTAAGCTTTCAATACGGGACGCTTGAACTGTCACACTTAATCCTCGTTCAAAGCTCTCACGAAGTCACGAGGATATTACCCCCCATGCACCACACAAGTCATTCTAAATGACCCTTGGAAACAACATAGAAAGGTTACCCACAACAATAGGCACAGGGATGGTACTTACCTTGGTTGCATCATTCCGTCTCTTTAAAGGGAAATTCATCTCGAACTAGGGATTTTATGGGATTCCAACCTGAGATTATGTTTTGATACCAAACATAGGAAAAATAGCAAATCCTTCCTACCTAAATCTTAAGCTTTCAATACGAGACGCTTGAACTGTCACACTTAATCCTCGTTCAAAGCTCTCACCAAGTCACGAGGATGTTACCCTTTATGCACCACACAAGTCATTCTAAATGACCCTTGGAAAATACATAGAAAGGTTACCCATAACAACGAGCGCAGGGATGGTACTTACCTTGGTTGCGTCATTCCGTCTCTTTAAAGGGAAATTCATCTCGAACTGGGGATTTTATGTGATTCGAACCTGATATCATGTTTTGATACCAAACATAGGAAAAATAGCTAATCCTTCCTACCTAAAACTTAAGCTTTCAACACGGGACGCTTGAACTGTCACACTTAATCCTCGTTCAAAGCTCTCACGAAGTCACGAGGATATTACCCCCCATGCACCACACAAGTCATTCTAAATGACCCTTGGAAACAACATAGAAAGGTTACCCACAACAATAGGCACAGGGATGGTACTTACCTTGGTTGCATCATTCCGTCTCTTTAAAGGGAAATTCATCTCGAACTAGGGATTTTATGGGATTCCAACCTGAGATTATGTTTTGATACCAAACATAGGAAAAATAGCAAATCCTTCCTACCTAAAGCTTAAGCTTTCAATACGAGACGCTTGAACTGTCACACTAAATCCTCGTTCAAAGCTCACACCAAGTCTAGAGAATGTTACCCCTTATACACCACACAAGTCATTCTAAATGACAATTGGAAACAACATAGAAAGGTTACCCACAACAACGAGCCCAGGGATGGGACTTACCTTGGTTGCATCATTCCGTGTCTTTAAAGGGAAATTCATCTCCAACTGGGGCTTTTATGTGATTAAAACCTGATATCATGTTTTGATACCAAACATAGGAAAAATAGCTAATCCTTCCTACATAAAGCTTAAGCTTTCAATACGGGACGCTTGAACTGTCACACTTAATCCTCGTTCAAAACTCACACCAAGTCACGAGGAAGTTACCCCTTATGCACCACACAAGTTATTCTAAATGACCCTTGGAAACAACATAGAAAGGTTACCCACAACAACGAGCCCAGGGATGGTACTTACCTTGGTTGCGTTATTCCGTCTCTTTAAAGGGAAATTCGTCTCGAACTGGGGCTTTTATGTGATTCGAACCTGATATCATGTTTTGATACCAAACATAGGAAAAATAGCTAATCCTTCCTACCTAAAGCTTAAGCTTTCAATACGGGACGCTTGAACTGTCATACTTAATCCTCGTTCAAAGCTCTCACCAAGTCACGAGGATGTTACCCTTTATGCACCACACAAGTCATTCTAAATGACCCTTGGAAAATACATAGAAAGGTTACCCATAACAACGAGCGCAGGGATGGTACTTACCTTGGTTGCGTCATTCCGTCTCTTTAAAGGGAAATTCATCTCGAACTGGGGCTTTTATGTGATTTGAACCTGATATCATGTTTTGATACCAAACATAGGAAAAATAGCTAATCCTTCCTACCTAAAGCTTAAGCTTTCAATACGGGACGCTTGAACTGTCACACTTAATCCTCGTTCAAAGCTCTCACCAAGTCACGAGGATGTTACCCTTTATGCACCACACAAGTCATTCTAAATGACCCTTGGAAAATACATAGAAAGGTTACCCATAACAACGAGCGCAGGGATGGTACTTACCTTGGTTGCGTCATTCCGTCTCTTTAAAGGGAAATTCATCTCGAACTGGGGCTTTTATGTGATTCGAACCTGATATCATGTTTTGATACCAAACATAGGAAAAATAGCTAATCCTTCCTACCTAAAACTTAAGCTTTCAATACGGGACGCTTGTACTGTCACACTTAATCCTCGTTCAAAGCTCTCACCAAGTCACGAGGATGTTACCCTTTATGCACCACACAAGTCATTCTAAATGACCCTTGGAAAATACATAGAAAGGTTACCCACAACAACGAGCGTAGGGATGGTACTTACCTTGGTTGCGTCATTCTGTCTCTTTAAAGGGAAATTCATCTCGAACTGGGGCTTTTATGTGAGTCGAACCTGATATCATGTTTTGATACCAAACATAGGAAAAATAGCTAATCCTTCCTACCTAAAACTTAAGCTTTCAATACGGGACGCTTGAACTATCACACTTAATCCTCGTTCAAAGCTCTCACCAAGTCACGAGGATGTTACCCTTTATGCACGACACAAGTCATTCTAAATGACCCTAGGAAAATACAGAGAAAGGTTACCCACAACAACGAGCGTAGGGATGGTACTTACCTTGGTTGCGTCATTCCGTCTCTTTAAAGGGAAATTCATCTCGAAATGGGGATTTTATGGGATTCGAAACTGAGATCATGTTTTTATACCAAACATAGGAAAAATAGCTAATCCTTCCTACCTAAAGCTTAAGCTTTCAATACGAGACGCTTGAACTGTCACACTTAATCCTCGTTCAAAACTCACACCAAGTCACTAAAATGTTACCACTTATGCACCACCCAAGTCATTGTAAATGACCCTTGGAAACAACATAGAAAGGTTACCCACAACAATAGGCCCAGGGATGGTACTTACCTTGGTTGCATCATTCTGTCTCTTTAAAGGGAAATTCATCTCGAACTGGAGCTTTTATGAGATTCGAACCTGAGATCATGTTTTGATACCAAACATAGGAAAAATAGCTAATCCTTCCTACCTAAAGCTTAAGCTTTCAATACGGGACGCTTGAACTGTCACACTTAATCCTCGTTCAAAGCTCTCACCAAGTCACGAGGATATTACCCCACATGCACCACACAAGTCATTCTAAATGACCCTTGGAAACAACATAGAAAGGTTACCCACAACAATAGGCACATGGATGGTACTTACCTTGGTTGCATCATTCCGTCTCTTTAAAGGGAAATTCATCTCGAACTAGGGATTTTATGGGATTCCAACCTGAGATCATGTTTTGATACCAAACATAGGAAAAATAGCAAATCCTTCCTACCTAAAGCTTAAGCTTTCAATACGAGACGCTTGAACTGTCACACTAAATCCTCGTTCAAAGCTCACACCAAGTCACGAGAATGTTACCCCTTATACACCACACAAGTCATTCTAAATGACCCTTGGAAACAACCAAGAAAGGTTACCTACAACAACGAGCCCAGGGATGGGACTTACCTTGGTTGCGTCATTCCGTCTCTTTAAAAAGAAATTCATCTCGAAATGGGGATGTTATGGGATTCGAAACTGAGATCATGTTTTTATACAAAACATAGGAAAAAATAGCTAATCCTTCCTACCTAAAGCTTAAGCTTTCAATACGAGACGCTTGAACTGTCACACTTAATCCTCGTTCAAAGCTCACACCAAGTCACGAGGATGTTACCCCTTATGCACCACACAAGGCATTCTAAATGACCCTTGGAAACAACATAGAAAGGTTACCCACAACAACGAGCCCCGGGATGGTACTTACCTTGGTTGCGTTATTCCGTCTCTTTAAAGGGAAATTCATCTCGAACTGGAGCTTTTATGAGATTCGAACCTGAGATCATGTTTTGATACCAAACATAGGAAAAATAGCTAATCCTTCCTACGTAAAGCTTAAGCTTTCAATACGGGACGCTTGAACTGTTACACTTAATCCTCGTTCAAAGCTCTCACCAAGTCACGAGGATGTTACCCTTTATGCACCACACAAGTCATTCTAAATGACCCTTGGAAAATACATAGAAAGGTTACCCACAACAACGAGCGTAGGGATGGTACTTACCTTGGTTGCGTCATGTCGTCTCTTTAAAGGGAAATTCATCTCGAAATGGGGCTTTTATGGCATTCGAACCTGAGATCAAGTTTTGATACCAACAATAGGAAAAATTGCTAATCCTTCCTACCTAAAGCTTAAGCTTTCAATACGGGACGCTTGAACTGTCACACTTAATCCTCGTGCAAAGCTCACACCAAGTCACGAGGATGTTACCCTTTATGCACCACACAAGTCATTCTAAATGACCCTTGGAAAATACATAGAAAGGTTACCTACAACAACGAGCGTAGGGATGGTACTTACCTTGGTTGCGTCATTCCGTCTCTTTAAAGGGAAATTCATCTCGAAATGGGGATTTTATGGGATTCGAAACTGAGATCATGTTTTTATACCAAACATAGGAAAAATAGCTAATCCTTCCTACCTAAAGCTTAAGCTTTCAATACGAGACGCTTGAACTGTCACACTTAATCCTCGTTCAAAACTCACACCAAGTCACTAAAATGTTACCACTTATGCACCCAAGTCATTCTAAATGACCCTTGGAAACAACATAGAAAGGTTACCCACAACAATAGGCACAGGGATGGTGCTTACCTTGGTTGCATCATTCCGTCTCTTTAAAGGGAAATTCATCTCGAACTAGGGATTTTATGGGATTCCAACCTGAGATCATGTTTTGATACCAAACATAGGAAAAATAGCAAATCCTTCCTACCTAAACCTTAAGCTTTCAATACGAGACGCTTGAACTGTCACACTAAATCCTCGTTCAAAGCTCACACCAAGTCACGAGGATGTTACCCCTTATACACCACACAAGTCATTCTAAATGACCCTTGGAAACAACATAGAAAGGTTACCTACAACAACGAGCCCAGGGATGGGACTTACCTTGGTTGCGTCATTCCGTCTCTTTAAAGGGAAATTCATCTCGAAATAGGGATTTTATGGGATTCGAAACTGAGATCATGTTTTTATACAAAACATAGGAAAAAATAGCTAATCATTCCTACCTAAAGCTTAAGCTTTCAATACGAAACGCTTTAACTGTCACACTTAATCCTCGTTCAAAGCTCACACCAAGTCACTAGGATGTTACCACTTATGCACCATCCAAGTCATTCTAAATGACCCTTGGAAACAACATAGAGAGGTTACCCACAACAATAGGCCCAGGGATGGTACTTATCTTGGTTGCATCATTCTGTCTCTTCAAAGGGAAATTCATCTCGAACTGGAGCTTTTATGAGATTCGAACCTGAGATCATGTTTTGATACCAAACATAGGGAAAATAGCTAATCCTTCCTACCTAAAGCTTAAGCTTTCAATACGGGACGCTTGAACTGTCACACTTAATCCTCGTTCAAAGCTCTCACCAAGTCACGAGGATGTTACCCTTTATGCACCACACAAGTCATTCTAAATGACCCTTGGAAAATACATAGAAAGGTTACCCATAACAACGAGCGCAGGGATGGTACTTACCTTGGTTGCGTCATTCCGTCTCTTTAAAGGGAAATTAATCTCGAACTGGGGCTTTTATGTGATTCGAACCTGATATCATGGTTTGATACCAAACATAAGAAAAATAGCTAATCCTTCCTACCTAAAGCTTAAGCTTTCAATACGGGACGCTTGAAATGTCACACTTAATCCTCGTTCAAAGCTCTCACCAAGTCACGAGGATGTTACCCTTTATGCACCACACAAGTCATTCTAAATGACCCTTGGAAAATACATAGAAAGGTTACTCATAACAACGAGCGCAGGGATGGTACTTACCTTGGTTGCGTCATTCCGTCTCTTTAAAGGGAAATTCATCTCGAACTGGGGCTTTTATGTGAGTCGAACCTGATATCATGTTTTGATACCAAACATAGGAAAAATAGCTAATCCTTCCTACCTAAAACTTAAGCTTTCAATACGGGACGCTTGAACTATCACACTTAATCCTCGTTCAAAGCTCTCACCAAGTCACGAGGATGTTACCCTTTATGCACAACACAAGTCATTCTAAATGACCCTAGGAAAATACAGAGAAAGGTTACCCACAACAACGAGCGTAGGGATGGTACTTACCTTGGTTGCGTCATTCCGTCTCTTTAAAGGGAAATTCATCTCGAAATGGGGATTTTATGGGATTCGAAACTGAGATCATGTTTTTATACCAAACATAGGAAAAATAGCTAATCCTTCCTACCTAAAGCTTAAGCTTTCAATACGAGACGCTTGAACTGTCACACTTAATCCTCGTTCAAAACTCACACCAAGTCACTAAAATGTTACCACTTATGCACCACCCAAGTCATTGTAAATAACCCTTGGAAACAACATAGAAAGGTTACCCACAACAATAGGCCCAGGGATGGTACTTACCTTGGTTGCATCATTCTGTCTCTTTAAAGGGAAATTCATCTCGAACTGGAGCTTTTATGAGATTCGAACCAGAGATCATGTTTTGATACCAAACATAGGAAAAATAGCTAATCCTTCCTAACTAAAGCTTAAGCTTTCAATACGGGACGCTTGAACTGTCACACTTAATCCTCGTTCAAAGCTCTCACCAAGTCACGAGGATGTTACCCTTTATGCACCACACAAGTCATTCTAAATGACCCTTGGAAAATACATAGAAAGGTTACTCATAACAACGAGCGCAGGGATGGTACTTACCTTGGTTGCGTCATTCCGTCTCTTTAAAGGGAAATTCATCTCGAACTGGGGCTTTTATGTGAGTCGAACCTGATATCATGTTTTGATACCAAACATAGGAAAAATAGCTAATCCTTCCTACCTAAAACTTAAGCTTTCAATACGGGACGCTTGAACTATCACACTTAATCCTCGTTCAAAGCTCTCACCAAGTCACGAGGATGTTACCCTTTATGCACGACACAAGTCATTCTAAATGACCCTAGGAAAATACAGAGAAAGGTTACCCACAACAACGAGCGTAGGGATGGTACTTACCTTGGTTGCGTCATTCCGTCTCTTTAAAGGGAAATTCATCTCGAAATGGGGATTTTATGGGATTCGAAACTGAGATCATGTTTTTATACCAAACATAGGAAAAATAGCTAATCCTTCCTACCTAAAGCTTAAGCTTTCAATACGAGACGCTTGAACTGTCACACTTAATCCTCGTTCAAAACTCACACCAAGTCACTAAAATGTTACCACTTATGCACCACCCAAGTCATTGTAAATGACCCTTGGAAACAACATAGAAAGGTTACCCACAACAATAGGCCCAGGGATGGTACTTACCTTGGTTGCATCATTCTGTCTCTTTAAAGGGAAATTCATCTCGAACTGGAGCTTTTATGAGATTCGAACCAGAGATCATGTTTTGATACCAAACATAGGAAAAATAGCTAATCCTTCCTAACTAAAGCTTAAGCTTTCAATACGGGACGCTTGAACTGTCACACTTAATCCTCGTTCAAAGCTCTCACCAAGTCACGAGGATATTACCCCCCATGCACCACACAAGTCATTCTAAATGACCCTTGGAAACAACATAGAAAGGTTACCCACAACAATAGGCACATGGATGGTACTTACCTTGGTTGCATCATTCCGTCTCTTTAAAGGGAAATTCATCTCGAACTAGGGATTTTATGGGATTCCAACCTGAGATCATGTTTTGATACCAAACATAGGAAAAATAGCAAATCCTTCCTACCTAAAGCTTAAGCTTTCAATACGAGACGCTTGAACTGTCACACTAAATCCTCGTTCAAAGCTCACACCAAGTCACGAGAATGTTACCCCTTATACACCACACAAGTCATTCTAAATGACCCTTGGAAACAACCAAGAAAGGTTACCTACAACAACGAGCTCAGGGATGGGACTTACCTTGGTTGCGTCATTCCGTCTCTTTAAAGGGAAATTCATCTCGAAATGGGGATGTTATGGGATTCGAAACTGAGATCATGTTTTTATACAAAACATAGGAAAAAATAGCTAATCCTTCCTACCTAAAGCTTAAGCTTTCAATACGAGACGCTTGAACTGTCACACTTAATCCTCGTTCAAAGCTCACACCAAGTCACGAGGATGTTACCCCTTATGCACCACACAAGTCATTCTAAATGACCCTTGGAAACAACATAGAAAGGTTACCCACAACAACGAGCCCCGGGATGGTACTTACCTTGGTTGCGTTATTCCGTCTCTTTAAAGGGAAATTCATCTCGAACTGGAGCTTTTATGAGATTCGAACCTGAGATCATGTTTTGATACCAAACATAGGAAAAATAGCTAATCCTTCCTACGTAAAGCTTAAGCTTTCAATACGGGACGCTTGAACTGTCACACTTAATCCTCGTTCAAAGCTCTCACCAAGTCACGAGGATGTTACCCTTTATGCACCACACAAGTCATTCTAAATGACCCTTGGAAAATACATAGAAAGGTTACCCATAACAACGAGCGCAGGGATGGTACTTACCTTGGTTGCGTCATTCCGTCTCTTTAAAGGGAAATTCATCTCGAACTGGGGCTTTTATGTGATTCGAACCTGATATCATGGTTTGATACCAAACATAGGAAAAATAGCTAATCCTTCCTACCTAAAGCTTAAGCTTTCAATACGAGACGCTTGAACTGTCACACTTAATCCTCGTTCAAAGCTCTCACCAAGTCACGAGGATGTTACCCTTTATGCACCACACAAGTCATTCTAAATGACCCTTGGAAAATACATAGAAAGGTTACTCATAACAACGAGCGCAGGGATGGTACTTACCTTGGTTGCGTCATTCCGTCTCTTTAAAGGGAAATTCATCTCGAACTGGGGCTTTTATGTGAGTCGAACCTGATATCATGTTTTGATACCAAACATAGGAAAAATAGCTAATCCTTCCTACCTAAAACTTAAGCTTTCAATACGGGACGCTTGAACTATCACACTTAATCCTCGTTCAAAGCTCTCACCAAGTCACGAGGATGTTACCCTTTATGCACGACACAAGTCATTCTAAATGACCCTAGGAAAATACAGAGAAAGGTTACCCACAACAACGAGCGTAGGGATGGTACTTACCTTGGTTGCGTCATTCCGTCTCTTTAAAGGGAAATTCATCTCGAAATGGGGATTTTATGGGATTCGAAACTGAGATCATGTTTTTATACCAAACATAGGAAAAATAGCTAATCCTTCCTACCTAAAGCTTAAGCTTTCAATACGAGACGCTTGAACTGTCACACTTAATCCTCGTTCAAAACTCACACCAAGTCACTAAAATGTTACCACTTATGCACCACCCAAGTCATTGTAAATGACCCTTGGAAACAACATAGAAAGGTTACCCACAACAATAGGCCCAGGGATGGTACTTACCTTGGTTGCATCATTCTGTCTCTTTAAAGGGAAATTCATCTCGAACTGGAGCTTTTATGAGATTCGAACCTGAGATCATGTTTTGATACCAAACATAGAAAAATAGCTAATCCTTCTTACCTAAAGCTTAAGCTTTCAATACGGGACGCTTGTACTGTCACACTTAATCCTCGTTCAAAGCTCTCACCAAGTCACGAGGATGTTACCCTTTATGCACCACACAAGTCATTCTAAATGACCCTTGGAAAATACATAGAAAGGTTACCCACAACAACGAGCGTAGGGATGGTACTTACCTTGGTTGCGTCATTCTGTCTCTTTAAAGGGAAATTCATCTCGAAATAGGGATTTTATGGGATTCGAAACTGAGATCATGTTTTTATACCAAACATAGGAAAAATAGCTAATCTTTCCTACCTAAAGCTTAAGCTTTCAATACGAGACGCTTGAACTGTCACACTTAATCCTCGTTCAAAACTCACACCAAGTCACTAAAATGTTACCACTTATGCACCACCCAAGTCATTGTAAATGACCCTTGGAAACAACATAGAAAGGTTACCCACAACAATAGGCCCAGGGATGGTACTTACCTTGGTTGCATCATTCTGTCTCTTTAAAGGGAAATTCATCTCGAACTGGAGCTTTTATGAGATTCGAACCAGAGATCATGTTTTGATACCAAACATAGGAAAAATAGCTAATCCTTCCTAACTAAAGCTTAAGCTTTCAATACGGGACGCTTGAACTGTCACACTTAATCCTCGTTCAAAGCTCTCACCAAGTCACGAGGATATTACCCCCCATGCACCACACAAGTCATTCTAAATGACCCTTGGAAACAACATAGAAAGGTTACCCACAACAATAGGCACATGGATGGTACTTACCTTGGTTGCATCATTCCGTCTCTTTAAAGGGAAATTCATCTCGAACTAGGGATTTTATGGGATTCCAACCTGAGATCATGTTTTGATACCAAACATAGGAAAAATAGCAAATCCTTCCTACCTAAAGCTTAAGCTTTCAATACGAGACGCTTGAACTGTCACACTAAATCCTCGTTCAAAGCTCACACCAAGTCACGAGAATGTTACCCCTTGTACACCACACAAGTCATTCTAAATGACCCTTGGAAACAACCAAGAAAGGTTACCTACAACAACGAGCTCAGGGATGGGACTTACCTTGGTTGCGTCATTCCGTCTCTTTAAAGGGAAATTAATCTCGAAATGGGGATTTTATGGGATTCGAAACTGAGATCATGTTTTGATACCAAACATAGAAAAATAGCTAATCCTTCCTACCTAAAGCTTAAGCTTTCAATACGGGACACTTGAACTGTCACACTTAATCCTCATTCAAAGCTCTCACCAAGTCACGAGGATATTACCCCCTATGCACCACACAAGTCATTCTAAATGACCCTTGGAAAATACATAGAAAGGTTACTCATAACAACGAGCGCAGGGATGGTACTTACCTTGGTTGCGTCATTCCGTCTCTTTAAAGGGAAATTCATCTCGAACTGGGGCTTTTATGTGAGTCGAACCTGATATCATGTTTTGATACCAAACATAGGAAAAATAGCTAATCCTTCCTACCTAAAACTTAAGCTTTCAATACGGGACGCTTGAACTATCACACTTAATCCTCGTTCAAAGCTCTCACCAAGTCACGAGGATGTTACCCTTTATGCACGACACAAGTCATTCTAAATGACCCTAGGAAAATACAGAGAAAGGTTACCCACAACAACGAGCGTAGGGATGGTACTTACCTTGGTTGCGTCATTCCGTCTCTTTAAAGGGAAATTCATCTCGAAATGGGGATTTTATGGGATTCGAAACTGAGATCATGTTTTTATACCAAACATAGGAAAAATAGCTAATCCTTCCTACCTAAAGCTTAAGCTTTCAATACGAGACGCTTGAACTGTCACACTTAATCCTCGTTCAAAACTCACACCAAGTCACTAAAATGTTACCACTTATGCACCACCCAAGTCATTGTAAATGACCCTTGGAAACAACATAGAAAGGTTACCCACAACAATAGGCCCAGGGATGGTACTTACCTTGGTTGCATCATTCTGTCTCTTTAAAGGGAAATTCATCTCGAACTGGAGCTTTTATGAGATTCGAACCTGAGATCATGTTTTGATACCAAACATAGAAAAATAGCTAATCCTTCTTACCTAAAGCTTAAGCTTTCAATACGGGACGCTTGTACTGTCACACTTAATCCTCGTTCAAAGCTCTCACCAAGTCACGAGGATGTTACCCTTTATGCACCACACAAGTCATTCTAAATGACCCTTGGAAAATACATAGAAAGGTTACCCACAACAACGAGCGTAGGGATGGTACTTACCTTGGTTGCGTCATTCTGTCTCTTTAAAGGGAAATTCATCTCGAAATAGGGATTTTATGGGATTCGAAACTGAGATCATGTTTTTATACCAAACATAGGAAAAATAGCTAATCTTTCCTACCTAAAGCTTAAGCTTTCAATACGAGACGCTTGAACTGTCACACTTAATCCTCGTTCAAAACTCACACCAAGTCACTAAAATGTTACCACTTATGCACCACCCAAGTCATTGTAAATGACCCTTGGAAACAACATAGAAAGGTTACCCACAACAATAGGCCCAGGGATGGTACTTACCTTGGTTGCATCATTCTGTCTCTTTAAAGGGAAATTCATCTCGAACTGGAGCTTTTATGAGATTCGAACCAGAGATCATGTTTTGATACCAAACATAGGAAAAATAGCTAATCCTTCCTAACTAAAGCTTAAGCTTTCAATACGGGACGCTTGAACTGTCACACTTAATCCTCGTTCAAAGCTCTCACCAAGTCACGAGGATATTACCCCCCATGCACCACACAAGTCATTCTAAATGACCCTTGGAAACAACATAGAAAGGTTACCCACAACAATAGGCACATGGATGGTACTTACCTTGGTTGCATCATTCCGTCTCTTTAAAGGGAAATTCATCTCGAACTAGGGATTTTATGGGATTCCAACCTGAGATCATGTTTTGATACCAAACATAGGAAAAATAGCAAATCCTTCCTACCTAAAGCTTAAGCTTTCAATACGAGACGCTTGAACTGTCACACTAAATCCTCGTTCAAAGCTCACACCAAGTCACGAGAATGTTACCCCTTGTACACCACACAAGTCATTCTAAATGACCCTTGGAAACAACCAAGAAAGGTTACCTACAACAACGAGCTCAGGGATGGGACTTACCTTGGTTGCGTCATTCCGTCTCTTTAAAGGGAAATTAATCTCGAAATGGGGATTTTATGGGATTCGAAACTGAGATCATGTTTTGATACCAAACATAGAAAAATAGCTAATCCTTCCTACCTAAAGCTTAAGCTTTCAATACGGGACACTTGAACTGTCACACTTAATCCTCATTCAAAGCTCTCACCAAGTCACGAGGATATTACCCCCTATGCACCACACAAGTCATTCTAAATGACCCTTGGAAAATACATAGAAAGGTTACTCATAACAACGAGCGCAGGGATGGTACTTACCTTGGTTGCGTCATTCCGTCTCTTTAAAGGGAAATTCATCTCGAACTGGGGCTTTTATGTGAGTCGAACCTGATATCATGTTTTGATACCAAACATAGGAAAAATAGCTAATCCTTCCTACCTAAAACTTAAGCTTTCAATACGGGACGCTTGAACTATCACACTTAATCCTCGTTCAAAGCTCTCACCAAGTCACGAGGATGTTACCCTTTATGCACGACACAAGTCATTCTAAATGACCCTAGGAAAATACAGAGAAAGGTTACCCACAACAACGAGCGTAGGGATGGTACTTACCTTGGTTGCGTCATTCCGTCTCTTTAAAGGGAAATTCATCTCGAAATGGGGATTTTATGGGATTCGAAACTGAGATCATGTTTTTATACCAAACATAGGAAAAATAGCTAATCCTTCCTACCTAAAGCTTAAGCTTTCAATACGAGACGCTTGAACTGTCACACTTAATCCTCGTTCAAAACTCACACCAAGTCACTAAAATGTTACCACTTATGCACCACCCAAGTCATTGTAAATGACCCTTGGAAACAACATAGAAAGGTTACCCACAACAATAGGCCCAGGGATGGTACTTACCTTGGTTGCATCATTCTGTCTCTTTAAAGGGAAATTCATCTCGAACTGGAGCTTTTATGAGATTCGAACCTGAGATCATGTTTTGATACCAAACATAGAAAAATAGCTAATCCTTCTTACCTAAAGCTTAAGCTTTCAATACGGGACGCTTGTACTGTCACACTTAATCCTCGTTCAAAGCTCTCACCAAGTCACGAGGATGTTACCCTTTATGCACCACACAAGTCATTCTAAATGACCCTTGGAAAATACATAGAAAGGTTACCCACAACAACGAGCGTAGGGATGGTACTTACCTTGGTTGCGTCATTCTGTCTCTTTAAAGGGAAATTCATCTCGAAATAGGGATTTTATGGGATTCGAAACTGAGATCATGTTTTTATACCAAACATAGGAAAAATAGCTAATCTTTCCTACCTAAAGCTTAAGCTTTCAATACGAGACGCTTGAACTGTCACACTTAATCCTCGTTCAAAACTCACACCAAGTCACTAAAATGTTACCACTTATGCACCACCCAAGTCATTGTAAATGACCCTTGGAAACAACATAGAAAGGTTACCCACAACAATAGGCCCAGGGATGGTACTTACCTTGGTTGCATCATTCTGTCTCTTTAAAGGGAAATTCATCTCGAACTGGAGCTTTTATGAGATTCGAACCAGAGATCATGTTTTGATACCAAACATAGGAAAAATAGCTAATCCTTCCTAACTAAAGCTTAAGCTTTCAATACGGGACGCTTGAACTGTCACACTTAATCCTCGTTCAAAGCTCTCACCAAGTCACGAGGATATTACCCCCCATGCACCACACAAGTCATTCTAAATGACCCTTGGAAACAACATAGAAAGGTTACCCACAACAATAGGCACATGGATGGTACTTACCTTGGTTGCATCATTCCGTCTCTTTAAAGGGAAATTCATCTCGAACTAGGGATTTTATGGGATTCCAACCTGAGATCATGTTTTGATACCAAACATAGGAAAAATAGCAAATACTTCCTACCTAAAGCTTAAGCTTTCAATACGAGACGCTTGAACTGTCACACTAAATCCTCGTTCAAAGCTCACACCAAGTCACGAGAATGTTACCCCTTGTACACCACACAAGTCATTCTAAATGACCCTTGGAAACAACCAAGAAAGGTTACCTACAACAACGAGCTCAGGGATGGGACTTACCTTGGTTGCGTCATTCCGTCTCTTTAAAGGGAAATTCATCTCGAAATGGGGATGTTATGGGATTCGAAACTGAGATCATGTTTTTATACAAAACATAGGAAAAAATAGCTAATCCTTCCTACCTAAAGCTTAAGCTTTCAATACGAGACGCTTGAACTGTCACACTTAATCCTCGTTCAAAACTCACACCAAGTCACTAAAATGTTACCACTTATGCACCCAAGTCATTCTAAATGACCCTTGGAAACAACATAGAAAGGTTACCCACAACAATAGGCACAGGGATGGTGCTTACCTTGGTTGCATCATTCCGTCTCTTTAAAGGGAAATTCATCTCGAACTAGGGATTTTATGGGATTCCAACCTGAGATCATGTTTTGATACCAAACATAGGAAAAATAGCAAATCCTTCCTACCTAAACCTTAAGCTTTCAATACGAGACGCTTGAACTGTCACACTAAATCCTCGTTCAAAGCTCACACCAAGTCACGAGGATGTTACCCCTTATACACCACACAAGTCATTCTAAATGACCCTTGGAAACAACATAGAAAGGTTACCTACAACAACGAGCCCAGGGATGGGACTTACCTTGGTTGCGTCATTCCGTCTCTTTAAAGGGAAATTCATCTCGAAATAGGGATTTTATGGGATTCGAAACTGAGATCATGTTTTTATACAAAACATAGGAAAAAATAGCTAATCATTCCTACCTAAAGCTTAAGCTTTCAATACGAAACGCTTTAACTGTCACACTTAATCCTCGTTAAAAGCTCACACCGAGTCACTAGGATGTTACCACTTATGCACCATCCAAGTCATTCTAAATGACCCTTGGAAACAACATAGAGAGGTTACCCACAACAATAGGCCCAGGGATGGTACTTATCTTGGTTGCATCATTCTGTCTCTTCAAAGGGAAATTCATCTCGAACTGGAGCTTTTATGAGATTCGAACCTGAGATCATGTTTTGATACCAAACATAGGGAAAATAGCTAATCCTTCCTACCTAAAGCTTAAGCTTTCAATACGGGACGCTTGAACTGTCACACTTAATCCTCGTTCAAAGCTCTCACCAAGTCACGAGGATGTTACCCTTTATGCACCACACAAGTCATTCTAAATGACCCTTGGAAAATACATAGAAAGGTTACCCATAACAACGAGCGCAGGGATGGTACTTACCTTGGTTGCGTCATTCCGTCTCTTTAAAGGGAAATTCATCTCGAACTGGGGCTTTTATGTGATTCGAACCTGATATCATGGTTTGATACCAAACATAGGAAAAATAGCTAATCCTTCCTACCTAAAGCTTAAGCTTTCAATACGGGACGCTTGAACTGTCACACTTAATCCTCGTTCAAAGCTCTCACCAAGTCACGAGGATGTTACCCTTTATGCACCACACAAGTCATTCTAAATGACCCTTGGAAAATACATAGAAAGGTTACCCACAACAACGAGCGTAGGGATGGTACTTACCTTGGTTGCGTCATGTCGTCTCTTTAAAGGGAAATTCATCTCGAAATGGGGCTTTTATGGCATTCGAACCTGAGATCAAGTTTTGATACCAACAATAGGAAAAATTGCTAATCCTTCCTACCTAAAGCTTAAGCTTTCAATACGGGACGCTTGAACTGTCACACTTAATCCTCGTGCAAAGCTCACACCAAGTCACGAGGATGTTACCCTTTATGCACCACACAAGTCATTCTAAATGACCCTTGGAAAATACATAGAAAGGTTACCTACAACAACGAGCGTAGGGATGGTACTTACCTTGGTTGCGTCATTCCGTCTCTTTAAAGGGAAATTCATCTCGAAATGGGGATTTTATGGGATTCGAAACTGAGATCATGTTTTTATACCAAACATAGGAAAAATAGCTAATCCTTCCTACCTAAAGCTTAAGCTATCAATACGAGACGCTTGAACTGTCACACTTAATCCTCGTTCAAAACTCACACCAAGTCACTAAAATGTTACTACTTATGCACCCAAGTCATTCTAAATGACCCTTGGAAACAACATAGAAAGGTTACCCACAACAATAGGCACAGGGATGGTGCTTACCTTGGTTGCATCATTCCGTCTCTTTAAAGGGAAATTCATCTCGAACTAGGGATTTTATGGGATTCCAACCTGAGATCATGTTTTGATACCAAACATAGGAAAAATAGCAAATCCTTCCTACCTAAACCTTAAGCTTTCAATACGAGACGCTTGAACTGTCACACTAAATCCTCGTTCAAAGCTCACACCAAGTCACGAGGATGTTACCCCTTATACACCACACAAGTCATTCTAAATGACCCTTGGAAACAACATAGAAAGGTTACCTACAACAACGAGCCCAGGGATGGGACTTACCTTGGTTGCGTCATTCCGTCTCTTTAAAGGGAAATTCATCTCGAAATAGGGATTTTATGGGATTCGAAACTGAGATCATGTTTTTATACAAAACATAGGAAAAAATAGCTAATCATTCCTACCTAAAGCTTAAGCTTTCAATACGAAACGCTTTAACTGTCACACTTAATCCTCGTTAAAAGCTCACACCGAGTCACTAGGATGTTACCACTTATGCACCATCCAAGTCATTCTAAATGACCCTTGGAAACAACATAGAGAGGTTACCCACAACAATAGGCCCAGGGATGGTACTTATCTTGGTTGCATCATTCTGTCTCTTCAAAGGGAAATTCATCTCGAACTGGAGCTTTTATGAGATTCGAACCTGAGATCATGTTTTGATACCAAACATAGGGAAAATAGCTAATCCTTCCTACCTAAAGCTTAAGCTTTCAATACGGGACGCTTGAACTGTCACACTTAATCCTCGTTCAAAGCTCTCACCAAGTCACGAGGATGTTACCCTTTATGCACCACACAAGTCATTCTAAATGACCCTTGGAAAATACATAGAAAGGTTACCCATAACAACGAGCGCAGGGATGGTACTTACCTTGGTTGCGTCATTCCGTCTCTTTAAAGGGAAATTCATCTCGAACTGGGGCTTTTATGTGATTCGAACCTGATATCATGGTTTGATACCAAACATAGGAAAAATAGCTAATCCTTCCTACCTAAAGCTTAAGCTTTCAATACGGGACGCTTGAACTGTCACACTTAATCCTCGTTCAAAGCTCTCACCAAGTCACGAGGATGTTACCCTTTATGCACCACACAAGTCATTCTAAATGACCCTTGGAAAATACATAGAAAGGTTACTCATAACAACGAGCGCAGGGATGGTACTTACCTTGGTTGCGTCATTCCGTCTCTTTAAAGGGAAATTCATCTCGAACTGGGGTTTTTATGTGAGTCGAACCTGATATCATGTTTTGATACCAAACATAGGAAAAATAGCTAATCCTTCCTACCTAAAACTTAAGCTTTCAATACGAAACGCTTTAACTGTCACACTTAATCCTCGTTAAAAGCTCACACCGAGTCACTAGGATGTTACCACTTATGCACCATCCAAGTCATTCTAAATGACCCTTGGAAACAACATAGAGAGGTTACCCACAACAATAGGCCCAGGGATGGTACTTATCTTGGTTGCATCATTCTGTCTCTTCAAAGGGAAATTCATCTCGAACTGGAGCTTTTATGAGATTCGAACCTGAGATCATGTTTTGATACCAAACATAGGGAAAATAGCTAATCCTTCCTACCTAAAGCTTAAGCTTTCAATACGGGACGCTTGAACTGTCACACTTAATCCTCGTTCAAAGCTCTCACCAAGTCACGAGGATGTTACCCTTTATGCACGACACAAGTCATTCTAAATGACCCTAGGAAAATACAGAGAAAGGTTACCCACAACAACGAGCGTAGGGATGGTACTTACCTTGGTTGCGTCATTCCGTCTCTTTAAAGGGAAATTCATCTCGAAATGGGGATTTTATGGGATTCGAAACTGAGATCATGTTTTTATACCAAACATAGGAAAAATAGCTAATCCTTCCTACCTAAAGCTTAAGCTTTCAATACGAGACGCTTGAACTGTCACACTTAATCCTCGTTCAAAACTCACACCAAGTCACTAAAATGTTACCACTTATGCACCACCCAAGTCATTGTAAATGACCCTTGGAAACAACATAGAAAGGTTACCCACAACAATAGGCCCAGGGATGGTACTTACCTTGGTTGCATCATTCTGTCTCTTTAAAGGGAAATTCATCTCGAACTGGAGCTTTTATGAGATTCGAACCTGAGATCATGTTTTAATACCAAACATAGAAAAATAGCTAATCCTTCTTACCTAAAGCTTAAGCTTTCAATACGGGACGCTTGAACTGTCACACTTAATCCTCGTTCAAACCTCTCACCAAGTCACGAGGATATTACCCCCCATGCACCACACAAGTCATTCTAAATGACCCTTGGAAACAACATAGAAAGGTTACCCACAAGAATAGGCACAGGGATGGTACTTAGCATGGTTGCGTCATTCCGTCTCTTTAAAGGGAAATTCATCTCGAACTGGGGCTTTTATGTGATTCGAACCTGATATCATGTTTTGATACCAAACATAGGAAAAATAGCTAATCCTTCCTACCTAAAACTTAAGCTTTCAATACGGGACGCTTGAACTATCACACTTAATCCTCGTTCAAAGCTCTCACCAAGTCACGAGGATGTTACCCTTTATGCACGACACAAGTCATTCTAAATGACCCTAGGAAAATACAGAGAAAGGTTACCCACAACAACGAGCGTAGGGATGGTACTTACCTTGGTTGCGTCATTCCGTCTCTTTAAAGGGAAATTCATCTCGAAATGGGGATTTTATGGGATTCGAAACTGAGATCATGTTTTTATACCAAACATAGGAAAAATAGCTAATCCTTCCTACCTAAAGCTTAAGCTTTCAATACGAGACGCTTGAACTGTCACACTTAATCCTCGTTCAAAACTCACACCAAGTCACTAAAATGTTACCACTTATGCACCACCCAAGTCATTGTAAATGACCCTTGGAAACAACATAGAAAGGTTACCCACAACAATAGGCCCAGGGATGGTACTTACCTTGGTTGCATCATTCTGTCTCTTTAAAGGGAAATTCATCTCGAACTGGGGTTTTTATGTGAGTCGAACCTGATATCATGTTTTGATACCAAACATAGGAAAAATAGCTAATCCTTCCTACCTAAAACTTAAGCTTTCAATACGAAACGCTTTAACTGTCACACTTAATCCTCGTTAAAAGCTCACACCGAGTCACTAGGATGTTACCACTTATGCACCATCCAAGTCATTCTAAATGACCCTTGGAAACAACATAGAGAGGTTACCCACAACAATAGGCCCAGGGATGGTACTTATCTTGGTTGCATCATTCTGTCTCTTCAAAGGGAAATTCATCTCGAACTGGAGCTTTTATGAGATTCGAACCTGAGATCATGTTTTGATACCAAACATAGGGAAAATAGCTAATCCTTCCTACCTAAAGCTTAAGCTTTCAATACGGGACGCTTGAACTGTCACACTTAATCCTCGTTCAAAGCTCTCACCAAGTCACGAGGATGTTACCCTTTATGCACGACACAAGTCATTCTAAATGACCCTAGGAAAATACAGAGAAAGGTTACCCACAACAACGAGCGTAGGGATGGTACTTACCTTGGTTGCGTCATTCCGTCTCTTTAAAGGGAAATTCATCTCGAAATGGGGATTTTATGGGATTCGAAACTGAGATCATGTTTTTATACCAAACATAGGAAAAATAGCTAATCCTTCCTACCTAAAGCTTAAGCTTTCAATACGAGACGCTTGAACTGTCACACTTAATCCTCGTTCAAAACTCACACCAAGTCACTAAAATGTTACCACTTATGCACCACCCAAGTCATTGTAAATGACCCTTGGAAACAACATAGAAAGGTTACCCACAACAATAGGCCCAGGGATGGTACTTACCTTGGTTGCATCATTCTGTCTCTTTAAAGGGAAATTCATCTCGAACTGGAGCTTTTATGAGATTCGAACCTGAGATCATGTTTTGATACCAAACATAGAAAAATAGCTAATCCTTCTTACCTAAAGCTTAAGCTTTCAATACGGGACGCTTGAACTGTCACACTTAATCCTCGTTCAAACCTCTCACCAAGTCACGAGGATATTACCCCCCATGCACCACACAAGTCATTCTAAATGACCCTTGGAAACAACATAGAAAGGTTACCCACAAGAATAGGCACAGGGATGGTACTTAGCATGGTTGCGTCATTCCGTCTCTTTAAAGGGAAATTCATCTCGAACTGGGGCTTTTATGTGATTCGAACCTGATATCATGTTTTGATACCAAACATAGGAAAAATAGCTAATCCTTCCTACCTAAAACTTAAGCTTTCAATACGGGACGCTTGAACTATCACACTTAATCCTCGTTCAAAGCTCTCACCAAGTCACGAGGATGTTACCCTTTATGCACGACACAAGTCATTCTAAATGACCCTAGGAAAATACAGAGAAAGGTTACCCACAACAACGAGCGTAGGGATGGTACTTACCTTGGTTGCGTCATTCCGTCTCTTTAAAGGGAAATTCATCTCGAAATGGGGATTTTATGGGATTCGAAACTGAGATCATGTTTTTATACCAAACATAGGAAAAATAGCTAATCCTTCCTACCTAAAGCTTAAGCTTTCAATACGAGACGCTTGAACTGTCACACTTAATCCTCGTTCAAAACTCACACCAAGTCACTAAAATGTTACCACTTATGCACCACCCAAGTCATTGTAAATGACCCTTGGAAACAACATAGAAAGGTTACCCACAACAATAGGCCCAGGGATGGTACTTACCTTGGTTGCATCATTCTGTCTCTTTAAAGGGAAATTCATCTCGAACTGGAGCTTTTATGAGATTCGAACCAGAGATCATGTTTTGATACCAAACATAGGAAAAATAGCTAATCCTTCCTAACTAAAGCTTAAGCTTTCAATACGGGACGCTTGAACTGTCACACTTAATCCTCGTTCAAACCTCTCACCAAGTCACGAGGATATTACCCCCCATGCACCACTCAAGTCATTCTAAATGACCCTTGGAAACAACATAGAAAGGTTACCCACAAGAATAGGCACAGGGATGGTACTTAGCATGGTTGCGTCATTCCGTCTCTTTAAAGGGAAATTCATCTCGAACTGGGGCTTTTATGTGATTCGAACCTGATATCATGTTTTGATACCAAACATAGGAAAAATAGCTAATCCTTCCTACCTAAAACTTAAGCTTTCAATACGGGACGCTTGAACTATCACACTTAATCCTCGTTCAAAGCTCTCACCAAGTCACGAGGATGTTACCCTTTATGCACGACACAAGTCATTCTAAATGACCCTAGGAAAATACAGAGAAAGGTTACCCACAACAACGAGCGTAGGGATGGTACTTACCTTGGTTGCGTCATTCCGTCTCTTTAAAGGGAAATTCATCTCGAAATGGGGATTTTATGGGATTCGAAACTGAGATCATGTTTTTATACCAAACATAGGAAAAATAGCTAATCCTTCCTACCTAAAGCTTAAGCTTTCAATACGAGATGCTTGAACTGTCACACTAAATCCTCGTTCAAAGCTCACACCAAGTCACGAGGATGTTACCCCTTATACACCACACAAGTCATTCTAAATGACCCTTGGAAACAACATAGAAAGGTTACCTACAACAACGAGCCCAGGGATGGGACTTACCTTGGTTGCGTCATTCTGTCTCTTTAAAGGGAAATTCATCTCGAACTGGAGCTTTTATGAGATTCGAACCTGAGATCATGTTTTGATACCAAACATAGGAAAAATAGTTAATCCTTCCTACCTAAAGCTTAAGCTTTCAATACGGGACGCTTGAACTGTCACACTTAATAATCGTTCAAAGCTCTCACCAAGTCACGAGGATGTTACCCTTTATGCACCACACAAGTCATTCTAAATGACCCTTGGAAAATACATAGAAAGGTTACCCACAACAACGAGCGTAGGGATGGTACTTACCTTGGTTGCGTCATTCCGTCTCTTTAAAGGGAAATTCATCTCGAAATGGGGCTTTTATGGCATTCGAACCTGAGATCAAGTTTTGATACCAACAATAGGAAAAATTGCTAATCCTTCCTACCTAAAGCTTAAGCTTTCAATACGGGACGCTTGAACTGTCACACTTAATCCTCGTGCAAAGGTCACATCAAGTCACGAGGATGTTACCCCTTATGCACCACACAAGTCATTCTAAATGACCCTTGGAAACAACATAGAAAGGTTACCCACAACAACGAGCCCCGGGATGGTACTTACCTTGGTTGCGTTATCCGTCTCTTTAAAGGGAAATTCATCTCGAACTGGGGCTTTTATGTGATTCAAACCTGATATCATGTTTTGATACCAAACATAGGAAAAATAGCTAATCCTTCCTACCTAAAGCTTAAGCTTTCAATACGGGACGCTTGAACTGTCACACTTAATCCTCGTTCAAAGCTCTCACCAAGTCACGAGGATGTTACCCTTTATGCACCACACAAGTCATTCTAAATGACCCTTGGAAAATACATAGAAAGGTTACCCATAACAACGAGCGCAGGGATGGTACTTACCTTCGTTGCGTCATTCCGTCTCTTTAAAGGGAAATTCATCTCGAACTGGGGCTTTTATTTGATTCGAACCTGATATCATGTTTTGATACCAAACATAGGAAAAATAGCTAATCCTTCCTACCTAAAGCTTAAGCTTTCAATACGGGACGCTTGAACTGTCACACTTAATCCTCGTTCAAAGCTCTCACCAAGTCACGAGGATGTTACCCTTTATGCAGCACACAAGTCATTCTAAATGACCCTTGGAAAATACATAGAAAGGTTACCCATAACAACGAGCGCAGGGATGGTACTTACCTTGGTTGCGTCATTCCGTCTCTTTAAAGGGAAATTCATCTCGAACTGGGGCTTTTATGTGATTCGAACCTGATATCATGTTTTGATACCAAACATATGAAAAATAGCTAATCCTTCCTACCTAAAACTTAAGCTTTCAATACGGGACGCTTGAACTGTCACACTTAATGCTCGTTCAAACCTCTCACCAAGTCACGAGGATATTACCCCCCATGCACCACACAAGTCATTCTAAATGACCCTTGGAAACAACATAGAAAGGTTACCCACAACAATAGGCACAGGGATGGTACTTACCTTGGTTGCATCATTCCGTCTCTTTAAAGGGAAATTCATCTCGAACTAGGGATTTTATGGGATTCCAACCTGAGATCATGTTTTGATACCAAACATAGGAAAAATAGCAAATCCTTCCTACCTAAAGCTTAAGCTTTCAATACGAGACGCTTGAACTGTCACACTAAATCCTCGTTCAAAGCTCACACCAAGTCACTAGGATGTTACCACTTATGCACCATCCAAGTCATTCTAAATGACCCTTGGAAACAACATAGAAAGGTTACCCACAACAATAGGCCCAGGGATGGTACTTACCTGGGTTGCATCATTCTGTCTCTTTAAAGGGAAATTCATCTCGAACTGGAGCTTTTATGAGATTCGAACCTGAGATCATGTTTTGATACCAAACAAAGGAAAAATAGCTAATCCTTCCTACCTAAAACTTAAGCTTTCAATACGGGACGCTTGAACTGTCACACTTAATGCTCGTTCAAACCTCTCACCAAGTCACGAGGATATTACCCCCCATGCACCACACAAGTCATTCTAAATGACCCTTGGAAACAACATAGAAAGGTTACCCACAACAATAGGCACAGGGATGGTACTTACCTTGGTTGCATCATTCCGTCTCTTTAAAGGGAAATTCATCTCGAACTAGGGATTTTATGGGATTCCAACCTGAGATCATGTTTTGATACCAAACATAGGAAAAATAACAAATCCTTCCTACCTAAAGCTTAAGCTTTCAATACGAGACGCTTGAACTGTCACACTAAATCCTCGTTCAAAGCTCACACCAAGTCACGAGGATGTTACCCCTTATACACCACACAAGTCATTCTAAATGACCCTTGGAAACAACATAGAAAGGTTACCTACAACAACGAGCCCAGGGATGGGACTTACCTTGGTTGCGTCATTCCGTCTATTTAAAGGGAAATTCATCTCGAAATGGGGATTTTATGGGATTCGAAACTGAGATCATGTTTTTATACAAAACATAGGAAAAAATAGCTAATCCTTCCTACCTAAAGCTTAAGCTTTCAATACGAAACGCTTGAACTGTCACACTTAATCCTCGTTCAAAGCTCACACCAAGTCACTAGGATGTTACCACTTATGCACCATCCAAGTCATTCTAAATGACCCTTGGAAACAACATAGAAAGGTTACCCACAACAATAGGCCCAGGGATGGTACTTACCTGGGTTGCATCATTCTGTCTCTTTAAAGGGAAATTCATCTCGAACTGGAGCTTTTATGAGATTCGAACCTGATATCATGTTTTGATACCAAACAAAGGAAAAATAGCTAATCATTCCTACCTAAAGCTTAAGCTTTCAATACGGGACGCATGAACTGTCACACTTAATCCTCGTTCAAAGCTCTCACCAAGTCACGAGGGTGTTACCCCTTATGCACCACACAAGTTATTCTAAATGACCCTTGGAAACTACATAGAAAGGTTACCCACAACAACGAGCCGAGGGATGGTACTTACCTCGGTTGCATTATTCCGTCTCTTTAAAGGGAAATTCATCTCAAACTGGGGCTTTTATGTGATTCGAACCTGATATCATGTTTTGATACCAAAGATAGGAAAAATAGCTAATCCTTCCTACCTAATGCTTAAGCTTTCAATACGGGACGCTTGAACTGGTACACTTAATCCTCGTTCAAAGCTCTCACCAAGTCACGAGGATGTTACCCTTTATGCACCACACAAGTCATTTTAAATGACCCTTGGAAAATACATAGAAAGGTTACCCACAACAACGAGCGTAGGGATGGTACTTACCTTAGTTGCGTCATTCCGTCTCTTTAAAGGGAAATTCATCTCGAAATGGGGATTTTATGGGATTCGAAACTGAGATCATGTTTTTATACCAAACATAGGAAAAATGGCTAATCCTTCCTACCTAAAGCTTAAGCTTTCAATACGAGACGCTTGAACTGTCACACTTAATCCTCGTTCAAAGCTCACACCAAGTCACTAGGATGTTACCACTTATGCACCACCCAAATCATTCTAAATGACCCTTGGAAACAACATAGAAAGGTTACCCACAACAATAGGCCCAGGGATGGTACTTACCTTGGTTGCATCATTCTGTCTCTTTAAAGGGAAATTCATCTCGAACTGGAGCTTTTATGAGATTCGAACCTGAGACCATGTTTTGATACCAAACATAGGAAAAATAGCTAATCCTTCCTACCTAAAGCTTAAGCTTTCAATACGGGACGCTTGAACTGTCACACTTAATCCTCGTGCAAAGCTCACACCAAGTCACGAGGATGTTACCCCTTATGCACCACACAAGTCATTCTAAATGACAATTGGAAACAACATAGAATGGTTACCCACAACAATGAGCCCAGGGATGGGACTTACCTTGGTTGCGTCATTCCGTCTCTTTAAAGGGAAATTAATCTCGAAATGGGGATTTTATGGGATTCGAAACTGAGATCATGTTTTGATACTAAACATAGGAAAAATAGCTAATCCTTCCTACCTAAAGCTTAAGCTTTCAATACGGGACGCTTGAACTGTCACACTTAATCCTCGTGCAAAGCTCACACCAAGTCACGAGGATGTTATCCCTTATGCACCACACAAGTCATTCTAAATGACAATTGGAAACAACATAGAAAGGTTACCCACAACAACGAGCCCAGGGATGCTACTTACCTTGGTTGCATCATTCCGTGTCTTTAAAGGGAAATTCATCTCGAACTGGGGCTTTTATGTGATTAAAACCTGATATCATGTTTTGATACCAAACATAGGAAAAATAGCTAATCCTTCCTACCTAAAGCTTAAGCTTTCATTACGGGACGCTTGAACTGTCACGCTTAATACTCGTTCAAAGCTCTCACCAAGTCAACAGGATGTTACCCTTTATGCACCACACAAGTCATTTTAAATGACCCTTGGAAAATACATAGAAAGGTTACCCATAACAACGAGCGCAGGGATGGTACTTACCTTGGTTGCGTCATTCCGTCTCTTTAAAGGGAAATTCATCTCGAACTGGGGCTTTTATGTGATTCGAACCTGATATCATGTTTTGATACCAAACATAGGAAAAATAACTAATCCTTCCTACCTAAAGCTTAAGCTTTCAATACGGGACGCTTGAACTTTCACACTTAATCCTCGTTCAAAGCTCTCACCAAGTCACGAGGATGTTACCCTTTATGCACCACACAAGTCATTCTAAATGATCCTTGGAAAATACATAGAAAGGTTACCCACAACAACGAGCGTAGGGATGGTACTTACCTTGGTTGCGTCATTCCGTCTCTTTAAAGGGAATTTCATCTCGAAATGGGGATTTTATGTGATTCGAAACTGAGATCATGTTTTTATACCAAACATAGGAAAAATAACTAATCCTTCCTACCTAAAGCTTAAGCTTTCAATACGGGACGCTTGAACTGTCACACTTAATCCTCGTTCAAAGCTCTCACCAAGTCACGAGGATGTTACCCTTTATGCACCACATAAGTCATTCTAAATGATCCTTGGAAAATACATAGAAAGGTTACCCACAACAACGAGCGTAGGGATGGTACTTACCTTGGTTGCATCATTCTGTCTCTTTAAAGGGAAATTCATCTCGAACTGAAGCTTTTATGAGATTCGAACCTGAGATCATGTTTTGATACCAAACATAGGAAAAATAGCTAATCCTTCCTACCTAAAGCTTAAGCTTTCAATACGGTACGCTTGAACTGTCACACTTAATCCTCGTTCAAAGCTCTCACCAAGTCACGAGGATGTTACCCTTTATGCACCACATAAGTCATTCTAAATGATCCTTGGAAAATACATAGAAAGGTTACCCACAACAACGAGCGTAGGGATGGTACTTACCTTGGTTGCATCATTCTGTCTCTTTAAAGGGAAATTCATCTCGAACTGAAGCTTTTATGAGATTCGAACCTGAGATCATGTTTTGATACCAAACATAGGAAAAATAGCTAATCCTTCCTACCTAAAGCTTAAGCTTTCAATACGGTACGCTTGAACTGTCACACTTAATCCTCGTGCAAAGCTCACACCAAGTCACGAGGATGTTACCCCTTATGCACCACACAAGTCATTCTAAATGACAATTGGAAACAACATAGAAAGGTTACCCACAACAACGAGCCCAGGGATGCTACTTACCTTGGTTGCATCATTCCGTGTCTTTAAAGGGAAATTCATCTCCAACTGGGGCTTTTATGTGATTAAAACCTGATATCATGTTTTGATACCAAACATAGGAAAAATAGCTAATCCTTCCTACCTAAAGCTTAAGCTTTCATTACGGGACGCTTGAACTGTCACGCTTAATACTCGTTCAAAGCTCTCACCAAGTCACGAGGATGTTACCCTTTATGCACCACACAAGTCATTTTAAATGACCCTTGGAAAATACATAGAAAGGTTACCCATAACAACGAGCGCAGGGATGGTACTTACCTTGGTTGCGTCATTCCGTCTCTTTAAAGGAAAATTCATCTCGAACTTTGGCTTTTATGTGATTCGAAGCTGATATCATGTTTTGATACCAAACATAGGAAAAATAGCTAATCCTTCCTACCTAAAGCTTAAGCTTTCAATACGGGACGCTTGAACTGTCACACTTAATCCTCGTTCAAAGCTCTCACCAAGTCACGAGGATGTTAGCCTTTATGCACCACACAAGTCATTCTAAATGATCCTTGGAAAATACATAGAAAGGTTACCCACAACAACGAGCGTAGGGATGGTACTTACCTTGGTTGCGTCATTCCGTCTCTTTAAAGGGAAATTCATCTCGAACTGGGGCTTTTATGTGATTCGAACCTGATATCATGTTTTGATACCAAACATAGGAAAAATAGCTAATCCTTCCTACCTAAAGCTTAAGCTTTCAATACGGGACGCTTGAACTGTCACACTTAATCCTCGTTCAAAGCTCTCACCAAGTCACGAGGATGTTACCCTTTATGCACCACATAAGTCATTCTAAATGATCCTTGCAAAATACATAGAAAGGTTACCCACAACAACGAGCGTAGGGATGGTACTTACCTTGGTTGCATCATTCTGTCTCTTTAAAGGGAAATTCATCTCGAACTGAAGCTTTTATGAGATTCGAACCTGAGATCATGTTTTGATACCAAACATAGGAAAAATAGCTAATCCTTCCTAACTAAAGCTTAAGCTTTCAATACGGTACGCTTGAACTGTCACACTTAATCCTCGTGCAAAGCTCACACCAAGTCACGAGGATGTTACCCCTTATGCACCACACAAGTCATTCTAAATGACAATTGGAAACAACATAGAAAGGTTACCCACAACAACGAGCCCAGGGATGCTACTTACCTTGGTTGCATCATTCCGTGTCTTTAAAGGGAAATTCATCTCCAACTGGGGCTTTTATGTGATTCGAACCTGAGATCATGTTTTGATACCAAACATAGGAAAAATAGCTAATCCTTCCTACCTAAAGCTTAAGCTTTCAATACGGGACGCTTGAACTGTCACACTTAATCCTCGTTCAAAGCTCTCACCAAGTCACGAGGATGTTACCCTTTATGCACCACACAAGTCATTCTAAATGACCCTTGGAAAATACATAGAAAGGTTACCCACAACAACGAGCGTAGGGATGGTACTTACCTTGGTTGCCTCATTCCGTCTCTTTAAAGGGAAATTCATCTCGAACTGGGGCTTTTATGTGATTAAAACCTGATATCATGTTTTGATACCAAACATAGGAAAAATAGCTAATCCTTCCTACCTAAAGCTTAAGCTTTCATTACGGGACGCTTGAACTGTCACGCTTAATACTCGTTCAAAGCTCTCACCAAGTCACAAGGATGTTACCCTTTATGCACCACACAAGTCATTTTAAATGACCCTTGGAAAATACATAGAAAGGTTACCCATAACAACGAGCGCAGGGATGGTACTTACCTTGGTTGCGTCATTCCGTCTCTTTAAAGGAAAATTCATCTCGAACTGGGGCTTTTATGTGATTCGAAGCTGATATCATGTTTTGATACCAAACATAGGAAAAATAGCTAATCCTTCCTACCTAAAGCTTAAGCTTTCAATACGGGACGCTTGAACTGTCACACTTAATCCTCGTTCAAAGCTCTCACCAAGTCACGAGGATGTTAGCCTTTATGCACCACACAAGTCATTCTAAATGATCCTTGGAAAATACATAGAAAGGTTACCCACAACAACGAGCGTAGGGATGGTACTTACCTTGGTTGCGTCATTCCGTCTCTTTAAAGGGAAATTCATCTCGAACTGGGGCTTTTATGTGATTCGAACCTGATATCATGTTTTGATACCAAACATAGGAAAAATAGCTAATCCTTCCTACCTAAAGCTTAAGCTTTCAATACGGGACGCTTGAACTGTCACACTTAATCCTCGTTCAAAGCTCTCACCAAGTCACGAGGATGTTACCCTTTATGCACCACATAAGTCATTCTAAATGATCCTTGGAAAATACATAGAAAGGTTACCCACAACAACGAGCGTAGGGATGGTACTTACCTTGGTTGCATCATTCTGTCTCTTTAAAGGGAAATTCATCTCGAACTGAAGCTTTTATGAGATTAGAACCTGAGATCATGTTTTGATACCAAACATAGGAAAAATAGCTAATCCTTCCTACCTAAAGCTTAAGCTTTCAATACGGTACGCTTGAACTGTCACACTTAATACTCGTGCAAAGCTCACACCAAGTCACGAGGATATTACCCCCCATGCACCACACAAGTCATTCTAAATGACCTTTGGAAACAACATGGATAGGTTACCCACAACAATAGGCACAGGGATGGTACTTACCTTGTTTGCATCATTATGTCTGTTTAAAGGGAAATTCATCTCCAACTGGGGCTTTTATGTGATTCGAACCTGAGATCATGTTTTGATACCAAACATAGGAAAAATAGCTAATCCTTCCTACCTAAAGCTTAAGCTTTCAATACGGGACGCTTGAACTGTCACACTTAATCCTCGTTCAAAGCTCTCACCAAGTCACGAGGATGTTACCCTTTATGCACCACACAAGTCATTCTAAATGACCCTTGGAAAATACATAGAAAGGTTACCCACAACAACGAGCGTAGGGATGGTACTTACCTTGGTTGCGTCATTCCGTCTCTTTAAAGGGAAATTCATCTCGAACTGGGGCTTTTATGTGATTAAAACCTGATATCATGTTTTGATACCAAACATAAGAAAAATAGCTAATCCTTCCTACCTAAAGCTTAAGCTTTCATTACGGGACGCTTGAACTGTCACGCTTAATACTCGTTCAAAGCTCTCACCAAGTCAACAGGATGTTACCCTTTATGCACCACACAAGTCATTTTAAATGACCCTTGGAAAATACATAGAAAGGTTACCCATAACAACGAGCGTAGGGATGGTACTTACCTTGGTTGCGTCATTCCGTCTCTTTAAAGGGAAATTCATCTCGAACTGGGGCTTTTATGTGATTCGAACCTGATATCATGTTTTGATACCAAACATAGGAAAAATAGCTAATCCTTCCTACCTAAAGCTTAAGCTTTCAATACGGGACGCTTGAACTTTCACACTTAATCCTCGTTCAAAGCTCTCACCAAGTCACGAGGATGTTACCCTTTATGCACCACACAAGTCATTCTAAATGATCCTTGGAAAATACATAGAAAGGTTACCCACAACAACGAGCGTAGGGATGGTACTTACCTTGGTTGCGTCATTCCGTCTCTTTAAAGGGAATTTCATCTCGAAATGGGGATTTTATGGGATTCGAAACTGAGATCAGGTTTTTATACCAAACATAGGAAAAATAGCTAATCCTTCCTACCTAAAGCTTAAGCTTTCAATACGGGACGCTTGATCTGTCACACTTAATACTCGTTCAAAGCTCACACCAAGTCACTAGGATGTTACCACTTATGCACCACCCAAGTCATTCTAAATGACCCTTGGAAACAACATAGAAAGGTTACCCACAACAATAGGCCCAGGGATGGTACTTACCTTGGTTGCATCATTCTGTCTCTTTAAAGGGAAATTCATCTCGAACTGAAGCTTTTATGAGATTCGAACCTGAGATCATGTTTTGATACCAAACATAGGAAAAATAGCTAATCCTTCCTACCTAAAGCTTAAGCTTTCTATACGGTACGCTTGAACTGTCACACTTAATACTCGTGCAAAGCTCACACCAAGTCACGAGGATGTTACCCCTTATGCACCACACAAGTAATTCTAAATGACAATTGGAAACAACATAGAAAGGTTACCCACAACAACGAGCCCAGGGATGCTACTTACCTTGGTTGCATCATTCCGTGTCTTTAAAGGGAAATTCATCTCCAACTGGGGCTTTTATGTGATTCGAACCTGAGATCATGTTTTGATACCAAACGTAGGAAAAATAGCTAATCCTTCCTACCTAAAGCTTAAGCTTTCAATACGGGACGCTTGAACTGTCACACTTAATCCTCGTTCAAAGCTCTCACCAAGTCACGAGGATGTTAGCCTTTATGCACCACACAAGTCATTCTAAATGATCCTTGGAAAATACATAGAAAGGTTACCCACAACAACGAGCGTAGGGATGGTACTTACCTTGGTTGCGTCAATCCGTCTCTTTAAAGGGAAATTCATCTCGAACTGGGGCTTTTATGTGATTCGAACCTGATATCATGTTTTGATACCAAACATAGGAAAAATAGCTAATCCTTCCTACCTAAAGCTTAAACTTTCAATACGGGACGCTTGAACTGTCACACTTAATCCTCGTTCAAAGCTCTCACCAAGTCACGAGGATATTACCCCCTATACACCACACAAGTTATTCTAAATGACCCTTGGAAACAACATAGAAAGGTTACCCACAACAATAGGCACAGGGATGGTACTTCCCTTGGTTGCATCATTTCGTCTCTTTAAAGGGAAATTCATCTCGAACTAGGGCTTTTATGGGATTCCAACCTGAGATCATGTTTTGATACCAAACATAGGAAAAATAGCTAATCCTTCCTACCTAAAGCTTAAGCTTTCAATACGGGACGCTTGAACTGTCACACTTAATCCTCGTTCAAAGCTCTCACCAAGTCACGAGGATGTTACCCTTTATGCACCACATAAGTCATTCTAAATGATCCTTGGAAAATACATAGAAAGGTTACCCACAACAACGAGCGTAGGGATGGTACTTACCTTGGTTGCATCATTCTGTCTCTTTAAAGGGAAATTCATCTCGAACTGAAGCTTTTATGAGATTAGAACCTGAGATCATGTTTTGATACCAAACATAGGAAAAATAGCTAATCCTTCCTACCTAAAGCTTAAGCTTTCAATACGGTACGCTTGAACTGTCACACTTAATACTCGTGCAAAGCTCACACCAAGTCACGAGGATATTACCCCCCATGCACCACACAAGTCATTCTAAATGACCTTTGGAAACAACATGGATAGGTTACCCACAACAATAGGCACAGGGATGGTACTTACCTTGTTTGCATCATTCCGTCTGTTTAAAGGGAAATTCATCTCCAACTGGGGCTTTTATGTGATTCGAACCTGAGATCATGTTTGGATACCAAACATAGGAAAAATAGCTAATCCTTCCTACCTAAAGCTTAAGCTTTCAATACGGGACGCTTGAACTGTCACACTTAATCCTCGTTCAAAGCTCTCACCAAGTCACGAGGATGTTACCCTTTATGCACCACACAAGTCATTCTAAATGACCCTTGGAAAATACATAGAAAGGTTACCCACAACAACGAGCGTAGGGATGGTACTTACCTTGGTTGCGTCATTCCGTCTCTTTAAAGGGAAATTCATCTCGAACTGGGGCTTTTATGTGATTCGAACCTGATATCATGTTTTGATAGCAAACATAGGAAAAATAGCTAATCCTTCCTACCTAAAGCTTAAGCTTTCAATACGGGACGCTTGAACTGTCACACTTAATCCTCGTGCAAAGCTCACACCAAGTCACGAGGATATTACCCCCCATGCACCACACAAGTCATTCTAAATGACCTTTGGAAACAACATGGATAGGTTACCCACAACAATAGGCACAGGGATGGTACTTACCTTGTTTGCATCATTCCGTCTGTTTAAAGGGAAATTCATCTCCAACTGGGGCTTTTATGTGATTCGAACCTGAGATCATGTTTTGATACCAAACATAGGAAAAATAGCTAATCCTTCCTACCTAAAGCTTAAGCTTTCAATACGGGACGCTTGAACTGTCACACTTAATCCTCGTTCAAAGCTCTCACCAAGTCACGAGGATGTTACCCTTTATGCACCACACAAGTCATTCTAAATGACCCTTGGAAAATACATAGAAAGGTTACCCACAACAACGAGCGTAGGGATGGTACTTACCTTGGTTGCGTCATTCCGTCTCTTTAAAGGGAAATTCATCTCGAACTGGGGCTTTTATGTGATTAAAACCTGATATCATGTTTTGATACCAAACATAAGAAAAATAGCTAATCCTTCCTACCTAAAGCTTAAGCTTTCATTACGGGACGCTTGAACTGTCACGCTTAATACTCGTTCAAAGCTCTCACCAAATCAACAGGATGTTACCCTTTATGCACCACACAAGTCATTTTAAATGACCCTTGGAAAATACATAGAAAGGTTACCCATAACAACGAGCGTAGGGATGGTACTTACCTTGGTTGCGTCATTCCGTCTCTTTAAAGGGAAATTCATCTCGAACTGGGGCTTTTATGTGATTCGAACCTGATATCATGTTTTGATACCAAACATAGGAAAAATAGCTAATCCTTCCTACCTAAAGCTTAAGGTTTCAATACGGGACGCTTGAACTTTCACACTTAATCCTCGTTCAAAGCTCTCACCAAGTCACGAGGATGTTACCCTTTGTGCACCACACAAGTCATTCTAATTGATCCTTGGAAAATACATAGAAAGGTTACCCACAACAACGAGCGTAGGGATGGTACTTACCTTGGTTGCATCATTCCGTCTCTTTAAAGGGAATTTCATCTCGAAATGGGGATTTTATGGGATTCGAAACTGAGATCAGGTTTTTATACCAAACATAGGAAAAATAGCTAATCCTTCCTACCTAAAGCTTAAGCTTTCAATACGGGACGCTTGATCTGTCACACTTAATCCTCGTTCAAAGCTCACACCAAGTCACTAGGATGTTACCACTTATGCACCACCCAAGTCATTCTAAATGACCCTTGGAAACAACATAGAAAGGTTACCCACAACAATAGGCCCAGGGATGGTACTTACCTTGGTTGCATCATTCTGTCTCTTTAAAGGGAAATTCATCTCGAATTGAAGCTTTTATGAGATTCGAACCTGAGATCATGTTTTGATACCAAACATAGGAAAAATAGCTAATCCTTCCTACCTAAAGCTTAAGCTTTCAATACGGTACGCTTGAACTGTCACACTTAATCCTCGTGCAAAGCTCACACCAAGTCACGAGGATGTTACCCCTTATGCACCACATAAGTAATTCTAAATGACAATTGGAAACAACATAGAAAGCTTACCCACAACAACGAGCCCAGGGATGCTACTTACCTTGGTTGCATCATTCCGTGTCTTTAAAGGGAAATTCATCTCCAACTGGGGCTTTTATGTGATTCGAACCTGAGATCATGTTTTGATACCAAACATAGGAAAAATAGCTAATCCTTCCTACCTAAAGCTTAAGCTTTCAATACGGGACGCTTGAACTGTCACACTTAATCCTCGTTCAAAGCTCTCACCAAGTCACGAGGATGTTAGCCTTTATGCACCACACAAGTCATTCAAAATGATCCTTGGAAAATACATAGAAAGGTTACCCACAACAACGAGCGTAGGGATGGTACTTACCTTGGTTGCGTCATTCCGTCTCTTTAAAGGGAAATTCATCTCGAACTGGGGCTTTTATGTGATTCGAACCTGATATCATGTTTTGATACCAAACATAGGAAAAATAGCTAATCCTTCCTACCTAAAGCTTAAGCTTTCAATACGGGACGTTTGAACTGTCACACTTAATCCTCGTTCAAAGCTCTCACTAAGTCACGAGGATATTACCCTTTATGCACCACATAAGTCATTCTAAATGATCCTTGGAAAATACATAGAAAGGTTACCCATAACAACGAGCGCAGGGATGGTACTTACCTTGGTTGCCTCATTCCGTCTCTTTAAAGGAAAATTCATCTCGAACTGGGGCTTTTATGTGATTCGAAGCTGATATCATGTTTTGATACCAAACATAGGAAAAATAGCTAATCCTTCCTACCTAAAGCTTAAGCTTTCAATACGGTACGCTTGAAATGTCACACTTAATCCTCGTGCAAAGCTCACACCAAGTCACGAGGATATTACCCCCCATGCACCACACAAGTCATTCTAAATGACCTTTGGAAACAACATGGATAGGTTACCCACAACAATAGGCACAAGGATGGTACTTACCTTGTTTGCATCATTCCGTCTGTTTAAAGGGAAATTCATCTCCAACTGGGGCTTTTATGTTATTCGAACCTGAGATCATGTTTTGATACCAAACATAGGAAAAATAGCTAATCCTTCCTACCTAAAGCTTAAGCTTTCAATACGGGACGCTTGAACTGTCACACTTAATCCTCGTTCAAAGCTCTCACCAAGTCACGAGGATGTTACCCTTTATGCACCACACAAGTCATTCTAAATGACCCTTGGAAAATACATAGAAAGGTTACCCACAACAACGAGCGTAGGGATGGTACTTACCTTGGTTGCGTCATTCCGTCTCTTTAAAGGGAAATTCATCTCGAACTGGGGCTTTTATGTGATTAAAACCTTATATCATGTTTTGATACCAAACATAAGAAAAATAGCTAATCCTTCCTACCTAAAGCTTAAGCTTTCATTACGGGACGCTTGAACTGTCACGCTTAATACTCGTTCAAAGCTCTCACCAAGTCAACAGGATGTTACCCTTTATGCACCACACAAGTCATTTTAAATGACCCTTGGAAAATACATAGAAAGGTTACCCATAACAACGAGCGTAGGGATGGTACTTACCTTGGTTGCGTCATTCCGTCTCTTTAAAGGGAAATTCATCTCGAACTGGGGCTTTTATGTGATTAAAACCTTATATCATGTTTTGATACCAAACATAAGAAAAATAGCTAATCCTTCCTACCTAAAGCTTAAGCTTTCATTACGGGACGCTTGATCTGTCACACTTAATCCTCGTTCAAAGCTCACACCAAGTCACTAGGATGTTACCACTTATGCACCACCCAAGTCATTCTAAATGACCCTTGGAAACAACATAGAAAGGTTACCCACAACAATAGGCCCAGGGATGGTACTTACCTTGGTTGCATCATTCTGTCTCTTTAAAGGGAAATTCATCTCGAACTGAAGCTTTTATGAGATTAGAACCTGAGATCATGTTTTGATACCAAACATAGGAAAAATAGCTAATCCTTCCTACCTAAAGCTTAAGCTTTCAATACGGTACGCTTGAACTGTCACACTTAATCCTCGTGCAAAGCTCACACCAAGTCACGAGGATATTACCCCCCATGCACCACACAAGTCATTCTAAATGACCTTTGGAAACAACATGGATAGGTTACCCACAACAATAGGCACAGGGATGGTACTTACCTTGTTTGCATCATTCCGTCTGTCTAAAGGGAAATTCATCTCCAACTGGGGCTTTTATGTGATTTGAACCTGAGATCATGTTTTGATACCAAACATAGGAAAAATAGCTAATCCTTCCTACCTAAAGCTTAAGCTTTCAATACGGGACGCTTGAACTGTCACACTTAATCCTCGTTCAAAGCTCTCACCAAGTCACGAGGATGTTACCCTTTATGCACCACACAAGTCATTCTAAATGACCCTTGGAAAATACATAGAAAGGTTACCCACAACAACGAGCGTAGGGATGGTACTTACCTTGGTTGCGTCATTCCGTCTCTTTAAAGGGAAATTCATCTCGAACTGGGGGTTTAATGTGATTAAAACCTGATATCATGTTTTGATACCAAACATAAGAAAAATAGCTAATCCTTCCTACCTAAAGCTTAAGCTTTTATTACGGGACGCTTGAACTGTCACGCTTAATACTCGTTCAAAGCTCTCACCAAGTCAACAGGATGTTACCCTTTATGCACCACACAAGTCATTTTAAATGACCCTTGGAAAATACATAGAAAGGTTACCCATAACAACGAGCGTAGGGATGGTACTTACCTTGGTTGCGTCATTCCGTCTCTTTAAAGGGAAATTCATCTCGAACTGGGGCTTTTATGTGATTCGAACCTGATATCATGTTTTGATACCAAACATAGGAAAAATAGCTAATCATTCCTACCTAAAGCTTAAGCTTTCAATACGGGACGCTTGAACTTTCACACTTAATCTTCGTTCAAAGCTCTCACCAAGTCACGAGGATGTTACCCTTTATGCACCACACAAGTCATTCTAAATGATCCTTGGAAAATACATAGAAAGGTTACCCACAACAACGAGCGTAGGGATGGTACTTACCTTGGTTGCGTCATTCCGTCTCTTTAAAGGGAATTTCATCTCGAAATGGGGATTTTATGGGATTCGAAACTGAGATCAGGTTTTTATACCAAACATAGGAAAAATAGCTAATCCTTCCTACCTAAAGCTTAAGCTTTCAATACGGGACGCTTGATCTGTCACACTTAATCCTCGTTCAAAGCTCACACCAAGTCACTAGGATGTTACCACTTATGCACCACCCAAGTCATTCTAAATGACCCTTGGAAACAACATAGAAAGGTTACCCACAACAATAGGCCCAGGGATGGTACTTACCTTGGTTGCATCATTCTGTCTCTTTAAAGGGAAATTCATCTCGAACTGAAGCTTTTATGAGATTCGAACCTGAGATCATGTTTTGATACCAAACATAGGAAAAATAGCTAATCCTTCCTACCTAAAGCTTAAGCTTTCTATACGGTACGCTTGAACTGTCACACTTAATACTCGTGCAAAGCTCACACCAAGTCACGAGGATGTTACCCCTTATGCACCACACAAGTAATTCTAAATGACAATTGGAAACAACATAGAAAGGATACCCACAACAACGAGCCCAGGGATGCTACTTACCTTGGTTGCATCATTCCGTGTCTTTAAAGGGAAATTCATCTCCAACTGGGGCTTTTATGTGATTCGAACCTGAGATCATGTTTTGATACCAAACATAGGAAAAATAGCTAATCCTTCCTACCTAAAGCTTAAGCTTTCAATACGGGACGCTTGAACTGTCACACTTAATCCTCGTTCAAAGCTCTCACCAAGTCACGAGGATATTACCCCCCATGCACCACACAAGTCATTCTAAATGACCTTTGGAAACAACATGGATAGGTTACCCACAACAATAGGCACAGGGATGGTACTTACCTTGTTTGCATCATTCCGTCTGTTTAAAGGGAAATTCATCTCGAACTAGGGCTTTTATGGCATTCCAACCTGAGATCATGTTTTGATACCAAACATAGGAAAAATAGCAAATCCTTCCTACCTAAAGCTTAAGCTTTCAATACGGGACGCTTGAACTGTCACACTTAATCCTCGTTCAAAGCTCTCACCAAGTCACGAGGATGTTACCCTTTATGCACCACACAAGTCATTCTAAATGACCCTTGGAAAATACATAGAAAGGTTACCCACAACAACGAGCGTAGGGATGGTACTTACCTTGGTTGCGTCATTCCGTCTCTTTAAAGGGAAATTCATCTCGAACTGGGGCTTTTATGTGATTCTAACCCGATATCATGTTTTGATACCAAACATAGGAAAAATAGCTAATCCTTCCAACCTAAAGCTTAAGCTTTCATTACGGGACGCTTGAACTGTCACGCTTAATACTCGTTCAAAGCTCTCACCAAGTCACGAGGATGTTACCCTTTATGCACCACACAAGTCATTTTAAATGACCCTTGGAAAATACATAGAAAGGTTACCCATAACAACGAGCGCAGGGATGGTACTTACCTTGGTTGCGTCATTCCGTCTCTTTAAAGGAAAATTCATCTCGAACTGGGGCTTTTATGTGATTCGAAGCTGATATCATGTTTTGATACCAAACATAGGAAAAATAGCTAATCCTTCCTACCTAAAGCTTAAGCTTTCAATACGGGACGCTTGAACTGTCACACTTAATCCTCGTTCAAAGCTCTCACCAAGTCACGAGGATGTTAGCCTTTATGCACCACACAAGTCATTCAAAATGATCCTTGGAAAATACATAGAAAGGTTACCCACAACAACGAGCGTAGGGATGGTACTTACCTTGGTTGCGTCATTCCGTCTCTTTAAAGGGAAATTCATCTCGAACTGGGGCTTTTATGTGATTCGAACCTGATATCATGTTTTGATACCAAACATAGGAAAAATAGCTAATCCTTCCTACCTAAAGCTTAAGCTTTCAATACGGGATGCTTGAACTGTCACACTTAATCCTCGTTCAAAGCTCTCACCAAGTCACGAGGATATTACCCTTTATGCACCACATAAGTCATTCTAAATGATCCTTGGAAAATACATAGAAAGGTTACCCACAACAACGAGCGTAGGGATGGTACTTACCTTGGTTGCATCATTCTGTCTCTTTAAAGGGAAATTCATCTCGAACTGAAGCTTTTATGAGATTAGAACCTGAGATCATGTTTTGATACCAAACATAGGAAAAATAGCTAATCCTTCCTACCTAAAGCTTAAGCTTTCAATACGGTACGCTTGAAATGTCACACTTAATCCTCGTGCAAAGCTCACACCAAGTCACGAGGATATTACCCCCCATGCACCACACAAGTCATTCTAAATGACCTTTGGAAACAACATGGATAGGTTACCCACAACAATAGGCACAGGGATGGTACTTACCTTGTTTGCATCATTCCGTCTGTTTAAAGGGAAATTCATCTCCAACTGGGGCTTTTATGTTATTCGAACCTGAGATCATGTTTTGATACCAAACATAGGAAAAATAGCTAATCCTTCCTACCTAAAGCTTAAGCTTTCAATACGGGACGCTTGAACTGTCACACTTAATCCTCGTTCAAAGCTCTCACCAAGTCACGAGGATGTTACCCTTTATGCACCACACAAGTCATTCTAAATGACCCTTGGAAAATACATAGAAAGGTTACCCACAACAACGAGCGTAGGGATGGTACTTACCTTGGTTGCGTCATTCCGTCTCTTTAAAGGGAAATTCATCTCGAACTGGGGCTTTTATGTGATTAAAACCTTATATCATGTTTTGATACCAAACATAAGAAAAATAGCTAATCCTTCCTACCTAAAGCTTAAGCTTTCATTACGGGACGCTTGAACTGTCACGCTTAATACTCGTTCAAAGCTCTCACCAAGTCAACAGGATGTTACCCTTTATGCACCACACAAGTCATTTTAAATGACCCTTGGAAAATACATAGAAAGGTTACCCATAACAACGAGCGTAGGGATGGTACTTACCTTGGTTGCGTCATTCCGTCTCTTTAAAGGGAAATTCATCTCGAACTGGGGCTTTTATGTGATTCGAACCTGATATCATGTTTTGATACCAAACATAGGAAAAATAGCTAATCCTTCCTACCTAAAGCTTAATCTTTCAATACGGGACGCTTGAACTTTCACACTTAATCCTCGTTCAAAGCTCTCACCAAGTCACGAGGATGTTACCCTTTATGCACCACACAAGTCATTCTAAATGATCCTTGGAAAATACATAGAAAGGTTACCCACAACAACGAGCGTAGGGATGGTACTTACCTTGGTTGCGTCATTCCGTCTCTTTAAAGGGAATTTCATCTCGAAATGGGGATTTTATGGGATTCGAAACTGAGATCAGGTTTTTATACCAAATATAGGAAAAATAGCTAATCCTTCCTACCTAAAGCTTAAGCTTTCAATACGGGACGCTTGATCTGTCACACTTAATCCTCGTTCAAAGCTCACACCAAGTCACTAGGATGTTACCACTTATGCACCACCCAAGTCATTCTAAATGACCCTTGGAAACAACATAGAAAGGTTACCCACAACAATAGGCCCAGGGATGGTACTTACCTTGGTTGCATCATTCTGTCTCTTTAAAGGGAAATTCATCTCGAACTGAAGCTTTTATGAGATTAGAACCTGAGATCATGTTTTGATACCAAACATAGGAAAAATAGCTAATCCTTCCTACCTAAAGCTTAAGCTTTCAATACGGTACGCTTGAACTGTCACACTTAATCCTCGTGCAAAGCTCACACCAAGTCACGAGGATATTACCCCCCATGCACCACACAAGTCATTCTAAATGACCTTTGGAAACAACATGGATAGGTTACCCACAACAATAGGCACAGGGATGGTACTTACCTTGTTTGCATCATTCCGTCTGTTTAAAGGGAAATTCATCTCCAACTGGGGCTTTTATGTGATTTGAACCTGAGATCATGTTTTGATACCAAACATAGGAAAAATAGCTAATCCTTCCTACCTAAAGCTTAAGCTTTCAATACGGGACGCTTGAACTGTCACACTTAATCCTCGTTCAAAGCTCTCACCAAGTCACGAGGATGTTACCCTTTATGCACCACACAAGTCATTCTAAATGACCCTTGGAAAATACATAGAAAGGTTACCCACAACAACGAGCGTAGGGATGGTACTTACCTTGGTTGCGTCATTCCGTCTCTTTAAAGGGAAATTCATCTCGAACTGGGGGTTTAATGTGATTAAAACCTGATATCATGTTTTGATACCAAACATAAGAAAAATAGCTAATCCTTCCTACCTAAAGCTTAAGCTTTCATTACGGGACGCTTGAACTGTCACGCTTAATACTCGTTCAAAGCTCTCACCAAGTCAACAGGATGTTACCCTTTATGCACCACACAAGTCATTTTAAATGACCCTTGGAAAATACATAGAAAGGTTACCCATAACAACGAGCGTAGGGATGGTACTTACCTTGGTTGCGTCATTCCGTCTCTTTAAAGGGAAATTCATCTCGAACTGGGGCTTTTATGTGATTCGAACCTGATATCATGTTTTGATACCAAACATAGGAAAAATAGCTAATCCTTCCTACCTAAAGCTTAAGCTTTCAATACGGGACGCTTGAACTTTCACACTTAATCTTCGTTCAAAGCTCTCACCAAGTCACGAGGATGTTACCCTTTATGCACCACACAAGTCATTCTAAATGATCCTTGGAAAATACATAGAAAGGTTACCCACAACAACGAGCGTAGGGATGGTACTTACCTTGGTTGCGTCATTCCGTCTCTTTAAAGGGAATTTCATCTCGAAATGGGGATTTTATGGGATTCGAAACTGAGATCAGGTTTTTATACCAAACATAGGAAAAATAGCTAATCCTTCCTACCTAAAGCTTAAGCTTTCAATACGGGACGCTTGATCTGTCACACTTAATCCTCGTTCAAAGCTCACACCAAGTCACTAGGATGTTACCACTTATGCACCACCCAAGTCATTCTAAATGACCCTTGGAAACAACATAGAAAGGTTACCCACAACAATAGGCCCAGGGATGGTACTTACCTTGGTTGCATCATTCTGTCTCTTTAAAGGGAAATTCATCTCGAACTGAAGCTTTTATGAGATTCGAACCTGAGATCATGTTTTGATACCAAACATAGGAAAAATAGCTAATCCTTCCTACCTAAAGCTTAAGCTTTCTATACGGTACGCTTGAACTGTCACACTTAATACTCGTGCAAAGCTCACACCAAGTCACGAGGATGTTACCCCTTATGCACCACACAAGTAATTCTAAATGACAATTGGAAACAACATAGAAAGGATACCCACAACAACGAGCCCAGGGATGCTACTTACCTTGGTTGCATCATTCCGTGTCTTTAAAGGGAAATTCATCTCCAACTGGGGCTTTTATGTGATTCGAACCTGAGATCATGTTTTGATACCAAACATAGGAAAAATAGCTAATCCTTCCTACCTAAAGCTTAAGCTTTCAATACGGGACGCTTGAACTGTCACACTTAATCCTCGTTCAAAGCTCTCACCAAGTCACGAGGATATTACCCCCCATGCACCACACAAGTCATTCTAAATGACCTTTGGAAACAACATGGATAGGTTACCCACAACAATAGGCACAGGGATGGTACTTACCTTGTTTGCATCATTCCGTCTGTTTAAAGGGAAATTCATCTCGAACTAGGGCTTTTATGGCATTCCAACCTGAGATCATGTTTTGATACCAAACATAGGAAAAATAGCAAATCCTTCCTACCTAAAGCTTAAGCTTTCAATACGGGACGCTTGAACTGTCACACTTAATCCTCGTTCAAAGCTCTCACCAAGTCACGAGGATGTTACCCTTTATGCACCACACAAGTCATTCTAAATGACCCTTGGAAAATACATAGAAAGGTTACCCACAACAACGAGCGTAGGGATGGTACTTACCTTGGTTGCGTCATTCCGTCTCTTTAAAGGGAAATTCATCTCGAACTGGGGCTTTTATGTGATTCTAACCCGATATCATGTTTTGATACCAAACATAGGAAAAATAGCTAATCCTTCCTACCTAAAGCTTAAGCTTTCATTACGGGACGCTTGAACTGTCACGCTTAATACTCGTTCAAAGCTCTCACCAAGTCACGAGGATGTTACCCTTTATGCACCACACAAGTCATTTTAAATGACCCTTGGAAAATACATAGAAAGGTTACCCATAACAACGAGCGCAGGGATGGTACTTACCTTGGTTGCGTCATTCCGTCTCTTTAAAGGAAAATTCATCTCGAACTGGGGCTTTTATGTGATTCGAAGCTGATATCATGTTTTGATACCAAACATAGGAAAAATAGCTAATCCTTCCTACCTAAAGCTTAAGCTTTCAATACGGGACGCTTGAACTGTCACACTTAATCCTCGTTCAAAGCTCTCACCAAGTCACGAGGATGTTAGCCTTTACGCACCACACAAGTCATTCTAAATGATCCTTGGAAAATACATAGAAAGGTTACCCACAACAACGAGCGTAGGGATGGTACTTACGTTGGTTGCGTCATTCCGTCTCTTTAAAGGGAAATTCATCTCGAACTGGGGCTTTTATGTGATTCGAACCTGATATCATGTTTTGATACCAAACATAGGAAAAATAGCGAATCCTTCCTACCTAAAGCTTAAGCTTTCAATACGGGACGCTTGAACTGTCACACTTAATCCTCGTTCAAAGCTCTCACCAAGTCACGAGGATGTTACCCTTTATGCACCACATAAGTCATTCTAAATGATCCTTGGAAAATACATAGAAAGGTTACCGACAACAACGAGCGTAGGGATGGTACTTACCTTGGTTGCGTCATTCCGTCTCTTTAAAGGGAATTTCATCTCGAAATGGGGATTTTATGGGATTCGAAACTGAGATCATGTTTTTATACCAAACATAGGAAAAATAGCTAATCCTTCGTACCTAAAGCTTAAGCTTTCAATACGAGACGCTTGAACTGTGACACTTAATCCTCGTTCAAAGCTCACACCAAGTCTCGAGGATGTTACACCTTATGCACCACACAAGTCATTCTAAATGACCCTTGGGAACAACATAGAAAGGTTACCTACAACAACGAGCGCAGGGATGGGACTTACCTTGGTTGCGTTATTCTGTCTCTTTAAAGGGAAATTCATCTCGAACTGGAGCTTTTATGAGATTCGAACCTGAGATCATGTTTTGATACCAAACATAGGAAAAATTGCTAATCCTTCCAACCTAATGCTTAAGCTTTCAATACGGGACGCTTGAACTGTCACACTTAATCCTCGTGCAAAGCTCACACCAAGTCACGAGGATGTTACCCCTTATGCACCACACAAGTCATTCTAAATGACAATTGGAAACAATATAGAAAGGTTACCCACAACAACGAGCCCAGGGATGCTACTTACCTTGGTTGCATCATTCCGTGTCTTTAAAGGGAAATTCATCTCCAACTGGGGCTTTTATGGGATTCGAACCTGAGATCATGTTTTGATACCAAACCTAGGAAAAATAGCTAATCCTTCCTACCTAAAGCTTAAGCTTTCAATACGGGACGCTTGAACTGTCACACTTAATCCTCGTTCAAAGCTCTCAAGAAGTCACGAGGACATTACCCCCCATGCACCACACAAGTCATTCTAAATGACCTTTGGAGACAACATAGATAGGTTACCCACAACAATAGGCACAGGGATGGTACTTACCTTGGTTGCATCATTCCGTCTCTTTAAAGGGAAATTCATCTCGAACTAGGGCTTTTATGGGATTCCAACCTGAGATCATGTTTTGATACCAAACATAGGAAAAATAGCAAATCCTTCCTACCTAAAGCTTAAGCTTTCAATACGAGACGCTTGAACTGTCACAATAAATACTCGTTCAAAGCTCACACCAAGTCACGAGGATGTTCCCCTTATACACCACACAAGTCATTCTAAATGACCCTTGGAAACAACATAGAAAGGTTACCTACAACAACGAGCCCAGGGATGGGACTTACCTTGGTTGCGTCATTCCGTCTCTTTAAAGGGAAATTAATCTCGAAATGGGGATTTTATGGGATTCGAAACTGAGATCATGTTTTGATACCAAACATAGGAAAAATAGCTAATCCTTCCTACCTAAAGCTTAAGTTTTCAATACGGGACGCTTGAACTATCGCACTTAATCCTCGTGCAAAGCTCACACCAAGTCACGAGGATGTTACCCCTTATGCACCACACAAGTCATTCTAAATGACCCTTGGAAACAACATAGAAAGGTTACCCACAACAACGAGCCCAGGGATGGTACTTACCTTGGTTGCGTTATTCCGTCTCTTTAAAGGGAAATTCATCTCGAACTAGGGCTTTTATGTGATTCAAACCTGATATCATGTTTTGATACCAAACATAGGAAAAATAGCTAATCCTTCCTACCTAAAGCTTAAGCTTTCAATACGGGACGCTTGAACTGTCACACTTAATCCTCGTTCAAAGCTCTCACCAAGTCACGAGGATGTTACCCTTTATGCACCACACAAGTCATTCTAAATGACCCTTCGAAAATACATAGAAAGGTTACCCACAACAACGAGCGTAGGGATGGTACTTACCTTGGTTGCGTCATTCCGTCTCTTTAAAGGGAAATTCATCTCGAACTGGGGCTTTTATGTGATTCAAACCCGATATCATGTTTTGATACCAAACATAGGAAAAATAGCTAATCCTTCCTACCTAAAGCTTAAGCTTTCATTACGGGACGCTTGAACTGTCACGCTTAATACTCGTTCAAAGCTCTCACCAAGTCACGAGGATGTTACCCTTTATGCACCACACAAGTCATTTTAAATGACCCTTGGAAAATACATAGAAAGGTTACCCATAACAACGAGCGCAGGGATGGTACTTACCTTGGTTGCGTCATTCCGTCTCTTTAAAGGAAAATTCTACTCGAACTGGGGCTTTTATGTGATTCGAAGCTGATATCATGTTTTGATACCAAACATAGGAAAAATAGCTAATCCTTCCTACCTAAAGCTTAAGCTTTCAATACGGGACGCTTGAACTGTCACACTTAATCCTCGTTCAAAGCTCTCACCAAGTCACGAGGATGTTAGCCTTTATGCACCACACAAGTCATTCTAAATGATCCTTGGAAAATACATAGAAAGGTAACCCACAACAACGAGCGTAGGGATGGTACTTACCTTGGTTGCGTCATTCCGTCTCTTTAAAGGGAAATTCATCTCGAACTGGGGCTTTTATGTGATTCGAACCTGATATCATGTTTTGATACCAAACATAGGAAAAATAGCTAATCCTTCCTACCTAAAGCTTAAGCTTTCAATACGGGACGCTTGAACTGTCACACTTAATCCTCGTTCAAAGCTCTCACCAAGTCACGAGGATGTTACCCTTTATGCACCACATAAGTCATTCTAAATGACCCTTGGAAAATACATAGAAAGGTTACCCACAACAACGAGCGTAGGGATGGTACTTACCTTGGTTGCGTCATTCCGTCTCTTTAAAGGGAAATTCATCTCGAAATGGGGCTTTTATGGCATTCGAACCTGAGATCAAGTTTTGATACCAACCATAGGAAAAATTGCTAATCCTTCCTACATAAAGCTTAAGATTTCAATACGGGACGCTTGAACTCTCACACTTAATCCTCGTTCGAAGCTCACACCAAGTCACGAGGATGTTACCCTTTATGCACCACACAAGTCATTCTAAATGATCCTTGGAAAATACATAGAAAGGTTACCCACAACAACGAGCGTAGGGATGCTACTTACCTTGGTTGCGTTATTCCGTCTCTTTAAAGGGAAATTCATCTTGAAATGGGGCTTTTATGGCATTCGAAACTGAGATCATGTTTTTATATCAAACATAGGAAAAATAGCTAATCCTTCCTACCTAAAGCTTAAGCTTTCAATACGAGACGCTTGAACTGTCACACTTAATCCTCGTTCAAAGCTCACACCAAGTCACTAGGATGTTACCACTTATGCACCACCCCAGTCATTCTAAATGACCCTTGGAAACAACATAGAAAGGTTACCTACAACAATAGGCCCAGGGATGGTACTTACCTTGGTTGCATCATTCTGTCTCTTTAAAGGGAAATTCATCTCGAACTGGAGCTTTTATGAGATTCGAACCTGAGATCATGTTTTGATACCAAACATAGGGAAAATAGCTAATCCTTCCTACCTAAAGCTTAAGCTTTCAATACGGGACGCTTGAACTGTCACACTTAATCCTCGTTCAAAGCTCTCACCAAGTCACGAGGATGTTACCCTTTATGCACCACACAAGTCATTCTAAATGACCCTTGGAAAATACATAGAAAGGTTACCCATAACAACGAGCGCAGGGATGGTACTTACCTTGGTTGCGTCATTCCGTCTCTTTAAAGGGAAATTCATCTCGAACTGGGGCATTTATGTGATTCGAACCTGATATCATGTTTTGATACCAAACATAATAAAAATAGCTAATCCTTCCTACCTAAAGCTTAATCTTTCAATACGGGACGCTTGAACTGTCACACTTAATCCTCGTTCAAAGCTCTCACCAAGTCACGAGGATGTTACCCTTTATGCACCACACAAGTCATTTTAAATGACAATTGGAAACAATATAGAAAGGTTACCCACAACAACGAGCCCAGGGATGCTACTTACCTTGGTTGCATCATTCCGTGTCTTTAAAGGGAAATTCATCTCCAACTGGGGCTTTTATGGGATTCGAACCTGAGATCATGTTTTGATACCAAACCTAGGAAAAATAGCTAATCCTTCCTACCTAAAGCTTAAGCTTTCAATACGGGACGCTTGAACTGTCACACTTAATCCTCGTTCAAAGCTCTCAAGAAGTCACGAGGACATTACCCCCCATGCACCACACAAGTCATTCTAAATGACCTTTGGAGACAACATAGATAGGTTACCCACAACAATAGGCACAGGGATGGTACTTACCTTGGTTGCATCATTCCGTCTCTTTAAAGGGAAATTCATCTCGAACTGGGGCTTTTATGTCATTCCAACCTGAGATCATGTTTTGATACCAAACATAGGAAAAATAGCTAATCCTTCCTACCTAAAGCTTAAGCTTTCAATACGAGACGCTTGAACTGTTACACTTAATACTCGTTCAAAGCTCTCACCAAGTCACGAGGATGTTACCCTTTATGCACCACACAAGTCATTTTAAATGACCCTTGGAAAATACATAGAAAGGTTACCCATAACAACGAGCGCAGGGATGGGACTTACCTTGGTTGCGTCATTCCGTCTCTTTAAAGGGAAATTCATCTCGAATTGGGGCTTTTATGTGATTCGAAACTGAGATCATGTTTTTATACCAAACATTGGAAAAATAGCTAATCCTTCCTACCTAAAGCTTAAGCTTTCAATACGAGACGCTTGAACTGTCACACTTAATCCTCGTTCAAAGCTCACACCAAGTCACTAGGATGTTACCACTTATGCACCACCCCAGTCATTCTAAATGACCCTTGGAAACAACATAGAAAGGTTACCTACAACAATAGGCCCAGGGATGGTACTTACCTTGGTTGCATCATTCTGTCTCTTTAAAGGGAAATTCATCTCGAACTGGAGCTTTTATGAGACTCGAACCTGAGATCATGTTTTGATACCAAACATAGGGAAAATAGCTAATCCTTCCTACCTAAAGCTTAAGCTTTCACTACGGGACGCTTGAACTGTCACACTTAATCCTCGTTCAAAGCTCTCACCAAGTCACGAGGATGTTACCCTTTATGCACCACATAAGTCATTCTAAATGACCCTTGGAAAATACATAGAAAGGTTACCCACAACAACGAGCGTAGGGATGGTACTTACCTTGGTTGCGTCATTCCGTCTCTTTAAAGGGAAATTCATCTCGAAATGGGGCTTTTATGGCATTCGAACCTGAGATCAAGTTTTGATACCAACCATAGGAAAAATTGCTAATCCTTCCTACATAAAGCTTAAGATTTCAATACGGGACGCTTGAACTCACACACTTAATCCTCGTTCGAAGCTCACACCAAGTCACGAGGATGTTACCCTTTATGCACCACACAAGTCATTCTAAATGACCCTTGGAAAATACATAGAAAGGTTACCCATAACAACGAGCGCAGGGATGGTACTTACCTTGGTTGCGTTATTCCGTCTCTTTAAAGGGAAATTCATCTCGAACTGGGGCTTTTATGTGATTCGAACCTGATATCATGTTTTGATACCAAACATAATAAAAATAGCTAATCCTTCCTACCTAAAGCTTAAGCTTTCAATACGGGACGCTTGAACTGTCACACTTAATCCTCGTTCAAAGCTCTCACCAAGTCACGAGGATGTTACCCTTTATGCACCACACAAGTCATTTTAAGTAACCCTTGGAAAATACATAGAAAGGTTACCCACAACAACGAGCGTAGGGATGGTACTTACCTTGGTTGCGTCATTCCGTCTCTTTAAAGGGAAATTAATCTCGAAATGGGGATTTTATGGGATTCGAAACTGAGATCATGTTTTTATACCAAATATAGGAAAAATGGCTAATCCTTCCTACCTAAAGCTTAAGCTTTCAATACGAGACGCTTGAACTGTCACACTTAATCCTCGTTCAAAGCTCACACCAAGTCACTAGGATGTTACCACTTATGCACCACCCAAGTCATTCTAAATGACCCTTGGAAACAACATAGAAAGGTTACCCACAACAATAGGCCCAGGGATGGTACTTACCTTGGTTGCATCATTCTGTCTCTTTAAAGGGAAATTCATCTCGAACTGGAGCTTTTATGAGATTCGAACCTGAGATCATGTTTTGATACCAAACATAGGAAAAATAGCTAATCCTTCCTACCTAAAGCTTAAGCTTTCAATACGGGACGCTTGAACTGTCACACTTAATCCTCGTGCAAAGCTCACACCAAATGACGAGGATGTTACCCCTTATGCACCACACAAGTCATTCTAAATGACAATTGGAAACAACATAGAATGGTTACCCACAACAACGAGCCCAGGGATGCTACTTACCTTGGTTGCATCATTCCGTGTCTTTAAAGGGAAATTCATCTCCAACTGGGGCTTTTATGGGATTCGAAACTGAGATCATGTTTTTATACCAAATATAGGAAAAATGGCTAATCCTTCCTACCTAAAGCTTAAGCTTTCAATACGAGACGCTTGAACTGTCACACTTAATCCTCGTGCAAAGCTCACACCAAGTCACGAGGATGTTACCCCTTATGCACCACACAAGTCATTCTAAATGACAATTGGAAACAATATAGAAAGGTTACCCACAACAACGAGCCCAGGGATGCTACTTACCTTGGTTGCATCATTCCGTGTCTTTAAAGGGAAATTCATCTCCAACTGGGGCTTTTATGGGATTCGAACCTGAGATCATGTTTTGATACCAAACATAGGAAAAATAGCTAATCCTTCCTACCTAAAGCTTAAGCTTTCAATACGGGACGCTTGAACTGTCACACTTAATCCTCGTTCAAAGCTCTCAAGAAGTCACGAGGATATTACCCCCCATGCACCACACAAGTCATTCTAAATGACCTTTGGAAACAACATGGATAGGTTACCCACAACAATAGGCACAGGGATGGTACTTACCTTGTTTGCATCATTCCGTCTGTTTAAAGGGAAATTCATCTCGAACTAGGGCTTTTATGGCATTCCAACCTGAGATCATGTTTTGATACCAAACATAGGAAAAATAGCAAATCCTTCCTACCTAAAGCTTAAGCTTTCAATACGAGACGCTTGAACTGTCACAATAAATACTCGTTCAAAGCTCACACCAAGTCACGAGGATGTTCCCCTTATACACCACACAAGTCATTCTAAATGACCCTTGGAAACAACATAGAAAGGTTACCTACAACAACGAGCCCAGGGATGGGACTTACCTTGGTTGCGTCATTCCGTCTCTTTAAAGGGAAATTAATCTCGAAATGGGGATTTTATGGGATTCGAAACTGAGATCATGTTTTGATACCAAACATAGGAAAAATAGCTAATCCTTCCTACCTAAAGCTTAAGTTTTCAATACGGGACGCTTGAACTATCGCACTTAATCCTCGTGCAAAGCTCACACCAAGTCACGAGGATGTTACCCCTTATGCACCACACAAGTCATTCTAAATGACCCTTGGAAACAACATAGAAAGGTTACCCACAACAACGAGCCCAGGGATGGTACTTACCTTGGTTGCGTTATTCCGTCTCTTTAAAGGGAAATTCATCTCGAACTAGGGCTTTTATGTGATTCAAACCTGATATCATGTTTTGATACCAAACATAGGAAAAATAGCTAATCCTTCCTACCTAAAGCTTAAGCTTTCAATACGGGACGCTTGAACTGTCACACTTAATCCTCGTTCAAAGCTCTCACCAAGTCACGAGGATGTTACCCTTTATGCACCACACAAGTCATTCTAAATGATCCTTGGAAAATACATAGAAACGTTACCCACAACAACGAGCGTAGGGATGGTACTTACCTTGGTTGCGTCATTCCGTCTCTTTAAAGGGAATTTCATCTCGAAATGGGGATTTTATGGGATTCGAAACTGAGATCAGGTTTTTATACCAAACATAGGAAAAATAGCTAATCCTTCCTACCTAAAGCTTAAGCTTTCAATACGGGACGCTTGATCTGTCACACTTAATCCTCGTTCAAAGCTCACACCAAGTCACTAGGATGTTACCACTTATGCACCACCCAAGTCATTCTAAATGACCCTTGGAAACAACATAGAAAGGTTACCCACAACAATAGGCCCAGGGATGGTACTTACCTTGGTTGCATCATTCTGTCTCTTTAAAGGGAAATTCATCTCGAACTGAAGCTTTTATGAGATTCGAACCTGAGATCATGTTTTGATACCAAACATAGGAAAAATAGCTAATCCTTCCTACCTAAAGCTTAAGCTTTCTATACGGTACGCTTGAACTGTCACACTTAATACTCGTGCAAAGCTCACACCAAGTCACGAGGATGTTACCCCTTATGCACCACACAAGTAATTCTAAATGACAATTGGAAACAACATAGAAAGGATACCCACAACAACGAGCCCAGGGATGCTACTTACCTTGGTTGCATCATTCCGTGTCTTTAAAGGGAAATTCATCTCCAACTGGGGCTTTTATGTGATTCGAACCTGAGATCATGTTTTGATACCAAACATAGGAAAAATAGCTAATCCTTCCTACCTAAAGCTTAAGCTTTCAATACGGGACGCTTGAACTGTCACACTTAATCCTCGTTCAAAGCTCTCACCAAGTCACGAGGATATTACCCCCCATGCACCACACAAGTCATTCTAAATGACCTTTGGAAACAACATGGATAGGTTACCCACAACAATAGGCACAGGGATGGTACTTACCTTGTTTGCATCATTCCGTCTGTTTAAAGGGAAATTCATCTCGAACTAGGGCTTTTATGGCATTCCAACCTGAGATCATGTTTTGATACCAAACATAGGAAAAATAGCAAATCCTTCCTACCTAAAGCTTAAGCTTTCAATACGGGACGCTTGAACTGTCACACTTAATCCTCGTTCAAAGCTCTCACCAAGTCACGAGGATGTTACCCTTTATGCACCACACAAGTCATTCTAAATGACCCTTGGAAAATACATAGAAAGGTTACCCACAACAACGAGCGTAGGGATGGTACTTACCTTGGTTGCGTCATTCCGTCTCTTTAAAGGGAAATTCATCTCGAACTGGGGCTTTTATGTGATTCTAACCCGATATCATGTTTTGATACCAAACATAGGAAAAATAGCTAATCCTTCCTACCTAAAGCTTAAGCTTTCATTACGGGACGCTTGAACTGTCACGCTTAATACTCGTTCAAAGCTCTCACCAAGTCACGAGGATGTTACCCTTTATGCACCACACAAGTCATTTTAAATGACCCTTGGAAAATACATAGAAAGGTTACCCATAACAACGAGCGCAGGGATGGTACTTACCTTGGTTGCGTCATTCCGTCTCTTTAAAGGAAAATTCATCTCGAACTGGGGCTTTTATGTGATTCGAAGCTGATATCATGTTTTGATACCAAACATAGGAAAAATAGCTAATCCTTCCTACCTAAAGCTTAAGCTTTCAATACGGGACGCTTGAACTGTCACACTTAATCCTCGTTCAAAGCTCTCACCAAGTCACGAGGATGTTAGCCTTTACGCACCACACAAGTCATTCTAAATGATCCTTGGAAAATACATAGAAAGGTTACCCACAACAACGAGCGTAGGGATGGTACTTACCTTGGTTGCGTCATTCCGTCTCTTTAAAGGGAAATTCATCTCGAACTGGGGCTTTTATGTGATTCGAACCTGATATCATGTTTTGATACCAAACATAGGAAAAATAGCGAATCCTTCCTACCTAAAGCTTAAGCTTTCAATACGGGACGCTTGAACTGTCACACTTAATCCTCGTTCAAAGCTCTCACCAAGTCACGAGGATGTTACCCTTTATGCACCACATAAGTCATTCTAAATGATCCTTGGAAAATACATAGAAAGGTTACCGACAACAACGAGCGTAGGGATGGTACTTACCTTGGTTGCGTCATTCCGTCTCTTTAAAGGGAATTTCATCTCGAAATGGGGATTTTATGGGATTCGAAACTGAGATCATGTTTTTATACCAAACATAGGAAAAATAGCTAATCCTTCGTACCTAAAGCTTAAGCTTTCAATACGAGACGCTTGAACTGTGACACTTAATCCTCGTTCAAAGCTCACACCAAGTCTCGAGGATGTTACACCTTATGCACCACACAAGTCATTCTAAATGACCCTTGGGAACAACATAGAAAGGTTACCTACAACAACGAGCGCAGGGATGGGACTTACCTTGGTTGCGTTATTCTGTCTCTTTAAAGGGAAATTCATCTCGAACTGGAGCTTTTATGAGATTCGAACCTGAGATCATGTTTTGATACCAAACATAGGAAAAATTGCTAATCCTTCCAACCTAATGCTTAAGCTTTCAATACGGGACGCTTGAACTGTTACACTTAATCCTCGTGCAAAGCTCACACCAAGTCACGAGGATGTTACCCCTTATGCACCACACAAGTCATTCTAAATGACAATTGGAAACAATATAGAAAGGTTACCCACAACAACGAGCCCAGGGATGCTACTTACCTTGGTTGCATCATTCCGTGTCTTTAAAGGGAAATTCATCTCCAACTGGGGCTTTTATGGGATTCGAACCTGAGATCATGTTTTGATACCAAACCTAGGAAAAATAGCTAATCCTTCCTACCTAAAGCTTAAGCTTTCAATACGGGACGCTTGAACTGTCACACTTAATCCTCGTTCAAAGCTCTCAAGAAGTCACGAGGACATTACCCCCCATGCACCACACAAGTCATTCTAAATGACCTTTGGAGACAACATAGATAGGTTACCCACAACAATAGGCACAGGGATGGTACTTACCTTGGTTGCATCATTCCGTCTCTTTAAAGGGAAATTCATCTCGAACTAGGGCTTTTATGGGATTCCAACCTGAGATCATGTTTTGATACCAAACATAGGAAAAATAGCAAATCCTTCCTACCTAAAGCTTAAGCTTTCAATACGAGACGCTTGAACTGTCACAATAAATACTCGTTCAAAGCTCACACCAAGTCACGAGGATGTTCCCCTTATACACCACACAAGTCATTCTAAATGACCCTTGGAAACAACATAGAAAGGTTACCTACAACAACGAGCCCAGGGATGGGACTTACCTTGGTTGCGTCATTCCGTCTCTTTAAAGGGAAATTAATCTCGAAATGGGGATTTTATGGGATTCGAAACTGAGATCATGTTTTGATACCAAACATAGGAAAAATAGCTAATCCTTCCTACCTAAAGCTTAAGTTTTCAATACGGGACGCTTGAACTATCGCACTTAATACTCGTGCAAAGCTCACACCAAGTCACGAGGATGTTACCCCTTATGCACCACACAAGTCATTCTAAATGACCCTTGGAAACAACATAGAAAGGTTACCCACAACAACGAGCCCAGGGATGGTACTTACCTTGGTTGCGTTATTCCGTCTCTTTAAAGGGAAATTCATCTCGAACTAGGGCTTTTATGTGATTCAAACCTGATATCATGTTTTGATACCAAACATAGGAAAAATAGCTAATCCTTCCTACCTAAAGCTTAAGCTTTCAATACGGGACGCTTGAACTGTCACACTTAATCCTCGTTCAAAGCTCTCACCAAGTCACGAGGATGTTACCCTTTATGCACCACACAAGTCATTCTAAATGACCCTTCGAAAATACATAGAAAGGTTACCCACAACAACGAGCGTAGGGATGGTACTTACCTTGGTTGCGTCATTCCGTCTCTTTAAAGGGAAATTCATCTCGAACTGGGGCTTTTATGTGATTCAAACCCGATATCATGTTTTGATACCAAACATAGGAAAAATAGCTAATCCTTCCTACCTAAAGCTTAAGCTTTCATTACGGGACGCTTGAACTGTCACGCTTAATACTCGTTCAAAGCTCTCACCAAGTCACGAGGATGTTACCCTTTATGCACCACACAAGTCATTTTAAATGACCCTTGGAAAATACATAGAAAGGTTACCCATAACAACGAGCGCAGGGATGGTACTTACCTTGGTTGCGTCATTCCGTCTCTTTAAAGGAAAATTCTACTCGAACTGGGGCTTTTATGTGATTCGAAGCTGATATCATGTTTTGATACCAAACATAGGAAAAATAGCTAATCCTTCCTACCTAAAGCTTAAGCTTTCAATACGGGACGCTTGAACTGTCACACTTAATCCTCGTTCAAAGCTCTCACCAAGTCACGAGGATGTTAGCCTTTATGCACCACACAAGTCATTCTAAATGATCCTTGGAAAATACATAGAAAGGTAACCCACAACAACGAGCGTAGGGATGGTACTTACCTTGGTTGCGTCATTCCGTCTCTTTAAAGGGAAATTCATCTCGAACTGGGGCTTTTATGTGATTCGAACCTGATATCATGTTTTGATACCAAACATAGGAAAAATAGCTAATCCTTCCTACCTAAAGCTTAAGCTTTCAATACGGGACGCTTGAACTGTCACACTTAATCCTCGTTCAAAGCTCTCACCAAGTCACGAGGATGTTACCCTTTATGCACCACATAAGTCATTCTAAATGACCCTTGGAAAATACATAGAAAGGTTACCCACAACAACGAGCGTAGGGATGGTACTTACCTTGGTTGCGTCATTCCGTCTCTTTAAAGGGAAATTCATCTCGAAATGGGGCTTTTATGGCATTCGAACCTGAGATCAAGTTTTGATACCAACCATAGGAAAAATTGCTAATCCTTCCTACATAAAGCTTAAGATTTCAATACGGGACGCTTGAACTCTCACACTTAATCCTCGTTCGAAGCTCACACCAAGTCACGAGGATGTTACCCTTTATGCACCACACAAGTCATTCTAAATGATCCTTGGAAAATACATAGAAAGGTTACCCACAACAACGAGCGTAGGGATGCTACTTACCTTGGTTGCGTTATTCCGTCTCTTTAAAGGGAAATTCATCTTGAAATGGGGCTTTTATGGCATTCGAAACTGAGATCATGTTTTTATATCAAACATAGGAAAAATAGCTAATCCTTCCTACCTAAAGCTTAAGCTTTCAATACGAGACGCTTGAACTGTCACACTTAATCCTCGTTCAAAGCTCACACCAAGTCACTAGGATGTTACCACTTATGCACCACCCCAGTCATTCTAAATGACCCTTGGAAACAACATAGAAAGGTTACCTACAACAATAGGCCCAGGGATGGTACTTACCTTGGTTGCATCATTCTGTCTCTTTAAAGGGAAATTCATCTCGAACTGGAGCTTTTATGAGATTCGAACCTGAGATCATGTTTTGATACCAAACATAGGGAAAATAGCTAATCCTTCCTACCTAAAGCTTAAGCTTTCAATACGGGACGCTTGAACTGTCACACTTAATCCTCGTTCAAAGCTCTCACCAAGTCACGAGGATGTTACCCTTTATGCACCACACAAGTCATTCTAAATGACCCTTGGAAAATACATAGAAAGGTTACCCATAACAACGAGCGCAGGGATGGTACTTACCTTGGTTGCGTCATTCCGTCTCTTTAAAGGGAAATTCATCTCGAACTGGGGCATTTATGTGATTCGAACCTGATATCATGTTTTGATACCAAACATAATAAAAATAGCTAATCCTTCCTACCTAAAGCTTAATCTTTCAATACGGGACGCTTGAACTGTCACACTTAATCCTCGTTCAAAGCTCTCACCAAGTCACGAGGATGTTACCCTTTATGCACCACACAAGTCATTTTAAATGACAATTGGAAACAATATAGAAAGTTACCCACAACAACGAGCCCAGGGATGCTACTTACCTTGGTTGCATCATTCCGTGTCTTTAAAGGGAAATTCATCTCCAACTGGGGCTTTTATGGGATTCGAACCTGAGATCATGTTTTGATACCAAACCTAGGAAAAATAGCTAATCCTTCCTACCTAAAGCTTAAGCTTTCAATACGGGACGCTTGAACTGTCACACTTAATCCTCGTTCAAAGCTCTCAAGAAGTCACGAGGACATTACCCCCCATGCACCACACAAGTCATTCTAAATGACCTTTGGAGACAACATAGATAGGTTACCCACAACAATAGGCACAGGGATGGTACTTACCTTGGTTGCATCATTCCGTCTCTTTAAAGGGAAATTCATCTCGAACTGGGGCTTTTATGTCATTCCAACCTGAGATCATGTTTTGATACCAAACATAGGAAAAATAGCTAATCCTTCCTACCTAAAGCTTAAGCTTTCAATACGAGACGCTTGAACTGTTACACTTAATACTCGTTCAAAGCTCTCACCAAGTCACGAGGATGTTACCCTTTATGCACCACACAAGTCATTTTAAATGACCCTTGGAAAATACATAGAAAGGTTACCCATAACAACGAGCGCAGGGATGGGACTTACCTTGGTTGCGTCATTCCGTCTCTTTAAAGGGAAATTCATCTCGAATTGGGGCTTTTATGTGATTCGAAACTGAGATCATGTTTTTATACCAAACATTGGAAAAATAGCTAATCTTTCCTACCTAAAGCTTAAGCTTTCAATACGAGACGCTTGAACTGTCACACTTAATCCTCGTTCAAAGCTCACACCAAGTCACTAGGATGTTACCACTTATGCACCACCCCAGTCATTCTAAATGACCCTTGGAAACAACATAGAAAGGTTACCTACAACAATAGGCCCAGGGATGGTACTTACCTTGGTTGCATCATTCTGTCTCTTTAAAGGGAAATTCATCTCGAACTGGAGCTTTTATGAGACTCGAACCTGAGATCATGTTTTGATACCAAACATAGGGAAAATAGCTAATCCTTCCTACCTAAAGCTTAAGCTTTCACTACGGGACGCTTGAACTGTCACACTTAATCCTCGTTCAAAGCTCTCACCAAGTCACGAGGATGTTACCCTTTATGCACCACATAAGTCATTCTAAATGACCCTTGGAAAATACATAGAAAGGTTACCCACAACAACGAGCGTAGGGATGGTACTTACCTTGGTTGCGTCATTCCGTCTCTTTAAAGGGAAATTCATCTCGAAATGGGGCTTTTATGGCATTCGAACCTGAGATCAAGTTTTGATACCAACCATAGGAAAAATTGCTAATCCTTCCTACATAAAGCTTAAGATTTCAATACGGGACGCTTGAACTCACACACTTAATCCTCGTTCGAAGCTCACACCAAGTCACGAGGATGTTACCCTTTATGCACCACACAAGTCATTCTAAATGACCCTTGGAAAATACATAGAAAGGTTACCCATAACAACGAGCGCAGGGATGGTACTTACCTTGGTTGCGTTATTCCGTCTCTTTAAAGGGAAATTCATCTCGAACTGGGGCTTTTATGTGATTCGAACCTGATATCATGTTTTGATACCAAACATAATAAAAATAGCTAATCCTTCCTACCTAAAGCTTAAGCTTTCAATACGGGACGCTTGAACTGTCACACTTAATCCTCGTTCAAAGCTCTCACCAAGTCACGAGGATGTTACCCTTTATGCACCACACAAGTCATTTTAAGTAACACTTGGAAAATACATAGAAAGGTTACCCACAACAACGAGCGTAGGGATGGTACTTACCTTGGTTGCGTCATTCCGTCTCTTTAAAGGGAAATTAATCTCGAAATGGGGATTTTATGGGATTCGAAACTGAGATCATGTTTTTATACCAAATATAGGAAAAATGGCTAATCCTTCCTACCTAAAGCTTAAGCTTTCAATACGAGACGCTTGAACTGTCACACTTAATCCTCGTTCAAAGCTCACACCAAGTCACTAGGATGTTACCACTTATGCACCACCCAAGTCATTCTAAATGACCCTTGGAAACAACATAGAAAGGTTACCCACAACAATAGGCCCAGGGATGGTACTTACCTTGGTTGCATCATTCTGTCTCTTTAAAGGGAAATTCATCTCGAACTGGAGCTTTTATGAGATTCGAACCTGAGATCATGTTTTGATACCAAACATAGGAAAAATAGCTAATCCTTCCTACCTAAAGCTTAAGCTTTCAATACGGGACGCTTGAACTGTCACACTTAATCCTCGTGCAAAGCTCACACCAAATGACGAGGATGTTACCCCTTATGCACCACACAAGTCATTCTAAATGACAATTGGAAACAACATAGAATGGTTACCCACAACAACGAGCCCAGGGATGCTACTTACCTTGGTTGCATCATTCCGTGTCTTTAAAGGGAAATTCATCTCCAACTGGGGCTTTTATGGGATTCGAAACTGAGATCATGTTTTTATACCAAATATAGGAAAAATGGCTAATCCTTCCTACCTAAAGCTTAAGCTTTCAATACGAGACGCTTGAACTGTCACACTTAATCCTCGTGCAAAGCTCACACCAAGTCACGAGGATGTTACCCCTTATGCACCACACAAGTCATTCTAAATGACAATTGGAAACAATATAGAAAGGTTACCCACAACAACGAGCCCAGGGATGCTACTTACCTTGGTTGCATCATTCCGTGTCTTTAAAGGGAAATTCATCTCCAACTGGGGCTTTTATGGGATTCGAACCTGAGATCATGTTTTGATACCAAACATAGGAAAAATAGCTAATCCTTCCTACCTAAAGCTTAAGCTTTCAATACGGGACGCTTGAACTGTCACACTTAATCCTCGTTCAAAGCTCTCAAGAAGTCACGAGGATATTACCCCCCATGCACCACACAAGTCATTCTAAATGACCTTTGGAGACAACATAGATAGGTTACCCACAACAATAGGCACAGGGATGGTACTTACCTTGGTTGCATCATTCCGTCTCCTTAAAGGGAAATTCATCTCGAACTAGGGCTTTTATGGGATTCCAACCTGAGATCATGTTTTGATACCAAACATAGGAAAAATAGCAAATCCTTCCTACCTAAAGCTTAAGCTTTCAATACGAGACGCTTGAACTGTCACAATAAATACTCGTTCAAAGCTCACACCAAGTCACGAGGATGTTCCCCTTATACACCACACAAGTCATTCTAAATGACCCTTCGAAACAACATAGAAAGGTTACCTACAACAACGAGCCCAGGGATGGGACTTACCTTGGTTGCGTCATTCCGTCTCTTTAAATGGAAATTAATCTCGAAATGGGGATTTTATGGGATTCGAAACTGAGATCATGTTTTGATACCAAACATAGGAAAAATAGCTAATCCTTCCTACCTAAAGCTTAAGCTTTCAATACGGGACGCTTGAACTGTCGCACTTAATCCTCGTGCAAAGCTCACACCAAGTCACGAGGATGTTACCCTTTATGCACCACACAAGTCATTCTAAATGACCCTTGGAAACAACATAGAAAGGTTACCCACAACAACGAGCCCAGGGATGGTACTTACCTTGGTTGCGTCATTCCGTCTCTTTAAAGGGAAATTCATCTCGAACTCGAACTGGGGCTTTTATGTGATTCAAACCTGATATCATGTTTTGATACCAAACATAGGAAAAATAGCTAATCCTTCCTACCTAAAGCTTAAGCTTTCAATACGGGACGCTTGAACTGTCACACTTAATCCTCGTTCAAAGCTCTCACCAAGTCACGAGGATGTTACCCTTTATGCACCACACAAGTCATTTTAAATGACCCTTGGAAAATACATAGAAAGGTTACCCATAACAACGAGCGCAGGGATGGTACTTACCTTGGTTGCGTCATTCCGTCTCTTTAAAGGGAAATTCATCTCGAACTGGTGCTTTTATGTGATTCGAACCTGAGATCATGTTTTGATACCAAACATAGGGAAAATAGCTAATCCTTCCTACCTAAAGCTTAAGCTTTCAATACGGGACGCTTGAACTGTCACACTTAATCCTCGTTCAAAGCTCTCACCAAGTCACGAGGATGTTACCCTTTATGCACCACATAAGTCATTCTAAATGATCCTTGGAAAATACATAGAAAGGTTACCCACAACAACGAGCGTAGGGATGGTACTTATCTTGGTTGCGTCATTCCGTCTCTTTAAAGGGAATTTCATCTCGAAATGGAAATTTTATGGGATTCGAAACTGAGATCATGTTTTTATACCAAACATAGGAAAAATAGCTAATCCTTCGTACCTAAAGCTTAAGCTCTCAATACGAGACGCTTGAACTGTCACACTTAATCCTCGTTTAAAGCTCACACCAAGTCACTAGGATGTTACCACTTATGCACCACCCAAGTCATTCTAAATGACCCTTGGAAACAACATAGAAAGGTTACCCACAACAATAGGCCCAGAGATGGTACTTACCTTGGTTGCATCATTCTGTCTCTTTAAAGGGAAATTCATCTCGAACTGGAGCTTTTATGAGATTCGAAACTGAGATCATGTTTTGATACCAAACATAGGAAAAATAGCTAATCCTTCCTACCTAAAGCTTAAGCTTTCAATACGGGACGCTTGAACTGTCACACTTAATCCTCGTGCAAAGCTCACACCAAGTCACGAGGATGTTACCCCTTATGCACCACACAAGTCATTCTAAATGACAATTGGAAACAACATAGAAAGGTTACCCACAACAACGAGCCCAGGGATGCTACTTACCTTGGTTGCATCATTCCGTGTCTTTAAAAGGAAATTCATCTCGAACTGGGGCTTTTATGTGATTCGAACCTGATATCATGTTTTGATACCAAACATAGGAAAAATAGCTAATCCTTCCTACCTAAAGCTTAAGCTTTCAATACGAGACGTTTGAACTGTCACACTTAATCCTCGTTCAAAGCTCTCACCAAGTCACGAGGATGTTACCCTTTATGCACCACATAAGTCATTCTAAATGATCCTTGGAAAATACATAGAAAGGTTACCCACAACAACGAGCGTAGGGATGGTACTTACCTTGGTTGCGTCATTCCGTCTCTTTAAAGGGAAATTCATCTCGAAATGGGGATTTTATGGGATTCGAAACTGAGATCATGTTTTTATACCAAACATAGGAAAAATAGCTAATCCTTCCTACCTAAAGCTTAAGCTTTCAATACGAGACGCTTGAACTGTCACACTTAATCCTCGTTCAAAGCTCACACCAAGTCACTAGGATGTTACCACTTATGCACCACCCCAGTCATTCTAAAGGACCCTTGGAAACAACATAGAAAGGTTACCTACAACAATAGGCCCAAGGATGGTACTTACCTTGGTTGCATCATTCTGTCTCTTTAAATGGAAATTCATCTCGAACTGGAGCTTTTATGAGATTCGAACCTGAGATCATGTTTTGATACCAAACATAGGGAAAATAGCTAATCCTTCCTACCTAAAGCTTAAGCTTTCAATACGGGACGCTTGAACTGTCACACTTAATCCTCGTTCAAAGCTCTCACCAAGTCACGAGGATGTTACCCTTTATGCACCACACAAGTCATTCTAAATGACCCTTGGAAAATACATAGAAAGGTTACCCACAACAACGAGCGTAGGGATGGTACTTACCTTGGTTGCGTCATTCCGTCTCTTTAAAGGGAAATTCATCTCGAAATGGGGCTTTTATGGCATTCGAACCTGAGATCAAGTTTTGATACCAACCATAGGAAAAATTGCAAATCCTTCCTACATAAAGCTTAAGATTTCAATACGGGACGCTTGAACTCTCACACTTAATCCTCGTTCGAAGCTCACACCAAGTCACGAGGATGTTACCCTTTATGCACCACACCAGTCATTCTAAATGACCCTTGGAAAATACATAGAAAGGTTACCCATAACAACGAGCGAAGGGATGGTACTTACCTTGGTTGCGTTATTCCGTCTCTTTAAAGGGAAATTCATCTCGAACTGGGGCTTTTATGTGATTCGAACCTTATATCATGTTTTGATACCAAACATAATAAAAATAGCTAATCCTTCTTACCTAAAGCTTAAGTTTCAATACGAGACGCTTGAACTGTCACACTTAATCCTCGTTCAAAGCTCACACCAAGTCACTAGGATGTTACCACTTATGCACCACCCAAGTCATTCTAAATGACCCTTGGAAACAACATAGAAAGGTTACCCACAACAATAGGCCCAGGGATGGTACTTACCTTGGTTGCATCATTCTATCTCTTTAAAGGGAAATTCATCTCGAACTGGAGCTTTTATGAGATTCGAACCTGAGATCATGTTTTGATACCAAACATAGGAAAAATAGCTAATCCTTCCTACCTAAAGTTTAAGCTTTCAATACGGGACGCTTGAACTGTCACACTTAATCCTCGTGCAAAGCTCACACCAAGTCACGAGGATGTTACCCCTTATGCACCACACAAGTCATTCTAAATGACAATTGGAAACAACATAGAATGGTTACCCACAACAACGAGCCCAGGGATGCTACTTACCTTGGTTGCATCATTCCGTGTCTTTAAAGGGAAATTCATCTCCAACTGGGGCTTTTATGGGATTCGAAACTGAGATCATGTTTTTATACCAAATATAGGAAAAATGGCTAATCCTTCCTACCTAAAGCTTAAGCTTTCAATACGAGACGCTTGAACTGTCACACTTAATCCTCGTTCAAAGCTCTCACCAAGTCACGAGGATATTACCCCCCATGAACCACACAAGTCATTCTAAATGACCCTTAGAAACAACATAGAAAGGTTACCAACAACAACGAGCCCAGGGATGGGACTTACCTTGGTTGCGTCATTCCGTCTCTTTAAAGGGAAATTAATCTCGAAATGGGGATTTTATGTGATTCGAAACTGAGATCATGTTTTGATACCAAACATAGGAAAAATAGCTAATCCTTCCTACCTAAAGCTTAAGCTTTTAATACGGGACGCTTGAAATGTTACACTTAATCCTCGTGCAAAGCTCACACCAAGTCACGAGGATGTTACCCCTTATGCACCACACAAGTCATTCTAAATGACCCTTGGAAACAACATAGAAAGGTTACCCACAACAACGAGCCCAGGGATGTTACTTACCTTGGTTGCGTTATTCTGTCTCTTTAAAGGGAACTTCATCTCGAACTGGGGCTTTTATGTGATTCAAACGTGATATCATGTTTTGATTCCAAACATAGGAAAAATAGCTAATCCTTCCTACCTAAAGCTTAAGCTTTCAATACGGGACGCTTGAACTGTCACACTTAATCCTCGTTCAAAGCTCTCACCAAGTCACGAGGATGTTACCCTTTATGCACCACACAAGTCATTTTAAATGACCCTTGGAAAATACATAGAAAGGTTACCCATAACAACGAGCGCAGGGATGGTACTTACCTTGGTTGCGTCATTCCGTATCTTTAAAGGGAAATTCATCTCGAACTGGGGCTTTTATGTGATTCAAACCTGATATCATGTTTTGATACCAAACATAGGAAAAATAGCTAATCCTTCCTACCTAAAGCTTAAGCTTTCAATACGGGACGCTTGAACTGTCACACTTAATCCTCGTTCAAAGCTCTAACCAAGTCACGAGGATGTTACCCTTTATGCACCACACAAGTCATTCTAAATGATCCTTGGAAAATACATAGAAAGGTTACCCACAACAACGAGCGTAGGGATGCTACTTACCTTGGTTGCGTCATTCCGTCTCTTTAAAGGGAATTTCATCTCGAAATGGGGATTTTATGGGATTCGAAACTGAGATCATGTTTTTATACCAAACATAGTAAAAATAGCTAATCCTTCCTACCTAAAGCTTAAGCTTTCAATACGAGACGCTTGAACTGTCACACTTAATCCTCGTTCAAAGCTCACACCAAGTCCCTAGGATGTTACCACTTATGCACCACCCAAGTCATTGTAAATGACCCTTGGAAACAACATAGAAAGGTTACCCACAACAATAGGCCCAGGGATGGTACTTACCTTGGTTGCATCATTCTGTCTCTTTAAAGGGAAATTCATCTCGAACTGGAGCTTTTATGAGATTCGAACCTGAGATCATGTTTTGATACCAAACATAGGAAAAATAGCTAATCCTTCCTACCTAAAGCTTAAGCTTTCAATACGGGACGCTTGAACTGTCACACTTAATTCTCGTGCAAAGCTCACACCAAGTCACGAGGATGTTACCCCTAATGCACCACACAAGTCATTCTAAATGACAATTGGAAACAACATAGAAAGGTTACCCACAACAATAGGCACAGGGATGGTACTTACCTTGGTTGCATCATTCCGTCTCTTTAATGGGAAATTCATCTCGAACTAGGGCTTTTATGGGATTCCAACCTGAGATCATGTTTTGATACCAAACATAGGAAAAATAGCAAATCCTTCCTACCTAAAGCTTAAGCTTTCAATACGGGACGCTTGATCTGTCACACTTAATCCTCGTGCAAAGCTCACACCAAGTAACGAGGATGTTACCCCTTATGCACCACACAAGTCATTCTAAATGACCCTTGGAAACAACATAGAAAGGTTACCCACAACAACGAGCCCAGGGATGGTACTTACCTTGGTTGCGTTATTCCGTCTCTTTAAAGGGAAATTCATCTCGAATTGGGGCTTTTATGTGATTCAAACCTGATATCATGTTTTGATACCAAACATAGGAAAAATAGCTAATCCTTCCTACCTAAACCTTAAGCTTTCAATACGAGATGCTTGAACTGTCACACTTAATCCTCGTTCAAAGCTCTCACCAAGTCACGAGGATGTTACCCTTTATGCACCACACAAGTCATTTTAAATGACCCTTGGAAAATACATAGAAAGGTTACCCATAACAACGAGCGCAGGGATGGTACTTACCTTGGTTGCGTCATTCCGTATCTTTAAAGGGAAATTCATCTCGAACTGGGGCTTTTATGTGATTCAAACCTGATATCATGTTTTGATACCAAACATAGGAAAAATAGCTAATCCTTCCTACCTAAAGCTTAAGCTTTCAATACGGGACGCTTGAACTGTCACACTTAATCCTCGTTCAAAGCTCTCACCAAGTCACGAGGATGTTACGCTTTATGCACCACACAAGTCATTCTAAATGATCCTTGGAAAATACATAGAAAGGTTACCCACAACAACGAGCGTAGGGATGGTACTTACCTTGGTTGCGTCATTCCGTCTCTTTAAAGGGAATTTCATCTCGAAATGGGGATTTTATGGGATTCGAAACTGAGATCATGTTTTTATACCAAACATAGGAAAAATAACTAATCCTTCCTACCTAAAGCTTAAGCTTTCAATACGAGACGCTTGAACTGTCACACTTAATCCTCGTTCAAAGCTCACACCAAGTCCCTAGGATGTTACCACTTATGCACCACCCAAGTCATTGTAAATGACCCTTGGAAACAACATAGAAAGGTTACCCACAACAATAGGCCCAGGGATGGTACTTACCTTGGTTGCATCATTCTGTCTCTTTAAAGGGAAATTCATCTCGAACTAGGGCTTTTATGGGATTCCAACCTGAGATCATGTTTTGATACCAAACATAGGAAAAATAGCAAATCCTTCCTACCTAAAGCTTAAGCTTTCAATACGGGACGCTTGATCTGTCACACTTAATCCTCGTGCAAAGCTCACACCAAGTAACGAGGATGTTACCCCTTATACACCACACAAGTCATTCTAAATGACCTTTGGAAACAACATAGAAAGGTTACCTACAACAACGAGCACAGGGATGGGACTTACCTTGGTTGCGTCATTCCGTCTCTTTAAAGAGAAATTCATCTCGAAATGGGGATTTTATGGGATTCGAAACTGAGATCATGTTTTTATACAAAACATAGGAAAAATAGCTAATCCTTCCTACCTAAAGCTTAAGCTTTCAATACGAGACGCTTGAACTGTCACACTTAATCCTCGTTCAAAGCTCACACCAAGTCACTAGGATGTTACCACTTATGCACCACCCCAGTCATTCTAAATGACCCTTGGAAACAACATAGAAAGGTTACCCACAACAATAGGCCCAGGGATGGTACTTACCTTGGTTGCATCATTCTGTCTCTTTAAAGGGAAATTCATCTCGAACTGGAGCTTTTATGAGATTCGAACCTGAGATCATGTTTTGATACCAAACATAGGAAAAATAGATAATCCTTCCTACCTAAAGCTTAAGCTTTCAATACGGGACGCTTGAACTGTCACACTTAATCCTCGTTCAAAGCTCTCACCAAGTCACGAGGATGTTACCCTTTATGCACCACACAAGTCATTCTAAATGACCCTTGGAAAATACATAGAAAGGTTACCCATAACAACGAGCGTAGGGATGGTACTTACCTTGGTTGCGTCATTCCGTCTCTTGAAAGGGAAATTCATCTCGAAATGGGGCTTTTATGGCATTCGAACCTGAGATCAAGTTTTGATACCAACCATAGGAAAAATTGCTAATCCTTCCTACATAAAGCTTAAGATTTCAATACGGGACGCTTGAACTCTCACACTTAATCCTCGTTCGAAGCTCACACCAAGTCACGAGGATGTTACCCTTTATGCACCACACAAGTCATTCTAAATGACCCTTGGAAAATACAAAGAAAGGTTACGTACAACAACGAGCGTAGGGATGGTACTTACCTTGGTTGCGTCATTCCGTCTCTTTAAAGGGAAATTCATCTCGAAATGGGGCTTTTACGGGATTCGAACCTGAGATCAAGTTTGGATACCAACCATAGGAAAAATTGCTAATCCTTCCTACCTAAAGCTTAAGCTTTCAATACGAGACGCTTGAACTCTCACACTTAATCCTCGTTCGAAGCTCACATCAAGTCACTAGGATGTTACCCCTTATGCACCACCCAAGGCATTCTAAATGACCCTTGGAAACAACATAGAAAGGTTACCCACAACAATAGGCCCAGGGAGGGTACTTACCATGGTTGCATCATTCTGTCTCTTTAAAGGGAAATTCATCTCGAACTGGAGCTTTTATGAGATTCGAACCTGAGATCATGTTTTGATACCAAACATAGGAAAAATAGCTAATCCTTCCTACCTACAGCTTAAGCTTTCAATACGGGACGCTTGAACTGTCACACTTAATCCTCGTTCAAAGCTCTCACCAAGTCACGAGGATGTTACCCCTTATGCACCACACAAGTCACTCTTAATGACACTTGTAAACAACATAGAAAGGTTACCCACAACAACGATCCCAGGGATGCTACTTACCTTGGTTGCGTCATTCCGTGTCTTTAAAGGGAAATTCATCTCGAAATGGGGCTTTATGGGATTCGAACCTGAGATCATGTTTTGATACCAAACATAGGAAAAATAGCTAATCCTTCCTACCTAAAGCATAAGCTTTTAATACGGGACGCTTGAACTGTCACACTTAATCCTCGTTTAAAGCTCTCACCAAGTCACGAGGATGTTACCCCCCATGCACCACAAAAGTCATTCTAAATGACCCTTGGAAACAACATAGAAAGGTTACCCACAACAATAGGCCCAGGGATGGTACGTACCTCGGTTGTATCATTCCGTCTCTTTAAAGGGAAATTCATCTCGAACTGGGGGTTTTATGGGATTCGAACCTGAGATCATGTTTTGATACCAAACATAGGAAAAATAGCAAATCCTTCCTACCTAAAGCTTAAGCTTTCAATACGAGACGCTTGAACTGTCACACTAAATCCTCGTTCAAAGCTCACACCAAGTCACGAGGATGTTACCCCTTATACACCACACAAGTCATTCTAAATGACCCTTGGAAACAACATAGAAAGGTTACCTACAACAACGAGCCCAAGGATGGGACTTACCTTGGTTGCGTCATTCCGTCTCTTTAAAGGGAAATTCATCTCGAAATATGGATTTTATGGGATTCGAAACTGAGATCATGTTTTGATACTGAACATAGAAAAATAGCTAATCCTTCCTACCTAAAGCTTAAGCTTTCAATACGGGACGCTTGAACTGTTACACTTAATCCTCGTGCAAAGCTCACACCAAGTCACGAGGATGTTACCCCTTATGCACCACACAAGTCATTCTTAATGACACTTGGAAACAGCATAGAAAGGTTACCCACAACAACGAGCCCAGGGATGCTACTTACCTTGGTTGCATCATTCCGTGTCTTTAGAGGGAAATTCATCTCCAACTGGGGCTTTTATGGGATTCGAACCTGAGATCATGTTTTGATACCAAACATAGGAAAAATAGCTAATCCTTCCTACTTAAAGCTTAAGCTTTCAATACGGGACGCTTGAACTGTTACACTTAATCCTCGTGCAAAGCTCACACCAAGTCACGAGGATGTTACCCCTTATGCACCACACAAGTCATTCTTAATGACACTTGGAAACAGCATAGAAAGGTTACCCACAACAACGAGCCCAGGGATGCTACTTACCTTGGTTGCATCATTCCGTGTCTTTAGAGGGAAATTTATCTCGAACTAGGGCTTTTATCGGATTCCAACCTGAGATCATGTTTTGATACCAAACATAGGAAAAATAGCTAATCCTTCCTACCTAAAGCTTAAGCTTTCAATACGGGACGCTTGAACTGTCACACTTAATCCTCGTCCAAAGCTCTCACCAAGTCACGAGGATGTTACCCCTTATGCACCACACAAGTCATTCTTAATGACAGTTGGAAACAACATAGAAAGGTTACCCACAACAACGAGCCCAGGGATGCTACTTACCTTGGTTGCGTCATTCCGTGTCTTTAAAGGGAAATTCATCTCGAAATGGGGCTTTATGGGATTCGAACCTGAGATCATGTTTTGATACCAAACATAGGAAAAATAGCTAATCCTTCCTACCTAAAGCTTAAGCTTTCAATACGGGACGCTTGAACTGTCACACTTAATCCTCGTTCAAAGCTCTCACCAAGTCACGAGGATGTTACCCTTTATGCACCACACAAGTCATTCTAAATGACCCTTGGAAAATACATAGAAAGGTTACCCATAACAACGAGCGTAGGGATGGTACTTACCTTGGTTGCGTCATTCCGTCTCTTGAAAGGGAAATTCATCTCGAAATGGGGCTTTTACGGCATTCGAACCTGAGATCAAGTTTTGATACAAACCATAGGAAAAATTGCTAATCCTTCCTACATAAAGCTTAAGATTTCAATACGGGACGCTTGAACTCTCACACTTAATCCTCGTTCGAAGCTCACACCAAGTCACGAGGATGTTACCCCTTATGCACCACCCAAGGCATTCTAAATGACCCTTGGAAACAACATGGAAAGGTTACCCACAACAATAGGCCCAGGGATGGTACTTACCTTGGTTGCATCATTCTGTCTCTTTAAAGGGAAATTCATCTCGAACTGGAGCTTTTATGAGATTCGAACCTGAGATCATGTTTTGATACCAAACATAGGAAAAATAGCTAATCCTTCCTACCTAAAGCTTAAGCTTTCAATACGGGACGCTTGAACTGTCACACTTAATCCTCGTTCAAAGCTCTCACCAAGTCACGAGGATGTTACCCTTTATGCACCACACAAGTCATTCTAAGTGACCCTTGGAAAATACATAGAAAGGTTACGTACAACAACGAGCGTAGGGATGGTACTCACCTTGGTTGCGTCATTCCGTCTCTTTAAAGGGAAATTCATCTCGAAATGGGGCTTTTACGGGATTCGAACCTGAGATCAAGTTTGGATACCAACCATAGGAAAAATTGCTAATCCTTCCTACCTAAAGCTTAAGCTTTCAATACGAGACGCTTGAACTCTCACACTTAATCCTCGTTCGAAGCTCACACCAAGTCATTAGGATGTTACCCCTTATGCACCACCCAAGGCATTCTAAATGACCCTTGGAAACAACATAGAAAGGTTACCCACAACAATAGGCCCAGGGATGGTACTTACCTTGGTTGCATCATTCTGTCTCTTTAAAGGGAAATTCATCTCGAAATGGGCCTTTTACGGGATTCGAACCTGAGATCATGTTTTGATACCAAACATAGGAAAAATAGCTAATCCTTCCTACCTACAGCTTAAGCTTTCAATACGGGACGCTTGAACTGTCACACTTAATCCTCGTTCAAAGCTCTCACCAAGTCACGAGGATGTTACCCCTTATGCACCACACAAGTCATTCTTAATGACACTTGGAAACAACATAGAAAGGTTACCCACACTAATAGGCCCAGGGAGGGTACTTACCTTGGTTGCATCATTCTATCTCTTTAAACAGAAATTCATCTCGAACTGGAGCTTTTACGAGATTCGAACCTGAGATCATGTTGTGATACCAAACATAGGAAAAATAGCTAATCCTTCCTACCTACAGCTTAAGCTTTCAATACGGGACGCTTGAACTGTCACACTTAATCCTCGTCCAAAGCTCTCACCAAGTCACGAGGATGTTACCCCTTATGCACCACACAAGTCATTCTTAATGACACTTGGAAACAACATAGAAAGGTTACCCACAACAACGAGCCCAGGGATGCTACTTACCTTGGTTGCGTCATTCCGTGTCTTTAAAGGGAAATTCATCTCGAAATGGGGCTTTATGGGATTCGAACCTGAGATCATGTTTTGATACCAAACATAGGAAAAATAGCTAATCCTTCCTACCTAAAGCATAAGCTTTTAATACGGGACGCTTGAACTGTCACACTTAATCCTCGTTTAAAGCTCTCACCAAGTCACGAGGATGTTACCCCCCATGCACCACAAAAGTCATTCTAAATGACCCTTGGAAACAACATAGAAAGGTTACCCACAACAATAGGCCCAGGGATGGTACGTACCTCGGTTGTATCATTCCGTCTCTTTATAGGGAAATTCATCTCGAACTGGGGGTTTTATGGGATTCGAACCTGAGATCATGTTTTGATACCAAACATAGGAAAAATAGCAAATCCGTCCTACCTAAAGCTTAAGCTTTCAATACGAGACGCTTGAACTGTCACACTAAATCCTCGTTCAAAGCTCACACCAAGTCACGAGGATTTACCCCTTATACACCACACAAGTCATTCTAAATGACCCTTGGAAACAACATAGAAAGGTTACCTACAACAACGAGCCCAGGGATGGGACTTACCTTGGTTGCGTCATTCCGTCTCTTTAAAGGGAAATTCATCTCGAAATGGGGATTTTATGGGATTCGAAACTGAGATCATGTTTTGATACTGAACATAGAAAAATAGCTAATCCTTCCTACCTAAAGCTTAAGCTTTCAATACGGGACGCTTGAACTGTTACACTTAATCCTCGTGCAAAGCTCACATCATGTAACGAGGATGTTACCCCTTATGCACCACACAAGTCATTCTTAATGACACTTGGAAACAGCATAGAAAGGTTATCCACAACAACGAGCCCAGGGATGCTACTTACCTTGGTTGCATCATTCCGTCTCTTTAGAGGGAAATTCATCTCCAACTGGGGCTTTTATGGGATTCGAACCTGAGATCATGTTTTGATACCAAACATAGGAAAAATAGCTAATCCTTCCTACCTAAAGCTTAAGCTTTCAATACGGGACGCTTGAACTGTCACACTTAATCCTCGTTCAAACCTCACACCAAGTCACGAGGATGTTACCCCTTATGCACCACACAAGTTATTCTTAATGACACTTGGAAACAGCATAGAAAGGTTATCCACAACAACGAGCCCAGGGATGCTACTTACCTTGGTTGCATCATTCCGTCTCTTTAGAGGGAAATTCATCTCCAACTGGGGCTTTTATGGGATTCGAACCTGAGATCATGTTTTGATACCAAACATAGGAAAAATAGCTAATCCTTCCTACCTAAAGCTTAAGCTTTCAATACGGGACGCTTGAACTGTCACACTTAATCCTCGTTCAAACCTCACACCAAGTCACGAGGATGTTACCCCTTATGCACCACACAAGTTATTCTTAATGACACTTGGAAACAGCATAGAAAGGTTACCCACAACAACGACCCCAGGGATGCTACTTACCTTGGTTTCATCATTCCGTGTCTTTAGAGGGAAATTTATCTCGAACTAGGGCTTTTATGGGATTCGAACCTGAGATCATGTTTTGATACCAAACATAGGAAAAATAGCTAATCCTTCCTATCTAAAGCTTAAGCTTTTAATACGAGACGTTTGAACTGTCACACTTAATCCTCGTTTAAAGCTCTCAACAAGTCACGAGGATGTTACCCTTTATGCACCACACAAGTCATTCTTAATGACACTTGGAAACAACATAGAAAGGTTACCCACAACAATAGTCCCAGGGAAGGTACCTACCTCGGTTGTATCATTCTGTCTCTTTAAAAGGAAATTCATCTCGAACTGGGGGTTTTATGGGATTCGAACCTGAGATCATGTTTTGATACCAAACATAGGAAAAATAGCTAATCCTTCCTACCTAAAGCTTAAGCTTTCAATACGGGACGCTTGAACCGTCACACTTAATCCTGGTGCAAAGCTCACACTAAGTCACGAGGATGTTACCCCTTATGCACCACACAAGTCATTCTTAATGACACTTGGAAACAGCATAGAAAGGTTACCCACAACAACGAGCCCAGTAATGAGACTTACCTTGGTTGCGTCATTCCGTCTCTTTAAAGGGAAATTCATCTCGAAATGGGGATTTTATGGGATTCGAAACTGAGATCATGTTTTGATACTGAACATAGAAAAATAGCTAATCCTTCCTACCTAAAGCTTAAGCTTTCAATACGGGACGCTTGAACTGTTACACTTAATCCTCGTGCAAAGCTCACACCAAGTCACGAGGATGTTACCCCTTATGCACCACACAAGTCATTCTTAATGACACTTGGAAACAGCATAGAAAGGTTACCCACAACAACGAGCCCAGGGATGCTACTTACCTTGGTTGCATCATTCCGTGTCTTTAGAGGGAAATTCATCTCCAATTGGGGCTTTTATGGGATTCGAACCTGAGATCATGTTTTGATACCAAACATAGGAAAAATAGCTAATCCTTCCTACTTAAAGCTTAAGCTTTCAATACGGGACGCTTGAACTGTTACCCTTAATCCTCGTGCAAAGCTCACACCAAGTCACGAGGATGTTACCCCTTATGCACCACACAAGTCATTCTTAATGACACTTGGAAACAGCATAGAAAGGTTACCCACAACAACGAGCCCAGGGATGCTACTTACCTTGGTTGCATCATTCCGTGTCTTTAGAGGGAAATTTATCTCGAACTAGGGCTTTTATGGGATTCCAACCTGAGATCATGTTTTGATACCAAACATAGGAAAAATAGCTAATCCTTCCTACCTAAAGCTTAAGCTTTCAATACGGGACGCTTGAACCGTCACACTTAATCCTGGTGCAAAGCTCACACTAAGTCACGAGGATGTTACCCCTTATGCACCACACAAGTCATTCTTAATGACACTTGGAAACAACATAGAAAGGTTACCCACAACAACGAGCCCAGGGATGCTACTTACCTTGGTTGCATCATTCCGTGTCTTTAGAGGGAAATTTATCTCGAACTAGGGCTTTTATGGGATTCCAACCTGAGATCATGTTTTGATACCAAACATAGGAAAAATAGCTAATCCTTCCTACCTAAAGCTTAAGCTTTCAATACGGGACGCTTGAACTGTCACACTTAATCCTCGTCCAAAGCTCTCACCAAGTCACGAGGATGTTACCCCTTATGCACCACACAAGTCATTCTTAATGACACTTGGAAACAACATAGAAAGGTTACCCACAACAATAGGCCCAGGGATGGTACCTACCTCGGTTGTATCATTCTGTCTCTTTAAAAGGAAATTCATCTCGAACTGGGGGTTTTATGGGATTCGAACCTGAGATCATGTTTTGATACCAAACATAGGAAAAATAGCAAATCCTTCCTACCTAAAGCTTAAGCTTTCAATACGAGACGCTTGAACTGTCACACTAAATCCTCGTTCAAAGCTCACACAAAGTCACGAGGATGTTACCCCTTATACACCACACAAGTCATTCTAAATGACCCTTGGAAACAACATAGAAAGGTTACCCACAACAACGAGCCCAGGGATGGGACTTACCTTGGTTGCGTCATTCCGTCTCTTTAAAGGGAAATTAATCTCGAAATGGGGATTTTATGGGATTCGAAACTGAGATCATGTTTTGATACCAAACATAGAAAAATAGCTAATCCTTCCTACCTAAAGCTTAAGCTTTCAATACGGGACACTTGAACTGTCACACTTAATCCTCATTCAAAGCTCTCACCAAGTCACGAGGATATTACCCCCTATGCACCACACAAGTCATTCTAAATGACCCTTGGAAACAACATAGAAAGGTTACCCACAACAATAGGCACAGGGATGGTACTTACCTTGGTTGCATCATTCCGTCTCTTTAAAGGGAAATTCATCTCGAACTAGGGCTTTTATGGGATTCCAACCTGAGATCATGTTTTGATACCAAACATAGGAAAAATAGCTAATCCTTCCTACCTAAAGCTTAAGCTTTCAATACGAGACGCTTGAACTGTCACACTAAATCCTCGTTCAAAGCTCACACAAAGTCACGAGGATTTTACCCCTTATACACCACACAAGTCATTCTAAATGACCCTTGGAAACAACATAGAAAGGTTACCCACAACAACGAGCCCAGGGATGGGACTTACCTTGGTTGCGTCATTCCGTCTCTTTAAAGGGAAATTAATCTCGAAATGGGGATTTTATGGGATTCGAAACTGAGATCATGTTTTGATACCAAACATAGAAAAATAGCTAATCCTTCCTACCTAAAGCTTAAGCTTTCAATACGGGACACTTGAACTGTCACACTTAATCCTCATTCAAAGCTCTCACCAAGTCACGAGGATATTACCCCCTATGCACCACACAAGTCATTCTAAATGACCCTTGGAAACAACATAGAAAGGTTACCCACAACAATAGGCACAGGGATGGTACTTACCTTGGTTGCATCATTCCGTCTCTTTAAAGGGAAATTCATCTCGAACTAGGGCTTTTATGGGATTCCAACCTGAGATCATGTTTTGATACCAAACATAGGAAAAATAGCTAATCCTTCCTACCTAAAGCTTAAGCTTTCAATACGAGACGCTTGAACTGTCACACTAAATCCTCGTTCAAAGCTTACACCCAGTCACGAGGGTGTTACCCCTTATACACCACACAAGTTATTCTAAATTACCCTTGGAAACAACATAGAAACGTTACCCACAACAACGAGCCGAGGGATGATACTTACCATGGTTGCGTCATTCCGTCTCTTTAAAGGGAAATTCATCTCGAACTGGGGCTTTTATGGGATTCGAACCTGATATCATGTTTTGATACCAAACATAGGAAAAATAGCAAATCCTTCCTACCTAAAGCTTAAGCTTTCAATACGAGACGCTTGAACTGTCACACTAAATCCTCGTTCAAAGTTCACACCAAGTCACGAGGATGTTACCTCTTATACACCACACAAGTCATTCTAAATGACCCTTGGAAACAACATAGAAAGGTTACCTACAACAACGAGCCCAGGGATGGGACTTACCTTGGTTGCGTCATTCCGTCTCTTTAATGGGAAATTAATCTCGAAATGGGGATTTTATGGGATTCGAAACTGAGATCATGTTTTGATACCAAACATAGAAAAATAGCTAATCCTTCCTACCTAAAGCTTAAGCTTTCAATACGGGACGCTTGAACTGTCACACTTAATCCTCGTGCAAAGCTCACACCAAGTCACGAGGATGTTACCCCTTATGCACCACACAAGTCATTCTTAATGACACTTGGAAACAGCATAGAAAGGTTACCCACAACAACGAGCCCAGGGATGCTACTTACCTTGGTTGCATCATTCCGTGTCTTTAGAGGGAAATTCATCTCCAACTGAGGCTTTTATGGGATTCGAACCTGAGATCATGTTTTGATACCAAACATAGGAAAAATAGCAAATCCTTCCTACCTAAAGCTTAAGCTTTCAATACGGGACGCTTGAACTGTTACACTTAATCCTCGTGCAAAGCTCACACGAAGTCACGAGGATGTTACCCCTTATGCACCACACAAGTCATTCTTAATGACACTTGGAAACAGCATAGAAAGGTTACCCACAACAACGAGCCCAGGGATGCTACTTACCTTGGTTGCATCATTCCGTGTCTTTAGAGGGAAATTCATCTCCAACTGGGGCTTTTATGGGATTCAAACCTGAGATCATGTTTTGATACCAAACATAGGAAAAATAGCTAATCCTTCCTACCTAAAGCTTAAGCTTTTAATACGAGACGTTTGAACTGTCACACTTAATCCTCGTTTAAAGCTCTCAACAAGTCACGAGGATGTTACCCTTTATGCACCACACAAGTCATTCTAAATGACCCTTGGAAAATACATAGAAAAGTTACCCATAACAACGAGCGTAGGGATGGTACTTACCTAGGTTGCGTCATTCCGTCTCTTGAAAGGGAAATTCATCTCGAAATGGGGCTTTTATGGCATTCGAACCTGAGATCAAGTTTTGATACCAACCATAGGAAAAATTGCTAATCCTTCCTACATAAAGCTTAAGATTTCAATACGGAACGCTTGAACTCTCACACTTAATCCTCGTTCGAAGCTCACACCAAGTCACGAGGATGTTACCCTTTATGCACCACACAAGTCATTCTAAGTGACCCTTGGAAAATACATAGAAAGGTTACGTACAACAACGAGCGTAGGGATGGTACTTACCTTGGTTGCGTCATTCCGTCTCTTTAAAGGGAAATTCATCTCGAAATGGGGCTTTTACGGGATTCGAACCTGAGATCAAGTTTGGATACCAACCATAGGAAAAATTGCTAATCCTTCCTACCTAAAGCTTAAGCTTTAAATACGAGACGCTTGAACTCTCACACTTAATCCTCGTTCGAAGCTCACACCAAGTCACTAGGATGTTACCCCTTATGCACCACCCAAGGCATTCTAAATGACCCTTGGAAACAACATAGAACGGTTACAAACAACAATAGGCCCAGGGATGGTACTTACCTTGGTTGCATCATTCCGTGTCTTTAGAGGGAAATTTATCTCGAACTAGGGCTTTTATGGGATTCCAACCTGAGATCATGTTTTGATACCAAACATAGGAAAAATAGCTAATCCTTCCTACTTAAAGCTTAAGCTTTCAATACGGGACGCTTGAACTGTCACACTTAATCCTCGTTCAAAGCTCTCACCAAGTCACGAGGATGTTACCCCTTATGCACCACACAAGTCATTCTTAATGACACTTGGAAACAACATAGAAAGGTTACCCACAACAACGAGCCCAGGGATGCTACTTACCTTGGTTGCGTCATTCCGTGTCTTTAAAGGGAAATTCATCTCGAAATTGGGCTTTATGGGATTCGAACCTGAGATCATGTTTTGATACCAAACATAGGAAAAATAGCTAATCCTTCCTACCTAAAGCATAAGCTTTTAATACGGGACGCTTGAACTGTCACACTTAATCCTCGTTTAAAGCTCTCACCAAGTCACGAGGATGTTACCCCCCATGCACCACAAAAGTCATTCTAAACAACATAGAAAGGTTACCCACAACAATAGGCCCAGGGATGGTACGTACCTCGGTTGTATCATTCTGTCTCTTTAAAGGGAAATTCATCTCGAACTGGGGGTTTTATGGGATTCGAACCTGAGATCATGTTTTGATACCAAACATAGGAAAAATAGCAAATCCGTCCTACCTAAAGCTTAAGCTTTCAATACGAGACGCTTGAACTGTCACACTAAATCCTCGTTCAAAGCTCACACCAAGTCACGAGGATGTTACCCCTTATACACCACACAAGTCATTCTAAATGACCCTTGGAAACAACATAGAAAGGTTACCTACAACAACGAGCCCAATAATGAGACTTACCTTGGTTGCGTCATTCCGTCTCTTTAAAGGGAAATTCATCTCGAAATGGGGATTTTATGGGATTCGAAACTGAGATCATGTTTTGATACTGAACATAGAAAAATAGGTAATCCTTCCTACCTAAAGCTTAAGCTTTCAATACGGGACGCTTGAACTGTTACACTTAATCCTCGTGGAAAGCTCACACCAAGTCACGAGGATGTTACCCCTTATGCACCACACAAGTCATTCTTAATGACACTTGGAAACAACATAGAAAGGTTACCCACAACAACGAGCCCAGGGATGCTACTTACCTTGGTTGCGTCATTCCGTGTCTTTAAAGGGAAATTCATCTCGAAATGGGGCTTTATGGGATTCGAACCTGAGATCATGTTTTGATACCAAACATAGGAAAAATAGCTAATCCTTCCTACCTAAAGCTTAAGCTTTCAATACGGGACGCTTGAACTATCACACTTAATCCTCGTGCAAAGCTCACACCAAGTCACGAGGATGTTACCCCTTATGCACCACACAAGTTATTCTAAATGTCCCTTGGAAACAACATAGAAAGGTTACCCACAACAACGAGCCGAGGGACGGTACTTACCTCGGTTGCGTTATTCCGTCTCTTTAAAGGGAAATTCATCTCGAACTGGCGCTTTTATGTGATTCGAACCTGATATCATGTTTTGATACCAAACATAGGAAAAATAGCTAATCCTTCCTACCTAAAGCTTAAGCTTTCAATACGGGACGCTTGAACTGTCACACTTAATCCTGGTGCAAAGCTCACACTAAGTCACGAGGATGTTACCCCTTATGCACCACACAAGTCATTCTTAATGACACTTGGAAACAACATAGAAAGGTTACCCACAACAACGAGCCCAGGGATGCTACTTACCTTGGTTGCGTCATTCCGTGTCTTTAAAGGGAAATTCATCTCGAACTGGGGCTTTAATGGGATTCGAACCTGAGATCATGTTTTGATACCAAACATAGGAAAAATAGCTAATCCTTCCTACCTAAAGCATAAGCTTTTAATACGAGACGTTTGAACTGTCACACTTAATCCTCGTTTAAAGCTCTCAACAAGTCACGAGTATGTTACCCCCCATGCACCACACAAGTCATTCTAAATGACCCTTGGAAACAACATAGAAAGGTTACCCACAACAATAGGCCCAGGGATGGTACCTACCTCGGTTGTATCATTCTGTCTCTTTAAAAGGAAATTCATCTCGAACTGGGGGTTTTATGGGATTCGAACCTGAGATCATGTTTTGATACCAAACATAGGAAAAATAGCAAATCCTTCCTACCTAAAGCTTAAGCTTTCAATACGAGACGCTTGAACTGTCACACTAAATCCTCGTTCAAAGCTCACACCAAGTCACGAGGATGTTACCCCTTATACACCACACAAGTCATTCTAAATGACCCTTGGAAACAACATAGAAAGGTTACCTACAACAACGAGCCCAGGGATGGGACTTACCTTGGTTGCGTCATTCCATCTCTTTAAAGGGAAATTAATCTCGAAATGGGGATTTTATGGGATTCGAAACTGAGATCATGTTTTGATACCAAACATAGAAAAATAGCTAATCCTTCCTACCTAAAGCTTAAGCTTTCAATACGGGACGCTTGAACTGTCACACTTAATCCTCGTGCAAAGCTCACACCAAGTCACGAGGATGTTACCCCTTATGCACCACACAAGTTATTCTAAATGACACTTGGAAACAACATAGAAAGGTTACCCACAACAACGAGCCCAGGGATGCTACTTACCTTGGTTGCATCATTCCGTGTCTTTAAAGGGAAATTCATCTCCAACTGGGGCTTTTATGGGATTCGAACCTGAGATCATGTTTTGATACCAAACATAGGAAAAATAGCTAATCCTTCCTACCTAAAGCTTAAGCTTTCAATACGGGACACTTGAACTGTCACACTTAATCCTCATTCAAAGCTCTCACCAAGTCACGAGGATATTACCCCCTATGCACCACACAAGTCATTCTAAATGACCCTTGGAAACAACATAGAAAGGTTACCCACAACAATAGGCACAGGGATGGTACTTACCTTGGTTGCATCATTCCGTCTCTTTAAAGGGAAATTCATCTCGAACTAGGGCATTTATGGGATTCCAACCTGAGATCATGTTTTGATACCAAACATAGGAAAAATAGCTAATCCTTCCTACCTAAAGCTTAAGCTTTCAATACGAGACGCTTGAACTGTCACACTAAATCCTCGTTCAAAGCTTACACCCAGTCACGAGGGTGTTACCCCTTATACACCACACAAGTTATTCTAAATTACCCTTGGAAACAACATAGAAAGGTTACCCACAACAACGAGCCGAGGGATGATACTTACCATGGTTGCGTCATTCCGTCTCTTTAAATGGAAATTCATCTCGAACTGGGGCTTTTACGGGATTCGAACCTGATATCATGTTTTGATACCAAATATAGGAAAAATAGCAAATCCTTCCTACCTAAAGCTTAAGCTTTCAATACGAGACGCTTGAACTGTCACACTAAATCGTCGTTCAAAGCTCACACAAAGTCACGAGGATGTTACCTCTTATACACCACACAAGTCATTCTAAATGACCCTTGGAAACAACATAGAAAGGTTACCTACAACAACGAGCCCAGGGATGGGACTTACCTTGGTTGCGTCATTCCGTCTCTTTAATGGGAAATTAATCTCGAAATGGGGATTTTATGGGATTCGAAACTGAGATCATGTTTTGATACCAAACATAGAAAAATAGCTAATCCTTCCTACCTAAAGCTTAAGCTTTCAATACGGGACGCTTGAACTGTCACACTTAATCCTCGTGCAAAGCTCACACCAAGTCACGAGGATGTTACCCCTTATGCACCACACCAGTCATTCTTAATGACACTTGGAAACAACATAGAAAGGTTACCCACAACAACGAGCCCAGGGATGCTACTTACCTTGGTTGCATCATTCCGTGTCTTTAGAGGGAAATTCATCTCCAACTGGGGCTTTTATGGGATTCGAACCTGAGATCATGTTTTGATACCAAACATAGGAAAAATAGCTAATCCTTCCTACCTAAAGCTTAAGCTTTCAATACGGGACGCTTGAACTGTTACACTTAATCCTCGTGCAAAGCTCACACGAAGTCACGAGGATGTTACCCCTAATGCACCACACAAGTCATTCTTAATGACACTTGGAAACAGCATAGAAAGGTTACCCATAACAACGAGCCCAGGGATGCTACTTACCTTGGTTGCATCATTCCGTGTCTTTAGAGGGAAATTTATCTCGAACTAGGGCTTTTATGGGATTACAACCTGAGATCATGTTTTGATACCAAACATAGGAAAAATAGCTAATCCTTCCTACCTAAAGCTTAAGCTTTCAATACGAGACGCTTGAACTGTCACACTAAATCCTCGTTCAAAGCTTACACCAAGTCACGAGGGTGTTACCCCTTATACACCAGACAAGTCATTCTAAATGACCCTTGGAAACAACATAGAAAGGTTACCCACAACAACGAGCCCAGGGATGCTACTTACCTTGGTTGCGTCATTCCGTGTCTTTAAAGGGAAATTCATCTCGAAATGGGGCTTTATGGGATTCGAACCTGAGATCATGTTTTGATACCAAACATAGGAAAAATAGCTAATCCTTCCTACCTAAAGCTTAAGCTTTCAATACGGGACGCTTGAACTATCACACTTAATCCTCGTGCAAAGCTCACACCAAGTCACGAGGATGTTACCCCTTATGCACCACACAAGTTATTCTAAATGTCCCTTGGAAACAACATAGAAAGGTTACCCACAACAACGAGCCGAGGGACGGTACTTACCTCGGTTGCGTTATTCCGTCTCTTTAAAGGGAAATTCATCTCGAACTGGCGCTTTTATGTGATTCGAACCTGATATCATGTTTTGATACCAAACATAGGAAAAATAGCTAATCCTTCCTACCTAAAGCTTAAGCTTTCAATACGGGACGCTTGAACTGTCACACTTAATCCTGGTGCAAAGCTCACACTAAGTCACGAGGATGTTACCCCTTATGCACCACACAAGTCATTCTTAATGACACTTGGAAACAACATAGAAAGGTTACCCACAACAACGAGCCCAGGGATGCTACTTACCTTGGTTGCGTCATTCCGTGTCTTTAGAGGGAAATTTATCTCGAAATGGAGCTTTTATGAGATTCGAACCTGAGATCATGTTTTGATACCAAACATAGGAAAAATAGCTAATCCTTCCTACCTAAAGCTTAAGCTTTCAATACGGGACGCTTGAACTGTCATACTTAATCCTCGTTCAAAGCTCTCACCAAGTCACGAGGATATTACCCCCTATACACCACACAAGTTATTCTTAATGACACTTGGAAACAGCATAGAAAGGTTACCCACAACAACGAGCCCAGGGATGCTACTTACCTTGGCTGCATCATTCCTTGTCTTTAGAGGGAAATTCATCTCCAACTGGGGCTTTTATGGGATTCGAACCTGAGATCATGTTTTGATACCAAACATAGGAAAAATAGCTAATCCTTCATACCTAAAGCTTAAGCTTTCAATACTAGACGCTTGAACTGTCACACTTAATCCTCGTTCAAAGCTCTCACCAAGTCACGAGGATGTTACCCCCCTTGCACGACACAAGTCATTCTAAATGACCCTTGGAAAATACATAGAAAGGTTACCCACAACAATGAGCGCAGAGATGGTACTTACCTTGGTTGCGTCATTCCGTCTATTTAAAGGGAAATTCATCTCGAAATGGGGCTTTTTATGGGATTACAACCTGAGATCATGTTTTGATACCAAACATAGGAAAAATAGCTAATCCTTCCTACCTAAAGCTTAAGCTTTCAATACGAGACGCTTGAACTGTCACACTAAATCCTCGTTCAAAGCTTACACCAAGTCACGAGGGTGTTACCCCTTATACACCAGACAAGTCATTCTAAATGACCCTTGGAAACAACATAGAAAGGTTACCTACAACAATGAGCCCAGGGATGGGACTTACCTTGGTTGCATCATTCCCTCTCTTTAAAGGGAAATTCATCTCGAAATGGGGATTTTATGGGATTCGAAACTGAGATCATGTTTTTATACCAAACATAGGAAAAATAGCTAATCCTTCCTACATAAAGCTTAAGCTTTCAATACGGGACGCTTGAACTGTCACACTAAATCCTCGTTCAAAGCTCACACCATGTCACGAGGATGTTACCCCTTATACACCACAAAAGTCATTCTAAATGACCCTTGGAAACAACATAGAAAGGTTACCTACAACAACGAGCCCAGGGATGGGACTTACCTTGGTTGCGTCATTCTCTCTCTTTAAAGGGAAATTAATCTCGAAATGGGGATTTTATGGGATTCGAAACTGAGATCATGTTTTGATACCAAACATAGACAAATAGCTAATCCTTCCTACCTAAAGCTTAAGCTTTCAATACGGGACGCTTGAACTGTCACACTTAATCCTCGTGCAAAGCTCACACCAAGTCACGAGGATGTTACCCCTTATACACCACACAAGTCATTCTAAATGACCCTTGGAAACAACATAGAAAGGTTACCTACAACAACGAGCCCAGGGATGGGACTTACCTTGATTGCGTCATTCCGTCTCTTTAATGGGAAATTAATCTCGAAATGGGGATTTTATGGGATTCGAAACTGAGATCATGTTTTGATACCAAACATAGAAAAATAGCTAATCCTTCCTACCTAAAGCTTAAGCTTTCAATACGGGACGCTTGAACTATCACACTTAATCCTCGTGCAAAGCTCACACCAAGTCACGAGGATGTTACCCCTTATGCACCACACAAGTCATTCTTAATGACACTTGGAAACAGCATAGAAAGGTTACCCACAACAACGAGCCCAGGGATGCTACATACCTTGGTTGCTTCATTCCGTGTCTTTAGAGGGAAATTCATCTCCAACTGGGGCTTTTATGGGATTCGAACCTGAGATCATGTTTTGATACCAAACATAGGAAAAATAGCTAATCCTTCCTACCTAAAGCTTAAGCTTTCAATACGAGACGCTTGAACTGTTACACTTAATCCTCATGCAAAGCTCACACGAAGTCACGAGGATGTTACCCCTAATGCACCACACAAGTCATTCTTAATGACACTTGGAAATAGCATAGAAAGGTTACCCACAACAACGAGCCCAGGGATGCTACTTACCTTGGTTGCATCATTCCGTGTCTTTAGAGGGAAATTTATCTCGAACTAGGGCTTTTATGGGATTACAACCTGAGATCATGTTTTGATACCAAACATAGGAAAAATAGCTAATCCTTCCTACCTAAAGCTTAAGCTTTCAATACGAGACGCTTGAACTGTCACACTAAATCCTCGTTCAAAGCTCACACCAAGTCACGAGGATGTTACCCCTTATACACCACACAAGTCATTCTAAATGACCCTTGGAAACAACATAGAAAGGTTACCTACAACAACGAGCCCAGGGATGGGACTTACCTTGGTTGCGTCATTCCGTCTCTTTAAAGGGAAATTAATCTCGAAATGGGGACTTTATGGGATTCGAAACTGAGATCATGTTTTGATACCAAACATAGAAAAATAGCTAATCCTTCCTACCTAAAGCTTAAGCTTTCAATACGGGACGCTTGAACTGTCACACTTCATCCTCGTGCAAAGCTCACACCAAGTCACGAGGATGTTACCCCTTATGCACCACACAAGTCATTCTTAATGACACTTGGAAACAGCATAGAAAGGTTACCCACAACAACGAGCCCAGTGATGCTACTTACCTTGGTTGCATCATTCCGTGTCTTTAGAGGGAAATTCATCTCCAACTGGGGCTTTTATGGGATTCGAACCTGAGATCATGTTTTGATACCAAACATAGGAAAAATAGCTAATCCTTCATACCTAAAGCTTAAGCTTTCAATACGAGACGCTTGAACTGTCACACTTAATCCACGTTCAAAGCTCTCACCAAGTCACGAGGATGTTACCCCCCTTGCACGACACAAGTCATTCTAAATGACCCTTGGAAAATACATAGAAAGGTTACCCACAACAATGAGCGCATAGATGGTACTTACCTTGGTTGCGTCATTCCGTCTATTTAAAGGGAAATTCATCTCGAAATGGGGCTTTTATGGGATTCGAACCTAAGATCATGTTTGGATACCAAACATAGGAAAAATAGCTAATCCTTCCTACCTAAAGCTTAAGCTTTAAATACGAGACGCTTGAACTGTCACACTAAATCCTCGTTCAAAGCTTACACCAAGTCACGAGGGTGTTACCCCTTATACACCACACAAGTCATTCTAAATGACCCTTGGAAACAACATAGAAAGGTTACCTACAACAACGAGCCCAGGGATGGGACTTACCTTGGTTGCATCATTCCCTCTCTTTAAAGGGAAATTCATCTCGAAATGGGGATTTTATGGGATTCGAAACTGAGATCATGTTTTTATACCAAACATAGGAAAAATAGCTAATCCTTCCTACATAAAGCTTAAGCTTTCAATACGGGACGCTTGAACTGTCACACTAAATCCTCGTTCAAAGCTCACACCATGTCACGAGGATGTTACCCCTTATACACCACACAAGTCATTCTAAATGACCCTTGGAAACAACATAGAAAGGTTACCTACAACAACGAGCCCAGGGATGGGACTTACCTTGGTTGCGTCATTCCGTCTCTTTAAAGGGAAATTAATCTCGAAATGGGGATTTTATGGGATTCGAAACTGAGATCATGTTTTGATACCAAACATAGAAAAATAGCTAATCCTTCCTACCTAAAGCTTAAGCTTTCAATACGGGACGCTTGAACTGTCACACTTAATCCTCGTGCAAAGCTCACACCAAGTCACGAGGATGTTACCCCTTATGCACCACACAAGTCATTCTTAATGACACTTGGAAACAGCATAGAAAGGTTACCCACAACAACGAGCCCAGGGATGCTACTTACCTTGGTTGCATCATTCCGTGTCTTTAGAGGGAAATTCATCTCCAACTGGGGTTTTTATGAGATTCGAACCTGAGATCATGTTTTGATACCAAACATAGGAAAAATAGCTAATCCTTCCTACCTAAAGCTTAAGCTTTCAATACGGGACGCTTGAACTGTTACACTTAATCCTCGTTCAAGGCTTACACCAAGTCACGAGGATGTTACCCCCCATGCACCACACAAGTCATTCTAAATGACCCTTGGAAACAACATAGAAAGGTTACCCACAACAATAGGCCCAGGGATGGTACTTACCTCGGTTGTATCATTCTGTCTCTTTAAAGGGAAATTCGTCTCGAACTGGGGGTTTTATGGGATTCGAACCTGAGATCATGTTTTGATACCAAACATAGGAAAAATAGCTAATCCTTCCTACCTAAAGCTTAAGCTTTCAATACGAGACGCTTGAACTGTCACACTAAATCCTCGTTCAAAGCTCACACCAAGTCACGAGGATGTTACCCCTTATACACCACACAAGTCATTCTAAATGACCCTTGGAAACAACATAGAAAGGTTACCTACAACAACGAGCCCAGGGATGGGACTTACCTTGGTTGCGTCATTCCGTCTCTTTAAAGGGAAATTAATCTCGAAATGGGGACTTTATGGGATTCGAAACTGAGATCATGTTTTGATACCAAACATAGAAAAATAGCTAATCCTTCCTACCTAAAGCTTAAGCTTTCAATACGGGACGCTTGAACTGTCACACTTCATCCTCGTGCAAAGCTCACACCAAGTCACGAGGATGTTACCCCTTATGCACCACACAAGTCATTCTTAATGACACTTGGAAACAGCATAGAAAGGTTACCCACAACAACGAGCCCAGTGATGCTACTTACCTTGGTTGCATCATTCCGTGTCTTTAGAGGGAAATTCATCTCCAACTGGGGCTTTTATGGGATTCGAACCTGAGATCATGTTTTGATACCAAACATAGGAAAAATAGCTAATCCTTCATACCTAAAGCTTAAGCTTTCAATACGAGACGCTTGAACTGTCACACTTAATCCACGTTCAAAGCTCTCACCAAGTCACGAGGATGTTACCCCCCTTGCACGACACAAGTCATTCTAAATGACCCTAGGAAAATACATAGAAAGGTTACCCACAACAATGAGCGCAGAGATGGTACTTACCTTGGTTGCGTCATTCCGTCTATTTAAAGGGAAATTCATCTCGAAATGGGGCTTTTATGGGATTCGAACCTAAGATCATGTTTGGATACCAAACATAGGAAAAATAGCTAATCCTTCCTACCTAAAGCTTAAGCTTTAAATACGAGACGCTTGAACTGTCACACTAAATCCTCGTTCAAAGCTTACACCAAGTCACGAGGGTGTTACCCCTTATACACCACACAAGTCATTCTAAATGACCCTTGGAAACAACATAGAAAGGTTACCTACAACAACGAGCCCAGGGATGGGACTTACCTTGGTTGCATCATTCCCTCTCTTTAAAGGGAAATTCATCTCGAAATGGGGATTTTATGGGATTCGAAACTGAGATCATGTTTTTATACCAAACATAGGAAAAATAGCTAATCCTTCCTACATAAAGCTTAAGCTTTCAATACGGGACGCTTGAACTGTCACACTAAATCCTCGTTCAAAGCTCACACCATGTCACGAGGATGTTACCCCTTATACACCACACAAGTCATTCTAAATGACCCTTGGAAACAACATAGAAAGGTTACCTACAACAACGAGCCCAGGGATGGGACTTACCTTGGTTGCGTCATTCCGTCTCTTTAAAGGGAAATTAATCTCGAAATGGGGATTTTATGGGATTCGAAACTGAGATCATGTTTTGATACCAAACATAGAAAAATAGCTAATCCTTCCTACCTAAAGCTTAAGCTTTCAATACGGGACGCTTGAACTGTCACACTTAATCCTCGTGCAAAGCTCACACCAAGTCACGAGGATGTTACCCCTTATGCACCACACAAGTCATTCTTAATGACACTTGGAAACAGCATAGAAAGGTTACCCACAACAACGAGCCCAGGGATGCTACTTACCTTGGTTGCATCATTCCGTGTCTTTAGAGGGAAATTCATCTCCAACTGGGGTTTTTATGAGATTCGAACCTGAGATCATGTTTTGATACCAAACATAGGAAAAATAGCTAATCCTTCCTACCTAAAGCTTAAGCTTTCAATACGGGACGCTTGAACTGTTACACTTAATCCTCGTTCAAGGCTTACACCAAGTCACGAGGATGTTACCCCCCATGCACCACACAAGTCATTCTAAATGACCCTTGGAAACAACATAGAAAGGTTACCCACAACAATAGGCCCAGGGATGGTACTTACCTCGGTTGTATCATTCTGTCTCTTTAAAGGGAAATTCGTCTCGAACTGGGGGTTTTATGGGATTCGAACCTGAGATCATGTTTTGATACCAAACATAGGAAAAATAGCTAATCCTTCCTACCTAAAGCTTAAGCTTTCAATACGAGACGCTTGAACTGTCACACTAAATCCTCGTTCAAAGCTCACACCAAGTCACGAGGATGTTACCCCTTATACACCACACAAGTCATTCTAAATGACCCTTGGAAACAACATAGAAAGGTTACCTACAACAACGAGCCCAGGGATGGGACTTACCTTGGTTGCGTCATTCCGTCTCTTTAAAGGGAAATTAATCTCGAAATGGGGACTTTATGGGATTCGAAACTGAGATCATGTTTTGATACCAAACATAGAAAAATAGCTAATCCTTCCTACCTAAAGCTTAAGCTTTCAATACGGGACGCTTGAACTGTCACACTTCATCCTCGTGCAAAGCTCACAGCAAGTCACGAGGATGTTACCCCTTATGCACCACACAAGTCATTCTTAATGACACTTGGAAACAGCATAGAAAGGTTACCCACAACAACGAGCCCAGTGATGCTACTTACCTTGGTTGCATCATTCCGTGTCTTTAGAGGGAAATTCATCTCCAACTGGGGCTTTTATGGGATTCGAACCTGAGATCATGTTTTGATACCAAACATAGGAAAAATAGCTAATCCTTCATACCTAAAGCTTAAGCTTTCAATACGAGACGCTTGAACTGTCACACTTAATCCACGTTCAAAGCTCTCACCAAGTCACGAGGATGTTACCCCCCTTGCACGACACAAGTCATTCTAAATGACCCTTGGAAAATACATAGAAAGGTTACCCACAACAATGAGCGCAGAGATGGTACTTACCTTGGTTGCGTCATTCCGTCTATTTAAAGGGAAATTCATCTCGAAATGGGGCTTTTATGGGATTCGAACCTAAGATCATGTTTGGATACCAAACATAGGAAAAATAGCTAATCCTTCCTACCTAAAGCTTAAGCTTTAAATACGAGACGCTTGAACTGTCACACTAAATCCTCGTTCAAAGCTTACACCAAGTCACGAGGGTGTTACCCCTTATACACCACACAAGTCATTCTAAATGACCCTTGGAAACAACATAGAAAGGTTACCTACAACAACGAGCCCAGGGATGGGACTTACCTTGGTTGCATCATTCCCTCTCTTTAAAGGGAAATTCATCTCGAAATGGGGATTTTATGGGATTCGAAACTGAGATCATGTTTTTATACCAAACATAGGAAGAATAGCTAATCCTTCCTACATAAAGCTTAAGCTTTCAATACGGGACGCTTGAACTGTCACACTAAATCCTCGTTCAAAGCTCACACCATGTCACGAGGATGTTACCCCTTATACACCACACAAGTCATTCTAAATGACCCTTGGAAACAACATAGAAAGGTTACCGACAACAACGAGCCCAGGGATGGGACTTACCTTGGTTGCGTCATTCCGTCTCTTTAAAGGGAAATTAATCTCGAAATGGGGACTTTATGGGATTCGAAACTGAGATCATGTTTTGATACCAAACATAGAAAAATAGCTAATCCTTCCTACCTAAAGCTTAAGCTTTCAATACGGGACGCTTGAACTGTCACACTTAATCCTCGTGCAAAGCTCACACCAAGTCACGAGGATGTTACCCCTTATGCACCACAGAAGTCATTCTTAATGACACTTGGAAACAGCATAGAAAGGTTACCCACAACAACGAGCCCAGTGATGCTACTTACCTTGGTTGCATCATTCCGTGTCTTTAGAGGGAAATTCATCTCCAACTGGGGCTTTTATGGGATTCGAACCTGAGATCATGTTTTGATACCAAACATAGGAAAAATAGCTAATCCTTCCTACTTAAAGCTTAAGCTTTCAATACGGGACGCTTGAACTGTTACACTTAATCCTCGTGCAAAGCTCACACTAAGTCACGAGGATGTTACCCCTTATGCACCACACAAGTCATTCTTAATAACACTTGGAAACAGCATAGAAAAGTTACCCACAACAACGAGCCCAGGGATGCTACTTACCTTGGTTGCATCATTACGTGTCTTTAGAGGGAAATTTATCTCGAACTAGGGCTTTTATGGGATTCCAACCTGAGATCATGTTTTGATACCAAACATAGGAAAAATAGCTAATCCTTCCTACCTAAAGCTTAAGCTTTCAATACGAGATGCTTGAACTGTCACACTAAATCCTCGTTCAAAGCTTACACCAAGTCACGAGGGTGTTACCCCTTATACACCACACAAGTCATTCTAAATGACCCTTGGAAACAACATAGAAAGGTTACCTACAACAACGAGCCCAGGGATGGGACTTACCTTGGTTGCATCATTCCGTCTCTTTAAAGGGAAATTCATCTCGAAATGGGGATTTTATGGGATTCGAAACTGAGATCATGTTTTGATACCAAACATAGAAAAATAGCTAATCCTTCCTACCTAAAGCTTAAGCTTTCAATACGGGACGCTTGAACTGTCACACTTAATCCTCGTTCAAAGCTCACACCAAGTCACGAGGATGTTACCCCTTATGCACCACACAAGTTATTCTAAATGACCCTTGGAAACAACATAGAAAGGTTACCCACAACAACGAGCCCAGGGATGGTACTTACCTTGGTTGCATCATTCCGTGTCTTTAGAGGGAAATTCATCTCCAACTGGGGTTTTTATGAGATTCGAACCTGAGATCATGTTTTGATACCAAACATAGGAAAAATAGCTAATCCTTCCTACCTAAAGCTTAAGCTTTCAATACGGGACGCTTGAACTGTTACACTTAATCCTCGTTCAAGGCTTACACCAAGTCACGAGGATGTTACCCCCCATGCACCACACAAGTCATTCTAAATGACCCTTGGAAACAACATAGAAAGGTTACCCACAACAATAGGCCCAGGGATGGGACTTACCTTGGTTGCGTCATTCTGTCTCTTTAAAGGGAAATTCATCTCGAACTGGGGGTTTTATGGGATTCGAACCTGAGATCATGTTTGGATACCAAACATAGGAAAAATAGCTAATCCTTCCTACCTAAAGCTTAAGCTTTCAATACGGGACGCTTGAACTGTCACACTAAATCCTCGTTCAAAGCTCTCACCAAGTCACGAGGATATTACCCCTTATACACCACACAAGTTATTCTAAATGACCCTTGGAAACAACATAGAAAGGTTACCTACAACAACGAGCCCAGGGATGGGACTTACCTTGGTTGCGTCATTCCGTCTCTTTAAAGGGAAATTAATCTCGAAATGGGGACTTTATGGGATTCGAAACTGAGATCATGTTTTGATACCAAACATAGAAAAATAGCTAATCCTTCCTACCTAAAGCTTAAGCTTTCAATACGGGACGCTTGAACTGTCACACTTCATCCTCGTGCAAAGCTCACAGCAAGTCACGAGGATGTTACCCCTTATGCACCACACAAGTCATTCTTAATGACACTTGGAAACAGCATAGAAAGGTTACCCACAACAACGAGCCCAGTGATGCTACTTACCTTGGTTGCATCATTCCGTGTCTTTAGAGGGAAATTCATCTCCAACTGGGGCTTTTATGGGATTCGAACCTGAGATCATGTTTTGATACCAAACATAGGAAAAATAGCTAATCCTTCATACCTAAAGCTTAAGCTTTCAATACGAGACGCTTGAACTGTCACACTTAATCCACGTTCAAAGCTCTCACCAAGTCACGAGGATGTTACCCCCCTTGCACGACACAAGTCATTCTAAATGACCCTTGGAAAATACATAGAAAGGTTACCCACAACAATGAGCGCAGAGATGGTACTTACCTTGGTTGCGTCATTCCGTCTATTTAAAGGGAAATTCATCTCGAAATGGGGCTTTTATGGGATTCGAACCTAAGATCATGTTTGGATACCAAACATAGGAAAAATAGCTAATCCTTCCTACCTAAAGCTTAAGCTTTAAATACGAGACGCTTGAACTGTCACACTAAATCCTCGTTCAAAGCTTACACCAAGTCACGAGGGTGTTACCCCTTATACACCACACAAGTCATTCTAAATGACCCTTGGAAACAACATAGAAAGGTTACCTACAACAACGAGCCCAGGGATGGGACTTACCTTGGTTGCATCATTCCCTCTCTTTAAAGGGAAATTCATCTCGAAATGGGGATTTTATGGGATTCGAAACTGAGATCATGTTTTTATACCAAACATAGGAAGAATAGCTAATCCTTCCTACATAAAGCTTAAGCTTTCAATACGGGACGCTTGAACTGTCACACTAAATCCTCGTTCAAAGCTCACACCATGTCACGAGGATGTTACCCCTTATACACCACACAAGTCATTCTAAATGACCCTTGGAAACAACATAGAAAGGTTACCTACAACAACGAGCCCAGGGATGGGACTTACCTTGGTTGCGTCATTCCGTCTCTTTAAAGGGAAATTAATCTCGAAATGGGGACTTTATGGGATTCGAAACTGAGATCATGTTTTGATACCAAACATAGAAAAATAGCTAATCCTTCCTACCTAAAGCTTAAGCTTTCAATACGGGACGCTTGAACTGTCACACTTAATCCTCGTGCAAAGCTCACACCAAGTCACGAGGATGTTACCCCTTATGCACCACAGAAGTCATTCTTAATGACACTTGGAAACAGCATAGAAAGGTTACCCACAACAACGAGCCCAGTGATGCTACTTACCTTGGTTGCATCATTCCGTGTCTTTAGAGGGAAATTCATCTCCAACTGGGGCTTTTATGGGATTCGAACCTGAGATCATGTTTTGATACCAAACATAGGAAAAATAGCTAATCCTTCCTACCTAAAGCTTAAGCTTTCAATACGGGACGCTTGAACTGTTACACTTAATCCTCGTGCAAAGCTCACACTAAGTCACGAGGATGTTACCCCTTATGCACCACACAAGTCATTCTTAATAACACTTGGAAACAGCATAGAAAAGTTACCCACAACAACGAGCCCAGGGATGCTACTTACCTTGGTTGCATCATTACGTGTCTTTAGAGGGAAATTTATCTCGAACTAGGGCTTTTATGGGATTCCAACCTGAGATCATGTTTTGATACCAAACATAGGAAAAATAGCTAATCCTTCCTACCTAAAGCTTAAGCTTTCAATACGAGATGCTTGAACTGTCACACTAAATCCTCGTTCAAAGCTTACACCAAGTCACGAGGGTGTTACCCCTTATACACCACACAAGTCATTCTAAATGACCCTTGGAAACAACATAGAAAGGTTACCTACAACAACGAGCCCAGGGATGGGACTTACCTTGGTTGCATCATTCCGTCTCTTTAAAGGGAAATTCATCTCGAAATGGGGATTTTATGGGATTCGAAACTGAGATCATGTTTTTATACCAAACATAGGAAAAATAGCTAATCCTTCCTACATAAAGCTTAAGCTTTCAATACGGGACGCTTGAACTGTCACACTTAATCCTCGTTCAAAGCTCACACCAAGTCACGAGGATGTTACCCCTTATGCACCACACAAGTTATTCTAAATGACCCTTGGAAACAACATAGAAAGGTTACCCACAACAACGAGTCGAGGGATGGTACTTACCTCGGTTGCGTTATTCCGTCTCTTTAAAGGGAAATTCATCTCGAACTGGGGCTTTTATGTGATTCTAACCTGATATCATGTTTTGATACCAAACATAGGAAAAATAGCTAATCCTTCCTACCTAAAGCTTAAGCTTTCAATACGGGACGCTTGAACTGTCACACTTAATCCTCGTTCAAAGCTCTCACCAAGTCACGAGGATGTTACCCTTTATGCACCACACAAGTCATTCTAAATGACCCTTGGAAAATACATAGAAAGGTTACCCACAACAACGATCCCAGGGATGGGACTTACCTTGGTTGCGTCATTCTGTCTCTTTAAAGGGAAATTCATCTCGAAATGGGGCTTTTACGGGATTCGAACCTGAGATCATGTTTGGATACCAAACATAGGAAAAATAGCTAATCCTTCCTACCTAAAGCTTAAACTTTCAATACGGGACGCTTGAACTGTCACACTTAATCCTCGTTCAAAGCTCTCACCAAGTCACGAGGATATTACCCCCTATACACCACACAAGTTATTCTAAATGACCCTTGGAAACAACATAGAAAGGTTACCCACAACAATAGGCACAGGGATGGTACTTCCCTTGGTTGCATCATTTCGTCTCTTTAAAGGGAAATTCATCTCGAACTAGGGCTTTTATGGGATTCCAACCTGAGATCATGTTTTGATACCAAACATAGGAAAAATAGCTAATCCTTCCTACCTAAAGCTTAAGCTTTCAATACGGGACGCTTGAACTGTCACACTTAATCCTCGTTCAAAGCTCTCACCAAGTCACGAGGATGTTACCCTTTATGCACCACACAAGTCATTCTAAATGACCCTTGGAAAATACATAGAAAGGTTACCCACAACAACGAGCGCAGGGATGGGACTTACCTTGGTTGCGTCATTCCGTCTCTTTAAAGGGAAATTCATCTCGAAATGGGGCTTTTATGGGATTCGAAACTGAGATCATGTTTTGATACCAACTATAGGAAAAATTGCTAATCCTTCCTACATAAAGCTTAAGCTTATAATACGGGACGCTTGAACTGTCACACTTAATTCTCGTTCAAAGCTCACACCAAGTCACGAGGATGTTACCCCTTATGCACCACACAAGTTATTCTAAATGACCCTTGGAAACAACATAGAAAGGTTACCTACAACAACGAGCCCAGGGATGGGACTTACCTTGGTTGCATCATTCCGTCTCTTTAAAGGGAAATTCATCTCGAAATGGGGATTTTATAGGATTCGAAACTGAGATCATGTTTTGATACCAAACATAGGAAAAATAGCTAATCCTTCCTACCTAAAGCTTAAGCTTTCAATACGAGATGCTTGAACTGTCACACTAAATCCTCGTTCAAAGCTTACACCAAGTCACGAGGGTGTTACCCCTTATACACCACACAAGTCATTCTAAATGACCCTTGGAAACAACATAGAAAGGTTACCTACAACAACGAGCCCAGGGATGGGACTTACCTTGGTTGCATCATTCCGTCTCTTTAAAGGGAAATTCATCTCGAAATGGGGATTTTATGGGATTCGAAACTGAGATCATGTTTTTATACCAAACATAGGAAAAATAGCTAATCCTTCCTACATAAAGCTTAAGCTTTCAATACGGGACGCTTGAACTGTCACACTTAATCCTCGTTCAAAGCTCACACCAAGTCACGAGGATGTTACCCCTTATGCACCACACAAGTTATTCTAAATGACCCTTGGAAACAACATAGAAAGGTTACCCACAACAACGAGTCGAGGGATGGTACTTACCTCGGTTGCGTTATTCCGTCTCTTTAAAGGGAAATTCATCTCGAACTGGGGCTTTTATGTGATTCTAACCTGATATCATGTTTTGATACCAAACATAGGAAAAATAGCTAATCCTTCCTACCTAAAGCTTAAGCTTTCAATACGGGACGCTTGAACTGTCACACTTAATCCTCGTTCAAAGCTCTCACCAAGTCACGAGGATGTTACCCTTTATGCACCACACAAGTCATTCTAAATGACCCTTGGAAAATACATAGAAAGGTTACCCACAACAACGATCCCAGGGATGGGACTTACCTTGGTTGCGTCATTCTGTCTCTTTAAAGGGAAATTCATCTCGAAATGGGGCTTTTACGGGATTCGAACCTGAGATCATGTTTGGATACCAAACATAGGAAAAATAGCTAATCCTTCCTACCTAAAGCTTAAACTTTCAATACGGGACGCTTGAACTGTCACACTTAATCCTCGTTCAAAGCTCTCACCAAGTCACGAGGATATTACCCCCTATACACCACACAAGTTATTCTAAATGACCCTTGGAAACAACATAGAAAGGTTACCCACAACAATAGGCACAGGGATGGTACTTCCCTTGGTTGCATCATTTCGTCTCTTTAAAGGGAAATTCATCTCGAACTAGGGCTTTTATGGGATTCCAACCTGAGATCATGTTTTGATACCAAACATAGGAAAAATAGCTAATCCTTCCTACCTAAAGCTTAAGCTTTCAATACGGGACGCTTGAACTGTCACACTTAATCCTCGTTCAAAGCTCTCACCAAGTCACGAGGATGTTACCCTTTATGCACCACACAAGTCATTCTAAATGACCCTTGGAAAATACATAGAAAGGTTACCCACAACAACGAGCGCAGGGATGGGACTTACCTTGGTTGCGTCATTCCGTCTCTTTAAAGGGAAATTCATCTCGAAATGGGGCTTTTATGGGATTCGAAACTGAGATCATGTTTTGATACCAACTATAGGAAAAATTGCTAATCCTTCCTACATAAAGCTTAAGCTTATAATACGGGACGCTTGAACTGTCACACTTAATTCTCGTTCAAAGCTCACACCAAGTCACGAGGATGTTACCCCTTATGCACCACACAAGTTATTCTAAATGACCCTTGGAAACAACATAGAAAGGGTACCTACAACAACGAGCCCAGGGATGGGACTTACCTTGGTTGCATCATTCCGTCTCTTTAAAGGGAAATTCATCTCGAAATGGGGATTTTATAGGATTCGAAACTGAGATCATGTTTTGATACCAAACATAGGAAAAATAGCTAATCCTTCCTACCTAAAGCTTAAGCTTTCAATACGGGACGCTTGAACTCTCACACTTAATCCTCGTTCAAAGCTCTCACCAAGTCACGAGGATGTTACCCTTTATGCACCACACAAGTCATTCTAAATGACCCTTGGAAAATACATAGAAAGGTTACCCACAACAACGAGCGCAGGGATGGGACTTACCTTGGTTGCGTCATTCCGTCTCTTTAAAGGGAAATTCATCTCGAAATGGGGATTTTATAGGATTCGAAACTGAGATCATGTTTTGATACCAAACATAGGAAAAATAGCTAATCCTTCCTACCTAAAGCTTAAGCTTTCAATACGGGACGCTTGAACTGTCACACTTAATCCTCGTTCAAAGCTCACACCAAGTCACTAGGATGTTACCACTTATGCACCACCCAAGTCATTCTAAATGACCCTTGGAAACAACATAGAAAGGTTACCCACAACAATAGGCCCAGGGATGGTACTTACCTTGGTTGCATCATTCTGTCTCTTTAAAGGGAAATTCATCTCGAACTGGAGCTTTTATGAGATTCGAACCTGAGATCATGTTTTGATACCAAACATAGGAAAAATAGCTAATCCTTCCTACCTAAAGCTTAAGCTTTCAATACGGGACGCTTGAACTGTCACACTTAATACTCGTTCAAAGCTCTCACCAAGTCACGAGGATGTTACCCCCCTTGCACGACACAAGTCATTCTAAATGACCCTTAGAAACAACATAGAAAGGTTACCTACAACAACGAGCCCAGGGATGGGACTTACCTTGGTTGCGTCATTCCGTCTCTTTAAAGGGAAATTCATCTCGAAATAGGGATTTTATAGGATTCGAAACTGAGATCATGTTTTGATACCAAACATAGGAAAAATAGCTAATCCTTCCTACCTAAAGCTTAAGCTTTCAATACGGGACGCTTGAACTGTCACACTTAATCCTCGTTCAAAGCTCTCACCAAGTCACGAGGATGTTACCCTTTATGCACCACACAAGTCATTCTAAATGACCCTTGGAAAATACATAGAAAGATTACCCACAACAACGAGCGCAGGGATGGTACTTACCTTGGTTGCGTCATTCCGTCTCTTTAAAGGGAAATTCATCTCGAAATGGGGCTTTTATGGGATTCGAACCTGAGATCATGTTTTGATACCAACTATAGGAAAAATTGCTAATCCTTCCTACATAAAGCTTAAGATTTCAATACGAGACGCTTGAACTCTCACACTTAATCCTCGTTCGAAGCTCACACCAAGTCACAAGGATGTTACCCCTTATACACCACACAAGTCATTCTAAATGACCCTTAGAAACACCATAGAATGGTTACCTACACCAACGAGCCCAGGGATGGGACTTACCTTGGTTGCATCATTCCCTCTCTTTAAAGGGAAATTCATCTCGAAATGGGGATTTTATGGGATTCGAAACTGAGATCATGTTTTTATACCAAACATAGGAAAAATAGCTAATCCTTCCTACATAAAGCTTAAGCTTATAATACGGGACGCTTGAACTGTCACACTTAATCCTCGTTCAAAGCTCACACCAAGTCACGAGGATGTTACCCCTTATGCACCACACAAGTTATTCTAAATGACCCTTGGAAACAACATAGAAAGGTTACCTACAACAACGAGCCCAGGGATGGGACTTACCTTGGTTGCATCATTCCGTCTCTTTAAAGGGAAATTCATCTCGAAATGGGGATTTTATGGGATTCGAAACTGAGATCATGTTTTTATACCAAACATAGGAAAAATAGCTAATCCTTCCTACATAAAGCTTAAGCTTTCAATACGGGACGCTTGAACTGTCACACTTAATCCTCGTTCAAAGCTCACACCAAGTCACGAGGATGTTACCCCTTATGCACCACACAAGTTATTCTAAATGACCCTTGGAAACAACATAGAAAGGTTACCCACAACAACGAGCCGAGGGATGGTACTTACCTCGGTTGCGTTATTCCGTCTCTTTAAAGGGAAATTCATCTCGAACTGGAGCTTTTTTGAGATTCGAACCTGAGATCATGTTTTGATACCAAACATAGGAAAAATAGCTAATCCTTCCTACCTAAAGCTTAAGCTTTCAATACGGGACGTTTGAACTATCACACTTAATCCTCGTTCAAAGCTCTCACCAAGTCACGAGGATGTTACCCCCCTTGCACGACACAAGTCATTCTAAATGACCCTTAGAAACAACATAGAAAGGTTACCTACAACAACGAGCCCAGGGATGGGACTTACCTTGGTTGCGTCATTCCGTCTCTTTAAAGGGAAATTCATCTCGAACTGGGGCTTTTACGGGATTCGAACCTGAGATCATGTTTGGATACCAAACATAGGAAAAATAGCTAATCCTTCCTACCTAAAGCTTAAGCTTTCAATACGAGACGCTTGAACTGTCACACTTAATCCTCGTTCAAAGCTCACACCAAGTCACTAGGATGTTACCACTTATGCACCACCCAAGTCATTCTAAATGACCCTTGGAAACAACATAGAAAGGTTACCCACAACAATAGGCCCAGGGATGGTACTTACCTTGGTTGCATCATTCTGTCTCTTTAAAGGGAAATTCATCTCGAACTGGAGCTTTTATGAGATTCGAACCTGAGATCATGTTTTGATACCAAACATAGGAAAAATAGCTAATCCTTCCTACCTAAAGCTTAAGCTTTCAATACGGGACGCTTGAACTGTCACACTTAATACTCGTTCAAAGCTCTCACCAAGTCACGAGGATGTTACCCCCCTTGCACGACACAAGTCATTCTAAATGACCCTTAGAAACAACATAGAAAGCTTACCTACAACAACGAGCCCAGGGATGGGACTTACCTTGGTTGCGTCATTCCGTCTCTTTAAAGGGAAATTCATCTCGAAATGGGGATTTTATGGGATTCGAAACTGAGATCATGTTTTGATACCAAACATAGGAAAAATAGCTAATCCTTCCTACCTAAAGCTTAAGCTTTCAATACGGGACGCTTGAACTGTCACACTTAATCCTCGTTCAAAGCTCTCACCAAGTCACGAGGATGTTACCCTTTATGCACCACACAAGTCATTCTAAATGACCCTTGGAAAATACATAGAAAGGTTACCCACAACAACGAGCGCAGGGATGGTACTTACCTTGGTTGCGTCATTCCGTCTCTTTAAAGGGAAATTCATCTCGAAATGGGGCTTTTATGGGATTCGAACCTGAGATCATGTTTTGATACCAACCATAGGAAAAATTGCTAATCCTTCCTACATAAAGCTTAAGATTTCAATACGAGACGCTTGAACTCTCACACTTAATCCTCGTTCGAAGCTCACACGAAGTCACAAGGATGTTACCCCTTATACACCACACAAGTCATTCTAAATGACCCTTGGAAACACCATAGAATGGTTACCTACAACAACGAGCCCAGGGATGGGACTTACCTTGGTTGCGTCATTCTCTCTCTTTAAAGGGAAATTCATCTCGAAATGGGGCTTTTACGGGATTCGAACCTGAGATCATGTTTGGATACCAAACATAGGAAAAATAGCTAATCCTTCCTACCTAAAGCATAAGCTTTCAATACGGGACGCTTGAACTGTCACACTTAATCGTCGTTCAAAGCTCACACCATGTCACTAGGATGTTACCCCTTATACACCACACAAGTCATTCTAAATGACCCTTGGAAACAACATAGAAAGGTTACCCACAACAACGAGCCGAGGGATGGGACTTACCTCGGTTGCGTTATTCCGTCTCTTTAAAGGGAAATTCATCTCGAACTGGGGCTTTTATGGGATTCGAAACTGAGATCATGTTTTTATACCAAACATAGGAAAAATAGCTAATCCTTCCTACATAAAGCTTAAGCTTTCAATACGGGACGCTTGAACTGTCACACTTAATCCTTGTTCAAAGCTCACACCAAGTCACGAGGATGTTACCCCTTATGCACCACACAAGTTATTCTAAATGACCCTTGGAAACAACATAGAAAGGTTACCCACAACAACGAGCCGAGGGATGGTACTTACCTCGGTTGCGTTATTCCGTCTCTTTAAAGGGAAATTCATCTCGAACTGGGGCTTTTATGTGATTCGAACCTGATATCATGTTTTGATACCAAACATAGGAAAAATAGCTAATCCTTCCTACCTAAAGCTTAAGCTTTCAATACGGGACGCTTGAACTGTCACACTTAATCCTCGTTCAAAGCTCTCAACAAGTCACGAGGATGTTACCCTTTATGCACCACACAAGTCATTCTAAATGACCCTTGGAAACAACATAGAAAGGTTACCCACAACAATAAGCACAGGGATGGTACTTACCTTGGTTGCATCATTCCGTCTCTTTAAAGGGAAATTCATCTCGAACTAGGGCTTTTATGGGATTCCAACCTGAGATCATGTTTTGATACCAAACATAGGAAAAATAGCTAATCCTTCCTACCTAAAGCTTAAGCTTTCAATACGAGACGCTTGAACTGTCACACTAAATCCTCGTTCAAAGCTTACACCAAGTCACGAGGGTGTTACCCCTTATGCACCACACAAGTTATTCTAAATGACCCTTGGAAACAACATAGAAAGGTTACCCACAACAACAAGCCGACGGATGGTACTTACCTCGGTTGCATTATTCCGTCTCTTTAAAGGGAAATTCATCTCGAACTGGGGCTTTTATGTGATTCGAACCTGATATCATGTTTTGATACCAAACATAGGAAAAATAGCTAATCCTTCCTACCTAAAGCTTAAGCTTTCAATACGGGACGCTTGAACTGGTACACTTAATCCTCGTTCAAAGCTCTCACCAAGTCACGAGGATGTTACCCTTTATGCACCACACAAGTCATTCTAAATGACCCTTGGAAAATACATAGAAAGGTTACCCACAACAACGATCCCAGGGATGGGACTTACCTTGGTTGCGTCATTCTGTCTCTTTAAAGGGAAATTCATCTCGAAATGGGGCTTTTACGGGATTCGAACCTGAGATCATGTTTGGATACCAAACATAGGAAAAATAGCTAATCCTTCCTACCTAAAGCTTAAGCTTTCAATACGATACGCTTGAACTGTCACACTTAATCCTCGTTCAAAGCTCACACCAAGTAACTAGGATGTTACCACTTATGCACCACCCAAGTCATTGTAAATGACCCTTGGAAACAACATAGAAAGGTTACCCATAACAATAGGCCCAGGGATGGTACTTACCTTGGTTGCATCATTCTGTCTCTTTAAAGGGAAATTCATCTCGAACTAGAGCTTTTATGGGATTCGAAACTGAGATCATGTTTTTATACCAAACATAGGAAAAATAGCTAATCCTTCCTACATAAAGCTTAAGCTTTCAATACGGGACGCTTGAACTGTCACACTTAATCCTTGTTCAAAGCTCACACCAAGTCACGAGGATGTTACCCCTTATGCATCACACAAGTTATTCTAAATGACCCTTGGAAACAACATAAAAAGGTTACCCACAACAACGAGCCGAGGGATGGTACTTACCTCGGTTGCGTTATTCCGTCTCTTTAAAGGGAAATTCATCTCGAACTGGGGCTTTTATGTGATTCGAACCTGATATCATGTTTTGATACCAAACATAGGAAAAATAGCTAATCCTTCCTACCTAAAGCTTAAGCTTTCAATACGGGACGCTTGAACTATCACACTTAATCCTCGTTCAAAGCTCTCAACAAGTCACGAGGATGTTACCCTTTATGCACCACACAAGTCATTCTAAATGACCCTTGGAAACAACATAGAAAGGTTACCCACAACAATAAGCACAGGGATGGTACTTAACTTGGTTGCATCATTCCGTCTCTTTAAAGGGAAATTCATCTCGAACTAGGGCTTTTATGGGATTCCAACCTGAGATCATGTTTTGATACCAAACATAGGAAAAATAGCTAATCCTTCCTACCTAAAGCTTAAGCTTTCAATACGAGACGCTTGAACTGTCACACTAAATCCTCGTTCAAAGCTTACACCAAGTCACGAGGGTGTTACCCCTTATGCACCACACAAGTTATTCTAAATGACCCTTGGAAACAACATAGAAAGGTTACCCACAACAACGAGCCGAGGGATGGTACTTACCTCGGTTGCGTTATTCCCTCTCTTTAAAGGGAAATTCATCTCGAACTGGAGCTTTTTTGAGATTCGAACCTGAGATCATGTTTTGATACCAAACATAAGAAAAATAGCTAATCCTTCCTACCTAAAGCTTAAGCTTTCAATACGGGACGTTTGAACTATCACACTTAATCCTCGTTCAAAGCTCTCACCAAGTCACGAGGATGTTACCCCCCTTGCACGACACAAGTCATTCTAAATGACCCTTAGAAACAACATAGAAAGGTTACCGACAACAACGAGCCCAGGGATGGGACTTACCTTGGTTGCGTCATTCCGTCTCTTTAAAGGGAAATTCATCTCGAGCTGGGGCTTTTACGGGATTCGAACCTGAGATCATGTTTGGATACCAAACATAGGAAAAATAGCTAATCCTTCCTACCTAAAGCTTAAGCTTTCAATACGAGACGCTTGAACTGTCACACTTAATCCTCGTTCAAAGCTCACACCAAGTAACTAGGATGTTACCACTTATGCACCACCCAAGTCATTGTAAATGACCCTTGGAAACAACATAGAAAGGTTACCCATAACAATAGGCCCAGGGATGGTACTTACCTTGGTTGCATCATTCTGTCTCTTTAAAGGGAAATTCATCTCGAACTAGAGCTTTTATGGGATTCGAAACTGAGATCATGTTTTTATACCAAACATAGGAAAAATAGCTAATCCTTCCTACATAAAGCTTAAGCTTTCAATACGGGACGCTTGAACTGTCACACTTAATCCTTGTTCAAAGCTCACACCAAGTCACGAGGATGTTACCCCTTATGCACCACACAAGTTATTCTAAATGACCCTTGGAAACAACATAAAAAGGTTACCCACAACAACGAGCCGAGGGATGGTACTTACCTCGGTTGCGTTATTCCGTCTCTTTAAAGGGAAATTCATCTCGAACTGGGGCTTTTATGTGATTCGAACCTGATATCATGTTTTGATACCAAACATAGGAAAAATAGCTAATCCTTCCTACCTAAAGCTTAAGCTTTCAATACGGGACGCTTGAACTGTCACACTTAATACTCGTTCAAAGCTCTCAACAAGTCACGAGGATGTTACCCTTTATGCACCACACAAGTCATTCTAAATGACCCTTGGAAAAAACATAGAAAGGTTACCCACAACAATAAGCACAGGGATGGTACTTACCTTGGTTGCATCATTCCGTCTCTTTAAAGGGAAATTCATCTCGAACTAGGGCTTTTATGGGATTCCAACCTGAGATCATGTTTTGATACCAAACATAGGAAAAATAGCTAATCCTTCCTACCTAAAGCTTAAGCTTTCAATACGGGACGCTTGAACTGTCACACTTAATCCTCGTTCAAAGCTCTCACCAAGTCACGAGGATGTTACCCTTTATGCACCACACAAGTCATTCTAAATGACCCTTGGAAAATACATAGAAAGGTTACCCACAACAACGAGCGCAGGGATGGGACTTACCTTGGTTGCGTCATTCCGTCTCTTTAAAGGGAAATTCATCTCGAAATGGGGCTTTTATGGGATTCGAAACTGAGATCATGTTTTGATACCAACTATAGGAAAAATTGCTAATCCTTCCTACATAAAGCTTAAGCTTATAATACGGGACGCTTGAACTGTCACACTTAATTCTCGTTCAAAGCTCACACCAAGTCACGAGGATGTTACCCCTTATGCACCACACAAGTTATTCTAAATGACCCTTGGAAACAACATAGAAAGGTTACCTACAACAACGAGCCCAGGGATGGGACTTACCTTGGTTGCATCATTCCGTCTCTTTAAAGGGAAATTCATCTCGAAATGGGGATTTTATAGGATTCGAAACTGAGATCATGTTTTGATACCAAACATAGGAAAAATAGCTAATCCTTCCTACCTAAAGCTTAAGCTTTCAATACGGGATGCTTGAACTGTCACACTAAATCCTCGTTCAAAGCTTACACCAAGTCACGAGGGTGTTACCCCTTATACACCACACAAGTCATTCTAAATGACCCTTGGAAACAACATAGAAAGGTTACCTACAACAACGAGCCCAGGGATGGGACTTACCTTGGTTGCATCATTCCGTCTCTTTAAAGGGAAATTCATCTCGAAATGGGGATTTTATGGGATTCGAAACTGAGATCATGTTTTTATACCAAACATAGGAAAAATAGCTAATCCTTCCTACATAAAGCTTAAGCTTTCAATACGGGACGCTTGAACTGTCACACTTAATCCTCGTTCAAAGCTCACACCAAGTCACGAGGATGTTACCCCTTATGCACCACACAAGTTATTCTAAATGACCCTTGGAAACAACATAGAAAGGTTACCCACAACAACGAGTCGAGGGATGGTACTTACCTCGGTTGCGTTATTCCGTCTCTTTAAAGGGAAATTCATCTCGAACTGGGGCTTTTATGTGATTCTAACCTGATATCATGTTTTGATACCAAACATAGGAAAAATAGCTAATCCTTCCTACCTAAAGCTTAAGCTTTCAATACGGGACGCTTGAACTGTCACACTTAATCCTCGTTCAAAGCTCTCACCAAGTCACGAGGATGTTACCCTTTATGCACCACACAAGTCATTCTAAATGACCCTTGGAAAATACATAGAAAGGTTACCCACAACAACGATCCCAGGGATGGGACTTACCTTGGTTGCGTCATTCTGTCTCTTTAAAGGGAAATTCATCTCGAAATGGGGCTTTTACGGGATTCGAACCTGAGATCATGTTTGGATACCAAACATAGGAAAAATAGCTAATCCTTCCTACCTAAAGCTTAAACTTTCAATACGGGACGCTTGAACTGTCACACTTAATCCTCGTTCAAAGCTCTCACCAAGTCACGAGGATATTACCCCCTATACACCACACAAGTTATTCTAAATGACCCTTGGAAACAACATAGAAAGGTTACCCACAACAATAGGCACAGGGATGGTACTTCCCTTGGTTGCATCATTTCGTCTCTTTAAAGGGAAATTCATCTCGAACTAGGGCTTTTATGGGATTCCAACCTGAGATCATGTTTTGATACCAAACATAGGAAAAATAGCTAATCCTTCCTACCTAAAGCTTAAGCTTTCAATACGGGACGCTTGAACTGTCACACTTAATCCTCGTTCAAAGCTCTCACCAAGTCACGAGGATGTTACCCTTTATGCACCACACAAGTCATTCTAAATGACCCTTGGAAAATACATAGAAAGGTTACCCACAACAACGAGCGCAGGGATGGGACTTACCTTGGTTGCGTCATTCCGTCTCTTTAAAGGGAAATTCATCTCGAAATGGGGCTTTTATGGGATTCGAAACTGAGATCATGTTTTGATACCAACTATAGGAAAAATTGCTAATCCTTCCTACATAAAGCTTAAGCTTATAATACGGGACGCTTGAACTGTCACACTTAATTCTCGTTCAAAGCTCACACCAAGTCACGAGGATGTTACCCCTTATGCACCACACAAGTTATTCTAAATGACCCTTGGAAACAACATAGAAAGGTTACCTACAACAACGAGCCCAGGGATGGGACTTACCTTGGTTGCATCATTCCGTCTCTTTAAAGGGAAATTCATCTCGAAATGGGGATTTTATAGGATTCGAAACTGAGATCATGTTTTGATACCAAACATAGGAAAAATAGCTAATCCTTCCTACCTAAAGCTTAAGCTTTCAATACGGGACGCTTGAACTCTCACACTTAATCCTCGTTCAAAGCTCTCACCAAGTCACGAGGATGTTACCCTTTATGCACCACACAAGTCATTCTAAATGACCCTTGGAAAATACATAGAAAGGTTACCCACAACAACGAGCGCAGGGATGGGACTTACCTTGGTTGCGTCATTCCGTCTCTTTAAAGGGAAATTCATCTCGAAATGGGGATTTTATAGGATTCGAAACTGAGATCATGTTTTGATACCAAACATAGGAAAAATAGCTAATCCTTCCTACCTAAAGCTTAAGCTTTCAATACGGGACGCTTGAACTGTCACACTTAATCCTCGTTCAAAGCTCACACCAAGTCACTAGGATGTTACCACTTATGCACCACCCAAGTCATTCTAAATGACCCTTGGAAACAACATAGAAAGGTTACCCACAACAATAGGCCCAGGGATGGTACTTACCTTGGTTGCATCATTCTGTCTCTTTAAAGGGAAATTCATCTCGAACTGGAGCTTTTATGAGATTCGAACCTGAGATCATGTTTTGATACCAAACATAGGAAAAATAGCTAATCCTTCCTACCTAAAGCTTAAGCTTTCAATACGGGACGCTTGAACTGTCACACTTAATACTCGTTCAAAGCTCTCACCAAGTCACGAGGATGTTACCCCCCTTGCACGACACAAGTCATTCTAAATGACCCTTAGAAACAACATAGAAAGGTTACCTACAACAACGAGCCCAGGGATGGGACTTACCTTGGTTGCGTCATTCCGTCTCTTTAAAGGGAAATTCATCTCGAAATAGGTATTTTATAGGATTCGAAACTGAGATCATGTTTTGATACCAAACATAGGAAAAATAGCTAATCCTTCCTACCTAAAGCTTAAGCTTTCAATACGGGACGCTTGAACTGTCACACTTAATCCTCGTTCAAAGCTCTCACCAAGTCACGAGGATGTTACCCTTTATGCACCACACAAGTCATTCTAAATGACCCTTGGAAAATACATAGAAAGATTACCCACAACAACGAGCGCAGGGATGGTACTTACCTTGGTTGCGTCATTCCGTCTCTTTAAAGGGAAATTCATCTCGAAATGGGGCTTTTATGGGATTCGAACCTGAGATCATGTTTTGATACCAACTATAGGAAAAATTGCTAATCCTTCCTACATAAAGCTTAAGATTTCAATACGAGACGCTTGAACTCTCACACTTAATCCTCGTTCGAAGCTCACACCAAGTCACAAGGATGTTACCCCTTATACACCACACAAGTCATTCTAAATGACCCTTAGAAACACCATAGAATGGTTACCTACACCAACGAGCCCAGGGATGGGACTTACCTTGGTTGCATCATTCCCTCTCTTTAAAGGGAAATTCATCTCGAAATGGGGATTTTATGGGATTCGAAACTGAGATCATGTTTTTATACCAAACATAGGAAAAATAGCTAATCCTTCCTACATAAAGCTTAAGCTTATAATACGGGACGCTTGAACTGTCACACTTAATCCTCGTTCAAAGCTCACACCAAGTCACGAGGATGTTACCCCTTATGCACCACACAAGTTATTCTAAATGACCCTTGGAAACAACATAGAAAGGTTACCTACAACAACGAGCCCAGGGATGGGACTTACCTTGGTTGCATCATTCCGTCTCTTTAAAGGGAAATTCATCTCGAAATGGGGATTTTATGGGATTCGAAACTGAGATCATGTTTTTATACCAAACATAGGAAAAATAGCTAATCCTTCCTACATAAAGCTTAAGCTTTCAATACGGGACGCTTGAACTGTCACACTTAATCCTCGTTCAAAGCTCACACCAAGTCACGAGGATGTTACCCCTTATGCACCACACAAGTTATTCTAAATGACCCTTGGAAACAACATAGAAAGGTTACCCACAACAACGAGCCGAGGGATGGTACTTACCTCGGTTGCGTTATTCCGTCTCTTTAAAGGGAAATTCATCTCGAACTGGAGCTTTTTTGAGATTCGAACCTGAGATCATGTTTTGATACCAAACATAGGAAAAATAGCTAATCCTTCCTACCTAAAGCTTAAGCTTTCAATACGGGACGTTTGAACTATCACACTTAATCCTCGTTCAAAGCTCTCACCAAGTCACGAGGATGTTACCCCCCTTGCACGACACAAGTCATTCTAAATGACCCTTAGAAACAACATAGAAAGGTTACCTACAACAACGAGCCCAGGGATGGGACTTACCTTGGTTGCGTCATTCCGTCTCTTTAAAGGGAAATTCATCTCGAACTGGGGCTTTTACGGGATTCGAACCTGAGATCATGTTTGGATACCAAACATAGGAAAAATAGCTAATCATTCCTACCTAAAGCTTAAGCTTTCAATACGAGACGCTTGAACTGTCACACTTAATCCTCGTTCAAAGCTCACACCAAGTCACTAGGATGTTACCACTTATGCACCACCCAAGTCATTCTAAATGACCCTTGGAAACAACATAGAAAGGTTACCCACAACAATAGGCCCAGGGATGGTACTTACCTTGGTTGCATCATTCTGTCTCTTTAAAGGGAAATTCATCTCGAACTGGAGCTTTTATGAGATTCGAACCTGAGATCATGTTTTGATACCAAACATAGGAAAAATAGCTAATCCTTCCTACCTAAAGCTTAAGCTTTCAATACGGGACGCTTGAACTGTCACACTTAATACTCGTTCAAAGCTCTCACCAAGTCACGAGGATGTTACCCCCCTTGCACGACACAAGTCATTCTAAATGACCCTTAGAAACAACATAGAAAGCTTACCTACAACAACGAGCCCAGGGATGGGACTTACCTTGGTTGCGTCATTCCGTCTCTTTAAAGGGAAATTCATCTCGAAATGGGGATTTTATGGGATTCGAAACTGAGATCATGTTTTGATACCAAACATAGGAAAAATAGCTAATCCTTCCTACCTAAAGCTTAAGCTTTCAATACGGGACGCTTGAACTGTCACACTTAATCCTCGTTCAAAGCTCTCACCAAGTCACGAGGATGTTACCCTTTATGCACCACACAAGTCATTCTAAATGACCCTTGGAAAATACATAGAAAGGTTACCCACAACAACGAGCGCAGGGATGGTACTTACCTTGGTTGCGTCATTCCGTCTCTTTAAAGGGAAATTCATCTCGAAATGGGGCTTTTATGGGATTCGAACCTGAGATCATGTTTTGATACCAACCATAGGAAAAATTGCTAATCCTTCCTACATAAAGCTTAAGATTTCAATACGAGACGCTTGAACTCTCACACTTAATCCTCGTTCGAAGCTCACACGAAGTCACAAGGATGTTACCCCTTATACACCACACAAGTCATTCTAAATGACCCTTGGAAACACCATAGAATGGTTACCTACAACAACGAGCCCAGGGATGGGACTTACCTTGGTTGCGTCATTCTCTCTCTTTAAAGGGAAATTCATCTCGAAATGGGGCTTTTACGGGATTCGAACCTGAGATCATGTTTGGATACCAAACATAGGAAAAATAGCTAATCCTTCCTACCTAAAGCATAAGCTTTCAATACGGGACGCTTGAACTGTCACACTTAATCGTCGTTCAAAGCTCACACCATGTCACTAGGATGTTACCCCTTATACACCACACAAGTCATTCTAAATGACCCTTGGAAACAACATAGAAAGGTTACCCACAACAACGAGCCGAGGGATGGGACTTACCTCGGTTGCGTTATTCCGTCTCTTTAAAGGGAAATTCATCTCGAACTGGGGCTTTTATGGGATTCGAAACTGAGATCATGTTTTTATACCAAACATAGGAAAAATAGCTAATCCTTCCTACATAAAGCTTAAGCTTTCAATACGGGACGCTTGAACTGTCACACTTAATCCTTGTTCAAAGCTCACACCAAGTCACGAGGATGTTACCCCTTATGCACCACACAAGTTATTCTAAATGACCCTTGGAAACAACATAGAAAGGTTACCCACAACAACGAGCCGAGGGATGGTACTTACCTCGGTTGCGTTATTCCGTCTCTTTAAAGGGAAATTCATCTCGAACTGGGGCTTTTATGTGATTCGAACCTGATATCATGTTTTGATACCAAACATAGGAAAAATAGCTAATCCTTCCTACCTAAAGCTTAAGCTTTCAATACGGGACGCTTGAACTGTCACACTTAATCCTCGTTCAAAGCTCTCAACAAGTCACGAGGATGTTACCCTTTATGCACCACACAAGTCATTCTAAATGACCCTTGGAAACAACATAGAAAGGTTACCCACAACAATAAGCACAGGGATGGTACTTACCTTGGTTGCATCATTCCGTCTCTTTAAAGGGAAATTCATCTCGAACTAGGGCTTTTATGGGATTCCAACCTGAGATCATGTTTTGATACCAAACATAGGAAAAATAGCTAATCCTTCCTACCTAAAGCTTAAGCTTTCAATACGAGACGCTTGAACTGTCACACTAAATCCTCGTTCAAAGCTTACACCAAGTCACGAGGGTGTTACCCCTTATGCACCACACAAGTTATTCTAAATGACCCTTGGAAACAACATAGAAAGGTTACCCACAACAACAAGCCGACGGATGGTACTTACCTCGGTTGCATTATTCCGTCTCTTTAAAGGGAAATTCATCTCGAACTGGGGCTTTTATGTGATTCGAACCTGATATCATGTTTTGATACCAAACATAGGAAAAATAGCTAATCCTTCCTACCTAAAGCTTAAGCTTTCAATACGGGACGCTTGAACTGGTACACTTAATCCTCGTTCAAAGCTCTCACCAAGTCACGAGGATGTTACCCTTTATGCACCACACAAGTCATTCTAAATGACCCTTGGAAAATACATAGAAAGGTTACCCACAACAACGATCCCAGGGATGGGACTTACCTTGGTTGCGTCATTCTGTCTCTTTAAAGGGAAATTCATCTCGAAATGGGGCTTTTACGGGATTCGAACCTGAGATCATGTTTGGATACCAAACATAGGAAAAATAGCTAATCCTTCCTACCTAAAGCTTAAGCTTTCAATACGATACGCTTGAACTGTCACACTTAATCCTCGTTCAAAGCTCACACCAAGTAACTAGGATGTTACCACTTATGCACCACCCAAGTCATTGTAAATGACCCTTGGAAACAACATAGAAAGGTTACCCATAACAATAGGCCCAGGGATGGTACTTACCTTGGTTGCATCATTCTGTCTCTTTAAAGGGAAATTCATCTCGAACTAGAGCTTTTATGGGATTCGAAACTGAGATCATGTTTTTATACCAAACATAGGAAAAATAGCTAATCCTTCCTACATAAAGCTTAAGCTTTCAATACGGGACGCTTGAACTGTCACACTTAATCCTTGTTCAAAGCTCACACCAAGTCACGAGGATGTTACCCCTTATGCATCACACAAGTTATTCTAAATGACCCTTGGAAACAACATAAAAAGGTTACCCACAACAACGAGCCGAGGGATGGTACTTACCTCGGTTGCGTTATTCCGTCTCTTTAAAGGGAAATTCATCTCGAACTGGGGCTTTTATGTGATTCGAACCTGATATCATGTTTTGATACCAAACATAGGAAAAATAGCTAATCCTTCCTACCTAAAGCTTAAGCTTTCAATACGGGACGCTTGAACTATCACACTTAATCCTCGTTCAAAGCTCTCAACAAGTCACGAGGATGTTACCCTTTATGCACCACACAAGTCATTCTAAATGACCCTTGGAAACAACATAGAAAGGTTACCCACAACAATAAGCACAGGGATGGTACTTAACTTGGTTGCATCATTCCGTCTCTTTAAAGGGAAATTCATCTCGAACTAGGGCTTTTATGGGATTCCAACCTGAGATCATGTTTTGATACCAAACATAGGAAAAATAGCTAATCCTTCCTACCTAAAGCTTAAGCTTTCAATACGAGACGCTTGAACTGTCACACTAAATCCTCGTTCAAAGCTTACACCAAGTCACGAGGGTGTTACCCCTTATGCACCACACAAGTTATTCTAAATGACCCTTGGAAACAACATAGAAAGGTTACCCACAACAACGAGCCGAGGGATGGTACTTACCTCGGTTGCGTTATTCCCTCTCTTTAAAGGGAAATTCATCTCGAACTGGAGCTTTTTTGAGATTCGAACCTGAGATCATGTTTTGATACCAAACATAAGAAAAATAGCTAATCCTTCCTACCTAAAGCTTAAGCTTTCAATACGGGACGTTTGAACTATCACACTTAATCCTCGTTCAAAGCTCTCACCAAGTCACGAGGATGTTACCCCCCTTGCACGACACAAGTCATTCTAAATGACCCTTAGAAACAACATAGAAAGGTTACCGACAACAACGAGCCCAGGGATGGGACTTACCTTGGTTGCGTCATTCCGTCTCTTTAAAGGGAAATTCATCTCGAGCTGGGGCTTTTACGGGATTCGAACCTGAGATCATGTTTGGATACCAAACATAGGAAAAATAGCTAATCCTTCCTACCTAAAGCTTAAGCTTTCAATACGAGACGCTTGAACTGTCACACTTAATCCTCGTTCAAAGCTCACACCAAGTAACTAGGATGTTACCACTTATGCACCACCCAAGTCATTGTAAATGACCCTTGGAAACAACATAGAAAGGTTACCCATAACAATAGGCCCAGGGATGGTACTTACCTTGGTTGCATCATTCTGTCTCTTTAAAGGGAAATTCATCTCGAACTAGAGCTTTTATGGGATTCGAAACTGAGATCATGTTTTTATACCAAACATAGGAAAAATAGCTAATCCTTCCTACATAAAGCTTAAGCTTTCAATACGGGACGCTTGAACTGTCACACTTAATCCTTGTTCAAAGCTCACACCAAGTCACGAGGATGTTACCCCTTATGCACCACACAAGTTATTCTAAATGACCCTTGGAAACAACATAAAAAGGTTACCCACAACAACGAGCCGAGGGATGGTACTTACCTCGGTTGCGTTATTCCGTCTCTTTAAAGGGAAATTCATCTCGAACTGGGGCTTTTATGTGATTCGAACCTGATATCATGTTTTGATACCAAACATAGGAAAAATAGCTAATCCTTCCTACCTAAAGCTTAAGCTTTCAATACGGGACGCTTGAACTGTCACACTTAATACTCGTTCAAAGCTCTCAACAAGTCACGAGGATGTTACCCTTTATGCACCACACAAGTCATTCTAAATGACCCTTGGAAAAAACATAGAAAGGTTACCCACAACAATAAGCACAGGGATGGTACTTACCTTGGTTGCATCATTCCGTCTCTTTAAAGGGAAATTCATCTCGAACTAGGGCTTTTATGGGATTCCAACCTGAGATCATGTTTTGATACCAAACATAGGAAAAATAGGTAATTCTTCCTACCTAGAGCTTAAGCTTTCAATACGAGACGCTTGAACTGTCACACTAAATCCTCGTTCAAAGCTTACACCAAGTCACGAGGGTGTTACCCCTTATGCACCACACAAGTTATTCTAAATGACCCTTGGAAACAACATAGAAAGGTTACCCATAACAACGAGCCGAGGGATGGTACTTACCTCGGTTGCATTATTCCGTCTCTTTAAAGGGAAATTCATCTCGAACTGGAGCTTTTTTGAGATTCGAACCTGAGATCATGTTTTGATACCAAACATAAGAAAAATAGCTAATCCTTCCTACCTAAAGCTTAAGCTTTCAATACGGGACGTTTGAACTATCACACTTAATCCTCGTTCAAAGCTCTCACCAAGTCACGAGGATGTTACCCCCCTTGCACGACACAAGTCATTCTAAATGACCCTTAGAAACAACATAGAAAGGTTACCGACAACAACGAGCCCAGGGATGGGACTTACCTTGGTTGCGTCATTCCGTCTCTTTAAAGGGAAATTCATCTCGAACTGGGGCTTTTACGGGATTCGAACCTGAGATCATGTTTGGATACCAAACATAGGAAAAATAGCTAATCCTTCCTACCTAAAGCTTAAGCTTTCAATACGAGACGCTTGAACTGTCACACTTAATCCTCGTTCAAAGCTCACACCAAGTCACGAGGATGTTACCCCTTATGCACCACACAAGTTATTCTAAATGACCCTTGGAAACAACATAGAAAGGTTACCCACAACAACGAGCCGAGGGATGGTACTTACCTCGGTTGCGTTATTCCCTCTCTTTAAAGGGAAATTCATCTCGAACTGGAGCTTTTTTGAGATTCGAACCTGAGATCATGTTTTGATACCAAACATAGGAAAAATAGCTAATCCTTCCTACCTAAAGCTTAAGCTTTCAATACGGGACGCTTGAACTGTCACACTTAATCCTCGTTCAAAGCTCTCAACAAGTCACGAGGATGTTACCCTTTATGCACCACACAAGTCATTCTAAATGACCCTTGGAAAAAACATAGAAAGGTTACCCACAACAATAAGCACAGGGATGGTACTTACCTTGGTTGCATCATTCCGTCTCTTTAAAGGGAAATTCATCTCGAACTAGGGCTTTTATGGGATTCCAACCTGAGATCATGTTTTGATACCAAACATAGGAAAAATAGCTAATCCTTCCAACATAAAGCTTAAGCTTTCAATACGGGACGCTTGAACTGTCACACTTAATCCTCGTTCAAAGCTCACACCAAGTCACGAGGATGTTACCCCTTATGCACCACACAAGTTATTCTAAATGACCCTTGGAAACAACATAGAAAGGTTACCCACAACAACGAGCCGAGGGATGGTACTTACCTCGGTTGCGTTATTCCCTCTCTTTAAAGGGAAATTCATCTCGAACTGGAGCTTTTTTGAGATTCGAACCTGAGATCATGTTTTGATACCAAACATAAGAAAAATAGCTAATCCTTCCTACCTAAAGCTTAAGCTTTCAATACGGGACGTTTGAACTATCACACTTAATCCTCGTTCAAAGCTCTCACCAAGTCACGAGGATGTTACCCCCCTTGCACGACACAAGTCATTCTAAATGACCCTTAGAAACAACATAGAAAGGTTACCGACAACAACGAGCCCAGGGATGGGACTTACCTTGGTTGCGTCATTCCGTCTCTTTAAAGGGAAATTCATCTCGAACTGGGGCTTTTACGGGATTCGAACCTGAGATCATGTTTGGATACCAAACATAGGAAAAATAGCTAATCCTTCCTACCTAAAGCTTAAGCTTTCAATACGAGACGCTTGAACTGTCACACTTAATCCTCGTTCAAAGCTCACACCAAGTCACGAGGATGTTACCCCTTATGCACCACACAAGTTATTCTAAATGACCCTTGGAAACAACATAGAAAGGTTACCCACAACAACGAGCCGAGGGATGGTACTTACCTCGGTTGCGTTATTCCCTCTCTTTAAAGGGAAATTCATCTCGAACTGGAGCTTTTTTGAGATTCGAACCTGAGATCATGTTTTGATACCAAACATAGGAAAAATAGCTAATCCTTCCTACCTAAAGCTTAAGCTTTCAATACGGGACGCTTGAACTGTCACACTTAATCCTCGTTCAAAGCTCTCAACAAGTCACGAGGATGTTACCCTTTATGCACCACACAAGTCATTCTAAATGACCCTTGGAAAAAACATAGAAAGGTTACCCACAACAATAAGCACAGGGATGGTACTTACCTTGGTTGCATGATTCCGTCTCTTTAAAGGGAAATTCATCTCGAACTAGGGCTTTTATGGGATTCCAACCTGAGATCATGTTTTGATACCAAACATAGGAAAAATAGGTAATCCTTCCTACCTAGAGCTTAAGCTTTCAATACGAGACGCTTGAACTGTCACACTAAATCCTCGTTCAAAGCTTACACCAAGTCACAAGGGTGTTACCCCTTATGCACCACACAAGTTATTCTAAATGACCCTTGGAAACAACATAGAAAGGTTACCCATAACAACGAGCCGAGGGATGGTACTTACCTCGGTTGCATTATTCCGTCTCTTTAAAGGGAAATTCATCTCAAACTGGGGCTTTTATGTGATTCGAACCTGATATCATGTTTTGATACCAAATATAGGAAAAATAGCTAATCCTTCCAACATAAAGCTTAAGCTTTCAATACGGGACGCTTGAACTGTCACACTTAATCCTCGTTCAAAGCTCACACCAAGTCACGAGGATATTACCCCCTATACACCACACAAGTTATTCTAAATGACCCTTGGAAACAACATAGAAAGGTTACCCACAACAATAGGCACAGGGATGGTACTTCCCTTGGTTGCATCATTTCGTCTCTTTAAAGGGAAATTCATCTCGAACTAGGGCTTTTATGGGATTCCAACCTGAGATCATGTTTTGATACCAAACATAGGAAAAATAGCTAATCCTTCCTACCTAAAGCTTAAGCTTTCAATACGGGACGCTTGAACTGTCACACTTAATCCTCGTTCAAAGCTCTCACCAAGTCACGAGGATGTTACCCTTTATGCACCACACAAGTCATTCTAAATGACCCTTGGAAAATACATAGAAAGGTTACCCACAACAACGAGCGCAGGGATGGTACTTACCTTGGTTGCGTCATTCCGTCTCTTTAAAGGGAAATTCATCTCGAAATGGGGCTTTTATGGGATTCGAACCTGAGATCATGTTTTGATACCAACTATAGGAAAAATTGCTAATCCTTCCTACATAAAGCTTAAGATTTCAATACGAGACGCTTGAACTCTCACACTTAATCCTCGTTCGAAGCTCACACCAAGTCACAAGGATGTTACCCCTTATACACCACACAAGTTATTCTAAATGACCCTTGGAAACAACATAGAATGGTTACGTACAACTACGAGCCCAGGGATGGGACTTACCTTGGTTGCGTCATTCCGTCTCTTTAAAGGGAATTTCATCTCGAAATGGGGATTTTATGGGATTCGAAACTGAGATCAGGTTTTTATACCAAATATAGGAAAAATAGCTAATCCTTCCTACCTAAAGCTTAAGCTTTCAATACGGGACGCTTGATCTGTCACACTTAATCCTCGTTCAAAGCTCACACGAAGTCACAAGGATGTTACCCCTTATGCACCACACAAGTTATTCTAAATGACCCTTGGAAACAACATAGAAAGGTTACCCACAACAACGAGCCGAGGGATGGTACTTACCTCGGTTGCGTTATTCCCTCTCTTTAAAGGGAAATTCATCTCGAACTGGAGCTTTTTTGAGATTCGAACCTGAGATCATGTTTTGATACCAAACATAGGAAAAATAGCTAATCCTTCCTACCTAAAGCTTAAGCTTTCAATACGGGACGTTTGAACTATCACACTTAATCCTCGTTCAAAGCTCTCACCAAGTCACGAGGATGTTACCCCCCTTGCACGACACAAGTCATTCTAAATGACCCTTAGAAACAACATAGAAAGGTTACCTACAACAACGAGCCCAGGGATGGGACTTACCGTGGTTGCGTCATTCCGTCTCTTTAAAGGGAAATTCATCTCGAACTGGAGCTTTTATGAGATTCGAACCTGAGATCATGTTTTGATACCAAACATAGGAAAAATAGCTAATCCTTCCTACCTAAAGCTTAAGCTTTCAATACGGGACGCTTGAACTGTCACACTTAATCCTCGTGCAAAGCTCACACCAAGTCACGAGGATGTTACCCCCTATACACCACACAAGTTATTCTAAATGACCCTTGGAAACAACATAGAAAGGTTACCCACAACAATAGGCACAGGGATGGTACTTCCCTTGGTTGCATCATTTCGTCTCTTTAAAGGGAAATTCATCTCGAACTAGGGCTTTTATGGGATTCCAACCTGAGATCATGTTTTGATACCAAACATAGGAAAAATAGCTAATCCTTCCTACCTAAAGCTTAAGCTTTCAATACGGGACGCTTGAACTGTCACACTTAATCCTCGTTCAAAGCTCTCACCAAGTCACGAGGATGTTACCCTTTATGCACCACACAAGTCATTCTAAATGACCCTTGGAAAATACATAGAAAGGTTACCCACAACAACGAGCGCAGGGATGGTACTTATCTTGGTTGCGTCATTCCGTCTCTTTAAAGGGAAATTCATCTCGAAATGGGGCTTTTATGGGATTCGAACCTGAGATCATGTTTTGATACCAACTATAGGAAAAATTGCTAATCCTTCCTACATAAAGCTTAAGATTTCAATACGAGACGCTTGAACTCTCACACTTAATCCTCGTTCGAAGCTCACACCAAGTCACAAGGATGTTACCCCTTATACACCACACAAGTCATTCTAAATGACCCTTGGAAACACCATAGAATGGTTACGTACAACAACGAGCCCAGGGATGGGACTTACCTTGGTTGCATCATTCCGTCTCTTTAAAGGGAAATTCATCTCGAAATGGGGATTTTATGGGATTCGAAACTGAGATCATGTTTTTATACCAAACATAGGAAAAATAGCTAATCCTTCCTACATAAAGCTTAAGCTTATAATACGGGACGCTTGAACTGTCACACTTAATTCTCGTTCAAAGCTCACACCAAGTCACGAGGATGTTACCCCTTATGCACCACACAAGTTATTCTAAATGACCCTTGGAAACAACATAGAAAGGTTACCTACAACAACGAGCCCAGGGATGGGACTTACCTTGGTTGCATCATTCCGTCTCTTTAAAGGGAAATTCATCTCGAAATGGGGATTTTATAGGATTCGAAACTGAGATCATGTTTTGATACCAAACATAGGAAAAATAGCTAATCCTTCCTACCTAAAGCTTAAGCTTTCAATACGGGACGCTTGAACTCTCACACTTAATCCTCGTTCGAAGCTCACACCAAGTCACAAGGATGTTACCCCTTATACACCACACAAGTCATTCTAAATGACCCTTGGAAACACCATAGAATGGTTACCTACAACAACGAGCCCAGGGATGGGACTTACCTTGGTTGCATCATTCCGTCTCTTTAAAGGGAAATTCATCTCGAAATGGGGATTTTATGGGATTCGAAACTGAGATCATGTTTTTATACCAAACATAGGAAAAATAGCTAATCCTTCCTACATAAAGCTTAAGCTTTCAATACGGGACGCTTGAACTGTCACACTTAATCCTCGTTCAAAGCTCACACCAAGTCACGAGGATGTTACCCCTTATGCACCACACAAGTTATTCTAAATGACCCTTGGAAACAACATAGAAAGGTTACCCACAACAACGAGCCGAGGGATGGTACTTACCTCGGTTGCGTTATTCCGTCTCTTTAAAGGGAAATTCATCTCGAACTGGAGCTTTTTTGAGATTCGAACCTGAGATCATGTTTTGATACCAAACATAGGAAAAATAGCTAATCCTTCCTACCTAAAGCTTAAGCTTTCAATACGGGACGTTTGAACTATCACACTTAATCCTCGTTCAAAGCTCTCACCAAGTCACGAGGATGTTACCCCCATTCCACGACACAAGTCATTCTAAATGACCCTTAGAAACAACATAGAAAGGTTACCTACAACAACGAGCCCAGGGATGGGACTTACCTTGGTTGCGTCATTCCGTCTCTTTAAAGGGAAATTCATCTCGAACTGGGGCTTTTACGGGATTCGAACCTGAGATCATGTTTGGATACCAAACATAGGAAAAATAGCTAATCCTTCCTACCTAAAGCTTAAGCTTTCAATACGAGACGCTTGAACTGTCACACTTAATCCTCGTTCAAAGCTCACACCAAGTCACTAGGATGTTACCACTTATGCACCACCCAAGTCATTCTAAATGACCCTTGGAAACAACATAGAAAGGTTACCCACAACAATAGGCCCAGGGATGGTACTTACCTTGGTTGCATCATTCTGTCTCTTTAAAGGGAAATTCATCTCGAACTGGTGCTTTTATGAGATTCGAACCTGAGATCATGTTTTGATACCAAACATAGGAAAAATAGCTAATCCTTCCTACCTAAAGCTTAAGCTTTCAATACGGGACGCTTGAACTGTCACACTTAATACTCGTTCAAAGCTCTCACCAAGTCACGAGGATGTTACCCCCCTTGCACGACACAAGTCATTCTAAATGACCCTTAGAAACAACATAGAAAGGTTACCTACAACAACGAGCCCAAGGATGGGACTTACCTTGTTTGCGTCATTCCGTCTCTTTAAAGGGAAATTCATCTCGAAATAGGGATTTTATAGGATTCGAAACTGAGATCATGTTTTGATACCAAACATAGGAAAAATAGCTAATCCTTCCTACCTAAAGCTTAAGCTTTCAATACGGGACGCTTGAACTGTCACACTTAATCCTCGTTCAAAGCTCTCACCAAGTCACGAGGATGTTACCCTTTATGCACCACACAAGTCATTCTAAATGACCCTTGGAAAATACATAGAAAGGTTACCCACAACAACGAGCGCAGGGATGGTACTTACCTTGGTTGCGTCATTCCGTCTCTTTAAAGGGAAATTCATCTCGAAATGGGGCTTTTATGGGATTCGAACCTGAGATCATGTTTTGATACCAACTATAGGAAAAATTGCTAATCCTTCCTACATAAAGCTTAAGATTTCAATACGAGACGCTTGAACTCTCACACTTAATCCTCGTTCGAAGCTTACACCAAGTCACGAGGGTGTTACCCCTTATGCACCACACAAGTTATTCTAAATGACCCTTGGAAACAACATAGAAAGGTTACCCATAACAACGAGCCGAGGGATGGTACTTACCTCGGTTGCATTATTCCGTCTCTTTAAAGGGAAATTCATCTCAAACTGGGGCTTTTATGTGATTCGAACCTGATATCATGTTTTGATACCAAACATAGGAAAAATAGCTAATCCTTCCTACATAAAGCTTAAGCTTATAATACGGGACGCTTGAACTGTCACACTTAATCCTCGTTCAAAGCTCACACCAAGTCACGAGGATGTTACCCCTTATGCACCACACAAGTCATTGTAAATGACCCTTGGAAACAACATAGAAAGGTTACCCATAACAATAGGCCCAGGGATGGTACTTACCTTGGTTGCATCATTCTGTCTCTTTAAAGGGAAATTCATCTCGAACTAGAGCTTTTATGGGATTCGAAACTGAGATCATGTTTTTATACCAAACATAGGAAAAATAGCTAATCCTTCCTACATAAAGCTTAAGCTTTCAATACGGGACGCTTGAACTGTCACACTTAATCCTTGTTCAAAGCTCACACCAAGTCACGAGGATGTTACCCCTTATGCACCACACAAGTTATTCTAAATGACCCTTGGAAACAACATAAAAAGGTTACCCACAACAACGAGCCGAGGGATGGTACTTACCTCGGTTGCGTTATTCCGTCTCTTTAAAGGGAAATTCATCTCGAACTGGGGCTTTTATGTGATTCGAACCTGATATCATGTTTTGATACCAAACATAGGAAAAATAGCTAATCCTTCCTACCTAAAGCTTAAGCTTTCAATACGGGACGCTTGAACTGTCACACTTAATCCTCGTTCAAAGCTCTCAACAAGTCACGAGGATGTTACCCTTTATGCACCACACAAGTCATTCTAAATGACCCTTGGAAAAAACATAGAAAGGTTACCCACAACAATAAGCACAGGGATGGTACTTACCTTGGTTGCATCATTCCGTCTCTTTAAAGGGAAATTCATCTCGAACTAGGGCTTTTATGGGATTCCAACCTGAGATCATGTTTTGATACCAAACATAGGAAAAATAGGTAATCCTTCCTACCTAGAGCTTAAGCTTTCAATACGAGACGCTTGAACTGTCACACTAAATCCTCGTTCAAAGCTTACACCAAGTCACGAGGGTGTTACCCCTTATGCACCACACAAGTTATTCTAAATGACCCTTGGAAACAACATAGAAAGGTTACCCATAACAACGAGCCGAGGGATGGTACTTACCTCGGTTGCATTATTCCGTCTCTTTAAAGGGAAATTCATCTCAAACTGGGGCTTTTATGTGATTCGAACCTGATATCATGTTTTGATACCAAACATAGGAAAAATAGCTAATCCTTCCTACATAAAGCTTAAGCTTTCAATACGGGACGCTTGAACTGTCACACTTAATCCTCGTTCAAAGCTCACACCAAGTCACGAGGATGTTACCCCTTATGCACCACACAAGTTATTCTAAATGACCCTTGGAAACAACATAGAAAGGTTACCCACAACAACGAGCCGAGGGATGGTACTTACCTCGGTTGCGTTATTCCCTCTCTTTAAAGGGAAATTCATCTCGAACTGGAGCTTTTTTGAGATTCGAACCTGAGATCATGTTTTGATACCAAACATAAGAAAAATAGCTAATCCTTCCTACCTAAAGCTTAAGCTTTCAATACGGGACGTTTGAACTATCACACTTAATCCTCGTTCAAAGCTCTCACCAAGTCACGAGGATGTTACCTTGCACGACACAAGTCATTCTAAATGACCCTTAGAAACAACATAGAAAGGTTACCGACAACAACGAGCCCAGGGATGGGACTTACCTTGGTTGCGTCATTCCGTCTCTTTAAAGGGAAATTCATCTCGAACTGGGGCTTTTACGGGATTCGAACCTGAGATCATGTTTGGATACCAAACATAGGAAAAATAGCTAATCCTTCCTACCTAAAGCTTAAGCTTTCAATACGAGACGCTTGAACTGTCACACTTAATCCTCGTTCAAAGCTCACACCAAGTCACTAGGATGTTACCACTTATGCACCACCCAAGTCATTCTAAATGACCCTTGGAAACAACATAGAAAGGTTACCCACAACAATAGGCCCAGGGATGGTACTTACCTTGGTTGCATCATTCTGTCTCTTTAAAGGGAAATTCATCTCGAACTGGAGCTTTTATGAGATTCGAACCTGAGATCATGTTTTGATACCAAACATAGGAAAAATAGCTAATCCTTCCTACCTAAAGCTTAAGCTTTCAATACGGGACGCTTGAACTGTCACACTTAATACTCGTTCAAAGCTCTCACCAAGTCACGAGGATGTTACCCCCCTTGCACGACACAAGTCATTCTAAATGACCCTTAGAAACAACATAGAAAGGTTACCTACAACAACGAGCCCAGGGATGGGACTTACCTTGGTTGCGTCATTCCGTCTCTTTAAAGGGAAATTCATCTCGAAATGGGGATTTTATGGGATTCGAAACTGAGATCATGTTTTGATACCAAACATAGGAAAAATAGCTAATCCTTCCTACCTAAAGCTTAAGCTTTCAATACGGGACGCTTGAACTGTCACACTTAATCCTCGTTCAAAGCTCTCACCAAGTCACGAGGATGTTACCCTTTATGCACCACACAAGTCATTCTAAATGACCCTTGGAAAATACATAGAAAGGTTACCCACAACAACGAGCGCAGGGATGGTACTTACCTTGGTTGCGTCATTCCGTCTCTTTAAAGGGAAATTCATCTCGAAATGGGGCTTTTATGGGATTCGAACCTGAGATCATGTTTTGATACCAACCATAGGAAAAATTGCTAATCCTTCCTACATAAAGCTTAAGATTTCAATACGAGACGCTTGAACTCTCACACTTAATCCTCGTTCGAAGCTCACACCAAGTCACAAGCATGTTACCCCTTATACACCACACAAGTCATTCTAAATGACCCTTGGAAACACCATAGAATGGTTACCTACAACAACGAGCCCAGGGATGGGACTTACCTTGGTTGCGTCATTCTCTCTCTTTAAAGGGAAATTCATCTCGAAATGGGGCTTTTACGGGATTCGAACCTGAGATCATGTTTGGATACCAAACATAGGAAAAATAGCTAATCCTTCCTACCTAAAGCTTAAGCTTTCAATACGAGACGCTTGAACTGTCACACTTAATCCTCGTTCAAAGCTCACACCAAGTCACTAGGATGTTACCCCTTATACACCACACAAGTCATTCTAAATGACCCTTGGAAACAACATAGAAAGGTTACCCACAACAACGAGCCGAGGGATGGGACTTACCTCGGTTGCGTTATTCCGTCTCTTTAAAGGGAAATTCATCTCGAACTGGGGCTTTTATGGGATTCGAAACTGAGATCATGTTTTTATACCAAACATAGGAAAAATAGATAATCCTTCCTACATAAAGCTTAAGCTTTCAATACGGGACGCTTGAACTGTCACACTTAATCCTCGTTCAAAGCTCACACCAAGTCACGAGGATGTTACCCCTTATGCACCACACAAGTTATTCTAAATGACCCTTGGAAACAACATAGAAAGGTTACCCACAACAACGAGCCGAGGGATGGTACTTACCTCGGTTGCGTTATTCCGTCTCTTTAAAGGGAAATTCATCTCGAACTGGGGCTTTTATGTGATTCGAACCTGATATCATGTTTTGATACCAAACATAGGAAAAATAGCTAATCCTTCCTACCTAAAGCTTAAGCTTTCAATACGGGACGCTTGAACTGTCACACTTAATCCTCGTTCAAAGCTCACACCAAGTCACGAGGATGTTACCCCTTATGCACCACACAAGTTATTCTAAATGACCCTTGGAAACAACATAGAAAGGTTACCCACAACAACGAGCCGAGGGATGGTACTTACCTCGGTTGCGTTATTCCGTCTCTTTAAAGGGAAATTCATCTCGAACTGGGGCTTTTATGTGATTCGAACCTGATATCATGTTTTGATACCAAACATAGGAAAAATAGCTAATCCTTCCTACCTAAAGCTTAAGCTTTCAATACGAGACGCTTGAACTGTCACACTTAATCCTCGTTCAAAGCTCACACCAAGTCACTAGGATGTTACCACTTATGCACCACCCAAGTCATTCTAAATGACCCTTGGAAACAACATAGAAAGGTTACCCACAACAATAGGCCCAGGGATGGTACTTACCTTGGTTGCATCATTCTGTCTCTTTAAAGGGAAATTCATCTCGAACTGGAGCTTTTATGAGATTCGAACCTGAGATCATGTTTTGATACCAAACATAGGAAAAATAGCTAATCCTTCCTACCTAAAGCTTAAGCTTTCAATACGGGACGCTTGAACTGTCACACTTAATACTCGTTCAAAGCTCTCACCAAGTCACGAGGATGTTACCCCCCTTGCACGACACAAGTCATTCTAAATGACCCTTAGAAACAACATAGAAAGGTTACCTACAACAACGAGCCCAGGGATGGGACTTACCTTGGTTGCGTCATTCCGTCTCTTTAAAGGGAAATTCATCTCGAAATGGGGATTTTATGGGATTCGAAACTGAGATCATGTTTTGATACCAAACATAGGAAAAATAGCTAATCCTTCCTACCTAAAGCTTAAGCTTTCAATACGGGACGCTTGAACTGTCACACTTAATCCTCGTTCAAAGCTCTCACCAAGTCACGAGGATGTTACCCTTTATGCACCACACAAGTCATTCTAAATGACCCTTGGAAACAACATAGAAAGGTTACGCACAACAATAGGCCCAGGGATGGTACTTACCTTGGTTGCATCATTCTGTCTCTTTAAAGGGAAATTCATCTCGAACTGGAGCTTTTATGAGATTCGAACCTGAGATCATGTTTTGATACCAAACATAGGAAAAATAGCTAATCCTTCCTACCTAAAGCTTAAGCTTTCAATACGGGACGCTTGAACTGTCACACTTAATACTCGTTCAAAGCTCTCACCAAGTCACGAGGATGTTACCCCCCTTGCACGACACAAGTCATTCTAAATGACCCTTAGAAACAACATAGAAAGGTTACCTACAACAACGAGCCCAGGGATGGGACTTACCTTGGTTGCGTCATTCCGTCTCTTTAAAGGGAAATTCATCTCGAAATGGGGATTTTATGGGATTCGAAACTGAGATCATGTTTGGATACCAAACATAGGAAAAATAGCTAATCCTTCCTACCTAAAGCTTAAGCTTTCAATACGAGACGCTTGAACTGTCACACTTAATCCTCGTTCAAAGCTCACACCAAGTCACTAGGATGTTACCCCTTATACACCACACAAGTAATTCTAAATGACCCTTGGAAACAACATAGAAAGGTTACCCACAACAACGAGCCGAGGGATGGGACTTACCTCGGTTGCGTTATTCCGTCTCTTTAAAGGGAAATTCCTCTCGAACTGGGGCTTTTATGGGATTCGAAACTGAGATTATGTTTTTATACCAAACATAGGAAAAATAGCTAATCCTTAATACATAAAGCTTAAGCTTTCAATACGGGACGCTTGAACTGTCACACTTAATTACTCGTTCAAAGCTCACACCAAGTCACGAGGATGTTACCCCTTATGCACCACACAAGTTATTCTAAATGACCCTTGGAAACAACATAGAAAGGTTACCCACAACAACGAGCCGAGGGATGGTACTTACCTCGGTTGCGTTATTCCGTCTCTTTAAAGGGAAATTCATCTCGAACTGGGGCTTTTATGTGATTCGAACCTGATATCATGTTTTGATACCAAACATAGGAAAAATAGCTAATCCTTCCTACCTAAAGCTTAAGCTTTCAATACGGGACGCTTGAACTGTCACACTTAATCCTCGTTCAAAGCTCTCAACAAGTCACGAGGATGTTACCCTTTATGCACCACACAAGTCATTCTAAATGACCCTTGGAAACAACATAGAAAGGTTACCCACAACAATAAGCACAGGGATGGTACTTACCTTGGTTGCATCATTCCGTCTCTTTAAAGGGAAATTCATCTCGAACTAGGGCTTTTATGGGATTCCAACCTGAGATCATGTTTTGATACCAAACATAGGAAAAATAGCTAATCCTTCCTACCTAGAGCTTAAGCTTTCAATACGAGACGCTTGAACTGTCACACTAAATCCTCGTTCAAAGCTTACACCAAGTCACGAGGGTGTTACCCCTTATGCACCACACAAGTTATTCTAAATGACCCTTGGAAACAACATAGAAAGGTTACCCACAACAACGAGCCGAGGGATGGTACTTACCTCGGTTGCATTATTCCGTCTCTTTAAAGGGAAATTCATCTCAAACTGGGGCTTTTATGTGATTCGAACCTGATATCATGTTTTGATACCAAACATAGGAAAAATAGCTAATCCTTCCTACCTAAAGCTTAAGCTTTCAATACGGGACGCTTGAACTGGTACACTTAATCCTCGTTCAAAGCTCTCACCAAGTCACGAGGATGTTACCCTTTATGCACCACACAAGTCATTCTAAATGACCCTTGGAAAATACATAGAAAGGTTACCCACAACAACGATCCCAGGGATGGGACTTACCTTGGTTGCGTCATTCTGTCTCTTTAAAGGGAAATTCATCTCGAAATGGGGCTTTTACGGGATTCGAACCTGAGATCATGTTTGGATACCAAACATAGGAAAAATAGCTAATCCTTCCTACCTAAAGCTTAAGCTTTCAATACGGGACGTTTGAACTATCACACTTAATCCTCGTTCAAAGCTCTCACCAAGTCACGAGGATGTTACCCCCCTTGCACGACACAAGTCATTCTAAATGACCCTTAGAAACAACATAGAAAGGTTACCTACAACAACGAGCCCAGGGATGGGACTTACCTTGGTTGCGTCATTCCGTCTCTTTAAAGGGAAATTCATCTCGAACTGGGGCTTTTACGGGATTCGAACCTGAGATTATGTTTGGATACCAAACATAGGAAAAATAGCTAATCCTTCCTACCTAAAGCTTAAGCTTTCAATACGAGACGCTTGAACTGTCACACTTAATCCTCGTTCAAAGCTCACACCAAGTCACTAGGATGTTACCACTTATGCACCACCCAAGTCATTCTAAATGACCCTTGGAAACAACATAGAAAGGTTACCCACAACAATAGGCCCAGGGATGGTACTTACCTTGGTTGCATCATTCTGTCTCTTTAAAGGGAAATTCATCTCGAACTGGAGCTTTTATGAGATTCGAACCTGAGATCATGTTTTGATACCAAACATAGGAAAAATAGCTAATCCTTCCTACCTAAAGCTTAAGCTTTCAATACGGGACGCTTGAACTGTCACACTTAATACTCGTTCAAAGCTCTCACCAAGTCACGAGGATGTTACCCCCCTTGCACGACACAAGTCATTCTAAATGACCCTTAGAAACAACATAGAAAGGTTACCTACAACAACGAGCCCAGGGATGGGACTTACCTTGGTTGCGTCATTCCGTCTCTTTAAAGGGAAATTCATCTCGAAATGGGGATTTTATGGGATTCGAAACTGAGATCATGTTTTGATACCAAACATAGGAAAAATAGCTAATCCTTCCTACCTAAAGCTTAAGCTTTCAATACGGGACGCTTGAACTGTCACACTTAATCCTCGTTCAAAGCTCTCACCAAGTCACGAGGATGTTACCCTTTATGCACCACACAAGTCATTCTAAATGACCCTTGGAAAATACATAGAAAGCTTACGCACAACAACGAGCATAGGGATGGTACTTACCTGGGTTGCGTCATTCCGTCTCTTTAAAGGGAAATTCATCTCGAAATGGGGATTTTATGGGATTCGAAACTGAGATCATGTTTTTATACCAAACATAGGAAAAATAGCTAATCCTTCCTACATAAAGCTTAAGCTTTCAATACGGGACGCTTGAACTGTCACACTTAATCCTCGTTCAAAGCTCACACCAAGTCACGAGGATGTTACCCCTTATGCACCACACAAGTTATTCTAAATGACCCTTGGAAACAACATAGAAAGGTTACCCACAACAACGAGCCGAGGGATGGTACTTACCTCGGTTGCGTTAGTCCGTCTCTTTAAAGGGAAATTCATCTCGAACTAGGGCTTTTATGTGATTCGAAACTGAGATCATGTTTTTATACCAAACATAGGAAAAATAGCTAATCCTTCCTACATAAAGCTTAAGCTTTCAATACGGGACGCTTGAACTGTCACACTTAATCCTCGTTCAAAGCTCACACCAAGTCACGAGGATGTTACCCCTTATGCACCACACAAGTTATTCTAAATGACCCTTGGAAACAACATAGAAAGGTTACCCACAACAACGAGCCGAGGGATGGTACTTACCTCGGTTGCGTTATTCCGTCTCTTTAAAGGGAAATTCATCTCGAACTGGGGCTTTTATGTGATTCGAACCTGATATCATGTTTTGATACCAAACATAGGAAAAATAGCTAATCCTTCCTACCTAAAGCTTAAGCTTTCAATACGGGACGCTTGAACTGTCACACTTAATCCTCGTTCAAAGCTCTCAACAAGTCACGAGGATGTTACCCTTTGTGCACCACACAAGTCATTCTAAATGACCCTTGGAAAATACATAGAAAGGTTACCCACAACAACGATCCCAGGGATGGGACTTACCTTGGTTGCGTCATTCTGTCTCTTTAAAGGGAAATTCATCTCGAAAAGGGGCTTTTACGGGATTCGAACCTGAGATCATGTTTGGATACCAAACATAGGAAAAATAGCTAATCCTTCCTACCTAAAGCTTAAGCTTTCAATACGAGACGCTTGAACTGTCACACTTAATCCTCGTTCAAAGCTCACACCAAGTCACTAGGATGTTACCCCTTATACACCACACAAGTAATTCTAAATGACCCTTGGAAACAACATAGAAAGGTTACCCACAACAACGAGCCGAGGGATGGGACTTACCTCGGTTGCGTTATTCCGTCTCTTTAAAGGGAAATTCATCTCGAACTGGGGCTTTTATGGGATTCGAAACTGAGATTATGTTTTTATACCAAACATAGGAAAAATAGCTAATCCTTCCTACATAAAGCTTAAGCTTTCAATACGGGACGCTTGAACTGTCACACTTAATCCTTGTTCAAAGCTCACACCAAGTCACGAGGATGTTACCCCTTATGCACCACACAAGTTATTCTAAATGACCCTTGGAAACAACATAAAAAGGTTACCCACAACAACGAGCCGAGGGATGGTACTTACCTCGGTTGCGTTATTCCGTCTCTTTAAAGGGAAATTCATCTCGAACTGGGGCTTTTATGTGATTCGAACCTGATATCATGTTTTGATACCAAACATAGGAAAAATAGCTAATCCTTCCTACCTAAAGCTTAAGCTTTCAATACGGGACGCTTGAACTGTCACACTTAATCCTCGTTCAAAGCTCTCAACAAGTCACGAGGATGTTACCCTTTATGCACCACACAAGTCATTCTAAATGACCCTTGGAAACAACATAGAAAGGTTACCCACAACAATAAGCACAGGGATGGTACTTACCTTGGTTGCATCATTCCGTCTCTTTAAAGGGAAATTCATCTCGAACTAGGGCTTTTATGTGATTCGAACCTGAGATCATGTTTTGATACCAAACATAGGAAAAATAGCTAATCCTTCCTACCTAGAGCTTAAGCTTTCAATGCGAGACGCTTGAACTGTCACACTAAATCCTCGTTCAAAGCTTACACCAAGTCACGAGGGTGTTACCCCTTATGCACCACACAAGTTATTCTAAATGACCCTTGGAAACAACATAGAAAGGTTACCCACAACAACGAGCCGAGGGATGGTACTTACCTCGGTTGCATTATTCCGTCTCTTTAAAGGGAAATTCATCTCAAACTGGGGCTTTTATGTGATTCGAACCTGATATCATGTTTTGATACCAAAGATAGGAAAAATAGCTAATCCTTCCTACCTAAAGCTTAAGCTTTCAATACGGGACGCTTGAACTGGTACACTTAATCCTCGTTCAAAGCTCTCACCAAGTCACGAGGATGTTACCCTTTATGCACCACACAAGTCATTCTAAATGACCCTTGGAAAATACATAGAAAGGTTACCCACAACAACGATCCCAGGGATGGGACTTACCTTCGTTGCGTCATTCTGTCTCTTTAAAGGGAAATTCATCTCGAAATGGGGCTTTTACGGGATTCGAACCTGAGATCATGTTTGGATACCAATCATCGGAAAAATAGCTAATCCTTCCTACCTAAAGCTTAAGCTTTCAATACGGGACGTTTGAACTATCACACTTAATCCTCGTTCAAAGCTCTCACCAAGTCACGAGGATGTTACCCCCCTTGCACGACACAAGTCATTCTAAATGACCCTTAGAAACAACATAGAAAGGTTACCTACAACAACGAGCCCAGGGATGGGACTTACCTTGGTTGCGTCATTCCGTCTCTTTAAAGGGAAATTCATCTCGAACTGGGGCATTTACGGGATTCGAACCTGAGATCATGTTTGGATACCAAACATAGGAAAAATAGCTAATCCTTCCTACCTAAAGCTTAAGCTTTCAATACGAGACGCTTGAACTGTCACACTTAATCCTCGTTCAAAGCTCACACCAAGTCACTAGGATGTTACCACTTATGCACCACCCAAGTCATTCTAAATGACCCTTGGAAACAACATAGAAAGGTTACCCACAACAATAGGCCCAGGGATGGTACTTACCTTGGTTGCATCATTCTGTCTCTTTAAAGGGAAATTCATCTCGAACTTGAGCTTTTATGAGATTCGAACCTGAGATCATGTTTTGATACCAAACATAGGAAAAATAGCTAATCCTTCCTACCTAAAGCTTAAGCTTTCAATACGGGACGCTTGAACTGTCACACTTAATACTCGTTCAAAGCTCTCACCAAGTCACGAGGATGTTACCCCCCTTGCACGACACAAGTCATTCTAAATGACCCTTAGAAACAACATAGAAAGGTTACCTACAAAAACGAGCCCAGGGATGGGACTTACCTTGGTTGCGTCATTCCGTCTCTTTAAAGGGAAATTCATCTCGAAATGGGGATTTTATGGGATTCGAAACTGAGATCATGTTTTGATACCAAACATAGGAAAAATAGCTAATCCTTCCTACCTAAAGCTTAAGCTTTCAATACGGGACGCTTGAACTGTCACACTTAATCCTCGTTCAAAGCTCTCACCAAGTCACGAGGATGTTACCCTTTATGCACCACACAAGTCATTCTAAATGACCCTTGGAAAATACATAGAAAGGTTACCCACAACAACGAGCGCAGGGATGGTACTTACCTTGGTTGCGTCATTCCGTCTCTTTAAAGGGAAATTCATCTCGAAATGGGGCTTTTATGGGATTCGAACCTGAGATCATGTTTTGATACCAACCATAGGAAAAATTGCTAATCCTTCCTACATAAAGCTTAAGATTTCAATATGAGACGCTTGAACTCTCACACTTAATCCTCGTTCGAAGCTCACACCAAGTCACAAGGATGCCCCTTATACACCACACAAGTCATTCTAAATGACCCTTGGAAACACCATAGAATGGTTACCTACAACAACGAGCCCAGGGATGGGACTTACCTTGGTTGCATCATTCTCTCTCTTTAAAGGGAAATTCATCTCGAAATGGGGCTTTTACGGGGTTCGAACCTGAGATCATGTTTGGATACCAAACATAGGAAAAATAGCTAATCCTTCCTACCTAAAGCTTAAGCTTTCAATACGAGACGCTTGAACTGTCACACTTAATCCTCGTTCAAAGCTCACACCAAGTCACTAGGATGTTACCCCTTATACACCACACAAGTCATTCTAAATGACCCTTGGAAACAACATAGAAAGGTTACCCACAACAACGAGCCGAGGGATGGGACTTACCTCGGTTGCGTTATTCCGTCTCTTTAAAGGGAAATTCATCTCGAACTTGGGCTTTTATGGGATTCGAAACTGAGATCATGTTTTTATACCAAACATAGGAAAAATAGCTAATCCGTCCTACATAAAGCTTAAGCTTTCAATACGGGACGCTTGAACTGTCACACTTAATCCTCGTTCAAAGCTCACACCAAGTCACGAGGATGTTACCCCTTATGCACCACACAAGTTATTCTAAATGACCCTTGGAAACAACATAGAAAGGTTACCCACAACAACGAGCCGAGGGATGGTACTTACCTCGGTTGCGTTATTCCGTCTCTTTAAAGGGAAATTCATCTCGAACTGGGGCTTTTATGTGATTCGAACCTGATATCATGTTTTGATACCAAACATAGGAAAAATAGCTAATCCTTCCTACCTAAAGCTTAAGCTTTCAATACGGGACGCTTGAACTGTCACACTTAATCCTCGTTCAAAGCTCTCAACAAGTCACGAGGATGTTACCCTTTATGCACGACACAAGTCATTCTAAATGACCCTTGGAAACAACATAGAAAGGTTACCCACAACAATCAGCACAGGGATGGTACTTACCTTGGTTGCATCATTCCGTCTCTTTAAAGGGAAATTCATCTCGAACTAGGGCTTTTATTGGATTCCAACCTGAGATCATGTTTTGATACCAAACATAGGAAAAATAGCTAATCCTTCCTACCTAAAGCTTAAGCTTTCAATACGAGACGCTTGAACTGTCACACTAAATCCTCGTTCAAAGCTTACACCAAGTCACGAGGGTGTTACCCCTTATGCACCACACAAGTTATTCTAAATGACCCTTGGAAACAACATAGAAAGGTTACCCACAACAACAAGCCGACGGATGGTACTTACCTCGGTTGCATTATTCCGTCTCTTTAAAGGGAAATTCATCTCGAACTGGGGCTTTTATGTGATTCGAACCTGATATCATGTTTTGATACCAAACATAGGAAAAATAGCTAATCCTTCCTACCTAAAGCTTAAGCTTTCAATACGGGACGCTTGAACTGGTACACTTAATCCTCGTTCAAAGCTCTCACCAAGTCACGAGGATGTTACCCTTTATGCACCACACAAGTCATTCTAAATGACCCTTGGAAAATACATAGAAAGGTTACCCACAACAACGATCCCAGGGATGGGACTTACCTTGGTTGCGTCATTCTGTCTCTTTAAAGGGAAATTCATCTCGAAATGGGGCTTTTACGGGATTCGAACCTGAGATCATGTTTGGATACCAAACATAGGAAAAATAGCTAATCCTTCCTACCTAAAGCTTAAGCTTTCAATACGAGACGCTTGAACTGTCACACTTAATCCTCGTTCAAAGCTCACACCAAGTAACTAGGATGTTACCACTTATGCACCACCCAAGTCATTGTAAATGACCCTTGGAAACAACATAGAAATGTTACCCATAACAATAGGCCCAGGGATGGTACTTACCTTGGTTGCATCATTCTGTCTCTTTAAAGAGAAATTCATCTCGAACTAGAGCTTTTATGGGATTCGAAACTGAGATCATGTTTTTATACCAAACATAGGAAAAATAGCTAATCCTTCCTACATAAAGCTTAAGCTTTCAATACGGGACGCTTGAACTGTCACACTTAATCCTTGTTCAAAGCTCACACCAAGTCACGAGGATGTTACCCCTTATGCACCACACAAGTTATTCTAAATGACCCTTGGAAACAACATAAAAAGGTTACCCACAACAATGAGCCGAGGGATGGTACTTACCTCGGTTGCGTTATTCCGTCTCTTTAAAGGGAAATTCTTCTCGAACTGGGGCTTTTATGTGATTCGAACCTGATATCATGTTTTGATACCAAACATAGGAAAAATAGCTAATCCTTCCTACCTAAAGCTTAAGCTTTCAATACGGGACGCTTGAACTGTCACACTTAATCCTCGTTCAAAGCTCTCAACAAGTCACGAGGATGTTACCCTTTATGCACCACACAAGTCATTCTAAATGACCCTTGGAAACAACATAGAAAGGTTACCCACAACAATAAGCACAGGGATGGTACTTACCTTGGTTGCATCATTCCGTCTCTTTAAAGGGAAATTCATCTCGAACTAGGGCTTTTATGTGATTCGAACCTGAGATCATGTTTTGATACCAAACATAGGAAAAATAGCTAATCCTTCCTACCTAGAGCTTAAGCTTTCAATGCGAGACGCTTGAACTGTCACACTAAATCCTCGTTCAAAGCTTACACCAAGTCACGAGGGTGTTACCCCTTATGCACCACACAAGTTATTCTAAATGACCCTTGGAAACAACATAGAAAGGTTACCCACAACAACGAGCCGAGGGATGGTACTTACCTCGGTTGCATTATTCCGTCTCTTTAAAGGGAAATTCATCTCAAACTGGGGCTTTTATGTGATTCGAACCTGATATCATGTTTTGATACCAAAGATAGGAAAAATAGCTAATCCTTCCTACCTAAAGCTTAAGCTTTCAATACGGGACGCTTGAACTGGTACACTTAATCCTCGTTCAAAGCTCTCACCAAGTCACGAGGATGTTACCCTTTATGCACCACACAAGTCATTCTAAATGACCCTTGGAAAATACATAGAAAGGTTACCCACAACAACGATCCCAGGGATGGGACTTACCTTCGTTGCGTCATTCTGTCTCTTTAAAGGGAAATTCATCTCGAAATGGGGCTTTTACGGGATTCGAACCTGAGATCATGTTTGGATACCAATCATCGGAAAAATAGCTAATCCTTCCTACCTAAAGCTTAAGCTTTCAATACGGGACGTTTGAACTATCACACTTAATCCTCGTTCAAAGCTCTCACCAAGTCACGAGGATGTTACCCCCCTTGCACGACACAAGTCATTCTAAATGACCCTTAGAAACAACATAGAAAGGTTACCTACAACAACGAGCCCAGGGATGGGACTTACCTTGGTTGCGTCATTCCGTCTCTTTAAAGGGAAATTCATCTCGAACTGGGGCATTTACGGGATTCGAACCTGAGATCATGTTTGGATACCAAACATAGGAAAAATAGCTAATCCTTCCTACCTAAAGCTTAAGCTTTCAATACGAGACGCTTGAACTGTCACACTTAATCCTCGTTCAAAGCTCACACCAAGTCACTAGGATGTTACCACTTATGCACCACCCAAGTCATTCTAAATGACCCTTGGAAACAACATAGAAAGGTTACCCACAACAATAGGCCCAGGGATGGTACTTACCTTGGTTGCATCATTCTGTCTCTTTAAAGGGAAATTCATCTCGAACTTGAGCTTTTATGAGATTCGAACCTGAGATCATGTTTTGATACCAAACATAGGAAAAATAGCTAATCCTTCCTACCTAAAGCTTAAGCTTTCAATACGGGACGCTTGAACTGTCACACTTAATACTCGTTCAAAGCTCTCACCAAGTCACGAGGATGTTACCCCCCTTGCACGACACAAGTCATTCTAAATGACCCTTAGAAACAACATAGAAAGGTTACCTACAAAAACGAGCCCAGGGATGGGACTTACCTTGGTTGCGTCATTCCGTCTCTTTAAAGGGAAATTCATCTCGAAATGGGGATTTTATGGGATTCGAAACTGAGATCATGTTTTGATACCAAACATAGGAAAAATAGCTAATCCTTCCTACCTAAAGCTTAAGCTTTCAATACGGGACGCTTGAACTGTCACACTTAATCCTCGTTCAAAGCTCTCACCAAGTCACGAGGATGTTACCCTTTATGCACCACACAAGTCATTCTAAATGACCCTTGGAAAATACATAGAAAGGTTACCCACAACAACGAGCGCAGGGATGGTACTTACCTTGGTTGCGTCATTCCGTCTCTTTAAAGGGAAATTCATCTCGAAATGGGGCTTTTATGGGATTCGAACCTGAGATCATGTTTTGATACCAACCATAGGAAAAATTGCTAATCCTTCCTACATAAAGCTTAAGATTTCAATATGAGACGCTTGAACTCTCACACTTAATCCTCGTTCGAAGCTCACACCAAGTCACAAGGATGCCCCTTATACACCACACAAGTCATTCTAAATGACCCTTGGAAACACCATAGAATGGTTACCTACAACAACGAGCCCAGGGATGGGACTTACCTTGGTTGCATCATTCTCTCTCTTTAAAGGGAAATTCATCTCGAAATGGGGCTTTTACGGGGTTCGAACCTGAGATCATGTTTGGATACCAAACATAGGAAAAATAGCTAATCCTTCCTACCTAAAGCTTAAGCTTTCAATACGAGACGCTTGAACTGTCACACTTAATCCTCGTTCAAAGCTCACACCAAGTCACTAGGATGTTACCCCTTATACACCACACAAGTCATTCTAAATGACCCTTGGAAACAACATAGAAAGGTTACCCACAACAACGAGCCGAGGGATGGGACTTACCTCGGTTGCGTTATTCCGTCTCTTTAAAGGGAAATTCATCTCGAACTTGGGCTTTTATGGGATTCGAAACTGAGATCATGTTTTTATACCAAACATAGGAAAAATAGCTAATCCGTCCTACATAAAGCTTAAGCTTTCAATACGGGACGCTTGAACTGTCACACTTAATCCTCGTTCAAAGCTCACACCAAGTCACGAGGATGTTACCCCTTATGCACCACACAAGTTATTCTAAATGACCCTTGGAAACAACATAGAAAGGTTACCCACAACAACGAGCCGAGGGATGGTACTTACCTCGGTTGCGTTATTCCGTCTCTTTAAAGGGAAATTCATCTCGAACTGGGGCTTTTATGTGATTCGAACCTGATATCATGTTTTGATACCAAACATAGGAAAAATAGCTAATCCTTCCTACCTAAAGCTTAAGCTTTCAATACGGGACGCTTGAACTGTCACACTTAATCCTCGTTCAAAGCTCTCAACAAGTCACGAGGATGTTACCCTTTATGCACGACACAAGTCATTCTAAATGACCCTTGGAAACAACATAGAAAGGTTACCCACAACAATCAGCACAGGGATGGTACTTACCTTGGTTGCATCATTCCGTCTCTTTAAAGGGAAATTCATCTCGAACTAGGGCTTTTATGGGATTCCAACCTGAGATCATGTTTTGATACCATACATAGGAAAAATAGCTAATCCTTCCTACCTAAAGCTTAAGCTTTCAATACGAGACGCTTGAACTGTCACACTAAATCCTCGTTCAAAGCTTACACCAAGTCACGAGGGTGTTACCCCTTATGCACCACACAAGTTATTCTAAATGACCCTTGGAAACAACATAGAAAGGTTACCCACAACAACAAGCCGACGGATGGTACTTACCTCGGTTGCATTATTCCGTCTCTTTAAAGGGAAATTCATCTCGAACTGGGGCTTTTATGTGATTCGAACCTGATATCATGTTTTGATACCAAACATAGGAAAAATAGCTAATCCTTCCTACCTAAAGCTTAAGCTTTCAATACGGGACGCTTGAACTGGTACACTTAATCCTCGTTCAAAGCTCTCACCAAGTCACGAGGATGTTACCCTTTATGCACCACACAAGTCATTCTAAATGACCCTTGGAAAATACATAGAAAGGTTACCCACAACAACGATCCCAGGGATGGGACTTACCTTGGTTGCGTCATTCTGTCTCTTTAAAGGGAAATTCATCTCGAAATGGGGCTTTTACGGGATTCGAACCTGAGATCATGTTTGGATACCAAACATAGGAAAAATAGCTAATCCTTCCTACCTAAAGCTTAAGCTTTCAATACGAGACGCTTGAACTGTCACACTTAATCCTCGTTCAAAGCTCACACCAAGTAACTAGGATGTTACCACTTATGCACCACCCAAGTCATTGTAAATGACCCTTGGAAACAACATAGAAATGTTACCCATAACAATAGGCCCAGGGATGGTACTTACCTTGGTTGCATCATTCTGTCTCTTTAAAGAGAAATTCATCTCGAACTAGAGCTTTTATGGGATTCGAAACTGAGATCATGTTTTTATACCAAACATAGGAAAAATAGCTAATCCTTCCTACATAAAGCTTAAGCTTTCAATACGGGACGCTTGAACTGTCACACTTAATCCTTGTTCAAAGCTCACACCAAGTCACGAGGATGTTACCCCTTATGCACCACACAAGTTATTCTAAATGACCCTTGGAAACAACATAAAAAGGTTACCCACAACAATGAGCCGAGGGATGGTACTTACCTCGGTTGCGTTATTCCGTCTCTTTAAAGGGAAATTCTTCTCGAACTGGGGCTTTTATGTGATTCGAACCTGATATCATGTTTTGATACCAAACATAGGAAAAATAGCTAATCCTTCCTACCTAAAGCTTAAGCTTTCAATACGGGACGCTTGAACTGTCACACTTAATCCTCGTTCAAAGCTCTCAACAAGTCACGAGGATGTTACCCTTTATGCACCACACAAGTCATTCTAAATGACCCTTGGAAACAACATAGAAAGGTTACCCACAACAATAAGCACAGGGATGGTACTTACCTTGGTTGCATCATTCCGTCTCTTTAAAGGGAAATTCATCTCGAACTAGGGCTTTTATGGGATTCCAACCTGAGATCATGTTTTGATACCAAACATAGGAAAAATAGCTAATCCTTCCTACCTAGAGCTTAAGCTTTCAATACGAGACGCTTGAACTGTCACACTAAATCCTCGTTCAAAGCTTACACCAAGTCACGAGGGTGTTACCCCTTATGCACCACACAAGTTATTCTAAATGACCCTTGGAAACAACATAGAAAGGTTACCCACAACAACGAGCCGAGGGATGGTACTTACCTCGGTTGCATTATTCCGTCTCTTTAAAGGGAAATTCATCTCAAACTGGGGCTTTTATGTGATTCGAACCTGATATCATGTTTTGATACCAAACATAGGAAAAATAGCTAATCCTTCCTACCTAAAGCTTAAGCTTTCAATACGGGACGCTTGAACTGGTACACTTAATCCTCGTTCAAAGCTCTCACCAAGTCACGAGGATGTTACCCTTTATGCACCACACAAGTCATTCTAAATGACCCTTGGAAAATACATAGAAAGGTTACCCACAACAACGATCCCAGGGATGGGACTTACCTTGGTTGCGTCATTCTGTCTCTTTAAAGGGAAATTCATCTCGAAATGGGGCTTTTACGGGATTCGAACCTGAGATCATGTTTGGATACCAAACATAGGAAAAATAGCTAATCCTTCCTACCTAAAGCTTAAGCTTTCAATACGAGACGCTTGAACTGTCACACTTAATCCTCGTTCAAAGCTCACACCAAGTAACTAGGATGTTACCACTTATGCACCACCCAAGTCATTGTAAATGACCCTTGGAAACAACATAGAAAGGTTACCCATAACAATAGGCCCAGGGATGGTACTTACCTTGGTTGCATCATTCTGTCTCTTTAAAAGGAAATTCATCTCGAACTAGAGCTTTTATGAGATTCGAACCTGAGATCATGTTTTGATACCAAACATAGGAAAAATAGCTAATCCTTCCTACCTAAAGCTTAAGCTTTCAATACGGGACGCTTGAACTGTCACACTTAATCCTCGTTCAAAGCTCTCACAAAGTCACGAGGATGTTACCCCCCTTGCACGACACAAGTCATTCTAAATGACCCTTAGAAACAACATAGAAAGGTTACCTACAACAACGAGCCGAGGGATGGTACTTACCTCGGTTGCGTTATTCCGTCTCTTTAAAGGGAAATTCATCTCGAACTGGGGCTTTTATGTGATTCGAACCTGATATCATGTTTTGATACCAAACATAGGAAAAATAGCTAATCCTTCCTACCGAAAGCTTAAGCTTTCAATACGGGACGCTTGAACTGTCACACTTAATCCTCGTTCAAAGCTCTCACCAAGTCACGAGGATGTTAACCTTTATGCACCACACAAGTCATTCTAAATGACCCTTGGAAAATACATAGAAAGGTTACCCACAACAACGATCCCAGGGATGGGACTCACCTTGGTTGCGTCATTCTGTCTCTTTAAAGGGAAATTCATCTCGAAATGGGGCTTTTACGGGATTCGAACCTGAGATCATGTTTGGATACCAAACATAGGAAAAATAGCTAATCCTTCCTACCTAAAGCTTAAGCTTTCAATACGGGACGCTTGAACTGTCACACTTAATCATCGTTCAAAGCTCACACCAAGTAACTAGGATGTTACCACTTATGCACCACCCAAGTCATTGTAAATGACCCTTGGAAACAACATAGAAAGGTTACCCATAACAATAGGCCCAGGGATGGTACTTACCTTGGTTGCATCATTCTGTCTCTTTAAAGGGAAATTCATCTCGAACTAGAGCTTTTATGAGATTCGAACCTGAGATCATGTTTTGATACCAAACATAGGAAAAATAGCTAATCCTTCCTACCTAAAGCTTAAGCTTTCAATACGGGACGCTTGAACTGGTACACTTAATCCTCGTTCAAAGCTCTCACCAAGTCACGAGGATGTTACCCTTTATGCACCACACAAGTCATTCTAAATGACCCTTGGAAAATACATAGAAAGGTTACCCACAACAACGATCCCAGGGATGGGACTTACCTTGGTTGCGTCATTCTGTCTATTTAAAGGGAAATTCATCTCGAAATGGGGCTTTTACGGGATTCGAACCTGAGATCATGTTTGGATACCAAACATAGGAAAAATAGCTAATCCTTCCTACCTAAAGCTTAAGCTTTCAATACGAGACGCTTGAACTGTCACACTTAATCCTCGTTCAAAGCTCACACCAAGTAACTAGGATGTTACCACTTATGCACCACCCAAGTCATTGTAAATGACCCTTGGAAACAACATGGAAAGGTTACCCATAACAATAGGCCCAGGGATGGTACTTACCTTGGTTGCATCATTCTGTCTCTTTAAAGAGAAATTCATCTCGAACTAGAGCTTTTATGGGATTCGAAACTGAGATCATGTTTTTATACCAAACATAGGAAAAATAACTAATCCTTCCTACATAAAGCTTAAGCTTTCAATACGGGACGCTTGAACTGTCACACTTAATCCTTGTTCAAAGCTCACACCAAGTCACGAGGATGTTACCCCTTATGCACCACACAAGTTATTCTAAATGACCCTTGGAAACAACATAAAAAGGTTACCCACAACAATGAGCCGAGGGATGGTACTTACCTCGGTTGCGTTATTCCGTCTCTTTAAAGGGAAATTCATCTCGAACTGGGGCTTTTATGTGATTCGAACCTGATATCATGTTTTGATACCAAACATAGGAAAAATAGCTAATCCTTCCTACCTAAAGCTTAAGCTTTCAATACGGGACGCTTGAACTGTCACACTTAATCCTCGTTTAAAGCTCTCAACAAGTCACGAGGATGTTACCCTTTATGCACCACACAAGTCATTCTAAATGACCCTTGGAAACAACATAGAAAGGTTACCCACAACAATAAGCACAGGGATGGTACTTACCTTGGTTGCATCATTCCGTCTCTTTAAAGGGAAATTCATCTCGAACTAGGGCTTTTATGGGATTCCAACCTGAGATCATGTTTTGATACCAAACATAGGAAAAATAGCTAATCCTTCCTACCTAGAGCTTAAGCTTTCAATACGAGACGCTTGAACTGTCACACTAAATCCTCGTTCAAAGCTTACACCAAGTCACGAGGGTGTTACCCCTTATGCACCACACAAGTTATTCTAAATGACCCTTGGAAACAACATAGAAAGGTTACCCACAACAACGAGCCGAGGGATGGTACTTACCTCGGTTGCATTATTCCGTCTCTTTAAAGGGAAATTCATCTCAAACTGGGGCTTTTATGTGATTCGAACCTGATATCATGTTTTGATACCAAACATAGGAAAAATAGCTAATCCTTCCTACCTAAAGCTTAAGCTTTCAATACGGGACGCTTGAACTGGTACACTTAATCCTCGTTCAAAGCTCTCACCAAGTCACGAGGATGTTACCCTTTATGCACCACACAAGTCATTCTAAATGACCCTTGGAAAATACATAGAAAGGTTACCCACAACAACGATCCCAGGGATGGGACTTACCTTGGTTGCGTCATTCTGTCTCTTTAAAGGGAAATTCATCTCGAAATGGGGCTTTTACGGGATTCGAACCTGAGATCATGTTTGAATACCAAACATAGGAAAAATAGCTAATCCTTCCTACCTAAAGCTTAAGCTTTGAATACGAGACGCTTGAACTGTCACACTTAATCCTCGTTCAAAGCTCACACCAAGTAACTAGGATGTTACCACTTATGCACCACCCAAGTCATTGTAAATGACCCTTGGAAACAACATAGAAAGGTTACCCATAACAATAGGCCCAGGGATGGTACTTACCTTGGTTGCATCATTCTGTCTCTTTAAAAGGAAATTCATCTCGAACTAGAGCTTTTATGAGATTCGAACCTGAGATCATGTTTTGATACCAAACATAGGAAAAATAGCTAATCCTTCCTACCTAAAGCTTAAGCTTTCAATACGGGACGCTTGAACTGTCACACTTAATCCTCGTTCAAAGCTCTCACAAAGTCACGAGGATGTTACCCCCCTTGCACGACACAAGTCATTCTAAATGACCCTTAGAAACAACATAGAAAGGTTACCTACAACAACGAGCCGAGGGATGGTACTTACCTCGGTTGCGTTATTCCGTCTCTTTAAAGGGAAATTCATCTCGAACTGAGGCTTTTATGTGATTCGAACCTGATATCATGTTTTGATACCAAACATAGGAAAAATAGCTAATCCTTCCTACCGAAAGCTTAAGCTTTCAATACGGGACGCTTGAACTGTCACACTTAATCCTCGTTCAAAGCTCTCACCAAGTCACGAGGATGTTAACCTTTATGCACCACACAAGTCATTCTAAATGACCCTTGGAAAATACATAGAAAGGTTACCCACAACAACGATCCCAGGGATGGGACTTACCTTGGTTGCGTCATTCTGTCTCTTTAAAGGGAAATTCATCTCGAAATGGGGCTTTTACGGGATTCGAACCTGAGATCATGTTTGGATACCAAACATAGGAAAAATAGCTAATCCTTCCTACCTAAAGCTTAAGCTTTCAATACGGGACGCTTGAACTGTCACACTTAATCCTCGTTCAAAGCTCACACCAAGTAACTAGGATGTTACCACTTATGCACCACCCAAGTCATTGTAAATGACCCTTGGAAACAACATAGAAAGGTTACCCATAACAATAGGCCCAGGGATGGTACTTACCTTGGTTGCATCATTCTGTCTCTTTAAAGGGAAATTCATCTCGAACTAGAGCTTTTATGAGATTCGAACCTGAGATCATGTTTTGATACCAAACATAGGAAAAATAGCTAATCCTTCCTACCTAAAGCTTAAGCTTTCAATACGGGACGCTTGAACTGTCACACTTAATCCTCGTTCAAAGCTCTCACAAAGTCACGAGGATGTTACCCCCCTTGCACGACACAAGTCATTCTAAATGACCCTTAGAAACAACATAGAAAGGTTACCTACAACAACGAGCCGAGGGATGGTACTTACCTCGGTTGCGTTATTCCGTCTCTTTAAAGGGAAATTCATCTCGCACTGGGGCTTTTATGTGATTCGAACCTGATATCATGTTTTGATACCAAACATAGGAAAAATAGCTAATCCTTCCTACCGAAAGCTTAAGCTTTCAATACGGGACGCTTGAACTGTCACACTTAATCCTCGTTCAAAGCTCTCACCAAGTCACGAGATGTTACCCTTTATGCACCACACAAGTCATTCTAAATGACCCTTGGAAAATACATAGAAAGGTTACCCACAACAACGATCCCAGGGATGGGACTTACCTTGGTTGCGTCATTCTGTCTCTTTAAAGGGAAATTCATCTCGAAATGGGGCTTTTACGGGATTCGAACCTGAGATCATGTTTGGATACCAAACATAGGAAAAATAGCTAATCCTTCCTACCTAAAGCTTAAGCTTTCAATACGGGACGCTTGAACTGTCACACTTAATCCTCGTTCAAAGCTCACACCAAGTAACTAGGATGTTACCACTTATGCACCACCCAAGTCATTGTAAATGACCCTTGGAAACAACATAGAAAGGTTACCCATAACAATAGGCCCAGGGATGGTACTTACCTTGGTTGCATCATTCTGTCTCTTTAAAGGGAAATTCATCTCGAACTAGAGCTTTTATGAGATTCGAACCTGAGATCATGTTTTGATACCAAACATAGGAAAAATAGCTAATCCTTCCTACCTAAAGCTTAAGCTTTCAATACGGGACGCTTGAACTGTCACACTTAATCCTCGTTCAAAGCTCTCAACAAGTCACGAGGATGTTACCCTTTATGCACCACACAAGTCATTCTAAATGACCCTTGGAAACAACATAGAAAGGTTACCCACAACAATAAGCACAGGGATGGTACTTACCTTGGTTGCATCATTCCGTCTCTTTAAAGGGAAATTCATCTCGAACTAGGGCTTTTATGGGATTCCAACATGAGATCATGTTTTGATACCAAACATAGGAAAAATAGCTAATCCTTCCTACCTAGAGCTTAAGCTTTCAATACGAGACGCTTGAACTGTCACACTAAATCCTCGTTCAAAGCTTACACCAAGTCACGAGGGTGTTACCCCTTATGCACCACACAAGTTATTCTAAATGACCCTTGGAAACAACATAGAAAGGTTACCCACAACAACGAGCCGAGGGATGGTACTTACCTCGGTTGCATTATTCCGTCTCTTTAAAGGGAAATTCATCTCAAACTGGGGCTTTTATGTGATTCGAACCTGATATCATGTTTTGATACCAAACATAGGAAAAATAGCTAATCCTTCCTAATTAAAGCTTAAGCTTTCAATACGGGACGCTTGAACTGGTACACTTAATCCTCGTTCAAAGCTCTCACCAAGTCACGAGGATGTTACCCTTTATGCACCACACAAGTCATTCTAAATGACCCTTGGAAAATACATAGAAAGGTTACCCACAACAACGATCCCAGGGATGGGACTTACCTTGGTTGCGTCATTCTGTCTCTTTAAAGGGAAATTCATCTCGAAATGGGGCTTTTACGGGATTCGAACCTGAGATCATGTTTGGATACCAAACATAGGAAAAATAGCTAATCCTTCCTACCTAAAGCTTAAGCTTTGAATACGAGACGCTTGAACTGTCACACTTAATCCTCGTTCAAAGCTCACACCAAGTAACTAGGATGTTACCACTTATGCACCACCCAAGTCATTGTAAATGACCCTTGGAAACAACATAGAAAGGTTACCCATAACAATAGGCCCAGGGATGGTACTTACCTTGGTTGCATCATTCTGTCTCTTTAAAAGGAAATTCATCTCGAACTAGAGCTTTTATGAGATTCGAACCTGAGATCATATTTTGATACCAAACATAGGAAAAATAGCTAATCCTTCCTACCTAAAGCTTAAGCTTTCAATACGGGACGCTTGAACTGTCACACTTAATCCTCGTTCAAAGCTCTCACAAAGTCACGAGGATGTTACCCCCCTTGCACGACACAAGTCATTCTAAATGACCCTTAGAAACAACATAGAAAGGTTACCTACAACAACGAGCCGAGGGATGGTACTTACCTCGGTTGCGTTATTCCGTCTCTTTAAAGGGAAATTCATCTCGAACTGGGGCTTTTATGTGATTCGAACCTGATATCATGTTTTGATACCAAACATAGGAAAAATAGCTAATCCTTCCTACCTAAAGCTTAAGCTTTCAATACGGGACGCTTGAACTGTCACACTTAATCATCGTTCAAAGCTCACACCAAGTAACTAGGATGTTACCACTTATGCACCACCCAAGTCATTGTAAATGACCCTTGGAAACAACATAGAAAGGTTACCCATAACAATAGGCCCAGGGATGGTACTTACCTTGGTTGCATCATTCTGTCTCTTTAAAGGGAAATTCATCTCGAACTAGAGCTTTTATGAGATTCGAACCTGAGATCATGTTTTGATACCAAACATAGGAAAAATAGCTAATCCTTCCTACCTAAAGCTTAAGCTTTCAATACGGGACGCTTGAACTGGTACACTTAATCCTCGTTCAAAGCTCTCACCAAGTCACGAGGATGTTACCCTTTATGCACCACACAAGTCATTCTAAATGACCCTTGGAAAATACATAGAAAGGTTACCCACAACAACGATCCCAGGGATGGGACTTACCTTGGTTGCGTCATTCTGTCTCTTTAAAGGGAAATTCATCTCGAAATGGGGCTTTTACGGGATTCGAACCTGAGATCATGTTTGGATACCAAACATAGGAAAAATAGCTAATCCTTCCTACCTAAAGCTTAAGCTTTCAATACGAGACGCTTGAACTGTCACACTTAATCCTCGTTCAAAGCTCACACCAAGTAACTAGGATGTTACCACTTATGCACCACCCAAGTCATTGTAAATGACCCTTGGAAACAACATGGAAAGGTTACCCATAACAATAGGCCCAGGGATGGTACTTACCTTGGTTGCATCATTCTGTCTCTTTAAAGAGAAATTCATCTCGAACTAGAGCTTTTATGGGATTCGAAACTGAGATCATGTTTTTATACCAAACATAGGAAAAATAACTAATCCTTCCTACATAAAGCTTAAGCTTTCAATACGGGACGCTTGAACTGTCACACTTAATCCTTGTTCAAAGCTCACACCAAGTCACGAGGATGTTACCCCTTATGCACCACACAAGTTATTCTAAATGACCCTTGGAAACAACATAAAAAGGTTACCCACAACAATGAGCCGAGGGATGGTACTTACCTCGGTTGCGTAATTCCGTCTCTTTAAAGGGAAATTCATCTCGAACTGGGGCTTTTATGTGATTCGAACCTGATATCATGTTTTGATACCAAACATAGGAAAAATAGCTAATCCTTCCTACCTAAAGCTTAAGCTTTCAATACGGGACGCTTGAACTGTCACACTTAATCCTCGTTTAAAGCTCTCAACAAGTCACGAGGATGTTACCCTTTATGCACCACACAAGTCATTCTAAATGACCCTTGGAAACAACATAGAAAGGTTACCCACAACAATAAGCACAGGGATGGTACTTACCTTGGTTGCATCATTCCGTCTCTTTAAAGGGAAATTCATCTCGAACTAGGGCTTTTATGGGATTCCAACCTGAGATCATGTTTTGATACCAAACATAGGAAAAATAGCTAATCCTTCCTACCTAGAGCTTAAGCTTTCAATACGAGACGCTTGAACTGTCACACTAAATCCTCGTTCAAAGCTTACACCAAGTCACGAGGGTGTTACCCCTTATGCACCACACAAGTTATTCTAAATGACCCTTGGAAACAACATAGAAAGGTTACCCACAACAACGAGCCGAGGGATGGTACTTACCTCGGTTGCATTATTCCGTCTCTTTAAAGGGAAATTCATCTCAAACTGGGGCTTTTATGTGATTCGAACCTGATATCATGTTTTGATACCAAACATAGGAAAAATAGCTAATCCTTCCTACCTAAAGCTTAAGCTTTCAATACGGGACGCTTGAACTGGTACACTTAATCCTCGTTCAAAGCTCTCACCAAGTCACGAGGATGTTACCCTTTATGCACCACACAAGTCATTCTAAATGACCCTTGGAAAATACATAGAAAGGTTACCCACAACAACGATCCCAGGGATGGGACTTACCTTGGTTGCGTCATTCTGTCTCTTTAAAGGGAAATTCATCTCGAAATGGGGCTTTTACGGGATTCGAACCTGAGATCATGTTTGGATACCAAACATAGGAAAAATAGCTAATCCTTCCTACCTAAAGCTTAAGCTTTGAATACGAGACGCTTGAACTGTCACACTTAATCCTCGTTCAAAGCTCACACCAAGTAACTAGGATGTTACCACTTATGCACCACCCAAGTCATTGTAAATGACCCTTGGAAACAACATAGAAAGGTTACCCATAACAATAGGCCCAGGGATGGTACTTACCTTGGTTGCATTATTCTGTCTCTTTAAAAGGAAATTCATCTCGAACTAGAGCTTTTATGAGATTCGAACCTGAGATCATGTTTTGATACCAAACATAGGAAAAATAGCTAATCCTTCCTACCTAAAGCTTAAGCTTTCAATACGGGACGCTTGAACTGTCACACTTAATCCTCGTTCAAAGCTCTCACAAAGTCACGAGGATGTTACCCCCCTTGCACGACACAAGTCATTCTAAATGACCCTTAGAAACAACATAGAAAGGTTACCTACAACAACGAGCCGAGGGATGGTACTTACCTCGGTTGCGTTATTCCGTCTCTTTAAAGGGAAATTCATCTCGAACTGAGGCTTTTATGTGATTCGAACCTGATATCATGTTTTGATACCAAACATAGGAAAAATAGCTAATCCTTCCTACCGAAAGCTTAAGCTTTCAATACGGGACGCTTGAACTGTCACACTTAATCCTCGTTCAAAGCTCTCACCAAGTCACGAGGATGTTAACCTTTATGCACCACACAAGTCATTCTAAATGACCCTTGGAAAATACATAGAAAGGTTACCCACAACAACGATCCCAGGGATGGGACTTACCTTGGTTGCGTCATTCTGTCTCTTTAAAGGGAAATTCATCTCGAAATGGGGCTTTTACGGGATTCGAACCTGAGATCATGTTTGGATACCAAACATAGGAAAAATAGCTAATCCTTCCTACCTAAAGCTTAAGCTTTCAATACGGGACGCTTGAACTGTCACACTTAATCCTCGTTCAAAGCTCACACCAAGTAACTAGGATGTTACCACTTATGCACCACCCAAGTCATTGTAAATGACCCTTGGAAACAACATAGAAAGGTTACCCATAACAATAGGCCCAGGGATGGTACTTACCTTGGTTGCATCATTCTGTCTCTTTAAAGGGAAATTCATCTCGAACTAGAGCTTTTATGAGATTCGAACCTGAGATCATGTTTTGATACCAAACATAGGAAAAATAGCTAATCCTTCCTACCTAAAGCTTAAGCTTTCAATACGGGACGCTTGAACTGTCACACTTAATCCTCGTTCAAAGCTCTCACAAAGTCACGAGGATGTTACCCCCCTTGCACGACACAAGTCATTCTAAATGACCCTTAGAAACAACATAGAAAGGTTACCTACAACAACGAGCCGAGGGATGGTACTTACCTCGGTTGCGTTATTCCGTCTCTTTAAAGGGAAATTCATCTCGCACTGGGGCTTTTATGTGATTCGAACCTGATATCATGTTTTGATACCAAACATAGGAAAAATAGCTAATCCTTCCTACCGAAAGCTTAAGCTTTCAATACGGGACGCTTGAACTGTCACACTTAATCCTCGTTCAAAGCTCTCACCAAGTCACGAGGATGTTACCCTTTATGCACCACACAAGTCATTCTAAATGACCCTTGGAAAATACATAGAAAGGTTACCCACAACAACGATCCCAGGGATGGGACTTACCTTGGTTGCGTCATTCTGTCTCTTTAAAGGGAAATTCATCTCGAAATGGGGCTTTTACGGGATTCGAACCTGAGATCATGTTTGGATACCAAACATAGGAAAAATAGCTAATCCTTCCTACCTAAAGCTTAAGCTTTCAATACGGGACGCTTGAACTGTCACACTTAATCCTCGTTCAAAGCTCACACCAAGTAACTAGGATGTTACCACTTATGCACCACCCAAGTCATTGTAAATGACCCTTGGAAACAACATAGAAAGGTTACCCATAACAATAGGCCCAGGGATGGTACTTACCTTGGTTGCATCATTCTGTCTCTTTAAAGGGAAATTCATCTCGAACTAGAGCTTTTATGAGATTCGAACCTGAGATCATGTTTTGATACCAAACATAGGAAAAATAGCTAATCCTTCCTACCTAAAGCTTAAGCTTTCAATACGGGACGCTTGAACTGTCACACTTAATCCTCGTTCAAAGCTCTCAACAAGTCACGAGGATGTTACCCTTTATGCACCACACAAGTCATTCTAAATGACCCTTGGAAACAACATAGAAAGGTTACCCACAACAATAAGCACAGGGATGGTACTTACCTTGGTTGCATCATTCCGTCTCTTTAAAGGGAAATTCATCTCGAACTAGGGCTTTTATGGGATTCCAACATGAGATCATGTTTTGATACCAAACATAGGAAAAATAGCTAATCCTTCCTACCTAGAGCTTAAGCTTTCAATACGAGACGCTTGAACTGTCACACTAAATCCTCGTTCAAAGCTTACACCAAGTCACGAGGGTGTTACCCCTTATGCACCACACAAGTTATTCTAAATGACCCTTGGAAACAACATAGAAAGGTTACCCACAACAACGAGCCGAGGGATGGTACTTACCTCGGTTGCATTATTCCGTCTCTTTAAAGGGAAATTCATCTCAAACTGGGGCTTTTATGTGATTCGAACCTGATATCATGTTTTGATACCAAACATAGGAAAAATAGCTAATCCTTCCTAATTAAAGCTTAAGCTTTCAATACGGGACGCTTGAACTGGTACACTTAATCCTCGTTCAAAGCTCTCACCAAGTCACGAGGATGTTACCCTTTATGCACCACACAAGTCATTCTAAATGACCCTTGGAAAATACATAGAAAGGTTACCCACAACAACGATCCCAGGGATGGGACTTACCTTGGTTGCGTCATTCTGTCTCTTTAAAGGGAAATTCATCTCGAAATGGGGCTTTTACGGGATTCGAACCTGAGATCATGTTTGGATACCAAACATAGGAAAAATAGCTAATCCTTCCTACCTAAAGCTTAAGCTTTGAATACGAGACGCTTGAACTGTCACACTTAATCCTCGTTCAAAGCTCACACCAAGTAACTAGGATGTTACCACTTATGCACCACCCAAGTCATTGTAAATGACCCTTGGAAACAACATAGAAAGGTTACCCATAACAATAGGCCCAGGGATGGTACTTACCTTGGTTGCATCATTCTGTCTCTTTAAAAGGAAATTCATCTCGAACTAGAGCTTTTATGAGATTCGAACCTGAGATCATATTTTGATACCAAACATAGGAAAAATAGCTAATCCTTCCTACCTAAAGCTTAAGCTTTCAATACGGGACGCTTGAACTGTCACACTTAATCCTCGTTCAAAGCTCTCACAAAGTCACGAGGATGTTACCCCCCTTGCACGACACAAGTCATTCTAAATGACCCTTAGAAACAACATAGAAAGGTTACCTACAACAACGAGCCGAGGGATGGTACTTACCTCGGTTGCGTTATTCCGTCTCTTTAAAGGGAAATTCATCTCGAACTGGGGCTTTTATGTGATTCGAACCTGATATCATGTTTTGATACCAAACATAGGAAAAATAGCTAATCCTTCCTACCGAAAGCTTAAGCTTTCAATACGGGACGCTTGAACTGTCACACTTAATCCTCGTTCAAAGCTCTCACCAAGTCACGAGGATGTTACCCTTTATGCACCACACAAGTCATTCTAAATGACCCTTGGAAACAACATAGAAAGGTTACCCACAACAATAAGCACAGGGATGGTACTTACCTTGGTTGCATCATTCCGTCTCTTTAAAGGGAAATTCATCTCGAACTAGGGCTTTTATGGGATTCGAACCTGAGATCATGTTTTGATACCAACCATAGGAAAAATTGCTAATCCTTCCTACATAAAGCTTAAGATTTCAATACGGGACGCTTGAACTCTCACACTTAATCCTCGTTCGAAGCTCACACCAAGTCACGAGGATGTTACCCCTTATACACCACACAAGTCATTCTAAATGACCCTTGGAAACACCATAGAAAGGTTACCTACAACAACGAGCCCAGGGATGGGACTTACCTTGGTTGCGTCATTCTGTCTCTTTAAAGGGAAATTCATCTCGAAATGGGGCTTTTACGGGATTCGAACCTGAGATCATGTTTGGATACCAAACATAGGAAAAATAGCTAATCCTTCCTACCTAAAGCTTAAGCTTTCAATACGAGACACTTGAACTGTCACACTTAATCCTCGTTCAAAGCTCTCACCAAGTCACGAGGATGTTACCCTTTATGCACCACACAAGTCATTCTAAATGACCGTTAGAAACAACATAGAAAGGTTACCTACAACAACGAGCCGAGGGATGGTACTTACCTCGGTTGCGTTATTCCGTCTCTTTAAAGGGAAATTCATCTCGAACTGGGGCTTTTATGTGATTCGAACCTGATATCATGTTTTGATACCAAACATAGGAAAAATAGCAAATCCTTCCTACCGAAAGCTTAAGCTTTCAATACGGGACGCTTGAACTGTCACACTTAATCCTCGTTCAAAGCTCTCACCAAGTCACGAGGATGTTACCCTTTATGCACCACACAAGTCATTCTAAATGACCCTTTTAAAATACATAGAAAGGTTACCCACAACAACGAGCGCAAGGATGGTACTTACCTTGGTTGCGTCATTCCGTCTCTTTAAAGGGAAATTCATCTCGAAATGGGGCTTTTATGGGATTCGAACCTGAGATCATGTTTTGATACCAACCATAGGAAAAATTGCTAATCCTTCCTACATAAAGCTTAAGATTTCAATACGAGACGCTTGAACTCTCACACTTAATCCTCGTTCGAAGCTCACACCAAGTCACAAGGATGTTACCCCTTATACACCACACAAGTCATTCTAAATGACCCTTGGAAACAACATAGAAAGGTTACCCATAACAATAGGCCCAGGGATGGTACTTACCTTGGTTGCATCATTCTGTCTCTTTAAAGGGAAATTCATCTCGAACTAGAGCTTTTATGGGATTCGAAACTGAGATCATGTTTTTATACCAAACATAGGAAAAATAGCTAATCCTTCCTACATAAAGCTTAAGCTTTCAATACGGGACGCTTGAACTGTCACACTTAATCCTTGTTCAAAGCTCACACCAAGTGACGAGGATGTTACCCCTTATGCACCACACAAGTTATTCTAAATGACCCTTGGAAACAACATAAAAAGGTTACCCACAACAACGAGCCGAGGGATGGTACTTACCTCGGTTGCGTTATTCCGTCTCTTTAAAGGGAAATTCATCTCGAACTGGGGCTTTTATGTGATTCGAACCTGATATCATGTTTTGATACCAAACATAGGAAAAATAGCTAATCCTTCCTACCTAAAGCTTAAGCTTTCAATACGGGACGCTTGAACTGTCACACTTAATCCTCGTTCAAAGCTCTCAACAAGTCACGAGGATGTTACCCTTTATGCACCACACAAGTCATTCTAAATGACCCTTGGAAACAACATAGAAAGGTTACCCACAACAATAAGCACCGGGATGGTACTTACCTTGGTTGCATCATTCCGTCTCTTTAAAGGGAAATTCATCTCGAACTAGGGCTTTTATGGGATTCCAACCTGAGATCATGTTTTGATACCAAACATAGGAAAAATAGCTAATCCTTCCTACCTAGAGCTTAAGCTTTCAATACGAGACGCTTGAACTGTCACACTAAATCCTCGTTCAAAGCTTACACCAAGTCACGAGGGTGTTACCCCTTATGCACCGCACAAGTTATTCTAAATGACCCTTGGAAACAACATAGAAAGGTTACCCACAACCACGAGCCGAGGGATGGTACTTACCTCGGTTGCATTATTCCGTCTCTTTAAAGGGAAATTCATCTCAAACTGGGGCTTTTATGTGATTCGAACCTGATATCATGTTTTGATACCAAACATAAAAAAAATAGCTAATCCTTCCTACCTAAAGCTTAAGCTTTCAATACGGGACGCTTGAACTGTCACACTTAATCCTCGTTCAAAGCTCTCACAAAGTCACGAGGATGTTACCCCCCTTGCACGACACAAGTCATTCTAAATGACCCTTGGAAACAACATAGAAAGGTTACCCACAACAACGAGCCGAGGGATGGTACTTACCTCGGTTGCGTTATTCCGTCTCTTTAAAGGGAAATTCATCTCGAACTGGGGCTTTTATGGGATTCGAAACTGAGATCATGTTTTTATACCAAACATAGGAAAAATAGCTAATCCTTCCTACATAAAGCTTAAGCTTTCAATACGGGACGCTTGAACTGTCACACTTAATCCTCGTTCAAAGCTCAAACCAAGTCACGAGGATGTTACCCCTTATGCACCACACAAGTTATTCTAAATGACCCTTGGAAACAACATAGAAAGGTTACCCACAACAACGAGCCGAGGGATGGTACTTACCTCGGTTGCGTTATTCCGTCTCTTTAAAGGGAAATTCATCTCGAACTGGGGCTTTTATGTGATTCGAACCTGATATCATGTTTTGATACCAAACATAGGAAAAATAGCTAATCCTTCCTACCTAAAGCTTAAGCTTTTAATACGGGACGCTTGAACTGTCACACTTAATCCTCATTCAAAGCTCTCACCAAGTCACGAGGATGTTACCCTTTATGCACCACACAAGTCATTCTAAATGACCCTTGGAAAATACATAGAAAGGTTACCCACAACAACGATCCCAAGGATGGGACTTACCTTGGTTGCGTCATTCTGTCTCTTTAAAGGGAAATTCATCTCGAAATGGCGCTTTTACGGGATTCGAACCTGAGATCATGTTTGGATACCAAACATAGGAAAAATAGCTAATCCTTCCTACCTAAAGCTTAAGCTTTCAATACGGGACGCTTGAACTGTCACACTTAATCCTCGTTCAAAGCTCACACCAAGTAACTAGGATATTACCACTTATGCACCACCCAAGTCATTGTAAATGACCCTTGGAAACAACATAGAAAGGTTACCCATAACAATAGGCCCAGGGATGGTACTTACCTTGGTTGCATCATTCTGTCTCTTTAAAGGGAAATTCATCTCGAACTAGAGCTTTTATGAGATTCGAACCTGAGATCATGTTTTGATACCAAACATAGGAAAAATAGCTAATCCTTCCTACCTAAAGCTTAAGCTTTCAATACGGGACGCTTGAACTGTCACACTTAATCCTCGTTCAAAGCTCTCACAAAGTCAAGAGGATGTTACCCCCCTTGCACGACACAAGTCATTCTAAATGACCCTTAGAAACAACATAGAAAGGTTACCTACAACAACGAGCCGAGGGATGGTACTTACCTCGGTTGCGTTATTCCGTCTCTTTAAAGGGAAATTCATCTCGAACTGGGGCTTTTATGTGATTCGAACCTGATATCATGTTTTGATACCAAACATAGGAAAAATAGCTAATCCTTCCTACCGAAAGCTTAAGCTTTCAATACGGGACGCTTGAACTGTCACACTTAATCCTCGTTCAAAGCTCTCACCAAGTCACGAGGATGTTACCCTTTATGCACCACCAAGTCATTCTAAATGACCCTTGGAAAATACATAGAAAGGTTACCCACAACAACGAGCGCAAGGATGGTACTTACCTTGGTTGCGTCATTCCGTCTCTTTAAAGGGAAATTCATCTCGAAATGGGGCTTTTATGGGATTCGAACCTGAGATCATGTTTTGATACCAACCATAGGAAAAATTGCTAATCCTTCCTACATAAAGCTTAAGATTTCAATACGGGACGCTTGAACTCTCACACTTAATCCTCGTTCGAAGCTCACACCAAGTCACAAGGATGTTACCCCTTATACACCACACAAGTCATTCTAAATGACCCTTGGAAACACCATAGAAAGGTTACCTACAACAACGAGCCCAGGGATGGGACTTACCTTGGTTGCGTCATTCTGTCTCTTTAAAGGGAAATTCATCTCGAAATGGGGCTTTTACGGGATTCGAACCTGAGATCATGTTTGGATACCAAACATAGGAAAAATAGCTAATCCTTCCTACCTAAAGCTTAAGCTTTTAATACGATACACTTGAACTGTCACACTAAATCCTCGTTCAAAGCTTACACCAAGTCACGAGGGTGTTACCCCTTATACACCACACAAGTCATTCTAAATGACCCTTGGAAACAACATAGAAAGGTTACCCACAACAACGAGCCGAGGGATGGTACTTACCTCGGTTGCGTTATTCCGTCTCTTTAAAGGGAAATTCATCTCGAACTGGGGCTTTTATGGGATTCGAAACTGAGATCATGTTTTTATACCAAACATAGGAAAAATAGCTAATCCTTCCTACATAAAGCTTAAGCTTTCAATACGGGACGCTTGAACTGTCACACTTAATCCTCGTTCAAAGCTCACACCAAGTCACGAGGATGTTACCCCTTATGCACCACACAAGTTATTCTAAATGACCCTTGGAAACAACATAGAAAGGTTACCCACAACAACGAGCCGAGGGATGGTACTTACCTCGGTTGCGTTATTCCGTCTCTTTAAAGGTAAATTCATCTCGAACTGGGGCTTTTATGTGATTCGAACCTGTTATCATGTTTTGATACCAAACATAGGAAAAATAGCTAATCCTTCCTACCTAAAGCTTAAGCTTTCAATACGGGACGCTTGAACTGTCACACCTAATCCTCATTCAAAGCTCTCACCAAGTCACGAGGATGTTACCCTTTATGCACCACACAAGTCATTCTAAATGACCCTTGGAAAATACATAGAAAGGTTACCCACAACAACGATCCCAAGGATGGGACTTACCTTGGTTGCGTCATTCTGTCTCTTTAAAGGGAAATTCATCTCGAAATGGGGCTTTTACGGGATTCGAACCTGAGATCATGTTTGGATACCAAACATAGGAAAAATAGCTAATCCTTCTTACCAAAAGCTTAAGCTTTCAATACGAGACGCTTGAACTGTCACACTTAATCCTCGTTCAAAGCTCACACCAAGTCACTAGGATGTTACCACTTATGCACCACCCAAGTCATTCTAAATGACCCTTGGAAACAACATAGAAAGGTTACCTACAACAACGAGCCCAGGGATGGGACTTACCTTGGTTGCATCATTCCGTCTCTTTAAAGGGAAATTCATCTCGAAATGGGGATTTTATGGGATTCAAAACTGAGATCATGTTTTTATACCAAACATAGGAAAAATAGCTAATCCTTCCTACATAAAGCTTAAGCTTTAAATACGGGACGCTTGAACTGTCACACTTAATCCTCGTTCAAAGCTCACACCAAGTCACGAGGATATTACCCCCTATACACCACACAAGTTATTCTTAATGACACTTGGAAACAGCATAGAAAGGTTACCCACAACAACGAGCCCAGGGATGCTACTTACCTTGGTTGCATCATTCCGTGTCGTTAGAGGGAAATTCATCTCCAACTGGGGCTTTTATGGGATTCGAACCTGAGATCATGTTTTGATACCAAACATAGGAAAAATAGCTAATCCTTCATACCTAAAGCTTAAGCTTTCAATACGAGACGCTTGAACTGTCACACTTAATCCTCGTTCAAAGCTCACACCAAGTCACTAGGATGTTACCACTTATGCACCACCCAAGTCATTCTAAATGACCCTTGGAAACAACATAGAAAGGTTACCCATAACAATAGGCCCAGGGATGGTACTTACCTTGGTTGCATCATTCTGTCTCTTTAAAGGGAAATTCATCTCGAACTTGAGCTTTTATGAGATTCGAACCTGAGATCATGTTTTGATACCAAACATAGGAAAAATAGCTAATCCTTCCTACCTAAAGCTTAAGCTTTCAATACGGGACGCTTGAACTGTCACACTTAATCCTCGTTCAAAGCTCTCACCAAGTCACGAGGATGTTACCCCCCTTGCACGACACAAGTCATTCTAAATGACCCTTAGAAACAACATAGAAAGGTTACCTACAACAACGAGCCGAGGGATGGTACTTACCTCGGTTGCGTTATTCCGTCTCTTTAAAGGGAAATTCATCTCGAACTGGGGCTTTTATGTGATTCGAACCTGATATCATGTTTTGATACCAAACATAGGAAAAATAGCTAATCCTTCCTACCTAAAGCTTAAGCTTTCAATACGGGACGCTTGAAGTGTCACACTTAATCCTCGTTCAAAGCTCTCACCAAGTCACGAGGATGTTACCCTTTATGCACCACACAAGTCATTCTAAATGACCCTTGGAAAATACATAGAAAGGTTACCCACAACAACGAGCGCAGGGATGGTACTTACCTTGGTTGCGTCATTCCGTCTCTTTAAAGGGAAATTCATCTCGTAAGGGGGCTTTTATGGGATTCGAACCTGAGATCATGTTTTGATACCAACCATAAGAAAAATTGCTAATCCTTCCTACATAAAGCTTAAGATTTCAATACGGGACGCTTGAACTCTCACACTTAATCCTCGTTCGAAGCTCACACCAAGTCACAAGGATGTTACCCCTTATACACCACACAAGTCATTCTAAATGACCCTTGGAAACACCATAGAAAGGTTACCTACAACAACGAGCCCAGGGATGGGACTTACCTTGGTTGCGTCATTCTGTCTCTTTAAAGGGAAATTCATCTTGAAATGGGGCTTTTACGGGATTCGAACCTGAGATCATGTTTGGATACCAAACATAGGAAAAATAGCTAATCCTTCCTACCTAAAGCTTAAGCTTTCAATACGAGACGCTGGAACTGTCACACTAAATCCTCGTTCAAAGCTTACACCAAGTCACGAGGGTGTTACCCCTTATACACCACACAAGTCATTCTAAATGTCCCTTGGAAACAACATAGAAAGGTTACCTACAACAACGAGCCCAGGGATGGGACTTACCTTGGTTGCATCATTCCGTCTCTTTAAAGGGAAATTCATCTCGAACTGGGGCTTTTATGGGATTCGAATCTGAGATCATGTTTTGATACCAACCATAGGAAAAATTGCTAATCCTTCCTACATAAAGCTTAAGATTTCAATACGGGACGCTTGAACTCTCACACTTAATCCTCGTTCGAAGCTCACACCAAGTCACAAGGATGTTACCCCTTATACACCACACAAGTCATTCTAAATGACCCTTGGAAACACCATAGAAAGGTTACCTACAACAACGAGCCCAGGGATGGGACTTACCTTGGTTGCGTCATTCTGTCTCTTTAAAGGGAAATTATCTCGAAATGGGGCTTTTACGGGATTCGAACCTGAGATCATGTTTGGATACCAAACATAGGAAAAATAGCTAATCCTTCCTACCTAAAGCTTAAGCTTTCAATACGAGACGCTTGAACTGTCACACTAAATCCTCGTTCAAACCTTACACCAAGTCACGAGGGTGTTACCCCTTATCCACCACACAAGTCATTCTAAATGATCCTTGGAAACAACATAGAAAGGTTACCTACAACAACGAGCCCAGGGATGGGACTTACCTTGGTTGCATCATTCCGTCTCTTTAAAAGGAAATTCATATCGAAATAGGGATTTTATGGGATTCGAAACTGAGATCATGTTTTTATACCAAACATAGGAAAAATAGCTAATCCTTCCTACATAAAGCTTAAGCTTTCAATACGGGACGCTTGAACTGTCACACTTAATCCTCGTTCAAAGCTCACACCAAGTCACGAGGATGTTACCCCTTATGCACCACACAAGTTATTCTAAATGACCCTTGGAAACAACATAGAATGGTTACCCACAACAACTAGCCCAGGGATGCTACTTACCTTGGTTGCATCATTCCGTCTCTTTAAAGGGAAATTCATCTCGAAATGGGGATTTTATGGAATTCGAAACTGACATCATGTTTTGATACCAAACATAGGAAAAATAGCTAATCCTTCCTACCTAAACCTTAAGCTTTCAATACGGGATGCTTGAACTGTCACACTTAATCCTCGTTCAAAGCTCACACCAAGTCCCGAGGATGTTACCCCTTATGCACCACACAAGTCATTCTAAATGACCCTTGGAAACAACATAGAAAGGTTACCCACAACAACGAGCCGAGGGATGGTACTTACCTCGGTTGCGTTATTCCGTCTCTTTAAAGGGAAATTCATCTCGAACTGGGGCTTTTATGTGATTCGAACCTGATATCATGTTTTGATACCAAACATAGGAAAAATAGCTAATCCTTCGTACCTAAAGCTTAAGCTTTCAATACGGGACGCTTGAACTGTCACACTTAATCCTTGTTCAAAGCTCTCACCAAGTCACGAGGATGTTACCCTTTATGCACCACACAAGTCATTCTAAATGACCCTTGGAAAATACATAGAAAGGTTACCCGCAACAACGATCCCAGGGATGGGACTTACCTTCGTTGCGTCATTCTGTCTCTTTAAAGGGAAATTCATCTCGAAATGGGGCTTTTACGGGATTCGAACCTGAGATCATGTTTGGATACCAAACATAGGAAAAATAGCTAATCCTTCCTACCTAAAGCTTAAGCTTTCAATACGAGACGCTTGAACTGTCACAATTAATCCTCGTTCAAAGCTCACACCAAGTCACTAGGATGTTACCACTTATGCACCACCCAAGTCATTCTAAATGACCCTTGGAAACAACATAGAAAGGTTACCCACAACAATAGGCCCAGGGATGGTACTTACCTTGGTTGCATCATTCTGTCTCTTTAAAGGGAAATTCATCTCGAACTGGAGCTTTTATGAGATTCGAACCTGAGATCATGTTTTGATACCAAACATAGGAAAAATAGCTAATCCTTCCTACCTAAAGCTTAAGCTTTCAATACGGGACGCTTGAACTGTCACACTTAATCCTCGTTCAAAGCTCTCACCAAGTCACGAGGATGTTACCCCCCTTGCACGACACAAGTCATTCTAAATGACCCTTAGAAACAACATAGAAAGGTTACCCACAACAACGATCCCAGGGATGGGACTTACCTTCGTTGCGTCATTCTGTCTCTTTAAAGGGAAATTCATCTCGAAATGGGGCTTTTACGGGATTCGAACCTGAGATCATGTTTGGATACCAAACATAGGAAAAATAGCTAATCCTTCCTACCTAAAGCTTAAGCTTTCAATACGAGACGCTTGAACTGTCACACTAAATCCTCGTTCAAACCTTACACCAAGTCACGAGGGTGTTACCCCTTATCCACCACACAAGTCATTCTAAATGACCCTTGGAAACAACATAGAAAGGTTACCTACAACAACGAGCCCAGGGATGGGACTTACCTTGGTTGCATCATTCCGTCTCTTTAAAGGGAAATTCATCTCGAAATGGGGATTTTATGGGATTCAAAACTGAGATCATGTTTTTATACCAAACATAGGAAAAATAGCTAATCCTTCCTACATAAAGCTTAAGCTTTAAATACGGGACGCTTGAACTGTCACACTTAATCCTCGTTCAAAGCTCACACCAAGTCACGAGGATATTACCCCCTATACACCACACAAGTTATTCTTAATGACACTTGGAAACAGCATAGAAAGGTTACCCACAACAACGAGCCCAGGGATGCTACTTACCTTGGTTGCATCATTCCGTGTCTTTAGAGGGAAATTCATCTCCAACTGGGGCTTTTATGGGATTCGAACCTGAGATCATGTTTTGATACCAAACATAGGAAAAATAGCTAATCCTTCATACCTAAAGCTTAAGCTTTCAATACGAGACGCTTGAACTGTCACACTTAATCCTCGTTCAAAGCTCACACCAAGTCACTAGGATGTTACCACTTATGCACCACCCAAGTCATTCTAAATGACCCTTGGAAACAACATAGAAAGGGAACCCATAACAATAGGCCCAGGGATGGTACTTACCTTGGTTGCATCATTCTGTCTCTTTAAAGGGAAATTCATCTCGAACTTGAGCTTTTATGAGATTCGAACCTGAGATCATGTTTTGATACCAAACATAGGAAAAATAGCTAATCCTTCCTACCTAAAGCTTAAGCTTTCAATACGGGACGCTTGAACTGTCACACTTAATCCTCGTTCAAAGCTCTCACCAAGTCACGAGGATGTTACCCCCCTTGCACGACACAAGTCATTCTAAATGACCCTTAGAAACAACATAGAAAGGTTACCTACAACAACGAGCCGAGGGATGGTACTTATCTCGGTTGCGTTATTCCGTCTCTTTAAAGGGAAATTCATCTCGAACTGGGGCTTTTATGTGATTCGAACCTGATATCATGTTTTGATACCAAACATAGGAAAAATAGCTAATCCTTCCTACCTAAAGCTTAAGCTTTCAATACGGGACGCTTGAAGTGTCACACTTAATCCTCGTTCAAAGCTCTCACCAAGTCACGAGGATGTTACCCTTTATGTACCACACAAGTCATTCTAAATGACCCTTGGAAAATACATAGAAAGGTTACCCACAACAACGAGCGCAGGGATGGTACTTACCTTGGTTGCGTCATTCCGTCTCTTTAAAGGGAAATTCATCTCGTAAGGGGGCTTTTATGGGATTCGAACCTGAGATCATGTTTTGATACCAACCATAGGAAAAATTGCTAATCCTTCCTACATAAAGCTTAAGATTTCAATACGTTACGCTTGAACTCTCACACTTAATCCTCGTTCGAAGCTCACACCAAGTCACAAGGATGTTACCCCTTATACACCACACAAGTCATTCTAAATGACCCTTGGAAACACCATAGAAAGGTTACCTACAACAACGAGCCCAGGGATGGGACTTACCTTGGTTGCGTCATTCTGTCTCTTTAAAGGGAAATTCATCTCGAAATGGGGCTTTTACGGGATTCGAACCTGAGATCATGTTTGGATACCAAACATAGGAAAAATAGCTAATCCTTCCTACCTATAGCTTAAGCTTTCAATACGAGACGCTGGAACTGTCACACTAAATCCTCGTTCAAAGCTTACGCCAAGTCACGAGGGTGTTACCCCTTATACACCACACAAGTCATTCTAAATGACCCTTGGAAACAACATAGAAAGGTTACCTAGAACAACGAGCCCAGGGATGGGACTTACCTTGGTTGCATCATTCCGCCTCTTTAAAGGGAAATTCATCTCGAACTGGGGCTTTTATGGGATTCGAATCTGAGATCATGTTTTGATACCAACCATAGGAAAAATTGCTAATCCTTCCTACATAAAGCTTAAGATTTCAATACGGGACTCTTGAACTCTCACACTTAATCCTCGTTCGAAGCTCACACCAAGTCACAAGGATGTTACCCCTTATACACCACACAAGTCATTCTAAATGACCCTTGGAAACACCATAGAAAGGTTACCTACAACAACGAGCCCAGGGATGGGACTTACCTTGGTTGCGTCATTCTGTCTCTTTAAAGGGAAATTCATCTCGAAATGGGGCTTTTACGGGATTCGAACCTGAGATCATGTTTGGATACCAAACATAGGAAAAATAGCTAATCCTTCCTACCTATAGCTTAAGCTTTCAATACGAGACGCTGGAACTGTCACACTAAATCCTCGTTCAAAGCTTACACCAAGTCACGAGGGTGTTACCCCTTATACACCACACAAGTCATTCTAAATGACCCTTGGAAACAACATAGAAAGGTTACCTACAACAACGAGCCCAGGGATGGGACTTACCTTGGTTGCATCATTCCGTCTCTTTAAAGGGAAATTCATCTCGAACTGGGGCTTTTATGGGATTCGAATCTGAGATCATGTTTTGATACCAACCATAGGAAAAATTGCTAATCCTTCCTACATAAAGCTTAAGATTTCAATACGGGACGCTTGAACTCTCACACTTAATCCTCGTTCGAAGCTCACACCAAGTCACAAGGATGTTACCCCTTATACACCACACAAGTCATTCTAAATGACCCTTGGAAACACCATAGAAAGGTTACCTACAACAACGAGCCCAGGGATGGGACTTACCTTGGTTGCGTCATTCTGTCTCTTTAAAGGGAAATTCATCTCGAAATGGGGCTTTTACGGGATTCGAACCTGAGATCATGTTTGGATACCAAACATAGGAAAAATAGCTAATCCTTCCTACCTAAAGCTTAAGCTTTCAATACGAGACGCTTGAACTGTCACACTAAATCCTCGTTCAAACCTTACACCAAGTCACGAGGGTGTTACCCCTTATCCACCACACAAGTCATTCTAAATGACCCTTGGAAACAACATAGAAAGGTTACCTACAACAACGAGCCCAGGGATGGGACTTACCTTGGTTGCATCATTCCGTCTCTTTAAAGGGAAATTCATATCGAAATAGGGATTTTATGGGATTCGAAACTGAGATCATGTTTTTATACCAAACATAGGAAAAATAGCTAATCCTTCCTACATAAAGCTTAAGCTTTCAATACGGGACGCTTGAACTGTCACACTTAATCCTCGTTCAAAGCTCACACCAAGTCACGAGGATGTTACCCCTTATGCACCACACAAGTTATTCTAAATGACCCTTGGAAACAACATAGAAAGGTTACCCACAACAACTAGCCCAGGGATGCTACTTACCTTGGTTGCATCATTCCGTCTCTTTAAAGGGAAATTCATCTCGAAATGGGGATTTTATGGAATTCGAAACTGACATCATGTTTTGATACCAAACATAGGAAAAATAGCTAATCCTTCCTACCTAAACCTTAAGCTTTCAATACGGGATGCTTGAACTGTCACACTTAATCCTCGTTCAAAGCTCACACCAAGTCCCGAGGATGTTACCCCTTATGCACCACACAAGTCATTCTAAATGACCCTTGGAAACAACATAGAAAGGTTACCCACAACAACGAGCCGAGGGATGGTACTTACCTCGGTTGCGTTATTCCGTCTCTTTAAAGGGAAATTCATCTCGAACTGGGGCTTTTATGTGATTCGAACCTGATATCATGTTTTGATACCAAACATAGGAAAAATAGCTAATCCTTCCTACCTAAAGCTTAAGCTTTCAATACGGGACGCTTGAACTGTCACACTTAATCCTTGTTCAAAGCTCTCACCAAGTCACGAGGATGTTACCCTTTATGCACCACACAAGTCATTCTAAATGACCCTTGGAAAATACATAGAAAGGTTACCCGCAACAACGATCCCAGGGATGGGACTTACCTTCGTTGCGTCATTCTGTCTCTTTAAAGGGAAATTCATCTCGAAATGGGGCTTTTACGGGATTCGAACCTGAGATCATGTTTGGATACCAAACATAGGAAAAATAGCTAATCCTTCCTACCTAAAGCTTAAGCTTTCAATACGAGACGCTTGAACTGTCACAATTAATCCTCGTTCAAAGCTCACACCAAGTCACTAGGATGTTACCACTTATGCACCACCCAAGTCATTCTAAATGACCCTTGGAAACAACATAGAAAGGTTACCCACAACAATAGGCCCAGGGATGGTACTTACCTTGGTTGCATCATTCTGTCTCTTTAAAGGGAAATTCATCTCGAACTGGAGCTTTTATGAGATTCGAACCTGAGATCATGTTTTGATACCAAACATAGGAAAAATAGCTAATCCTTCCTACCTAAAGCTTAAGCTTTCAATACGGGACGCTTGAACTGTCACACTTAATCCTCGTTCAAAGCTCTCACCAAGTCACGAGGATGTTACCCCCCTTGCACGACACAAGTCATTCTAAATGACCCTTAGAAACAACATAGAAAGGTTACCCACAACAACGATCCCAGGGATGGGACTTACCTTCGTTGCGTCATTCTGTCTCTTTAAAGGGAAATTCATCTCGAAATGGGGCTTTTACGGGATTCGAACCTGAGATCATGTTTGGATACCAAACATAGGAAAAATAGCTAATCCTTCCTACCTAAAGCTTAAGCTTTCAATACGAGACGCTTGAACTGTCACACTAAATCCTCGTTCAAACCTTACACCAAGTCACGAGGGTGTTACCCCTTATCCACCACACAAGTCATTCTAAATGACCCTTGGAAACAACATAGAAAGGTTACCTACAACAACGAGCCCAGGGATGGGACTTACCTTGGTTGCATCATTCCGTCTCTTTAAAGGGAAATTCATCTCGAAATGGGGATTTTATGGGATTCAAAACTGAGATCATGTTTTTATACCAAACATAGGAAAAATAGCTAATCCTTCCTACATAAAGCTTAAGCTTTCAATACGGGACGCTTGAACTGTCACACTTAATCCTCGTTCAAAGCTCTCACCAAGTCACGAGGATGTTACCCCCCTTGCACGACACAAGTCATTCTAAATGACCCTTAGAAACAACATAGAAAGGTTACCCACAACAACGAGCTCAGGGATGGGACTTACCTTGGTTGCGTCATTCCGTCTCTTTAAAGGGAAATTCATCTCGAAATGGGGATTTTATGGGATTCGAAACTGAGATCATGTTTTGATACGAAACATAGGAAAAATAGCTAATCCTTCCTACCTAAAGCTTAAGCTTTCAATACGGGACGCTTGAAGTGTCACACTTAATCCTCGTTCAAAGCTCACACCAAGTCACTAGTATGTTACCACTTATGCACCACCCAAGTCATTCTAAATGACCCTTGGAAACAACATAGAAAGGTTACCTACAACAACGAGCCCAGGGATGGGACTTACCTTGGTTGCATCATTCCGTCTCTTTAAAGGGAAATTCATCTCGAAATGGGGATTTTATGGGATTCAAAACTGAGATCATGTTTTTATACCAAACATAGGAAAAATAGCTAATCCTTCCTACATAAAGCTTAAGCTTTAAATACGGGACGCTTGAACTGTCACACTTAATCCTCGTTCAAAGCTCACACCAAGTCACGAGGATATTACCCCCTATACACCACACAAGTTATTCTTAATGACACTTGGAAACAGCATAGAAAGGTTACCCACAACAACGAGCCCAGGGATGCTACTTACCTTGGTTGCATCATTCCGTGTCTTTAGAGGGAAATTCATCTCCAACTGGGGCTTTTATGGGATTCGAACCTGAGATCATGTTTTGATACCAAACATAGGAAAAATAGCTAATCCTTCATACCTAAAGCTTAAGCTTTCAATACGAGACGCTTGAACTGTCACACTTAATCCTCGTTCAAAGCTCACACCAAGTCACTAGGATGTTACCACTTATGCACCACCCAAGTCATTCTAAATGACCCTTGGAAACAACATAGAAAGGTTACCCATAACAATAGGCCCAGGGATGGTACTTACCTCGGTTGCGTTATTCCGTCTCTTTAAAGGGAAATTCATCTCGAACTGGGGCTTTTATGTGATTCGAACCTGATATCATGTTTTGATACCAAACATAGGAAAAATAGCTAATCCTTCCTACCTAAAGCTTAAGCTTTCAATACGGGACGCTTGAAGTGTCACACTTAATCCTCGTTCAAAGCTCTCACCAAGTCACGAGGATGTTACCCTTTATGCACCACACAAGTCATTCTAAATGACCCTTGGAAAATACATAGAAAGGTTACCCACAACAACGAGCGCAGGGATGGTACTTACCTTGGTTGCGTCATTCCGTCTCTTTAAAGGGAAATTCATCTCGTAAGGGGGCTTTTATGGGATTCGAACCTGAGATCATGTTTTGATACCAACCATAGGAAAAATTGCTAATCCTTCCTACATAAAGCTTAAGATTTCAATACGGGACGCTTGAACTCTCACACTTAATCCTCATTCGAAGCTCACACCAAGTCACAAGGATGTTACCCCTTATACACCACACAAGTCATTCTAAATGACCCTTGGAAACACCATAGAAAGGTTACCTACAACAACGAGCCCAGGGATGGGACTTACCTTGGTTGCGTCATTCTGTCTCTTTAAAGGGAAATTCATCTCGAAATGGGGCTTTTACGGGATTCGAACCTGAGATCATGTTTGGATACCAAACATAGGAAAAATAGCTAATCCTTCCTACCTAAAGCTTAAGCTTTCAATACGAGACGCTGGAACTGTCACACTAAATCCTCGTTCAAAGCTTACACCAAGTCACGAGGGTGTTACCCCTTATACACCACACAAGTCATTCTAAATGACCCTTGGAAACAACATAGAAAGGTTACCTACAACAACGAGCCCAGGGATGGGACTTACCTTGGTTGCATCATTCCGTCTCTTTAAAGGGAAATTCATCTCGAACTGGGGCTTTTATGGGATTCGAATCTGAGATCATGTTTTGATACCAACCATAGGAAAAATTGCTAATCCTTCCTACATAAAGCTTAAGATTTCAATACGGGACGCTTGAACTCTCACACTTAATCCTCGTTCGAAGCTCACACCAAGTCACAAGGATGTTACCCCTTATACACCACACAAGTCATTCTAAATGACCCTTGGAAACACCATAGAAAGGTTACCTACAACAACGAGCCCAGGGATGGGACTTACCTTGGTTGCGTCATTCTGTCTCTTTAAAGGGAAATGCATCTCGAAATGGGGCTTTTACGGGATTCGAACCTGAGATCATGTTTGGATACCAAACATAGGAAAAATAGCTAATCCTTCCTACCTAAAGCTTAAGCTTTCAATACGAGACGCTTGAACTGTCACACTAAATCCTCGTTCAAACCTTACACCAAGTCACGAGGGTGTTACCCCTTATACACCACACAAGTCATTCTAAATGACCCATGGAAACAACATAGAAAGGTTACCTACAACAACGAGCCCAGGGATGGGACTTACCTTGGTTGCATCATTCCGTCTCTTTAAAGGGAAATTCATATCGAAATAGGGATTTTATGGGATTCGAAACTGAGATCATGTTTTTATACCAAACATAGGAAAAATAGCTAATCCTTCCTACATAAAGCTTAAGCTTTCAATACGGGACGCTTGAACTGTCACACTTAATCCTCGTTCAAAGCTCACACCAAGTCACGAGGATGTTACCCCTTATGCACCACACAAGTTATTCTAAATGACCCTTGGAAACAACATAGAAAGGTTACCTACAACAACGAGCCCAGGGATGGGACTTACCTTGGTTGCGTCATTCCGTCTCTTTAAAGGGAAATTCATCTCGAAATGGGGATTTTATGGGATTCGAAACTGAGATCATGTTTTGATACGAAACATAGGAAAAATAGCTAATCCTTCCTACCTAAAGCTTAAGCTTTCAATACGGGACGCTTGAACTGTCACACTTAATCCTCGTTCAAAGCTCTCACCAAGTCATGAGGATATTACCCTTTATGCACCACACAAGTCATTCTAAATGACCCTTGGAAAATACATAGAAAGGTTACCCGCAACAACGATCCCAGGGATGGGACTTACCTTGGTTGCGTCATTCTGTCTCTTTAAATGGAAATTCATCTCGAAATGGGGCTTTTACGGGATTCGAACCTGAGATCATGTTTGGAGACCAAACATAGGAAAAATAGCTAATCCTTCCTACCTAAAGCTTAAGCTTTCAATACGGGACGCTTGAACTGTCACACTTAATCCTCGTTCAAAGCTCTCACCAAGTCACGAGGATGTTACCCTTTATGCACCACACAAGTGATTCTAAATGACCCTTGGAAAATACATAGAAAGGTTACCCACAACAACGATCCCAGGGATGGGACTTACCTTGGTTGCGTCATTCTGTCTCTTTAAAGGGAAATTCATCTCGAAATGAGGCTTTTACGGGATTCGAACCTGAGATCATGTTTGGATACCAAACATAGGAAACATAGCTAATCCTTCCTACCTAAAGCTTAAGCTTTCAATACGAGACGCTTGAACTGTCACACTAAATCCTCGTTCAAACCTTACACCAAGTCACGAGGGTGTTACCCCTTATACACCACACAAGTCATTCTAAATGACCCTTGGAAACAACATAGAAAGGTTACCTACAACAACGAGCCCAGGGATGGGACTTACCTTGGTTGCATCATTCCGTCTCTTTAAAGGGAAATTCATATCGAAATAGGGATTTTATGGGATTCGAAACTGAGATCATGTTTTTATACCAAACATAGGAAAAATAGCTAATCCTTCCTACATAAAGCTTAAGCTTTCAATACGGGACGCTTGAACTGTCACACTTAATCCTCGTTCAAAGCTCACACCAAGTCACGAGGATGTTACCCCTTATGCACCACACAAGTTATTCTAAATGACCCTTGGAAACAACATAGAAAGGTTACCTACAACAACGAGCCCAGGGATGGGACTTACCTTGGTTGCGTCATTCCGTCTCTTTAAAGGGAAATTCATCTCGAAATGGGGATTTTATGGGATTCGAAACTGAGATCATGTTTTGATACGAAACATAGGAAAAATAGCTAATCCTTCCTACCTAAAGCTTAAGCTTTCAATACGGGACGCTTGAACTGTCACACTTAATCCTCGTTCAAAGCTCTCACCAAGTCACGAGGATATTACCCTTTATGCACCACACAAGTCATTCTAAATGACCCTTGGAAAATACATAGAAAGGTTACCCGCAACAACGATCCCAGGGATGGGACTTACCTTGGTTGCGTCATTCTGTCTCTTTAAATGGAAATTCATCTCGAAATGGGGCTTTTACGGGATTCGAACCTGAGATCATGTTTGGAGACCAAACATAGGAAAAATAGCTAATCCTTCCTACCTAAAGCTTAAGCTTTCAATACGGGACGCTTGAACTGTCACACTTAATCCTCGTTCAAAGCTCTCACCAAGTCACGAGGATGTTACCCTTTATGCACCACACAAGTGATTCTAAATGACCCTTGGAAAATATATAGAAAGGTTACCCACAACAACGATCCCAGGGATGGGACTTACCTTGGTTGCGTCATTCTGTCTCTTTAAAGGGAAATTCATCTCGAAATGAGGCTTTTACGGGATTCGAACCTGAGATCATGTTTGGATACCAAACATAGGAAACATAGCTAATCCTTCCTACCTAAAGCTTAAGCTTTCAATACGAGACGCTTGAACTGTCACACTTAATACTCGTTCAAAGCTCACACCAAGTCACTAGGATGTTACCACTTATGCACCACCCAAGTCATTCTAAATGACCCTTGGAAACAACATAGAAAGGTTACCTACAACAACGAGCCCAGGGATGGGACTTACCTTGGTTGCATCATTCCGTCTCTTTAAAGGGAAATTCATCTCGAAATGGGGATTTTATGGGATTCGAAACTGAGATCATGTTTTTATACCAAACATAGGAAAAATAGCTAATCCTTCCTACATAAAGCTTAAGCTTTCAATACGGGACGGTTGAACTGTCACACTTAATCCTCGTTCAAAGCTCTCACCAAGTCACGAGGATGTTACCCCCCTTGCACGACACAAGTCATTCTAAATGACCCTTAGAAACAACATAGAAAGGTTACCTACAACAACGAGCCGAGGGATGGTACTTACCTCGGTTGCGTTATTCCGTCTCTTTAAAGGGAAATTCATCTCGAACTGGGGCTTTTATGTGATTCGAACCTGATATCATGTTTTGATACCAAACATAGGAAAAATAGCTAATCCTTCCTACCGAAAGCTTAAGCTTTCAATACGGGACGCTTGAACTGTCACACTTAATCCTCGTTCAAAGCTCTCACCAAGTCACGAGGATGTTACCCTTTATGCACCACACAAGTCATTCTAAATGACCCTTGGAAAATACATAGAAAGGTTACCCACAACAACGAGCGCAGGGATGGTACTTACCTTGGTTGCGTCATTCCGTCTCTTTAAAGGGAAATTCATCTCGAAATGGGGCTTTTATTGGATTCGAACCTGAGATCATGTTTTGACACCAACCATAGGAAAAATTGCTAATCCTTCCTACATAAAGCTTAAGATTTCAATACGGGACGCTTGAACTCTCACACTTAATCCTCGTTCGAAGCACACACCAAGTCACAAGGATGTTACCCCTTATACACCACACAAGTCATTCTAAATGACCCTTGGAAACACCATAGAAAGGTTACCTACAACAACGAGCCCAAGGATGGGACTTACCTTCGTTGCGTCATTCTGTCTCTTTAAAGGGAAATTCATCTCGAAATGGGGCTTTTACGGGATTCGAACCTGAGATCATGTTTGGATACCAAACATAGGAAAAATAGCTAATCCTTCCTACCTAAAGCTTAAGCTTTCAATTCGAGACACTTGAACTGTCACACTAAATCCTCGTTCAAAGCTTACACCAAGTCACGAGGGTGTTACCCCTTATACACCACACAAGTCCTTCTAAATGACCCTTGGAAACAACATAGAAAGGTTACCTACAACAACGAGCCCAGGGATGGGACTTAACTTGGTTGCATCATTCCGTCTCTTTAAAGGAAAATTCATCGCGAAATGGGGATTTTATGGGATTCGAAACTGAGAACATGTTTTTATACCAAACATAGGAAAAATAGCTAATCCTTCGTACATAAAGCTTAAGCTTTCAATACGGGACGCTTGAACTGTCACACTTAATCCTCGTTCAAAGCTCACACCAAGTCACGAGGATGTTACCCCTTATGCACCACACAAGTTATTCTAAATGACCCTTGGAAACAACATAGAAAGGTTACCCACAACAACGAGCCGAGGGATGGTACTTACCTCGGTTGCGTTATTCCGTCTCTTTAAAGGGAAATTCATCTCGAACTAGGGCTTTTATGTGATTTGAACCTGATATCATGTTTTGATACCAAACATAGGAAAAATAGCTAATCCTTCCTACCTAAAGCTTAAGCTTTCAATACGGGACGCTTGAACTGTCACACTTAATCCTCGTTCAAAGCTCTCACCAAGTCACGAGGATGTTACCCTTTATGCACCACACAAGTCATTCTAAATGACCCTTGGAAAATACATAGAAAGGTTACCCACAACAACGATCCCAGGGATGGGACTTACCTTGGTTGCGTCATTCTGGCTCTTTAAAGGGAAATTCATCTCGAAATGGGGCTTTTACGGGATTCGAACCTGAGATCATGTTTGGATACCAAACATAGGAAAAATAGCTAATCCTTCCTACCTAAAGCTTAAGCTTTCAATACGAGACGCTTGAACTGTCACACTTAATCCTCGTTCAAAGCTCACACCAAGTCACTAGGATGTTACCACTTATGCACCACCCAAGTCATTCTAAATGACCCTTGGAAACAACATAGAAAGGTTACCCACAACAATACGCCCAGGGATGGTACTTACCTTGGTTGCATCATTCTGTCTCTTTAAAGGGAAATTCATCTCGAACTGGAGCTTTTATGAGATTCGAACCTGAGATCATGTTTTGATACCAAACATAGGAAAAATAGCTTATCCTTCCTACCTAAAGCTTAAGCTTTCAATACGGGACGCTTGAACTGTCACACTTAATCCTCGTTGAAAGCTCTCACCAAGTCACGAGGATGTTACCCCCCTTGCACGACACAAGTCATTCTAAATGACCCTTAGAAACAACATAGAAAGGTTACCTACAACAACGAGACCAGGGATGGGATTTACCTTGGTTGCGTCAATCCGTCTCTTTAAAAGGAAATTCATCTCGAAATGGGGATTTTATGGGATTCGAAACTGACATCATGTTTTGATACCAAACATAGGAAAAATAGCTAATCCTTCCTACCTAAACCTTAAGCTTTCAATACGGGATGCTTGAACTGTCACACTTAATCATCGTTCAAAGCTCACACTAAGTCCCGAGGATGTTACCCCTTATGCACCACACAAGTCATTCTAAATGACCCTTGGAAACAACAAAGAAAGGTTACCCACAACAACGAGCCCAGGGATGCTACTTACCTTGGTTGCATCATTCCGTCTCTTTAAAGGGAAATTCATCTCGAAATGGGGATTTTATGGGATTCGAAACTGAGATCGTGTTTTGATACCAAACATAGGAAAAATAGTTAATCCTTCCTACCTAAACCTAAAGCTTTCAATACGGGACGCTTAAACTGTCACACTTAATCCTCGTTCAAAGCTCACACTAAGTCACGAGGATGTTACCCCTTATGCACCACACAAGTCATTCTAAATGACCCTTGGAAACAACATAGAAAGGTTACCCACAAAAACGAGCCCAGGGATGCTACTTACCTTGGTTGCATCATTCCGTCTCTTTAAAGGGAAATTCATCTCGAAATGGGGATTTTATGGGATTCGAAACTGAGATCATGTTTTGATACCAAACATAGGAAAAATAGCTAATCCTTCCTACCTAAACCTAAAGCTTTCAATGCGGGACGCTTAAACTGTCACACTTAATCCTCGTTCAAAGCTCACACTAAGTCACGAGGATGTTACCCCTTATGCACCACACAAGTCATTCTAAATGACCCTTGGAAACAACATAGAAAGGTTACCCACAACAACGAGCCCAGGGATGCTACTTACCTTGGTTGCATCATTCCGTCTCTTTAAAGGGAAATTCATCTCGAAATGGGGATTTTATGGGATTTGAAACTGACATCATGTTTTGATACCAAACATAGGAAAAATAGCTAATCCTTCCTACCTAAACCTTAAGCTTTCAATACGGGATGCTTGAACTGTCACACTTAATCCTCGTTCAAAGTTCACACCAAGTCCCGAGGATGTTACCCCTTATGCACCACACAAGTCATTCCAAATGACCCTGGGAAACAACATAGAAAGGTTACCCACAACAACGAGCCCAGGGATGCTACTTACCTTGGTTGCATCATTCCGTCTCTTTAAAGGGAAATTCATCTCGAAATGGGGATTTTATGGGATTCGAAACTGAGATCATGTTTTGATACCAAACATAGGAAAAATAGCTAATCCTTCCTACCTAAATTTAAAGCTTTCAATACGGGACGCTTAAACTGTCACACTTAATCCTCGTTCAAAGCTCACACCAAGTCACGATGATGTTACCATATATGCACCACCCAAGTCATTCTAAATGACCCTTGGAAACAACGTAGAAAGGTTACCCACAACAACGAGCCCAGAGATGCTACTTACCTTCGTTGCGTCATTCCGTCTCTTTAAAGGGAAATTCATCTCGAACTGGGGCTTCTATGGGATTCGAACCTGATATCATGTTTTGATACCAAACATGGGAAAAATAGCTAATCCTTCCTACCTAAAGCTTAAGCTTTCAATACGGGACGCTTAAACTGTCACACTTAGTCCTCGTTCAAAGCTCACACTAAGTCACGAGGATGTTACCCCTTATGCACCACACAAGTCATTCTAAATGACCCTTGGAAACAACATAGAAAGGTTACCCACAACAATAGGCCCAGGGATGGTACTTACCTCGGTTGCATCATTCTTTCTCTTTAAAGGGAAATTCATCTCGAACTGGGGCATTTATGGGATTCGAACCTGAGATCATGTATTGATACCAAACATAGGAAAAATAGCAAATCCTTCCTACCTAAAGCTTAATCTTTCATTACGAGACGCTTGAACTGTCACACTAAATCCTCGTTCAAAGCTCACACCAAGTCACGAGGATGTTACCCCTTATACACCACACAAGTCATTCTAAATGACCCTTGGAAACAACATAGAAAGGTCACCTACAACAACGAGCCCAGGGATGGGACTTACCTTGGTTGCGTCATTCCGTCTCTTTAAAGGGAAATTCATCTCGAAATGGGGATTTTATGAGATTCGAAACTGAGATCATGTTTTGATACCAAACATAGGAAAAATAGCTAATCCTTCCTACCTAAAGCTTAAGCTTTCAATACGGGACGCTTGATCTCTCACACTTAATCCTCGTTCAAAGCTCACACCAAGTCACGAGGATGTTACCCCTTATGCACCACACAAGTCATTCTAAATGACCCTTGGAAACAACATAGAAAGGTTACCCACAACAACGAGCCCAGGGATGCTACTTACCTTGGTTGCGTCATTCCGTCTCTTTAAATGGAAATTCATCTCGATCTGGGGCTTTTATGGGATTCGAACCTGATATCATGTTTTGATACCAAACATAGGAAAAATAGATAATCCTTCCTACCTAAAGCTTAAGCTTTCAATACGGGACGCTTAAACTGTCACACTTAGTCCTCGTTCAAAGCTCACACTAAGTCACGAGTATGTTACCCCTTATGCACCACACAAGTCATTCTAAATGACCCTTGGAAACAACATAGAAAGGTTACCCACAACAATAGGCCCAGGGATGGTACTTACCTCGGTTGCATCATTCTTTCTCTTTAAAGGGAAATTCATCTCGAACTGGGGCATTTATGGGATTCGAACCTGAGATCATGTATTGATACCAAACATAGGAAAAATAGCAAATCCTTCCTACCTAAAGCTTAAGCTTTCATTACGAGACGCTTGAACTGTCACACTAAATCCTCGTTCAAAGCTCACACCAAGTCACGAGGATGTTACCCCTTATACACCACACAAGTCATTCTAAATGACCCTTGGAAACAACATAGAAAGGTCACCTACAACAACGAGCCCAGGGATGGGACTTACCTTGGTTGCGTCATTCCGTCTCTTTAAAGGGAAATTCATCTCGAAATGGGGATTTTATGGGATTCGAAACTGAGATCATGTTTTGATACCAAACATAGGAAAAATAGCTAATCCTTCCTACCTAAAGCTTAAGCTTTCAATACGGGACGCTTGATCTCTCACACTTAATCCTCGTTCAAAGCTCACACCAAGTCACGAGGATGTTACCCCTTATGCACCACACAAGTCATTCTAAATGACCCTTGGAAACAACATAGAAAGGTTACCCACAACAACGAGCCCAGGGATGCTACTTACCTTGGTTGCGTCATTCCGTCTCTTTAAATGGAAATTCATCTCGATCTGGGGCTTTTATGGGATTCGAACCTGATATCATGTTTTGATACCAAACATAGGAAAAATAGATAATCCTTCCTACCTAAAGCTTAAGCTTTCAATACGGGACGCTTGATCTGTCACACTTAGTCCTCGTTCAAAGCTCTCACCAAGTCACGAGGATATTACCCCCCATGCACCACACAAGTCATTCTAAATGACCCTTGGAAACAACATAGAAAGGTTACCCACAACAATAGGCACAGGGATGGTACTTACCTTGCTTGCATCATTTTGTCTCTTTAAAGGGAAATTCATCTCGAAATGGGGCTTCTATGGGATTCGAACCAGAGATCATGTTTGGATACCAAACATAGGAAAAATAGCTAATCCTTCCTATCTAAAGCTTAAGCTTTCAATACGAGACACTTGAAGTGTCACACTTAATCCTCGTTCAAAGCTCACACCAAGTCACGATGATGTTACCATATATGCACCACCCAAGTCATTCTAAATGACCCTTGGAAACAACGTAGAAAGGTTACCCACAACAACGAGCCCAGGGATGCAACTTAACTTGGTTGCGTCATTCCGTCTCTTTAAAGGGAAATTCATCTCGAACTGGGGCTTCTATGGGATTCGAACCTGATATCATGTTTTGATACCAAACATGGGAAAAATAGCTAATCCTTCCTACCTAAAGCTTAAGCTTTCAATACGTGACGCTTGAACTGTCACACTTAATCCTCGTTCAAAGTTCTCACCAAGAAGCGAGGAAGTTACCCCCCATGCACCACACAAGTCATTCTAAATGACCCTTGGAAACAACATAGAAAGGTTACCCACAACAATAGGCCCAGGAAGGGTACTTACCTCGGTTGCATCATTCTGTCTCTTTAAAGGGAAAGTCATCTCGAACTGGAGCTTTTATGAGATTCGAACCTGAGATCATGTTTTGATACCAAGCATAGGAAAAATAGATAATCCTTCCTACCTAAAGCTTAAGCTTTCAATACGGGACGCTTAAACTGTCACACTTAATCCTCGTTCAAAGCTCACACTAAGTCACCAGGATGTTACCCCTTATGCACCACACAAGTCATTCTAAATGACCCTTGGAAACAACATAGAAAGGTTACCTACAACAATAGGCCCAGGGATGGTACTTACCTCGGTTGCATCATTCTGTCTCTTTAAAGGGAAATTCATCTCGAACTGGGGCATTTATGGGATTCGAACCTGAGATCATGTATTGATACCAAACATAGGAAAAATAGCAAATCCTTCCTACCGAAAGCTTAAGCTTTCAATACGAGACGCTTGATCTGTCACACTAAATCCTCGTTCAAAGCTCACACCAAGTCACGAGGATGTTACCCCTTATACACCACACAAGTCATTCTAAATGACCCTTGGAAACAACATAGAAAGGTTACCTACAACAACGAACCCAGGGATGAGACTTACCTTGGTTGCGTCATTCCGTCTCTTTAAAGGGAAATTCATCTCGAAATGGGGATTTTATGGGATTCGAAACTGAGATCATGTTTTGATACCAATCATAGGAAAAATAGCTAATTCTTCCTACCTAAAGCTTAAGCTTTCAATACGGGACGCTTGATATGTCACACTTAATCCTCGTTCAAAGCTCTCACCAAGTCACGAGGATATTACCCCCCATGCACCACACAAGTCATTCTAAATGACCCTTGGAAACAACATAGAAAGGTTACCCACAACAATAGGCACAGGGATGGTACTTACCTTGCTTGCATCATTCTGTCTCTTTAAAGGGAAATTCATCTCGAAATGGGGCTTTTATGGGATTCGAACCTGAGATCATATTTGGATACCAAACATAGGATAAATAGCTAATCCTTCCTACCTAAAGCTTAAGCTTTCAATACGAGACGCTTGAACTGTTACACTTAATCCTCGTTCAATGCTCACACCAAGTCACGATGATGTTACCATATATGCACCACCCAAGTCATTCTAAATGACCCTTGGAAACAACATAGAAAGGTTACCCACAACAACGAGCCCAGGGATGCTACTTACCTTGGTTGCGTCTTTCCGTCTCTTTAAAGAGAAATTCATCTCGAACTGGAGCTTTTATGAGATTCGAACTTTAGACCATGTTTTGATACCAAGCATAGGAAAAATAGATAATCCTTCCTACCTAAAGCTTAAGCTTTCAATACGGGACGCTTAAACTCACACTTAATCCTCGTTCAAAGCTCACACTAAGTCACGAGGATGTTACCCCTTATGCACCACACAAGTCATTCTAAATGACCCTTAGAAACAACATAGAAAGGTTACCCACAACAATAGGCCCAGGGATGGTACTTACCTCGGTTGCATCATTCTGTCTCTTTAAAGGGAAATTCATCTCGAACTAGGGCTTTTATGGGATTCGAACCTGAGATCATGTTTTGATACCAAGCATAGGAAAAATAGATAATCCTTCCTACCTAAAGCTTAAGCTTTCAATACGGGACGATTAAACTGTCACACTAAATCCTCGTTCAAAGCTCACACTAAGTCACGAGGATGTTACCCCTTATGCACCACACAAGTCATTCTAAATGACCCTTAGAAACAACATAGAAAGGTTACCCACAACAATAGGCCCAGGGATGGTACTTACCTCGGTTGCATCATTCTGTCTCTTTAAAGGGAAATTCATCTCGAACTAGGGCTTTTATGGGATTCGAACCTGAGATCATGTTTTGATACCAAACATAGGATAAATAGCTAATCCTTCCTACCTAAAGCTTAAGCTTTCAATACGAGACGCTTGAACTGTTACACTTAATCCTCGTTCAAAGCTCACACCATGTCACGATGATGTTACCATATATGCACCACCCAAGTCATTCTAAATGACCCTTGGAAACAACGTAGAAAGGTTACCCACAACGATAGGCCCATTGATGGTACTTACCTTGGTTGCATCATTCTGCCTCTTTAAAGGGAAAGTCATCTCGAACTGGAGCTTTTATGAGATTCGAACCTGAGATCATGTTTTGATACCAAGCATAGGAAAAATAGATAATCCTTCCTACCTAAAGCTTAAGCTTTCAATACGGGACGCTTAAACTGTCACACTTAATCCTCGTTCAAAGCTCACACTAAGTCACGAGGATGTTACCCCTTATACACCACACAAGTCATTCTAAATGACCCTTGGAAACAACATAGAAAGGTTACCTACAACAACGAGCCCAGGGATGGGACTTACCTTGGTTGCATCATTCCGTCTCTTTAAAGGGATATTCATCTTGAAATGGGGATTTTATGGGATTCGAAACTGAGATCATGTTTTGATACCAAACATAGGGAAAATAGCTAATCCTTCCTACCTAAACCTTAAGCTTTCAATACGGGATGCTTGATCTGTCACACTTAATCCTCGTTCAAAGCTCACACCAAGTCACGAGGATGTTACCCCTTATGCACCACACAAGTCATTCTAAATGACCCTTGGAAACAACATAGAAAGGTTACCCACAACAACGAGCCCAGGGATGCTACTTACCTTGGTTGCATCATTCCGTCTCTTTAAAGGGAAATTCATCTCGAAATGGGGATTTTATGGGATTCGAAACTGAGATCATGTTTTGATACCAAAACATAGGAAAAATCGCTAATCCTTCCTACCTAAACCTTAAGCTTTCCATAGGGGATGCTTGAACTGTCTCACGTAATCCTCGTTCAAAGCTCACACCAAGTCACGAGGATGTTACCCCTTATGCACCACACAAGTCATTCTAAATGACCATTGGAAACAACATAGAAAGGTTACCCACAACAATAGGCACAGGGATGGTACTTACCTTGCTTGCATCATTCTGTCTCTTTAAAGGGAAATTCATCTCGAAATGGGGCTTTTATGGGATTCGAACCTGAGATCATATTTCGATACCAAACATAGGATAAATAGCTAATCCTTCCTACCTAAAGCTTAAGCTTTCAATACGAGAGGCTTGAACTGTTACACTTAATCCTCGTTCAATGCTCACACCAAGTCACGATGATGTTACCATATATGCACCACCCAAGTCATTCTAAATGACCCTTGGAAACAACATAGAAAGGTTACCCACAACAACGAGCCCAGGGATGCTACTTACCTTGGTTGCGTCATTCCGTCTCTTTAAAGAGAAATTCATCTCGAACTGGAGCTTTTATGAGATTCGAACTTTAGACCATGTTTTGATACCAAGCATAGGAAAAATAGATAATCCTTCCTACCTAAAGCTTAAGCTTTCAATACGGGACGCTTAAACTGTCACACTTAATCCTCGTTCAAAGCTCACACTAAGTCACCAGGATGTTACCCCTTATGCACCACACAAGTCATTCTAAATGACCCTTGGAAACAACATAGAAAGGTTACCTACAACAATAGGCCCAGGGATGGTACTTACCTCGGTTGCATCATTCTGTCTCTTTAAAGGGAAATTCATCTCGAACTGGGGCATTTATGGGATTCGAACCTGAGATCATGTATTGATACCAAACATAGGAAAAATAGCAAATCCTTCCTACCGAAAGCTTAAGCTTTCAATACGAGACGCTTGATCTGTCACACTAAATCCTCGTTCAAAGCTCACACCAAGTCACGAGGATGTTACCCCTTATACACCACACAAGTCATTCTAAATGACCCTTGGAAACAACATAGAAAGGTTACCTACAACAACGAGCCCAGGGATGAGACTTACCTTGGTTGCGTCATTCCGTCTCTTTAAAGGGAAATTCATCTCGAAATGGGGATTTTATGGGATTCGAAACTGAGATCATGTTTTGATACCAATCATAGGAAAAATAGCTAATTCTTCCTACCTAAAGCTTAAGCTTTCAATACGAGACGCTTGAACTGTTACACTTAATCCTCGTTCAATGCTCACACCAAGTCACGATGATGTTACCATATATGCACCACCCAAGTCATTCTAAATGACCCTTGGAAACAACATAGAAAGGTTACCCACAACAACGAGCCCAGGGATGCTACTTACCTTGGTTGCGTCATTCCGTCTCTTTAAAGAGAAATTCATCTCGAACTGGAGCTTTTATGAGATTCGAACTTTAGACCATGTTTTGATACCAAGCATAGGAAAAATAGATAATCCTTCCTACCTAAAGCTTAAGCTTTCAATACGGGACGCTTAAACTCACACTTAATCCTCGTTCAAAGCTCACACTAAGTCACGAGGATGTTACCCCTTATGCACCACACAAGTCATTCTAAATGACCCTTAGAAACAACATAGAAAGGTTACCCACAACAATAGGCCCAGGGATGGTACTTACATCGGTTGCATCATTCTGTCTCTTTAAAGGGAAATTCATCTCGAACTAGGGCTTTTATGGGATTCGAACCTGAGATCATGTTTTGATACCAAGCATAGGAAAAATAGATAATCCTTCCTACCTAAAGCTTAAGCTTTCAATACGGGACGCTTAAACTGTCACACTAAATCCTCGTTCAAAGCTCACACTAAGTCACGAGGATGTTACCCCTTATGCATTACACAAGTCATTCTAAATGACCCTTAGAAACAACATAGAAAGGTTACCCACAACAATAGGCCCAGGGATGGTACTTACCTCGGTTGCATCATTCTGTCTCTTTAAAGGGAAATTCATCTCGAACTAGGGCTTTTATGGGATTCGAACCTGAGATCATGTTTTGATACCAAACATAGGATAAATAGCTAATCCTTCCTACCTAAAGCTTAAGCTTTCAATACGAGACGCTTGAACTGTTACACTTAATCCTCGTTCAAAGCTCACACCATGTCACGATGATGTTACCATATATGCACCACCCAAGTCATTCTAAATGACCCTTGGAAACAACGTAGAAAGGTTACCCACAACGATAGGCCCATTGATGGTACTTACCTTGGTTGCATCATTCTGCCTCTTTAAAGGGAAAGTCATCTCGAACTGGAGCTTTTATGAGATTCGAACCTGAGATCATGTTTTGATACCAAGCATAGGAAAAATAGATAATCCTTCCTACCTAAAGCTTAAGCTTTCAATACGGGACGCTTAAACTGTCACACTTAATCCTCGTTCAAAGCTCACACTAAGTCACGAGGATGTTACCCCTTATACACCACACAAGTCATTCTAAATGACCCTTGGAAACAACATAGAAAGGTTACCTACAACAACGAGCCCAGGGATGGGACTTACCTTGGTTGCATCATTCCGTCTCTTTAAAGGGATATTCATCTTGAAATGGGGATTTTATGGGATTCGAAACTGAGATCAAGTTTTGATACCAAACATAGGGAAAATAGCTAATCCTTCCTACCTAAACCTTAAGCTTTCAATACGGGATGCTTGATCTGTCACACTTAATCCTCGTTCAAAGCTCACACCAAGTCACGAGGATGTTACCCCTTATGCACCACACAAGTCATTCTAAATGACCCTTGGAAACAACATAGAAAGGTTACCCACAACAACGAGCCCAGGGATGCTACTTACCTTGGTTGCATCATTCCGTCTCTTTAAAGGGAAATTCATCTCGAAATGGGGATTTTATGGGATTCGAAACTGAGATCATGTTTTGATACCAAAACATAGGAAAAATCGCTAATCCTTCCTACCTAAACCTTAAGCTTTCCATAGGGGATGCTTGAACTGTCTCACGTAATCCTCGTTCAAAGCTCACACCAAGTCACGAGGATGTTACCCCTTATGCACCACACAAGTCATTCTAAATGACCATTGGAAACAACATAGAAAGGTTACCCACAACAACGAGCCCAGGGATACTACTTACCTTGGTTGCATCATTCCGTCTCTTTAAAGGGAAATTCATCTCGCACTGGGGCTTTTATGGAATTCGAACCTGATATCATGTTTTGATACCAAACATAGGAAAAATAGATAATCCTTCCTACCTAAAGCTTAAGCTTTCAATACGGGACGCTTGATCTGTCACACTTAGTTGTCGTTCAAAGCTCTCACCAAGTCACGAGGATATTACCCCCCATGCACCACACAAGTCATTCTAAATGACCCTTGGGAACAACATAGAAAGTTTACCCACAACAATAGGCATAGGGATGGTACTTACCTTGCTTGCATCATTCTGTCTCTTTAAAGGGAAATTCATCTCGAAATGGGGATTTTATGGGATTCGAACCTGAGATCATGTTTGGATACCAAACATAGGAAAAATAGCTAATCCTTCCTACCTAAAGCTTAAGCTTTCAATACGAGACACTTGAACTGTCACACTTAATCCTCGTTCAAAGCTCACACCAAGTCACGATGATGTTACCATATATGCACCACCCAAGTCATTCTAAATGACCCTTGGAAACAACGTAGAAAGGTTACCCACAACAACGAGCCCAGGGAGGCAACTTACCTTGGTTGCGTCATTCCGTCTCTTTAAAGGGAAATTCATCTCGAACTAGGGCTTTTATGGGATTCGAACCTGAGATCATGTTTTGATACCAAGCATAGGAAAAATAGATAATCCTTCCTACCTAAAGCTTAAGCTTTCAATACGGGACGCTTAAACTGTCACACTAAATCCTCGTTCAAAGCTCACACTAAGTCACGAGGATGTTACCCCTTATGCACCACACAAGTCATTCTAAATGACCCTTAGAAACAACATAGAAAGGTTACCCACAACAATAGGCCCAGGGATGGTACTTACCTTGGTTGCATCATTCTGTCTCTTCAAAGGGAAATTCATCTCGAACTAGGGCTTTTATGGGATTCGAACCTGAGATCATGTTTTGATACCAAACATAGGGAAAATAGCTAATCCTTCCTACCTAAACCTTAAGCTTTCAATACGGGATGCTTGATCTGTCACACTTAATCCTCGTTCAAAGCTCTCACCAAGTCACGAGGAAGTTACCCCCCATGCACCACAAAAGTCATTCTAAATGACCCTTGGAAACAACATAGAAAGGTTACCCACAACAATAGGCCCAGGAAGGGTACTTACCTCGGTTGCATCATTCTGTCTCTTTAAAGGGAAAGTCATCTCGAACTGGAGCTTTTATGAGATTCGAACCTGAGATCATGTTTTGATACCAAGCATAGGAAAAATAGATAATCCTTCCTACCTAAAGCTTAAGCTTTCAATACGGGACGCTTAAACTGTCACACTTAATCCTCGTTCAAAGCTCACACTAACTCACGAGGATGTTACCCCTTATGCACCACACAAATCATTCTAAATGACCCTTGGAAACAACATAGAAAGGTTACCCACAACAATAGGCCCAGGGATGGTACTTACCTCGGTTGCATCATTCTGTCTCTTTAAAGGGAAATTCATCTCGAACTGGGGCATTTATGGGATTCGAACCTGAGATCATGTATTGATACCAAATATAGGAAAAATAGCAAATCCTTCCTACCGAAAGCTTAAGCTTTCAATACGAGACGCTTGATCTGTCACACTACATCCTCGTTCAAAGCTCACACCAAGTCACGAGGATGTTACCCCTTATACACCACACAAGTCATTCTAAATGACCCTTGGAAACAACATAGAAAGGTTACCTACAACAACGAGCCCAGGGATGAGACTTATCTTGGTTGCGTCATTCCGTCTCTTTAAATGGAAATTCATCTCGAAATGGGGATTTTATGGGATTCGAAACTGAGATCATGTTTTGATACCAATCATAAGAAAAATAGCTAATTCTTCCTACCTAAAGCTTAAGCTTTCAATACGGGACGCTTGATATGTCACACTTAATCCTCGTTCAAAGCTCTCACCAAGTCACGAGGATATTACCCCCCATGCACCACACAAGTCATTCTAAATGACCCTTGGAAACAACATAGAAAGGTTACCCACAACAATAGGCACAGGGATGGTACTTACCTTGCTTGCATCATTCTGTCTCTTTAAAGGGAAATTCATCTCGAAATGGGGCTTTTATGGGATTCGAACCTGAGATCATATTTGGATACCAAACATAGGATAAATAGCTAATCCTTCCTACCTAAAGCTTAAGCTTTCAATACGAGACGCTTGAACTGTTACACTTAATCCTCGTTCAATGCTCACACCAAGTCACGATGATGTTACCATATATGCACCACCCAAGTCATTCTAAATGACCCTTGGAAACAACATAGAAAGGTTACCCACAACAACGAGCCCAGGGATGCTACTTACCTTGGTTGCGTCATTCCGTCTCTTTAAAGAGAAATTCATCTCGAACTGGAGCTTTTATGAGATTCGAACTTTAGACCATGTTTTGATACCAAGCATAGGAAAAATAGATAATCCTTCCTACCTAAAGCTTAAGCTTTCAATACGGGACGCTTAAACTCACACTTAATCCTCGTTCAAAGCTCACACTAAGTCACGAGGATGTTACCCCTTATGCACCACACAAGTCATTCTAAATGACCCTTAGAAACAACATAGAAAGGTTACCCACAACAATAGGCCCAGGGATGGTACTTACCTCGGTTGCATCATTCTGTCTCTTTAAAGGGAAATTCAAATCGAACTAGGGCTTTTATGGGATTCGAACCTGAGATCATGTTTTGATACCAAGCATAGGAAAAATAGATAATCCTTCCTACCTAAAGCTTAAGCTTTCAATACGGGACGCTTAAACTGTCACACTAAATCCTCGTTCAAAGCTCACACTAAGTCACGAGGATGTTACCCCTTATGCACCACACAAGTCATTCTAAATGACCCTTAGAAACAACATAGAAAGGTTACCCACAACAATAGGCCCAGGGATGGTACTTACCTTGGTTGCATCATTCTGTCTCTTCAAAGGGAAATTCATCTCGAACTAGGGCTTTTATGGGATTCGAACCTGAGATCATGTTTTGATACCAAACATAGGGAAAATAGCTAATCCTTCCTACCTAAACCTTAAGCTTTCAATACGGGATGCTTGATCTGTCACACTTAATCCTCGTTCAAAGCTCACACCCAGTCACGAGGATGTTACCCCTTATGCACCACACAAGTCATTCTAAATGACCCTTGGAAACAACATAGAAAGGTTCCCTACAACAACGAGCCCAGGGATGCTACTTACCTTGGTTGCATCATTCCGTCTCTTTAAAGGGAAATTCATCTCGAAATGGGGATTTTATGGGATTCGAAACTGAGATCATGTTTTGATACCAAACATAGGAAAAATCGCTAATCCTTCCTACCTAAACCTTAAGCTTTCCATAGGGGACGCTTGAACTGTCGCACGTAATCCTCGTTCAAAGCTCACACCAAGTCACGAGGATGTTACCCCTTATGCACCACACAAGTCATTCTAAATGACCATTGGAAACAACATAGAAAGGTTACCCACAACAACGAGCCCAGGGATACTACTTACCTTGGTTGCGTCATTCCGTCTCTTTAAAGGGAAATTCATCTCGCACTGGGGCTTTTATGGAATTCGAACCTGATATCATGTTTTGATACCAAACATAGGAAAAATAGATAATCCTTCCTACCTAAAGCTTAAGCTTTCAATACGGGACGCTTGATCTGTCACACTTAGTCGTCGTTCAAAGCTCTCACCAAGTCACGAGGATATTACCCCCCATGCACCACACAAGTCATTCTAAATGACCCTTGGGAACAACATAGAAAGTTTACCCACAACAATAGGCACATGGATGGTACTTAGCTTGCTTGCATCATTCTGTCTCTTTAAAGGGAAATTCATCTCGAAATGGGGCTTTTATGGGATTCGAACCTGAGATCATGTTTGGATACCAAACATAGGAAAAATAGCTAATCCTTCCTACCTAAAGCTTAAGCTTTCAATACGAGACACTTGAACTGTCACACTTAATCCTCGTTCAAAGCTCACACCAAGTCACGATGATGTTACCATATATGCACCACCCAAGTCATTCTAAATGACCCTTGGAAACAACGTAGAAAGGTTACCCACAACAACGAGCCCAGGGAGGCAACTTACCTTGGTTGCGTCATTCCGTCTCTTTAAAGGGAAATTCACCTCGAACTGGGGCTTCTATGGGATTCGAACTTGATATCATGTTTTGATACCAAACATAGGAAAAATAGCTAATCCTTCCTACCTAAAGCTTAAGCTTTCAATACGGGACGCTTGAACTGTCACACTTAATCCTCGTTCAAAGCTCTCACCAAGTCACGAGGAAGTTACCCCCCATGCACCACAAAAGTCATTCTAAATGACCCTTGGAAACAACATAGAAAGGTTACCCACAACAATAGGCCCAGGAAGGGTACTTACCTCGGTTGCATCATTCTGTCTCTTTAAAGGGAAAGTCATCTCGAACTGGAGCTTTTATGAGATTCGAACCTGAGATCATGTTTTGATACCAAGCATAGGAAAAATAGATAATCCTTCCTACCTAAAGCTTAAGCTTTCAATACGGGACGCTTAAACTGTCACACTTAATCCTCGTTCAAAGCTCACACTAAGTCACGAGGATGTTACCCCTTATGCACCACACAAGTCATTCTAAATGACCCTTGGAAACAACATAGAAAGGTTACCCACAACAATAGGCCCAGGGATGGTACTTACCTCGGTTGCATCATTCTGTCTCTTTAAAGGGAAATTCATCTCGAACTGGGGCATTTATGGGATTCGAACCTGAGATCATGTATTGATACCAAACATAGGAAAAATAGCAAATCCTTCCTACCGAAAGCTTAAGCTTTCAATACGAGACGCTTGATCTGTCACACTACATCCTCGTTCAAAGCTCACACCAAGTCACGAGGATGTTACCCCTTATACACCACACAAGTCATTCTAAATGACCCTTGGAAACAACATAGAAAGGTTACCTACAACAACGAGCCCAGGGATGAGACTTACCTTGGTTGCGTCATTCCGTCTCTTTAAAGGGAAATTCATCTCGAAATGGGGATTTTATGGGATTCGAAACTGAGATCATGATTTGATACCAATCATAGGAAAAATAGCTAATTCTTCCTACCTAAAGCTTAAGCTTTCAATACGGGACGCTTGATATGTCACACTTAATCCTCGTTCAAAGCTCTCACCAAGTCACGAGGATATTACCCCCCATGCACCACACAAGTCATTCTAAATGACCCTTGGAAACAACATAGAAAGGTTACCCACAACAATAGGCACAGGGATGGTACTTACCTTGCTTGCATCATTCTGTCTCTTTAAAGGGAAATTCATCTCGAAATGGGGCTTTTATGGGATTCGAACCTGAGATCATATTTGGATACCAAACATAGGATAAATAGCTAATCCTTCCTACCTAAAGCTTAAGCTTTCAATACGAGACGCTTGAACTGTTACACTTAATCCTCGTTCAATGCTCACACCAAGTCACGATGATGTTACCATATATGCACCACCCAAGTCATTCTAAATGACCCTTGGAAACAACATAGAAAGGTTACCCACAACAACGAGCCCAGGGATGCTACTTACCTTGGTTGCGTCATTCCGTCTCTTTAAAGAGAAATTCATCTCGAACTGGAGCTTTTATGAGATTCGAACTTTAGACCATGTTTTGATACCAAGCATAGGAAAAATAGATAATCCTTCCTACCTAAAGCTTAAGCTTTCAATACGGGACGCTTAAACTCACACTTAATCCTCGTTCAAAGCTCACACTAAGTCACGAGGATGTTACCCCTTATGCACCACACAAGTCATTCTAAATGACCCTTAGAAACAACATAGAAAGGTTACCCACAACAATAGGCCCAGGGATGGTACTTACCTCGGTTGCATCATTCTGTCTCTTTAAAGGGAAATTCATCTCGAACTAGAGCTTTTATGGGATTCGAACCTGAGATCATGTTTTGATACCAAGCATAGGAAAAATAGATAATCCTTCCTACCTAAAGCTTAAGCTTTCAATACGGGACGCTTAAACTGTCACACTAAATCCTCGTTCAAAGCTCACACTAAGTCACGAGGATGTTACCCCTTATGCACCACACAAGTCATTCTAAATGACCCTTAGAAACAACATAGAAAGGTTACCCACAACAATAGGCCCAGGGATGGTACTTACCTTGGTTGCATCATTCTGTCTCTTCAAAGGGAAATTCATCTCGAACTAGGGCTTTTATGGGATTCGAACCTGAGATCATGTTTTGATACCAAACATAGGGAAAATAGCTAATCCTTCCTACCTAAACCTTAAGCTTTCAATACGGGATGCTTGATCTGTCACACTTAATCCTCGTTCAAAGCTCACACCAAGTCACGAGGATGTTACCCCTTATGCACCACACAAGTCATTCTAAATGACCCTTGGAAACAACATAGAAAGGTTACCTACAACAACGAGCCCAGGGATGCTACTTACCTTGGTTGCATCATTCCGTCTCTTTAAAGGGAAATTCATCTCGAAATGGGGATTTTATGGGATTCGAAACTGAGATCATGTTTTGATACCAAACATAGGAAAAATCGCTAATCCTTCCTACCTAAACCTTAAGCTTTCCATAGGGGACGCTTGAACTGTCGCACGTAATCCTCGTTCAAAGCTCACACCAAGTCACGAGGATGTTACCCCTTATGCACCACACAAGTCATTCTAAATGACCCTTGGAAACAACATAGAAAGGTTACCCACAACAACGAGCCCAGGGATACTACTTACCTTGGTTGCGTCATTCCGTCTCTTTAAAGGGAAATTCATCTCGCACTGGGGCTTTTATGGAATTCGAACCTGATATCATGTTTTGATACCAAACATAGGAAAAATAGATAATCCTTCCTACCTAAAGCTTAAGCTTTCAATACGGGACGCTTGATCTGTCACACTTAGTCCTCGTTCAAAGCTCTCACCAAGTCACGAGGATATTACCCCCCATGCACCACACAAGTCATTCTAAATGACCCTTGGGAACAACATAGAAAGTTTACCCACAACAATAGGCACAGGGATGGTACTTAGCTTGCTTGCATCATTCTGTCTCTTTAAAGGGAAATTCATCTCGAAATGGGGCTTTTATGGGATTCGAACCTGAGATCATGTTTTGATACCAAACATAGGAAAAATCGCTAATCCTTCCTACCTAAACCTTAAGCTTTCCATAGGGGACGCTTGAACTGTCGCACGTAATCCTCGTTCAAAGCTCACACCAAGTCACGAGGATGTTACCCCTTATGCACCACACAAGTCATTCTAAATGACCCTTGGAAACAACATAGAAAGGTTACCCACAACAACGAGCCCAGGGATACTACTTACCTTGGTTGCGTCATTCCGTCTCTTTAAAGGGAAATTCATCTCGCACTGGGGCTTTTATGGAATTCGAACCTGATATCATGTTTTGATACCAAACATAGGAAAAATAGATAATCCTTCCTACCTAAAGCTTAAGCTTTCAATACGAGACACTTGAACTGTCACACTTAATCCTCGTTCAAAGCTCACACCAAGTCACGATGATGTTACCATATATGCACCACCCAAGTCATTCTAAATGACCCTTGGAAACAACGTAGAAAGGTTACCCACAACAACGAGCCCAGGGAGGCAACTTACCTTGGTTGCGTCATTCCGTCTCTTTAAAGGGAAATTCACCTCGAACTGGGGCTTCTATGGGATTCGAACTTGATATCATGTTTTGATACCAAACATAGGAAAAATAGCTAATCCTTCCTACCTAAAGCTTAAGCTTTCAATACGGGACGCTTGAACTGTCACACTTAATCCTCGTTCAAAGCTCTCACCAAGTCACGAGGAAGTTACCCCCCATGCACCACAAAAGTCATTCTAAATGACCCTTGGAAACAACATAGAAAGGTTACCCACAACAATAGGCCCAGGAAGGGTACTTACCTCGGTTGCATCATTCTGTCTCTTTAAAGGGAAAGTCATCTCGAACTGGAGCTTTTATGAGATTCGAACCTGAGATCATGTTTTGATACCAAGCATAGGAAAAATAGATAATCCTTCCTACCTAAAGCTTAAGCTTTCAATACGGGACGCTTAAACTGTCACACTTAATCCTCGTTCAAAGCTCACACTAACTCACGAGGATGTTACCCCTTATGCACCACACAAGTCATTCTAAATGACCCTTGGAAACAACATAGAAAGGTTACCCACAACAATAGGCCCAGGGATGGTACTTACCTCGGTTGCATCATTCTGTCTCTTTAAAGGGAAATTCATCTCGAACTGGGGCATTTATGGGATTCGAACCTGAGATCATGTATTGATACCAAACATAGGAAAAATAGCAAATCCTTCCTACCGAAAGCTTAAGCTTTCAATACGAGACGCTTGATCTGTCACACTAAATCCTCGTTCAAAGCTCACACCAAGTCACGAGGATGTTACCCCTTATACACCACACAAGTCATTCTAAATGACCCTTGGAAACAACATAGAAAGGTTACCTACAACAACGAGCCCAGGGATGAGACTTACCTTGGTTGCGTCATTCCGTCTCTTTAATGGGAAATTCATCTCGAAATGGGGATTTTATGGGATTCGAAACTGAGATCATGTTTTGATACCAATCATAGGAAAAATAGCTAATTCTTCCTACCTAAAGCTTAAGCTTTCAATACGGGACGCTTGATATGTCACACTTAATCCTCGTTCAAAGCTCTCACCAAGTCACGAGGATATTACCCCCCATGCACCACACAAGTCATTCTAAATGACCCTTGGAAACAACATAGAAAGGTTACCCACAACAATAGGCACAGGGATGGTACTTACCTTGCTTGCATCATTCTGTCTCTTTAAAGGGAAATTCATCTCGAAATGGGGCTTTTATGGGATTCGAACCTGAGATCATATTTGGATACCAAACATAGGATAAATAGCTAATCCTTCCTACCTAAAGCTTAAGCTTTCAATACGAGACGCTTGAACTGTTACACTTAATCCTCGTTCAATGCTCACACCAAGTCACGATGATGTTACCATATATGCACCACCCAAGTCATTCTAAATGACCCTTGGAAACAACATAGAAAGGTTACCCACAACAACGAGCCCAGGGATGCTACTTACCTTGGTTGCGTCATTCCGTCTCTTTAAAGAGAAATTCATCTCGAACTGGAGCTTTTATGAGATTCGAACTTTAGACCATGTTTTGATACCAAGCATAGGAAAAATAGATAATCCTTCCTACCTAAAGCTTAAGCTTTCAATACGGGGCGCTTGATCTGTCACACTTAATCCTCGTTCAAAGCTCACACTAAGTCACGAGGATGTTACCCCTTATGCACCACACAAGTCATTCTAAATGACCCTTAGAAACAACATAGAAAGGTTACCCACAACAATAGGCCCAGGGATGGTACTTACCTCGGTTGCATCATTCTGTCTCTTTAAATGGAAATTCATCTCGAACTAGGGCTTTTATGGGATTCGAACCTGAGATCATGTTTTGATACCAAGCATAGGAAAAATAGATAATCCTTCCTACCTAAAGCTTAAGCTTTCAATACGGGACGCTTAAACTGTCACACTAAATCCTCGTTCAAAGCTCACACTAAGTCACGAGGATGTTACCCCTTATGCACCACACAAGTCATTCTAAATGACCCTTAGAAACAACATAGAAAGGTTACCCACAACAATAGGCCCAGGGATGTTACTTACCTCGGTTGCCTCATTCTGTCTCTTTAAAGGGAAATTCATCTCGAAGTAGGGCTTTTATGGGATTCGAACCTGAGATCATGTTTTGATACCAAACATAGGATAAATAGCTAATCCTTCCTACCTAAAGCTTAAGCTTTCAATACGAGACGCTTGATCTGTCACACTAAATCCTCGTTCAAAGCTCACACCAAGTCACGAGGATGTTACCCCTTATACACCACACAAGTCATTCTAAATGACCCTTCGAAACAACATAGAAAGGTTACCTACAACAACGAGCCCCGGGATGGGAATTAACTTGGTTGCGTCATTCCGTCTCTTTAAAGGGAAATTCATCTCGAACTGGGGCTTTTATGGGATTCGAAGCTGATATCATGTTTTGATACCAAACATAGGAAAAATAGCTAATCCTTCCTACCTAAAGCTTAAGCTTTAAATACGGGACACTTGAACTGTCGCACTTAATCCTCGTTCAAAGCTCTCACCAAGTCACGTGGAAGTTACCCCCCATGCACCACACAAGTCATTCTAAATGACCCTTGGAAACAACATAGAAAGGTTACACACAACAACGAGCTCAGGGATGCTACTTACCTTGGTTGCGTCATTCCGTCTCTTTAAAGGGATATTCATCTCGAACTGGGGCTTTTATGGGATTCGAACCTGATATCATGTTTTGATAAGAAACATAGGAAAAATAGCTAATCCTGCCTACCTAAAGCTTAAGCTTTCAATACGGGACGCTTGATCGGTCACACTTAATCCTCGTTCAAAGCTCTCACCAAGTCACGAGGATATTACCCCCCATGCACCACACAAGTCATTCTAAATGACCCTTAGGAACAACATAGAAAGGTTACCCACAACAATAGGCACAGGGATGGTACTTACCTTGCTTGCATCATTCTATCTCTTTAAAGGGAAATTCATCTCGAAATGGGGCTTTTATGGGATTCGAACCTGAGATCATGTTTGGATACCAAACATAGGAAAAATAGCTAATCCTTCCTACCTAAAGCTTAAGCTTTCAATACGAGACACTTGAACTGTCACACTTAATCCTCGTTCAAAGCTCACACCAAGTCACGATGATGTTACCATATATGCACCACCCAAGTCATTCTAAATGACCCTTGGAAACAACGTAGAAAGGTTACCCACAACAACGAGCCCAGGGATGCAACTTACCTTGGTTGCGTCATTCCGTCTCTTTAAAGGGAAATTCACCTCGAACTGGGGCTTCTATGGGATTCGAACCTGATATCATGTTTTGATACCAAACATAGGAAAAATAGCTAATCCTTCCTACCTAAAGCTTAAGCTTTCAATACGGGAAGCTTGAACTGTCACACTTAATCCTCGTTCAAAGCTCTCACCAAGTCACGAGGAAGTTACCCCCCATGCACCACACAAGTCATTCTAAATGACCCTTGGAAACAACATAGAAAGGTTACCCACAACAATAGGCCCAGGAAGGGTACTTACCTCGATTCCATCATTCTGTCTCTTTAAAGGGAAAGTCATCTCGAACTGGAGATTTTATGAGATTCGAACCTGAGATCATGTTTTGATACCAAGCATAGGAAAAATAGATAATCCTTCCTACCTAAAGCTTAAGCTTTCAATACGGGACGCTTAAACTGTCACACTTAATCCTCGTTCAAAGCTCACACTAAGTCACGAGGATGTTACCCCTTATGCACCACACAAGTCATTCTAAATGACCCTTGGAAACAACATAGAAAGGTTACCCACAACAATAGGCCCAGGGATGGTACTTACCTCGGTTGCATCATTCTGTCTCTTTAAAGGGAAATTCACCTCGAACTGGGGCATTTATGGGATTCGAACCTGAGATCATGTATTGATACCAAACATAGGAAAAATAGCAAATCCTTCATACCTAAAGCTTAAGCTTTCAATACGAGACGCTTGAACTGTCACACTAAATCCTCGTTCAAAGCTCACACCAAGTCACGAGGATGTTACCCCTTATACACCACACAAGTCATTCTAAATGACCCTTGGAAACAACATAGAAAGGTTACCTACAACAACGAGCCCAGGGATGGGACTTACCTTGGTTGCGTCATTCCGTCTCTTTAAAGGGAAATTCATCTCGAAATGGGGATTTTATGGGATTCGAAACTGAGATCATGTTTTGATACCAAACATAGGAAAAATAGCTAATCCTTCCTACCTAAAGCTTAAGCTTTCAATACGGGACGCTTGATCTGTCACACTTAATCCTCGTTCAAAGCTCACACCAAGTCACGAGGATGTTACCCCCCATGCACCACACAAGTCATTCTAAATGACCCTTGGTAACAACATAGAAAGGTTACCCACAACAATAGGCCCAGGGATGGTACTTACCTCGGTTGCATCATTCTGTCTCTTTAAAAGGAAATTCATCTCGAACTAGGGCTTTTATGGGATTCGAACCTGAGATCATGTATTGATACCAAACATAAGAAAAATAGCTAATCCTTCCTACCTAAACCTTAAGCTTTCAATACGGGACGCTTGAACTGTCACACTTAATCCTCGTTCAAAGCTCACACCAAGTCACGAGGATGTTACCACTTATGCACAACACAAGTCATTCTAAATGACCCTTGGAAACAACATAGAAAGGTTACCTACAACAACGAGCCCAGGGATGGGACTTACCTTGGTTGCGTCATTCCGTCTCTTTAAAGGGAAATTCATCTCGAACTGGGGCTTTTATGGGATTCGAAGCTGATATCATGTTTTGATACCAAACATAGGAAAAATAGCTAATCCTTCCTACCTAAAGCTTAATCTTTAAATACGGGACACTTGAACTGTCGCACTTAATCCTCGTTCAAAGCTCTCACCAAGTCACGTGGAAGTTACCCCCCATGCACCATACAAGTCATTCTAAATGACCCTTAGAAACAACATAGAAAGGTTACCCACAACAATAGGCCCAGGAATGGTACTTACCTCGGTTGCATCATTCTGTCTCTTTAAAGGGAAAGTCATCTCGAACTGGAGCTTTTATGAGATTTGAACCTGAGATCATGTTTTGATACCAAGCATAGGAAAAATAGATAATCCTTCCTACCTAAAGCTTAAGCTTTCAATACGGGACGCTTAAACTGTCACACTTAATCCTCGTTCAAAGCTAACACTAAGTCACGAGGATGTTACCCCTTATGCACCACACAAGTCATTCTAAATGACCCTTGGAAACAACATAGAAAGGTTACCCACAACAATAGGCCCAGGGATGGTACTTACCTCGGTTGCATCATTCTATCTCTTTGAACGGAAATTCATCTCGAACTGGGGCATTTATGGGATTCGAACCTGAGATCATGTATTGATACCAAACATAGGAAAAATTGCAAATCCTTCCTACCTAAAGCTTAAGCTTTCAATACGAGACGCTTGAACTGTCACACTAAATCCTCGTTCAAAGCTCACACCAAGTCACGAGGATGTTATCCCTTATACACCACACAAGTCATTCTAAATGACCCATGGAAACAACATAGAAAGGTTACCTACAACAACGAGCCCAGGGATGGGACTTACCTTGGTTGCGTCATTCCGTCTCTTTAAAGGGAAATTCATCTCGAAATGGGGATCTTATGGGATTCGAAACTGAGATCATGTTTTGATACCAAACATATGAAAAATAGCTAATCCTTCCTACCTAAACCTTCAGCTTTCCATACGGGACGCTTGAACTGTCACACTTAATCCTCGTTCAAAGCTCACACCAAGTCACGAGGATGTTACCCCTTATGCACCACACAAGTCATTCTAAATGACCCTTGGAAACAACATAGAAAGGTTACACACAACAACGAGCCCAGGGATGCTACTTACCTTGGTTGCGTCATTCCGTCTCTTTAAAGGGATATTCATCTCGAACTGGGGCTTTTATGGGATTCGAACCTGATATCATGTTTTGATACGAAACATAGGAAAAATAGCTAATCCTTCCTACCTAAAGCTTAAGCTTTCAATATGGGACGCTTGATCGGTCACACTTAATCCTCGTTCAAAGCTCTCACCAAGTCACGAGGATATTACCCCCCATGCACCACACAAGTCATTCTAAATGACCCTTGGGAACAACATAGAAAGGTTACCCACAACAATAGGCACAGGGATGGTACTTACCTTGCTTGCATCATTCTGTCTCTTTAAAGGGAAATTCATCTCGAAATGGGGCTTTTATGGGATTCGAACCTGAGATCATGTTTGGATACCAAACATAGGAAAAATAGCTAATCCTTCCTACCTAAAGCTTAAGCTTTCAATACGAGACACTTGAACTGTCACACTTAATCCTCGTTCAAAGCTCACACCAAGTCACGATGATGTTACCATATATGCACCACCCAAGTCATTCTAAATGACCCTTGGAAACAACGTAGAAAGGTTACCCACAACAACGAGCCCAGGGATGCAACTTACCTTGGTTGCGTCATTCCGTCTCTTTAAAGGGAAATTCACCTCGAACTGGGGCTTCTATGGGATTCGAACCTGATATCATGTTTTGATACCAAACATAGGAAAAATAGCTAATCCTTCCTACCTAAAGCTTAAGCTTTCAATACGGGACGCTTGAACTGTCACACTTAATCCTCGTTCAAAGCTCACACCAAGTCACGATGATGTTACCATATATGCACCACCCAAGTCATTCTAAATGACCCTTGCAAACAACGTAGAAAGGTTACCTACAACAACGAGCCCAGGGATGGGACTTACCTTGGTTGCGTCATTCCGTCTCTTTAAAGGGAAATTCATCTCGAAATGGGGATCTTATGGGATTCGAAACTGAGATCATGTTTTGATACCAAACATATGAAAAATAGCTAATCCTTCCTACCTAAACCTTCAGCTTTCCATACGGGACGCTTGAACTGTCACACTTAATCCTCGTTCAAAGCTCACACCAAGTCACGAGGATGTTACCCCTTATGCACCACACAAGTCATTCTAAATGACCCTTGGAAACAACATAGAAAGGTTACACACAACAACGAGCCCAGGGATGGTACTTACCTCGGTTGCATCATTCTGTCTCTTTAAAGGGAAATTCATCTCGAACTGGGGCATTTATGGGATTCGAACCTGAGATCATGTATTGATACCAAACATAGGATAAATAGCTAATCCTTCCTACCTAAAGCTTAAGCTTTCAATACGAGACGCTTGAACTGTCACACTAAATCCTCGTTCAAAGCTCACACCAAGTCACGAGGATGTTACCCCTTATACACCACACAAGTCATTCTAAATGACCCTTGGAAACAACATAGAAAGGTTACCTACAACAACGAGCCCAGGGATGGGACTTACCTTGGTTGCGTCATTCCGTCTCTTTAAAGGGAAATTCATCTCGAAATGGGGATTTTATGGGATTCGAAACTAAGATCATGTTTTGATACCAAACATAGGAAAAATAGCTAATCCTTCCTACCTAAAGCTTAAGCTTTCAATACGGGACGCTTGATCTGTCACACTTAATCCTCGTTCAAAGCTCTCACCAAGTCACGAGGATATTACCCCCCATGCACCACACAAGTCATTCTAAATGACCCTTGGAAACAACATAGAAAGGTTACCCACAACAATAGGCACAGGGATGGTACTTACCTTGCTTGCATCATTCTGTCTCTTTAAAGGGAAATTCATCTCGAAATGGGGCTTTTATGGGATTCGAACCTGAGATCATGTTTGGATACCAAACATAGGATAAATAGCTAATCCTTCCTACCTAAAGCTTAAGCTTTCAATACGAGACGCTTGAACTGTTACACTTAATCCTCGTTCAAAGCTCACACCAAGTCACGATGATGTTACCATATATGCACCACCCAAGTCATTCTAAATGACCCTTGGAAACAACATAGAAAGGTTACCCACAACAACGAGCCCAGGGATGGTACTTACCTTGGTTGCGTCATTCCGTCTCTTTAAAGAGAAATTCATCTCGAACTGGAGCTTTTATGAGATTCGAACTTTAGATCATGTTTTGATACCAAGCATAGGAAAAATAGATAATCCTTCCTACCTAAAGCTTAAGCTTTCAATACGAGACACTTGAACTGTCACACTTAATCCTCGTTCAAAGCTCACACCAAGTCACGATGATGTTACCATATATGCACCACCCAAGTCATTCTAAATGACCCTTGCAAACAACGTAGAAAGGTTACCCACAACAACGAGCCCAGGGATGCAACTTACCTTGGTTGCGTCATTCCGTCTCTTTAAAGGGAAATTCACCTCGAACTGGGGCTTCTATGGGATTCGAACCTGATATCATGTTTTGATACCAAACATAGGAAAAATAGCTAATCCTTCCTACCTAAAGCTTAAGCTTTCAATACGGGACGCTTGAACTGTCACACTTAATCCTCGTTCAAAGCTCTCACCAAGTCACGAGGAAGTTACCCCCCATGCACCACACAAGTCATTCTAAATGACCCTTGGAAACAACATAGAAAGGTTACCCACAACAATAGGCCCAGGAAGGGTACTTACCTCGATTCCATCATTCTGTCTCTTTAAAGGGAAAGTCATCTCGAACTGGAGCTTTTATGAGATTCGAACCTGAGATCATGTTTTGATACCAAGCATAGGAAAAATAGATAATCCTTCCTACCTAAAGCTTAAGCTTTCAATACGGGACGCTTAAACTGTCACACGTAATCCTCGTTCAAAGCTCACACTAAGTCACGAGGATGTTACCCCTTATGCACCACACAAGTCATTCTAAATGACCCTTGGAAACAACATAGAAAGGTTACCCACAACAATAGGCCCAGGGATGGTACTTACCTCGGTTGCATCATTCTGTCTCTTTAAAGGGAAATTCATCTCGAACTGGGGCATTTATGGGATTCGAACCTGAGATCATGTATTGATACCAAACATAGGATAAATAGCTAATCCTTCCTACCTAAAGCTTAAGCTTTCAATACGAGACGCTTGAACTGTCACACTAAATCCTCGTTCAAAGCTCACACCAAGTCACGAGGATGTTACCCCTTATACACCACACAAGTCATTCTAAATGACCCTTGGAAACAACATAGAAAGGTTACCTACAACAACGAGCCCAGGGATGGGACTTACCTTGGTTGCGTCATTCCGTCTCTTTAAAGGGAAATTCATCTCGAAATGGGGATTTTATGGGATTCGAAACTGAGATCATGTTTTGATACCAAACATAGGAAAAATAGCTAATCCTTCCTACCTAAAGCTTAAGCTTTCAATACGGGACGCTTGATCTGTCACACTTAATCCTCGTTCAAAGCTCTCACCAAGTCACGAGGATATTACCCCCCATGCACCACACAAGTCATTCTAAATGACCCTTGGAAACAACATAGAAAGGTTACCCACAACAATAGGCACAGGGATGGTACTTACCTTGCTTGCATCATTCTGTCTCTTTAAAGGGAAATTCATCTCGAAATGGGGCTTTTATGGGATTCGAACCTGAGATCATGTTTGGATACCAAACATAGGATAAATAGCTAATCCTTCCTACCTAAAGCTTAAGCTTTCAATACGAGACGCTTGAACTGTTACACTTAATCCTCGTTCAAAGCTCACACCAAGTCACGATGATGTTACCATATATGCACCACCCAAGTCATTCTAAATGACCCTTGGAAACAACATAGAAAGGTTACCCACAACAACGAGCCCAGGGATGCTACTTACCTTGGTTGCGTCATTCCGTCTCTTTAAAGAGAAATTCATCTCGAACTGGAGCTTTTATGAGATTCGAACTTTAGATCATGTTTTGATACCAAGCATAGGAAAAATAGATAATCCTTCCTACCTAAAGCTTAAGCTTTCAATACGGGACGCTTGATCTGTCACACTTAATCCTCGTTCAAAGCTCACACCAAGTCACGAGGATGTTACCCCCCATGCACCACACAAGTCATTCTAAATAACCCTTGGTAACAACATAGAAAGGTTACCCACAACAATAGGCCCAGGGATGGTACTTACCTCGGTTGCATCATTCTGTCTCTTTAAAAGGAAATTCATCTCGAACTAGGGCTTTTATGGGATTCGAACCTGAGATCATGTATTGATACCAAACATAAGAAAAATAGCTAATCCTTCCTACCTAAACCTTAAGCTTTCAATACGGGACGCTTGAACTGTCACACTTAATCCTCGTTCAAAGCTCACACTAAGTCACGAGGATGTTACCCCTTATGCACCACACAAGTCATTCTAAATGACCCTTAGAAACAACATAGAAAGGTTACCCACAACAATAGGCCCAGGGATGGTACTTACCTCGGTTGCATCATTCTGTCTCTTTAAATGGAAATTCATCTCGAACTAGGGCTTTTATGGGATTCGAACCTGAGATCATGTTTTGATACCAAGCATAGGAAAAATAGATAATCCTTTCTACCTAAAGCTTAAGCTTTCAATACGGGACGCTTAAACTGTCACACTAAATCCTCGTTCAAAGCTCACACTAAGTCACGAGGATGTTACCCCTTATGCACCACACAAGTCATTCTAAATGACCCTTAGAAACAACATAGAAAGGTTACCCACAACAATAGGCCCAGGGATGGTACTTACCTCGGTTGCCTCATTCTGTCTCTTTAAAGGGAAATTCATCTCGAAGTAGGGCTTTTATGGGATTCGAACCTGAGATCATGTTTTGATACCAAACATAGGATAAATAGCTAATCCTTCCTACCTAAAGCTTAAGCTTTCAATACGAGACGCTTGATCTGTCACACTAAATCCTCGTTCAAAGCTCACACCAAGTCACGAGGATGTTACCCCTTATACACCACACAAGTCATTCTAAATGACCCTTGGAAACAACATAGAAAGGTTACCTACAACAACGAGCCCAGGGATGGGAATTAACTTGGTTGCGTCATTCCGTCTCTTTAAAGGGAAATTCATCTCGAACTGGGGCTTTTATGGGATTCGAAGCTGATATCATGTTTTGATACCAAACATAGGAAAAATAGCTAATCCTTCCTACCTAAAGCTTAAGCTTTAAATACGGGACACTTGAACTGTCGCACTTAATCCTCGTTCAAAGCTCTCACCAAGTCACGTGGAAGTTACCCCCCATGCACCACACAAGTCATTCTAAATGACCCTTGGAAACAACATAGAAATGTTACACACAACAACGAGCTCAGGGATGCTACTTACCTTGGTTGCGTCATTCCGTCTCTTTAAAGGGATATTCATCTCGAACTGGGGCTTTTATGGGATTCGAACCTGATATCATGTTTTGATAAGAAACATAGGAAAAATAGCTAATCCTGCCTACCTAAAGCTTAAGCTTTCAATACGGGACGCTTGATCGGTCACACTTAATCCTCGTTCAAAGCTCTCACCAAGTCACGAGGATATTACCCCCCATGCACCACACAAGTCATTCTAAATGACCCTTGGGAACAACATAGAAAGGTTACCCACAACAATAGGCACAGGGATGGTACTTACCTTGCTTGCATCATTCTGTCTCTTTAAAGGGAAATTCATCTCGAAATGGGGCTTTTATGGGATTCGAACCTGAGATCATGTTTGGATACCAAACATAGGAAAAATAGCTAATCCTTCCTACCTAAAGCTTAAGCTTTCAATACGAGACACTTGAACTGTCACACTTAATCCTCGTTCAAAGCTCACACCAAGTCACGATGATGTTACCATATATGCACCACCCAAGTCATTCTAAATGACCCTTGGAAACAACGTAGAAAGGTTACCCACAACAACGAGCCCAGGGATGCAACTTACCTTGGTTGCGTCATTCCGTCTCTTTAAAGGGAAATTCACCTCGAACTGGGGCTTCTATGGGATTCGAACCTGATATCATGTTTTGATACCAAACATAGGAAAAATAGCTAATCCTTCCTACCTAAAGCTTAAGCTTTCAATACGGGACGCTTGAACTGTCACACTTAATCCTCGTTCAAAGCTCTCACCAAGTCACGAGGAAGTTACCCCCCATGCACCACACAAGTCATTCTAAATGACCCTTGGAAACAACATAGAAAGGTTACCCACAACAATAGGCCCAGGAAGGGTACTTACCTCGATTCCATCATTCTGTCTCTTTAAAGGGAAAGTCATCTCGAACTGGAGCTTTTATGAGATTCGAACCTGAGATCATGTTTTGATACCAAGCATAGGAAAAATAGATAATCCTTCCTACCTAAAGCTTAAGCTTTCAATACGGGACGCTTAAACTGTCACACTTAATCCTCGTTCAAAGCTCACACTAAGTCACGAGGATGTTACCCCTTATGCACCACACAAGTCATTCTAAATGACCCTTGGAAACAACATAGAAAGGTTACCCACAACAATAGGCCCAGGGATGGCACTTACCTCGGTTGCATCATTCTGTCTCTTTAAAGGGAAATTCACCTCGAACTGGGGCATTTATGGGATTCGAACCTGAGATCATGTATTGATACCAAACATAGGAAAAATAGCAAATCCTTCCTACCTAAAGCTTAAGCTTTCAATACGAGACGCTTGAACTGTCACACTAAATCCTCGTTCAAAGCTCACACCAAGTCACGAGGATGTTACCCCTTATACACCACACAAGTCATTCTAAATGACCCTTGGAAACAACATAGAAAGGTTACCTACAACAACGAGCCCAGGGATGGGACTTACCTTGGTTGCGTCATTCCGTCTCTTTAAAGGGAAATTCATCTCGAAATGGGGATTTTATGGGATTCGAAACTGAGATCATGTTTTGATACCAAACATAGGAAAAATAGCTAATCCTTCCTACCTAAAGCTTAAGCTTTCAATACGGGACGCTTGATCTGTCACACTTAATCCTCGTTCAAAGCTCTCACCAAGTCACGAGGATATTACCCCCCATGCACCACACAAGCCATTCTAAATGACCCTTGGAAACAACATAGAAAGGTTACCCACAACAATAGGCACAGGGATGGTACTTACCTTGCTTGCATCATTCTGTCTCTTTAAAGGGAAATTCATCTCGAAATGGGGCTTTTATGGGATTCGAACCTGAGATCATGTTTGGATACCAAACATAGGATAAATAGCTAATCCTTCCTACCTAAAGCTTAAGCTTTCAATACGAGACGCTTGAACTGTTACACTTAATCCTCGTTCAAAGCTCACACCAAGTCACGATGATGTTACCATATATGCACCACCCAAGTCATTCTAAATGACCCTTGGAAACAACATAGAAAGGTTACCCACAACAACGAGCCCAGGGATGCTACTTACCTTGGTTGCGTCATTCCGTCTCTTTAAAGAGAAATTCATCTCGAACTGGAGCTTTTATGAGATTCGAACTTTAGATCATGTTTTGATACCAAGAATAGGAAAAATAGATAATCCTTCCTACCTAAAGCTTAAGCTTTCAATACGGGACTCTTGATCTGTCACACTTAATCCTCGTTCAAAGCTCACACCAAGTCACGAGGATGTTACCCCCCATGCACCACACAAGTCATTCTAAATGACCCTTGGTAACAACATAGAAAGGTTACCCGCAACAATAGGCCCAGGGATGGTACTTACCTCGGTTGCATCATTCTGTCTCTTTAAAAGGAAATTCATCTCGAACTAGGGCTTTTATGGGATTCGAACCTGAGATCATGTATTGATACCAAACATAAGAAAAATAGCTAATCCTTCCTACCTAAACCTTAAGCTTTCAATACGGGACGCTTGAACTGTCACACTTAATCCTCGTTCAAAGCTCACACCAAGTCACGAGGATGTTACCACTTATGCACAACACAAGTCATTCTAAATGACCCTTGGAAACAACATAGAAAGGTTACCTACAACAACGAGCCCAGGGATGGGACTTACCTTGGTTGCGTCATTCCGTCTCTTTAAAGGGAAATTCATATCGAACTGGGGCTTTTATGGGATTCGAAGCTGATATCATGTTTTGATACCAAACATAGGAAAAATAGCTAATCCTTCCTACCTAAAGCTTAATCTTTAAATACGGGACACTTGAACTGTCGCACTTAATCCTCGTTCAAAGCTCTCACCAAGTCACGTGGAAGTTACCCCCCATGCACCATACAAGTCATTCTAAATGACCCTTAGAAACAACATAGAAAGGTTACCCACAACAATAGGCCCAGGAATGGTACTTACCTCGGTTGCATCATTCTGTCTCTTTAAAGGGAAAGTCATCTCGAACTGGAGCTTTTATGAGATTTGAACCTGAGATCATGTTTTGATACCAAGCATAGGAAAAATAGATAATCCTTCCTACCTAAAGCTTAAGCTTTCAATACGGGACGCTTAAACTGTCACACTTAATCCTCGTTCAAAGCTAACACTAAGTCACGAGGATGATACCCCTTATGCACCACACAAGTCATTCTAAATGACCCTTGGAAACAACATAGAAAGGTTACCCACAACAATAGGCCCAGGGATGGTACTTACCTCGGTTGCATCATTCTATCTCTTTGAACGGAAATTCATCTCGAACTGGGGCATTTATGGGATTCGAACCTGAGATCATGTATTGATACCAAACATAGGAAAAATTGCAAATCCTTCCTACCTAAAGCTTAAGCTTTCAATACGAGACGCTTGAACTGTCACACTAAATCCTCGTTCAAAGCTCACACCAAGTCACGAGGATGTTATCCCTTATACACCACACAAGTCATTCTAAATGACCCATGGAAACAACATAGAAAGGTTACCTACAACAACGAGCCCAGGGATGGGACTTACCTTGGTTGCGTCATTCCGTCTCTTTAAAGGGAAATTCATCTCGAAATGGGGATCTTATGGGATTCGAAACTGAGATCATGTTTTGATACCAAACATATGAAAAATAGCTAATCCTTCCTACCTAAACCTTCAGCTTTCCATACGGGACGCTTGATCGGTCACACTTAATCCTCGTTCAAAGCTCTCACCAAGTCACGAGGATATTACCCCCCATGCACCACACAAGTCATTCTAAATGACCCTTGGGAACAACATAGAAAGGTTACCCACAACAATAGGCACAGGGATGGTACTTACCTTGCTTGCATCATTCTGTCTCTTTAAAGGGAAATTCATCTCGAAATGGGGCTTTTATGGGATTCGAACCTGAGATCATGTTTGGATACCAAACATAGGAAAAATAGCTAATCCTTCCTACCTAAAGCTTAAGCTTTCAATACGAGACACTTGAACTGTCACACTTAATCCTCGTTCAAAGCTCACACCAAGTCACGATGATGTTACCATATATGCACCACCCAAGTCATTCTAAATAACCCTTGGAAACAACGTAGAAAGGTTACCCACAACAACGAGCCCAGGGATGCAACTTACCTTGGTTGCGTCATTCCGTCTCTTTAAAGGGAAATTCACCTCGAACTGGGGCTTCTATGGGATTCGAACCTGATATCATGTTTTGATACCAAACATAGGAAAATTAGCTAATCCTTCCTACCTAAAGCTTAAGCTTTCAATACGGGACGCTTGAACTGTCACACTTAATCCTCGTTCAAAGCTCTCACCAAGTCACGAGGAAGTTACCCCCCATGCACCACACAAGTCATTCTAAATGACCCTTGGAAACAACATAGAAAGGTTACCCACAATAATAGGCCCAGGAAGGGTACTTACCTCGATTCCATCATTCTGTCTCTTTAAAGGGAAAGTCATCTCGAACTGGAGCTTTTATGAGATTCGAACCTGAGATCATGTTTTGATACCAAGCATAGGAAAAATAGATAATCCTTCCTACCTAAAGCTTAAGCTTTCAATACGGGACGCTTAAACTGTCACACGTAATCCTCGTTCAAAGCTCACACTAAGTCACGAGGATGTTACCCCTTATGCACCACACAAGTCATTCTAAATGACCCTTGGAAACAACATAGAAAGGTTACCCACAACAATAGGCCCAGGGATGGTACTTACCTCGGTTGCATCATTCTGTCTCTTTAAAGGGAAATTCATCTCGAACTGGGGCATTTATGGGATTCGAACCTGAGATCATGTATTGATACCAAACATAGGAAAAATAGCAAATCCTTCCTACCTAAAGCTTAAGCTTTCAATACGAGACGCTTGAACTGTCACACTAAATCCTCGTTCAAAGCTCACACCAAGTCACGAGGATGTTACCCCTTATACACCACACAAGTCATTCTAAATGACCCTTGGAAACAACATAGAAAGGTTACCTACAACAACGAGCCCAGGGATGGGACTTACCTTGGTTGCGTCATTCCGTCTCTTTAAAGGGAAATTCATCTCGAACTGGGGCTTTTATGGGATTCGAAGCTGATATCATGTTTTGATACCAAACATAGGAAAAATAGCTAATCCTTCCTACCTAAAGCTTAATCTTTAAATACGGGACACTTGAACTGTCGCACTTAATCCTCGTTCAAAGCTCTCACCAAGTCACGTGGAAGTTACCCCCCATGCACCATACAAGTCATTCTAAATGACCCTTAGAAACAACATAGAAAGGTTACCCACAACAATAGGCCCAGGAATGGTACTTACCTCGGTTGCATCATTCTGTCTCTTTAAAGGGAAAGTCATCTCGAACTGGAGCTTTTATGAGATTCGAACCTGAGATCATGTTTTGATACCAAGCATAGGAAAAATAGATAATCCTTCCTACCTAAAGCTTAAGCTTTCAATACGGGACGCTTAAACTGTCACACTTAATCCTCGTTCAAAGCTAACACTAAGTCACGAGGATGTTACCCCTTATGCACCACACAAGTCATTCTAAATGACCCTTGGAAACAACATAGAAAGGTTACCCACATCAATAGGCCTAGGGATGGTACTTACCTCGGTTGCATCATTCTATCTCTTTGAACGGAAATTCATCTCGAACTGGGGCATTTATAGGATTCGAACCTGAGATCATGTATTGATACCAAACATAGGAAAAATTGCAAATCCTTCCTACCTAAAGCTTAAGCTTTCAATACGAGACGCTTGAACTGTCACACTAAATCCTCGTTCAAAGCTCACACCAAGTCACGAGGATGTTACCCCTTATACACCACACAAGTCATTCTAAATGACCCATGGAAACAACATAGAAAGGTTACCTACAACAACGAGCCCAGGGATGGGACTTACCTTGGTTGCGTCATTCCGTCTCTTTAAAGGGAAATTCATCTCGAAATGGGGATCTTATGGGATTCGAAACTGAGATCATGTTTTGATACCAAACATATGAAAAATAGCTAATCCTTCCTACCTAAACCTTCAGCTTTCCATACGGGACGCTTGAACTGTCACACTTAATCCTCGTTCAAAGCTCACACCAAGTCACGAGGATGTTACCCCTTATGCACCACACAAGTCATTCTAAATGACCCTTGGAAACAACATAGAAAGGTTACACACAACAACGAGCCCAGGGATGCTACTTACCTTGGTTGCGTCATTCCGTCTCTTTAAAGGGATATTCATCTCGAACTGGGGCTTTTATGGGATTCGAACCTGATATCATGTTTTGATACGAAACATAGGAAAAATAGCTAATCCTTCCTACCTAAAGCTTAAGCTTTCAATACGGGACGCTTGATCGGTCACACTTAATCCTCGTTCAAAGCTCTCACCAAGTCACGAGGATATTACCCCCTATGCACCACACAAGTCATTCTAAATGACCCTTGGGAACAACATAGAAAGGTTACCCACAACAATAGGCACAGGGATGGTACTTACCTTGCTTGCATCATTCTGTCTCTTTAAAGGGAAATTCATCTCGAAATGGGGCTTTTATGGGATTCGAACCTGAGATCATGTTTGGATACCAAACATAGGAAAAATAGCTAATCCTTCCTACCTAAAGCTTAAGCTTTCAATACGAGACACTTGAACTGTCACACTTAATCCTCGTTCAAAGCTCACACCAAGTCACGATGATGTTACCATATATGCACCACCCAAGTCATTCTAAATGACCCTTGGAAACAACGTAGAAAGGTTACCCACAACAATGAGCCCAGGGATGCAACTTACCTTGGTTGCGTCATTCCGTCTCTTTAAAGGGAAATTCACCTCGAACTGGGGCTTCTATGGGATTCGAACCTGATATCATGTTTTGATACCAAACATAGGAAAAATAGCTAATCCTTCCTACCTAAAGCTTAAGCTTTCAATACGGGACGCTTGAACTGTCACACTTAATCCTCGTTCAAAGCTCTCACCAAGTCACGAGGAAGTTACCCCCCATGCACCACACAAGTCATTCTAAATGACCCTTGGAAACAACATAGAAAGGTTACCCACAACAATAGGCCCAGGAAGGGTACTTACCTCTATTCCCTCATTCTGTCTCTTTAAAGGGAAAGTCATCTCGAACTGGAGCTTTTATGAGATTCGAACCTGAGATCATGTTTTGATACCAAGCATAGGAAAAATAGATAATCCTTCCTACCTAAAGCTTAAGCTTTCAATACGGGACGCTTAAACTGTCACACGTAATCCTCGTTCAAAGCTCACACTAAGTCACGAGGATGTTACCCCTTATGCACCACACAAGTCATTCTAAATGACCCTTGGAAACAACATAGAAAGGTTACCCACAACAATAGGCCCAGGGATGGTACTTACCTCGGTTGCATCATTCTGTCTCTTTAAAGGGAAATTCATCTCGAACTGGGGCATTTATGGGATTCGAACCTGAGATCATGTATTGATACCAAACATAGGAAAAATAGCAAATCCTTCCTACCTAAAGCTTAAGCTTTCAATACGAGACGCTTGAACTGTCACACTAAATCCTCGTTCAAAGCTCACACCAAGTCACGAGGATGTTACCCCTTATACACCACACAAGTCATTCTAAATGACCCTTGGAAACAACATAGAAAGGTTACCTACAACAACGAGCCCAGGGATGGGACTTACCTTGGTTGCGTCATTCCGTCTCCTTAAAGGGAAATTCATCTCGAAATGGGGATTTTATGGGATTCGAAACTGAGATCATGTTTTGATACCAAACATAGGAAAAATAGCTAATCCTTCCTACCTAAAGCTTAAGCTTTCAATACGGGATGCTTGATCTGTCACACTTAATCCTCGTTCAAAGCTCTCACCAAGTCACGAGGATATTACCCCCCATGCACCACACAAGTCATTCTAAATGACCCTTGGAAACAACATAGAAAGGTTACCCACAACAATAGGCACAGGGATGGTACTTACCTTGCTTGCATCATTCTGTCTCTTTAAAGGGAAATTCATCTCGAAATGGGGCTTTTATGGGATTCGAACCTGAGAACATGTTTGGATACCAAACATAGGATAAATAGCTAATCCTTCCTACCTAAAGCTTAAGCTTTCAATACGAGACGCTTGAACTGTTACACTTAATCCTCGTTCAAAGCTCACACCAAGTCCCGATGATGTTACCATATATGCACCACCCAAGTCATTCTAAATGACCCTTGGAAACAACATAGAAAGGTTACCCACAACAACGAGCCCAGGGATGCTACTTACCTTGGTTGCGTCATTCCGTCTCTTTAAAGAGAAATTCATCTCGAACTGGAGCTTTTATGAGATTCGAACTTTAGATCATGTTTTGATACCAAGCATAGGAAAAATAGATAATCCTTCCTACCTAAAGCTTAAGCTTTCAATACGGGACGCTTGATCTGTCACACTTAATCCTCGTTCAAAGCTCACACCAAGTCACGAGGATGTTACCCCCCATGCACCACACAATCCATTCTAAATGACCCTTGGTAACAACATAGAAAGGTTACCCACAACAATAGGCCCAGGGATGGTACTTACCTCGGTTGCATCATTCTGTCTCTTTAAAAGGAAATTCATCTCGAACTAGGGCTTTTATGGGATTCGAACCTGAGATCATGTATTGATACCAAACATAAGAAAAATAGCTAATCCTTCCTACCTAAACCTTAAGCTTTCAATACGGGACGCTTGAACTGTCACACTTAATCCTCGTTCAAAGCTCACACCAAGTCACGAGGATGTTACCCCTTATGCACAACACAAGTCATTCTAAATGACCCTTGGAAACAACATAGAAAGGTTACCTACAACAACGAGCCCAGGGATGGGACATACCTTGGTTGCGTCATTCCGTCTCTTTAAAGGGAAATTCATCTCGAACTGGGGCTTTTATGGGATTCGAAGCTGATATCATGTTTTGATACCAAACATAGGAAAAATAGCTAATCCTTCCTACCTAAAGCTTAATCTTTAAATACGGGACACTTGAACTGTCGCACTTAATCCTCGTTCAAAGCTCTCACCAAGTCACGTGGAAGTTACCCCCCATGCACCATACAAGTCATTCTAAATGACCCTTAGAAACAACATAGAAAGGTTACCCACAACAATAGGCCCAGGAATGGTACTTACCTCGGTTGCATCATTCTGTCTCTTTAAAGGGAAAGTCATCTCGAACTGGAGCTTTTATGAGATTCGAACCTGAGATCATGTTTTGATACCAAGCATAGGAAAAATAGATAATCCTTCCTACCTAAAGCTTAAGCTTTCAATACGGGACGCTTAAACTGTCACACTTAATCCTCGTTCAAAGCTAACACTAAGTCACGAGGATGTTACCCCTTATGCACCACACAAGTCATTCTAAATGACCCTTGGAAACAACATAGAAAGGTTACCCACAACAATAGGCCCAGGGATGGTACTTACCTCGGTTGCATCATTCTATCTCTTTGAACGGAAATTCATCTCGAACTGGGGCATTTATGGGATTCGAACCTGAGATCATGTATTGATACCAAACATAGGAAAAATTGCAAATCCTTCCTACCTAAAGCTTAAGCTTTCAATACGAGACGCTTGAACTGTCACACTAAATCCTCGTTCAAAGCTCACACCAAGTCACGAGGATGTTACCCCTTATACACCACACAAGTCATTCTAAATGACCCTTGGAAACAATATAGAAAGGTTACCTACAACAACGAGCCCAGGGATGGGACTTACCTTGGTTGCGTCATTCCGTCTCTTTAAAGGGAAATTCATCTCGAAATGGGGATCTTATGGGATTCGAAACTGAGATCATGTTTTGATACCAAACATATGAAAAATAGCTAATCCTTCCTACCTAAAGCTTAAGCTTTCAATACGGGACGCTTGATCTGTCACACTTAATCCTCGTTCAAAGCTCTCACCAAGTCACGAGGATATTACCCTCCATGCACCACACAAGTTATTCTAAATGACCCTTGGAAACAACATAGAAAGGTTACCCACAACAATAGGCACAGGGATGGTACTTACCTTGCTTGCATCATTCTGTCTCTTTAAAGGGAAATTCATCTCGAAATGGGGCTTTTATGGGATTCGAACCTGAGATCATGTTTGGATACCAAACATAGGAAAAATAGCTAATCCTTCCTACCTAAAGCTTAAGCTTTCAATACGAGACGCTTGAACTATCACACTTAATCCTCGTTCAAAGCTCACACCAAGTCACGATGATGTTACCATATATGCACCACCCAAGTCATTCTAAATGACCCTTGGAAACAACGTAGAAAGGTTACCCACAACCATAGGCCCATGGATGGTACTTACCTTGGTTGCATCATTCTGTCTCTTTAAAGGGAAAGTCATCTCGAACTGGAGCTTTTATGAGATTCGAACCTGAGATCATGTTTTGATACCAAGCATAGGAAAAATAGATAATCCTTCCTACCTAAAGCTTAAGCTTTCAATACGGGACGCTTAAACTGTCACACTAAATCCTCGTTCAAAGCTCACACCAAGTCACGAGGATGTTACCCCTTATACACCACACAAGTCATTCTAAATGACCCTTGGAAACAACATAGAAAGGTTACCCACAACAACGAGCCCAGGGATGCTACTTACCTTGGTTGCATCATTCCGTCTCTTTAAAGGGAAATTCATCTCGAAATGGGGATTTTATGGGATTCGAAACTGAGATCATGTTTTGATACCAAACATAGGAAAAATAGCTAATCCTTCCTACCTAAACCTTAAGCTTTCAATACGGGAAGCTTGAACTGTCACACTTAATCCTCGTTCAAAGCTCATACCAAGTCACGAGGATGTTACCCCTTATGCACCACACAAGTCATTCTAAATGACCCTTGGAAACAACATAGAAAGGTTACCCACAACAACGAGCCCAGGGATGCTACTTACCTTGGTTGCATCATTCCGTCTCTTTAAAGGGAAATTCATCTCGAAATGGGGATTTTATGGGATTCGAAACTGAGATCATGTTTTGATACCAAACATAGGAAAAATAGCTAATCCTTCCTACCTAAACCTTAAGCTTTCCATACGGGACGCTTGAACTGTCTCACGTAATCCTCGTTCAAAGCTCACACCAAGTCACGAGGATGTTACCCCTTATGCACCACACAATTCATTCTAAATGACCCTTGGAAACAACATAGAAAGGTTACCCACAACAATAGGCCCAGGAAGGGTACTTACCTCGGTTGCATCATTCTGTCTCTTTAAAGGGAAAGTCATCTCGAACTGGAGCTTTTATGAGATTCGAACCTGAGATCATGTTTTGAAACCAAGCATAGGAAAAATAGATAATCCTTCCTATCTAAAGCTTAAGCTTTCAATACGGGACGCTTAAACTGTCACACTTAGTCCTCGTTCAAAGCTCACACTAAGTCACGAGGATGTTACCCCTTATGCACCACACAAGTCATTCTAAATGACCCTTGGAAACAACATAGAAAGGTTACCCACAACAATAGGCCCAGGGATGGTACTTACCTCGGTTGCATCATTCTGTCTCTTTAAAGGGAAATTCATCTCGAACTGGGGCATTTATGGGATTCGAACCTGAGATCATGTATTGATACCAAACATAGGAAAAATAGCAAATCCTTCCTACCTAAAGCTTAAGCTTTCATTACGAGACGCTTGAACTGTCACACTAAATCCTCGTTCAAAGCTCACACCAAGTCACGAGGATGTTACCCCTTATACACCACACAAGTCATTCTAAATGACCCTTGGAAACAACATAGAAAGGTTACCTACAACAACGAGCCCAGGGATGGGACTTACATTGGTTGCGTCATTCCGTCTCCTTAAAGGGAAATTCATCTCGAAATGGGGATTTTATGGGATTCGAAACTGAGATCATGTTTTGATACCAAACATAGGAAAAATAGCTAATCCTTCCTACCTAAAGCTTAAGCTTTCAATACGGGATGCTTGATCTGTCACACTTAATCCTCGTTCAAAGCTCTCACCAAGTCACGAGGATATTACCCCCCATGCACCACACAAGTCATTCTAAATGACCCTTGGAAACAACATAGAAAGGTTACCCACAACAATAGGCACAGGGATGGTACTTACCTTGCTTGCATCATTCTGTCTCTTTAAAGGGAAATTCATCTCGAAATGGGGCTTTTATGGGATTCGAACCTGAGATCATGTTTGGATACCAAACATAGGATAAATAGCTAATCCTTCCTACCTAAAGCTTAAGCTTTCAATACGAGACGCTTGAACTGTTACACTTAATCCTCGTTCAAAGCTCACACCAAGTCACGATGATGTTACCATATATGCACCACCCAAGTCATTCTAAATGACCCTTGGAAACAACATAGAAAGGTTACCCACAACAACGAGCCCAGGGATGCTACTTACCTTGGTTGCGTCATTCCGTCTCTTTAAAGAGAAATTCATCTCGAACTGGAGCTTTTATGAGATTCGAACTTTAGATCATGTTTTGATACCAAGCATAGGAAAAATAGATAATCCTTCCTACCTAAAGCTTAAGCTTTCAATACGGGACGCTTGAACTGTCACACTTAATCCTCGTTCAAAGCTCTCACCAAGTCACGAGGAAGTTACCCCCCATGCACCACACAAGTCATTCTAAATGACCCTTGGAAACAACATAGAAAGGTTACCCACAACAATAGGCCCAGGAATGGTACTTACCTCGGTTGCATCATTCTGTCTCTTTAAAGGGAAAGTCATCTCGAACTGGATCTTTTATGAGATTCGAACCTGAGATCATGTTTTGATACCAAGCATAGGAAAAATAGATAATCCTTCCTACCTAAAGCTTAAGCTTTCAATACGGGACGCTTAAACTGTCACACTTAATCCTCGTTCAAAGCTAACACTAAGTCACGAGGATGTTACCCCTTATGCACCACACAAGTCATTCTAAATGACCCTTGGAAACAACATAGAAAGGTTACCCACAACAATAGGCCCAGGGATGGTACTTACCTCGGTTGCATCATTCTATCTCTTTGAACGGAAATTCATCTCGAACTGGGGCATTTATGGGATTCGAACCTGAGATCATGTATTGATACCAAACATAGGAAAAATTGCAAATCCTTCCTACCTAAAGCTTAAGCTTTCAATACGAGACGCTTGAACTGTCACACTAAATCCTCGTTCAAAGCTCACACCAAGTCACGAGGATGTTACCCCTTATACACCACACAAGTCATTCTAAATGACCCTTGGAAACAACATAGAAAGGTTACCTACAACAACGAGCCCAGGGATGGGACTTACCTTGGTTGCGTCATTCCGTCTCTTTAAAGGGAAATTCATCTCGAAATGGGGATCTTATGGGATTCGAAACTGAGATCATGTTTTGATACCAAACAAATGAAAAATAGCTAATCCTTCCTACCTAAAGCTTAAGCTTTCAATACGGGACGCTTGATCTGTCACACTTAATCCTCGTTCAAAGCTCTCACCAAGTCACGAGGATATTACCCTCCATGCACCACACAAGTTATTCTAAATGACCCTTGGAAACAACATAGAAAGGTTACCCACAACAATAGGCACAGGGATGGTACTTACCTTGCTTGCATCATTCTGTCTCTTTAAAGGGAAATTCATCTCGAAATGGGGCTTTTATGGGATTCGAACCTGAGATCATGTTTGGATACCAAACATAGGAAAAATAGCTAATCCTTCCTACCTAAAGCTTAAGCTTTCAATACGAGACGCTTGAACTATCACACTTAATCCTCGTTCAAAGCTCACACCAAGTCACGATGATGTTACCATATATGCACCACCCAAGTCATTCTAAATGACCCTTGGAAACAACGTAGAAAGGTTACCCACAACCATAGGCCCATGGATGGTACTTACCTTGGTTGCATCATTCTGTCTCTTTAAAGGGAAAGTCATCTCGAACTGGAGCTTTTATGAGATTCGAACCTGAGATCATGTTTTGATACCAAGCATAGGAAAAATAGATAATCCTTCCTACCTAAAGCTTAAGCTTTCAATACGGGACGCTTAAACTGTGACACCAAATCCTCGTTCAAAGCTCACACCAAGTCACGAGGATGTTACCCCTTATACACCACACAAGTCATTCTAAATGACCCTTGGAAACAACATAGAAAGGTTACCCACAACAACGAGCCCAGGGATGCTACTTACCTTGGTTGCATCATTCCGTCTCTTTAAAGGGAAATTCATCTCGAAATGGGGATTTTATGGGATTCGAAACTGAGATCATGTTTTGATACCAAACATAGGAAAAATAGCTAATCCTTCCTACCTAAACCTTAAGCTTTCAATACGGGATGCTTGAACTGTCACACTTAATCCTCGTTCAAAGCTCATACCAAGTCACGAGGATGTTACCCCTTATGCACCACACAAGTCATTCTAAATGACCCTTGGAAACAACATAGAAAGGTTACCCACAACAACGAGCCCAGGGATGCTACTTACCTTGGTTGCATCATTCCGTCTCTTTAAAGGGAAATTCATCTCGAAATGGGGATTTTATGGGATTCGAAACTGAGATCATGTTTTGATACCAAACATAGGAAAAATAGCTAATCCTTCCTACCTAAACCTTAAGCTTTCCATACGGGACGCTTGAACTGTCTCACGTAATCCTCGTTCAAAGCTCACACCAAGTCACGAGGATGTTACCCCTTATGCACCACACAATTCATTCTAAATGACCCTTGGAAACAACATAGAAAGGTTACCCACAACAATAGGCCCAGGAAGGGTACTTACCTCGGTTGCATCATTCTGTCTCTTTAAAGGGAAAGTCATCTCGAACTGGAGCTTTTATGAGATTCGAACCTGAGATCATGTTTTGAAACCAAGCATAGGAAAAATAGATAATCCTTCCTACCTAAAGCTTAAGCTTTCAATACGGGACGCTTAAACTGTCACACTTAGTCCTCGTTCAAAGCTCACACTAAGTCACGAGGATGTTACCCCTTATGCACCACACAAGTCATTCTAAATGACCCTTGGAAACAACATAGAAAGGTTACCCACAACAATAGGCCCAGGGATGGTACTTACCTCGGTTGCATCATTCTGTCTCTTTAAAGGGAAATTCATCTCGAACTGGGGCATTTATGGGATTCGAACCTGAGATCATGTATTGATACCAAACATAGGAAAAATAGCAAATCCTTCCTACCTAAAGCTTAAGCTTTCATTACGAGACGCTTGAACTGTCACACTAAATCCTCGTTCAAAGCTCACACCAAGTCACGAGGATGTTACCCCTTATACACTACACAAGTCATTCTAAATGACCCTTGGAAACAACATAGAAAGGTCACCTACAACAACGAGCCCAGGGATGGGACTTACCTTGGTTGCGTCATTCCGTCTCTTTAAAAGGAAATTCATCTCGAAATGGGGATTTTATGGGATTCGAAACTGAGATCATGTTTTGATACCAAACATAGGAAAAATAGCTAATCCTTCCTACCTAAAGCTTAAGCTTTCAATACGGGACGCTTGATCTCTCACACTTAATCCTCGTTCAAAGCTCACACCAAGTCACGAGGATGTTACCCCTTATGCACCACACAAGTCATTCTAAATGACCCTTGGAAACAACATAGAAAGGTTACCCACAACAACGAGCCCAGGGATGCTACTTACCTTGGTTGCGTCATTCCGTCTCTTTAAATGGAAATTCATCTCGATCTGGGGCTTTTATGGGATTCGAACCTGATATCATGTTTTGATACCAAACATAGGAAAAATAGATAATCCTTCCTACCTAAAGCTTAAGCTTTCAATACGGGACGCTTGATCTGTCACACTTAGTCCTCGTTCAAAGCTCTCACCAAGTCACGAGGATATTACCCCCCATGCACCACACAAGTCATTCTAAATGACCCTTGGAAACAACATAGAAAGGTTACCCACAACAATAGGCACAAGGATGGTACTTACCTTGCTTGCATCATTCTGTCTCTTTAAAGGGAAATTCATCTCGAAATGGGGCTTCTATGGGATTCGAACCTGAGATCATGTTTGGATACCAAACATAGGAAAAATAGCTAATCCTTCCTATCTAAAGCTTAAGCTTTCAATACGAGACACTTGAAGTGTCACACTTAATCCTCGTTCAAAGCTCACACCAAGTCACGATGATGTTACCATATATGCACCACCCAAGTCATTCTAAATGACCCTTGGAAACAATGTAGAAAGGTTACCCACAACAACGAGCCCAGGGATGCAACTTAACTTGGTTGCGTCATTACGTCTCTTTAAAGGGAAATTCATCTCGAACTGGGGCTTCTATGGGATTCGAACCTGATATCATGTTTTGATACCAAACATGGGAAAAATAGCTAATCCTTCCTACCTAAAGCTTAAGCTTTCAATACGTGACGCTTGAACTGTCACACTTAATCCTCGTTCAAAGCTCTCACCAAGTCACGAGGAAGTTACCCCCCATGCACCACACAAGTCATTCTAAATGACCCTTGGAAACAACATAGAAAGGTTACCCACAACAATAGGCCCAGGAAGGGTACTTACCTCGGTTGCATCATTCTGTCTCTTTCAAGGGAAAGTCATCTCGAACTGGAGCTTTTATGAGATTCGAACCTGAGATCATGTTTTGATACCAAGCATAGGAAAAATAGATAATCCTTCCTACCTAAAGCTTAAGCTTTCAATACGGGACGCTTAAACTGTCACACTTAATCCTCGTTCAAAGCTCACACTAAGTCACCAGGATGTTACCCCTTATGCACCACACAAGTCATTCTAAATGACCCTTGGAAACAACATAGAAAGGTTACCTACAACAATAGGCCCAGGGATGGTACTTACCTCGGTTGCATCATTCTGTCTCTTTAAAGGGAAATTCATCTCGAACTGGGGCATTTATGGGATTCGAACCTGAGATCATGTATTGATACCAAACATAGGAAAAATAGCAAATCCTTCCTACCGAAAGCTTAAGCTTTCAATACGACACGCTTGATCTGTCACACTAAATCCTCGTTCAAAGCTCACACCAAGTCACGAGGATGTTACCCCTTATACACCACACAAGTCATTCTAAATGACCCTTGGAAACAACATAGAAAGGTTACCTACAACAACGAGCCCAGGGATGAGACTTACCTTGGTTGCGTCATTCCGTCTCTTTAAAGGGAAATTCATCTCGAAATGGGGCTTTTATGGGATTCGAACCTGAGATCATATTTGGATACCAAACATAGGATAAATAGCTAATCCTTCCTACCTAAAGCTTAAGCTTTCAATACGAGACGCTTGAACTGTTACACTTAATCCTCGTTCAATGCTCACACCAAGTCACGATGATGTTACCATATATGCACCACCCAAGTCATTCTAAATGACCCTTGGAAACAACATAGAAAGGTTACCCACAACAACGAGCCCAGGGATGCTACTTACCTTGGTTGCGTCATTCCGTCTCTTTAAAGAGAAATTCATCTCGAACTGGAGCTTTTATGAGATTCGAACTTTAGACCATGTTTTCATACCAAGCATAGGAAAAATAGATAATCCTTCCTACCTAAAGCTTAAGCTTTCAATACGGGACGCTTAAACTGTCACACTAAATCCTCGTTCAAAGCTCACACTAAGTCACGAGGATGTTACCCCTTATGCACCACACAAGTCATTCTAAATGACCCTTAGAAACAACATAGAAAGGTTACCCACAACAATAGGCCCAGGGATGGTACTTACCTCGGTTGCATCATTCTGTCTCTTTAAAGGGAAATTCATCTCGAACTAGGGCTTTTATGGGATTCGAACCTGAGATCATGTTTTGATACCAAACATAGGATAAATAGCTAATCCTTCCTACCTAAAGCTTAAGCTTTCAATACGAGACGCTTGAACTGTTACACTTAATACTCGTTCAAAGCTCACACCATGTCACGATGATGTTACCATATATGCACCACCCAAGTCATTCTAAATGACCCTTGGAAACAACGTAGAAAGGTTACCCACAACGATAGGCCCATTGATGGTACTTACCTTGGTTGCATCATTCTGTCTCTTTAAAGGGAAAGTCATCTCGAACTGGAGCTTTTATGAGATTCGAACCTGAGATCATGTTTTGATACCAAGCATAGGAAAAATAGATAATCCTTCCTACCTAAAGCTTAAGCTTTCAATACGGGACGCTTAAACTGTCACACTTAATCCTCGTTCAAAGCTCACACTAAGTCACGAGGAGGTTACCCCTTATACACCACACAAGTCATTCTAAATGACCCTTGGAAACAACATAGAAAGGTTACCTACAACAACGAGCCCAGGGATGGGACTTACCTTGGTTGCATCATTCCGTCTCTTTAAAGGGATATTCATCTTGAAATGGGGATTTTATGGGATTCGAAACTGAGATCATGTTTTGATACCAAACATAGGGAAAATAGCTAATCCTTCCTACCTAAACCTTAAGCTTTCAATACGGGATGCTTGATCTGTCACACTTAATCCTCGTTCAAAGCTCACACCAAGTCACGAGGATGTTACCCCTTATGCACCACACAAGTCATTCTAAATGACCCTTGGAAACAACATAGAAAGGTTACCCACAACAACGAGCTAAGGGATGCTACTTACCTTGGTTGCATCATTCCGTCTCTTTAAAGGGAAATTCATCTCGAAATGGGGATTTTATGGGATTCGAAACTGAGATCATGTTTTGATACCAAACATAGGAAAAATCGCTAATCCTTCCTACCTAAACCTTAAGCTTTCCATAGGGGACGCTTGAACTGTCTCACGTAATCCTCGTTCAAAGCTCACACCAAGTCACGAGGATGTTACCCCTTATGCACCACACAAGTCATTCTAAATGACCATTGGAAACAACATAGAAAGGTTACCCACAACAACGAGCCCAGGGATACTACTTACCTTGGTTGCGTCATTCCGTCTCTTTAAAGGGAAATTCATCTCGCACTGGGGCTTTTATGGGATTCGAACCTGATATCATGTTTTGATACCAAACATAGGAAAAATAGATAATCCTTCCTACCTAAAGCTTAAGCTTTCAATACGGGACGCTTGATCTGTCACACTTAGTCCTCGTTCAAAGCTCTCACCAAGTCACGAGGATATTAACCCCCATGCACCACACAAGTCATTCTAAATGACCCTTGGGAACAACATAGAAAGTTTACCCACAACAATAGGCACAGGGATGGTACTTACATTGCTTGCATTATTCTGTCTCTTTAAAGGGAAATTCATCTCGAAATGGGGCTTTTATGGGATTCGAACCTGAGATCATGTTTGGATACCAAACATAGGAAAAATAGCTAATCCTTCCTACCTAAAGCTTAAGCTTTCAATACGAGACACTTGAACTGTCACACTTAATCCTCGTTCAAAGCTCACACCAAGTCACGATGATGTTACCATATATGCACCACCCAAGTCATTCTAAATGACCCTTGGAAACAACGTAGAAAGGTTACCCACAACAACGAGCCCAGGGATGCAACTTACCTTGGTTGCGTCATTCCGTCTCTTTAAAGGGAAATTCACCTCGAACTGGGGCTTCTATGGGATTCGAACCTGATATCATGTTTTGATACCAAACATAGGAAAAATAGCTAATCCTTCCTACCTAAAGCTTAAGCTTTCAATACGGGACGCTTTAACTGTCACACTTAATCCTCGTTCAAAGCTCTCACCAAGTCACGAGGAAGTTACCCCCCATGCACCACAAAAGTCATTCTAAATGACCCTTGGAAACAACATAGAAAGGTTACCCACAACAATAGGCCCAGGAAGGGTACTTACCTCGGTTGCATCATTCTGTCTCTTTAAAGGGAAAGTCATCTCGAACTGGAGCTTTTATGAGATTCGAACCTGAGATCATGTTTTGATACCAAGCATAGGAAAAATAGATAATCCTTCCTACCTAAAGCTTAAGCTTTCAATACGGGACGCTTAAACTGTCACACTTAATCCTCGTTCAAAGCTCACACTAACTCACGAGGATGTTACCCCTTATGCACCACACAAGTCATTCTAAATGACCCTTGGAAACAACATAGAAAGGTTACCCACAACAATAGGCCCAGGGATGGTACTTACCTCGGTTGCATCATTCTGTCTCTTTAAAGGGAAATTCATCTCGAACTGGGGCATTTATGGGATTCGAACCTGAGATCATGTATTGATACCAAACATAGGAAAAATAGCAAATCCTTCCTACCGAAAGCTTAAGCTTTCAATACGAGACGCTTGATCTGTCACACTAAATCCTCGTTCAAAGCTCACACCAAGTCACGAGGATGTTACCCCTTATACACCACACAAGTCATTCTAAATGACCCTTGGAAACAACATAGAAAGGTTACCTACAACAACGAGCCCAGGGATGGGACTTAACTTGGTTGCGTCATTCCGTCTCTTTAAAGGGAAATTCATCTCGAACTGGGGCTTTTATGGGATTCGAAGCTGATATCATGTTTTGATACCAAACATAGGAAAAATAGCTAATCCTTCCTACCTAAAGCTTAAGCTTTAAATACGGGACACTTGAACTGTCGCACTTAATCCTCGTTCAAAGCTCTCACCAAGTCACGTGGAAGTTACCCCCCATGCACCACACAAGTCATTCTAAATGACCCTTGGAAAAAACATAGAAAGGTTACACACAACAACGAGCCCAGGGATGCTACTTACCTTGGTTGCGTCATTCCGTCTCTTTAAAGGGATATTCATCTCGAACTGGGGCTTTTATGGGATTCGAACCTGATATCATGTTTTGATACGAAACATAGGAAAAATAGCTAATCCTTCCTACCTAAAGCTTAAGCTTTCAATACGGGACGCTTGATCGGTCACACTTAATCCTCGTTCAAAGCTCTCACCAAGTCACGAGGATATTACCCCCCATGCACCACACAAGTCATTCTAAATGACCCTTGGGAACAACATAGAAAGGTTACCCATAACAATAGGCACAGGGATGGTACTTACCTTGCTTGCATCATTCTGTCTCTTTAAAGGGAAATTCATCTCGAAATGGGGCTTTTATGGGATTCGAACCTGAGATCATGTTTGGATACCAAACATAGGAAAAATAGCTAATCCTTCCTACCTAAAGCTTAAGCTTTAAATACGGGACACTTGAACTGTCGCACTTAATCCTCGTTCAAAGCTCTCACCAAGTCACGTGGAAGTTACCCCCCATGCACCACACAAGTCATTCTAAATGACCCTTGGAAAAAACATAGAAAGGTTACACACAACAACGAGCCCAGGGATGCTACTTACCTTGGTTGCGTCATTCCGTCTCTTTAAAGGGATATTCATCTCGAACTGGGGCTTTTATGGGATTCGAACCTGATATCATGTTTTGATACGAAACATAGGAAAAATAGCTAATCCTTCCTACCTAAAGCTTAAGCTTTCAATACGGGACGCTTGATCGGTCACACTTAATCCTCGTTCAAAGCTCTCACCAAGTCACGAGGATATTACCCCCCATGCACCACACAAGTCATTCTAAATGACCCTTGGTAACAACATAGAAAGGTTACCCACAACAATAGGCACAGGGATGGTACTTACCTTCCTTGCATCATTCTGTCTCTTTAAAGGGAAATTCATCTCGAAATGGGGCTTTTATGGGATTCGAACCTGAGATCATGTTTGGATACCAAACATAGGAAAAATAGCTAATCCTTCCTACCTAAAGCTTAAGCTTGCAATACGAGACACTTGTACTGTCACACTTAATCCTCGTTCAAAGCTCACACCAAGTCACGATGATGTTACCATATATGCAACACCCAAGTCATTCTAAATGACCCTTGGAAACAACGTAGAAAGGTTACCCACAACAACGAGCCCAGGGATGCTACTTACCTTGGTTGCGTCATTCCGTCTCTTTAAAGAGAAATTCATCTCGAACTGGAGCTTTTATGAGATTCGAACTTTAGATCATGTTTTGATACCAAGCATAGGAAAAATAGATAATCCTTCCTACCTAAAGCTTAAGCTTTCAATACGGGACGCTTGAACTGTCACACTTAATCCTCGTTCAAAGCTCTCACCAAGTCACGAGGAAGTTACCCCCCATGCACCACACAAGTCATTCTAAATGACCCTTGGAAACAACATAGAAAGGTTACCCACAACAATAGGCCCAGGAAGGGTACTTACCTCGATTCCATCATTCTGTCTCTTTAAAGGGAAAGTCATCTCGAACTGGAGCTTTTATGAGATTCGAACCTGAGATCATGTTTTGATACCAAGCATAGGAAAAATAGATAATCCTTCCTACCTAAAGCTTAAGCTTTCAATACGGGACGCTTAAACTGTCACACTTAATCCTCGTTCAAAGCTCACACTAAGTCACGAGGATGTTACCCCTTATGCACCACACAAGTCATTCTAAATGACCCTTGGAAACAACATAGAAAGGTTACCCACAACAACGAGCCCAGGGATGCTACTTACCTTGGTTGCGTCATTCCGTCTCTTTAAAAGGAAATTCATCTCGAACTAGGGCTTTTATGGGATTCGAACCTGAGATCATGTATTGATACCAAACATAAGAAAAATAGCTAATCCTTCCTACCTAAACCTTAAGCTTTCAATACGGGACGCTTGAACTGTCACACTTAATCCTCGTTCAGAGCTCACACCAAGTCACGAGGATGTTACCCCTTATGCACAACACAAGTCATTCTAAATGACCCTTGGAAACAACATAGAAAGGTTACCTACAACAACGAGCCCAGGGATGGGACTTAACTTGGTTGCGTCATTCCGTCTCTTTAAAGGGAAATTCATCTCGAACTGGGGCTTTTATGGGATTCGAAGCTGATATCATGTTTTGATACCAAACATAGGAAAAATAGCTAATCCTTCCTACCTAAAGCTTAAGCTTTAAATACGGGACACTTGAACTGTCGCACTTAATCCTCGTTCAAAGCTCTCACCAAGTCACGTGGAAGTTACCCCCCATGCACCACACAAGTCATTCTAAATGACCCTTGGAAAAAACATAGAAAGGTTACACACAACAACGAGCCCAGGGATGCTACTTACCTTGGTTGCGTCATTCCGTCTCTTTAAAGGGATATTCATCTCGAACTGGGGCTTTTATGGGATTCGAACCTGATATCATGTTTTGATACGAAACATAGGAAAAATAGCTAATCCTTCCTACCTAAAGCTTAAGCTTTCAATACGGGACGCTTGATCGGTCACACTTAATCCTCGTTCAAAGCTCTCACCAAGTCACGAGGATATTACCCCCCATGCACCACACAAGTCATTCTAAATGACCCTTGGGAACAACATAGAAAGGTTACCCATAACAATAGGCACAGGGATGGTACTTACCTTGCTTGCATCATTCTGTCTCTTTAAAGGGAAATTCATCTCGAAATGGGGCTTTTATGGGATTCGAACCTGAGATCATGTTTGGATACCAAACATAGGAAAAATAGCTAATCCTTCCTACCTAAAGCTTAAGCTTTCAATACGAGACACTTGAACTGTCACACTTAATCCTCGTTCAAAGCTCACACCAAGTCACGATGATGTTACCATATATGCACCACCCAAGTCATTCTAAATGACCCTTGGAAACAACGTAGAAAGGTTACCCACAACAACGAGCCCAGGGATGCAACTTACCTTGGTTGCGTCATTCCGTCTCTTTAAAGGGAAATTCACCTCGAACTGGGGCTTCTATGGGATTCGAACCTGATATCATGTTTTGATACCAAACATAGGAAAAATAGCTAATCCTTCCTACCTAAAGCTTAAGCTTTCAATACGGGACGCTTGAACTGTCACACTTAATCCTCGTTCAAAGCTCTCACCAAGTCACGAGGAAGTTACCACCCATGCACCACACAAGTCATTCTAAATGACCCTTGGAAACAACATAGAAAGGTTACCCACAACAATAGGCCCAGGAAGGGTACTTACCTCGATTCCATCATTCTGTCTCTTTAAAGGGAAAGTCATCTCGAACTGGAGCTTTTATGAGATTCGAACCTGAGATCATGTTTTGATACCAAGCATAGGAAAAATAGATAATCCTTCCTACCTAAAGCTTAAGCTTTCAATACGGGACGCTTAAACTGTCACACTTAATCCTCGTTCAAAGCTCACACTAAGTCACGAGGATGTTACCCCTTATGCACCACACAAGTCATTCTAAATGACCCTTGGAAACAACATAGAAAGGTTACCCACAACAATAGGCCCCGGGATGGTACTTACCTCGGTTGCATCATTCTGTCTCTTTAAAGGGAAATTCATCTCGAACTGGGGCATTTATGGGATTCGAACCTGAGATCATGTATTGATACCAAACATAGGAAAAATAGCAAATCCTTCCTACCTAAAGCTTAAGCTTTCAATACGAGACGCTTGAACTGTCACACTAAATCCTCGTTCAAAGCTCACACCAAGTCACGAGGATGTTACCCCTTATACACCACACAAGTCATTCTAAATGACCCTTGGAAACAACATAGAAAGGTTACCTACAACAACGAGCCCAGGGATGGGACTTACCTTGGTTGCGTCATTCCGTCTCTTTAAAGGGAAATTCATCTCGAAATGGGGATTTTATGGGATTCGAAACTGAGATCATGTTTTGATACCACACAAAGGAAAAATAGCTAATCCTTCCTACCTAAAGCTTAAGCTTTCAATACGGGACGCTTGATCTGTCACACTTAATCCTCGTTCAAAGCTCTCACCAAGTCACGAGGATATTACCCCCCATGCACCACACAAGTCATTCTAAATGACCCTTGGAAACAACATAGAAAGGTTACCCACAACAATAGGCACAGGGATGGTACTTACCTTGCTTGCATCATTCTGTCTCTTTAAAGGGAAATTCATCTCGAAATGGGGCTTTTATGGGATTCGAACCTGAGATCATGTTTGGATACCAAACATAGGAAAAATAGCTAATCCTTCCTACCTAAAGCTTAAGCTTTCAATACGAGACACTTGAACTGTCACACTTAATCCTCGTTCAAAGCTCACACCAAGTCACGATGATGTTACCATATATGCACCACCCAAGTCATTCTAAATGACCCTTGGAAACAACGTAGAAAGGTTACCCACAACAACGAGCCCAGGGATGCAACTTACCTTGGTTGCGTCATTCCGTCTCTTTAAAGGGAAATTCACCTCGAACTGGGGCTTCTATGGGATTCGAACCTGATATCATGTTTTGATACCAAACATAGGAAAAATAGGTAATCCTTCCTACCTAAAGCTTAAGCTTTCAATACGGGACGCTTGAACTGTCACACTTAATCCTCGTTCAAAGCTCTCACCAAGTCACGAGGAAGTTACCCCCCATGCACCACACAAGTCATTCTAAATGACCCTTGGAAACAACATAGAAAGCTTACCCACAACAATAGGCCCAGGAAGGGTACTTACCTCGATTCCATCATTCTGTCTCTTTAAAGGGAAAGTCATCTCGAACTGGAGCTTTTATGAGATTCGAACCTGAGATCATGTTTTGATACCAAGCATAGGAAAAATAGATAATCCTTCCTACCTAAAGCTTAAGCTTTCAATACGGGACGCTTAAACTGTCACACTTAATCCTCGTTCAAAGCTCACACTAAGTCACGAGGATGTTACCCCTTATGCACCACACAAGTCATTCTAAATGACCCTTGGAAACAACATAGAAAGGTTACCCACAACAATAGGCCCCGGGATGGTACTTACCTCGGTTGCATCATTCTGTCTCTTTAAAGGGAAATTCATCTCGAACTGGGGGATTTATGGGATTCGAACCTGAGATCATGTATTGATACCAAACATAGGAAAAATAGCAAATCCTTCCTACCTAAAGCTTAAGCTTTCAATACGAGACGCTTGAACTGTCACACTAAATCCTCGTTCAAAGCTCACACCAAGTCACGAGGATGTTACCCCTTATACACCACACAAGTCATTCTAAATGACCCTTGGAAACAACATAGAAAGGTTACCTACAACAACGAGCCCAGGGATGGGACTTACCTTGGTTGCGTCATTCCGTCTCTTTAAAGGGAAATTCATCTCGAAATGGGGATTTTATGGGATTCGAAACTGAGATCATGTTTTGATACCAAACAAAGGAAAAATAGCTAATCCTTCCTACCTAAAGCTTAAGCTTTCAATACGGGACGCTTGATCTGTCACACTTAATCCTCGTTCAAAGCTCTCACCAAGTCACGAGGATATTACCCCCCATGCACCACACAAGTCATTCTAAATGACCCTTGGAAACAACATAGAAAGGTTACCCACAACAATAGGCACAGGGATGGTACTTACCTTGCTTGCATCATTCTGTCTCTTTAAAGGGAAATTCATCTCGAAATGGGGCTTTTATGGGATTCGAACCTGAGATCATGTTTGGATACCAAACATAGGAAAAATAGCTAATCCTTCCTACCTAAAGCTTAAGCTTTCAATACGAGACACTTGAACTGTCACACTTAATCCTCGTTCAAAGCTCACACCAAGTCACGATGATGTTACCATATATGCACCACCCAAGTCATTCTAAATGACCCTTGGAAACAACGTAGAAAGGTTACCCACAACAACGAGCCCAGGGATGCAACTTACCTTGGTTGCGTCATTCCGTCTCTTTAAAGGGAAATTCACCTCGAACTGGGGCTTGTATGGGATTCGAACCTGATATCATGTTTTGATACCAAACATAGGAAAAATAGGTAATCCTTCCTACCTAAAGCTTAAGCTTTCAATACGGGACGCTTGAACTGTCACACTTAATCCTCGTTCAAAGCTCTCACCAAGTCACGAGGAAGTTACCCCCCATGCACCACACAAGTCATTCTAAATGACCCTTGGAAACAACATAGAAAGCTTACCCACAACAATAGGCCCAGGAAGGGTACTTACCTCGATTCCATCATTCTGTCTCTTTAAAGGGAAAGTCATCTCGAACTGGAGCTTTTATGAGATTCGAACCTGAGATCATGTTTTGATACCAAGCATAGGAAAAATAGATAATCCTTCCTACCTAAAGCTTAAGCTTTCAATACGGGACGCTTAAACTGTCACACTTAATCCTCGTTCAAAGCTCACACTAAGTCACGAGGATGTTACCCCTTATGCACCACACAAGTCATTCTAAATGACCCTTGGAAACAACATAGAAAGGTTACCCACAACAATAGGCCCCGGGATGGTACTTACCTCGGTTGCATCATTCTGTCTCTTTAAAGGGAAATTCATCTCGAACTGGGGCATTTATGGGATTCGAACCTGAGATCATGTATTGATACCAAACATAGGAAAAATAGCAAATCCTTCCTACCTAAAGCTTAAGCTTTCAATACGAGACGCTTGAACTGTCACACTAAATCCTCGTTCAAAGCTCACACCAAGTCACGAGGATGTTACCCCTTATACACCACACAAGTCATTCTAAATGACCCTTGGAAACAACATAGAAAGGTTACCTACAACAACGAGCCCAGGGATGGGACTTACCTTGGTTGCGTCATTCCGTCTCTTTAAAGGGAAATTCATCTCGAAATGGGGATTTTATGGGATTCGAAACTGAGATCATGTTTTGATACCAAACATAGGAAAAATAGCTAATCCTTCCTACCTAAAGCTTAAGCTTTCAATACGGGACGCTTGATCTGTCACACTTAATCCTCGTTCAAAGCTCTCACCAAGTCACGTGGATATTACCCCCCATGCACCACACAAGTCATTCTAAATGACCCTTGGAAACAACATAGAAAGGTTACCCACAACAATAGGCACAGGGATGGTACTTACCTTGCTTGCATCATTCTGTCTCTTTAAAGGGAAATTCATCTCGAAATGGGGCTTTTATGGGATTCGAACCTGAGATCATGTTTGGATACCAAACATAGGATAAATAGCTAATCCTTCCTACCTAAAGCTTAAGCTTTCAATACGAGACGCTTGAACTGTTACACTTAATCCTCGTTCAAAGCTCACACCAAGTCACTATGATGTTACCATATATGCACCACCCAAGTCATTCTAAATGACCCTTGGAAACAACATAGAAAGGTTACCCACAACAACGAGCCCAGGGATGCTACTTACCTTGGTTGCGTCATTCCGTCTCTTTAAAGAGAAATTCATCTCGAACTGGAGCTTTTATGATATTCGAACTTTAGATCATGTTTTGATACCAAGCATAGGAAAAATAGATAATACTTCTTACCCAAAGCTTAAGCTTTCAATACGGGACGCTTGATCTGTCACACTTAATCCTCGTTCAAAGCTCACACCAAGTCACGAGGATGTTACCCCCCATGCACCACACAAGTCATTCTAAATGACCCTTGGTAACAACATAGAAAGGTTACCCACAACAATAGGCCCAGGGATGGTACTTAACTCGGTTGCATCATTCTGTCTCTTTAAAAGGAAATTCATCTCGAACTAGGGCTTTTATGGGATTCGAACCTGAGATCATGTATTGATACCAAACATAAGAAAAATAGCTAATCCTTCCTACCTAAACCTTAAGCTTTCAATACGGGATGCTTGAACTGTCACACTTAATCCTCGTTCAAAGCTCACACCAAGTCACGAGGATGTTACTCCTTATGCACAACACAAGTCATTCTAAATGACCCTTGGAAACAACATAGAAAGGTTACCTACAACAACGAGCCCAGGGATGGGACTTACCTTGGTTGCGTCATTCCGTCTCTTTAAAGGGAAATTCATCTCGAACTGGGGCTTTTATGGGATTCGAAGCTGATATCATGTTTTGATACCAAACATAGGAAAAATAGCTAATCCTTCCTACCTAAATCTTAATCTTTAAATACGGGACACTTGAACTGTCGCACTTAATCCTCGTTCAAAGCTCTCACCAAGTCACGTGGAAGTTACCCCCCATGCACCATACAAGTCATTCTAAATGACCCTTAGAAACAACATAGAAAGGTTACCCACAACAATAGGCCCAGGAATGGTACTTACCTCGGTTGCATCATTCTGTCTCTTTACAGGGAAAGTCATCTCGAACTGGAGCTTTTATGAGATTCGAACCTGAGATCATGTTTTGATACCAAGCATAGGAAAAATAGATAATCCTTCCTACCTAAAGCTTAAGCTTTCAATACGGGACGCTTAAACTGTCACACTTAATCCTCGTTCAAAGCTAACACTAAGTCACGAGGATGTTACCCCTTATGCACCACACAAGTCATTCTAAATGACCCTTGGAAACAACATAGAAAGGTTACCCACAACAATAGGCCCAGGGATGGTACTTACCTCGGTTGCATCATTCTATCTCTTTGAACGGAAATTCATCTCGAACTGGGGCATTTATGGGATTCGAACCTGAGATCATGTATTGATACCAAACATAGGAAAAATTGCAAATCCTTCCTACCTAAAGCTTAAGCTTTCAATACGAGACGCTTGAACTGTCACACTAAATCCTCGTTCAAAGCTCACACCAAGTCACGAGGATGTTACCCCTTATACACCACACAAGTCATTCTAAATGACCCATGGAAACAACATAGAAAGGTTACCTACAACAACGAGCCCAGGGATGGGACTTACCTTGGTTGCGTCATTCCGTCTCTTTAAAGGGAAATTCATCTCAAAATGGGGATCTTATGGGATTCGAAACTGAGATCATGTTTTGATACGAAACAAAGGAAAAATAGCTAATCCTTCCTACCTAAAGCTTAAGCTTTCAATACGGGACGCTTGATCGGTCACACTTAATCCTCGTTCAAAGCTCTCACCAAGTCACGAGGATATTACCCCCCATGCACCACACAAGTCATTCTAAATGACCCTTGGGAACAACATAGAAAGGTTACCCACAACAATAGGCACAGGGATGGTACTTACCTTCCTTGCATCATTCTGTCTCTTTAAAGGGAAATTCATCTCGAAATGGGGCTTTTATGGGATTCGAACCTGAGATCATGTTTGGATACCAAACATAGGAAAAATAGCTAATCCTTCCTACCTAAAGCTTAAGCTTGCAATACGAGACACTTGTACTGTCACACTTAATCCTCGTTCAAAGCTCACACCAAGTCACGATGATGTTACCATATATGCAACACCCAAGTCATTCTAAATGACCCTTGGAAACAACGTAGAAAGGTTACCCACAACAACGAGCCCAGGGATGCTACTTACCTTGGTTGCGTCATTCCGTCTCTTTAAAGAGAAATTCATCTCGAACTGGAGCTTTTATGAGATTCGAACTTTAGATCATGTTTTGATACCAAGCATAGGAAAAATAGATAATCCTTCCTACCTAAAGCTTAAGCTTTCAATACGGGACGCTTGAACTGTCACACTTAATCCTCGTTCAAAGCTCTCACCAAGTCACGAGGAAGTTACCCCCCATGCACCACACAAGTCATTCTAAATGACCCTTGGAAACAACATAGAAAGGTTACCCACAACAATAGGCCCAGGAAGGGTACTTACCTCGATTCCATCATTCTGTCTCTTTAAAGGGAAAGTCATCTCGAACTGGAGCTTTTATGAGATTCGAACCTGAGATCATGTTTTGATACCAAGCATAGGAAAAATAGATAATCCTTCCTACCTAAAGCTTAAGCTTTCAATACGGGACGCTTAAACTGTCACACTTAATCCTCGTTCAAAGCTCACACTAAGTCACGAGGATGTTACCCCTTATGCACCACACAAGTCATTCTAAATGACCCTTGGAAACAACATAGAAAGGTTACCCACAACAATAGGCCCAGGGATGGTACTTACCTCGGTTGCATCCTTCTGTCTCTTTAAAGGGAAATTCATCTCGAACTGGGGCATTTATGGGATTCGAACCTGAGATCATGTATTGATACCAAACATAGGAAAAATAGCAAATCCTTCCTACCTAAAGCTTAAGCTTTCAATACGAGACGCTTGAACTGTCACACTAAATCCTCGTTCAAAGCTCACACCAAGTCACGAGGATGTTACCCCTTATACACCACACAAGTCATTCTAAATGACCCTTGGAAACAACATAGAAAGGTTACCTACAACAACGAGCCCAGGGATGGGACTTACCTTGGTTGCGTCATTCCGTCTCTTTAAAGGGAAATTCATCTCAAAATGGGGATTTTATGGGATTCGAAACTGAGATCATGTTTTGATACCAAACATAGGAAAAATAGCTAATCCTTCCCACCTAAAGCTTAAGCTTTCAATACGGGACGCTTGATCTGTCACACTTAATCCTCGTTCAAAGCTCTCACCAAGTCACGAGGATATTACCCCCCATGCACCACACAAGTCATTCTAAATGACCCTTGGAAACAACATAGAAAGGTTACCCACAACAATAGGCACAGGGATGGTACTTACCTTGCTTGCATCATTCTGTCTCTTTAAAGGGAAATTCATCTCGAAATGGGGCTTTTATGGGATTCGAACCTGAGATCATGTTTGGATACCAAACATAGGATAAATAGCTAATCCTTCCTACCTAAAGCTTAAGCTTTCAATACGAGACGCTTGAACTGTTACACTTAATCCTCGTTCAAAGCTCACACCAAGTCACGATGATGTTACCATATATGCACCACCCAAGTCATTCTAAATGACCCTTGGAAACAACATAGAAAGGTTACCCACAACAACGAGCCCAGGGATGCTACTTACCTTGGTTGCGTCATTCCGTCTCTTTAAAGAGAAATTCATCTCGAACTGGAGCTTTTATGAGATTCGAACTTTAGATCATGTTTTGATACCAAGCATAGGAAAAATAGATAATCCTTCCTACCTAAAGCTTAAGCTTTCAATACGGGACGCTTGAACTGTCACACTTAATCCTCGTTCAAAGCTCTCACCAAGTCACGAGGAAGTTACCCCCCATGCACCACACAAGTCATTCTAAATGACCCTTGGAAACAACATAGAAAGGTTACCCACAACAATAGGCCCAGGAAGGGTACTTACCTCGATTCCATCATTCTGTCTCTTTAAAGGGAAAGTCATCTCGAACTGGAGCTTTTATGAGATTCGAACCTGAGATCATGTTTTGATACCAAGCATAGGAAAAATAGATAATCCTTCCTACCTAAAGCTTAAGCTTTCAATACGGGACGCTTAAACTGTCACACTTAATCCTCGTTCAAAGCTCACACTAAGTCACGAGGATGTTACCCCTTATGCACCACACAAGTCATTCTAAATGACCCTTGGAAACAACATAGAAAGGTTACCCACAACAATAGGCCCAGGGATGGTACTTACCTCGGTTGCATCATTCTGTCTCTTTAAAGGGAAATTCATCTCGAACTGGGGCATTTATGGGATTCGAACCTGAGATCATGTATTGATACCAAACATAGGAAAAATAGCAAATCCTTCCTACCTAAAGCTTAAGCTTTCAATACGAGACGCTTGAACTGTCACACTAAATCCTCGTTCAAAGCTCACACCAAGTCACGAGGATGTTACCCCTTATACACCACACAAGTCATTCTAAATGACCCTTGGAAACAACATAGAAAGGTTACCTACAACAACGAGCCCAGGGATGGGACTTACCTTGGTTGCGTCATTCCGTCTCTTTAAAGGGAAATTCATCTCGAAATGGGGATTTTATGGGATTCGAAACTGAGATCATGTTTTGATACCAAACATAGGAAAAATAGCTAATCCTTCCTACCAAAAGCTTAAGCTTTCAATACGGGACGCTTGATCTGTCACACTTAATCCTCGTTCAAAGCTCTCACCAAGTCACGTGGATATTACCCCCCATGCACCACACAAGTCATTCTAAATGACCCTTGGAAACAACATAGAAAGGTTACCCACAACAATAGGCACAGGGATGGTACTTACCTTGCTTGCATCATTCTGTCTCTTTAAAGGGAAATTCATCTCGAAATGGGGCTTTTATGGGATTCGAACCTGAGATCATGTTTGGATACCAAACATAGGATAAATAGCTAATCCTTCCTACCTAAAGCTTAAGCTTTCAATACGAGACGCTTGAACTGTTACACTTAATCCTCGTTCAAAGCTCACACCAAGTCACGATGATGTTACCATATATGCACCACCCAAGTCATTCTAAATGACCCTTGGAAACAACATAGAAAGGTTACCCACAACAACGAGCCCAGGGATGCTACTTACCTTGGTTGCGTCATTCCGTCTCTTTAAAGAGAAATTCATCTCGAACTGGAGCTTTTATGATATTCGAACTTTAGATCATGTTTTGATACCAAGCATAGGAAAAATAGATAATACTTCTTACCCAAAGCTTAAGCTTTCAATACGGGACGCTTGATCTGTCACACTTAATCCTCGTTCAAAGCTCACACCAAGTCACGAGGATGTTACCCCCCATGCACCACACAAGTCATTCTAAATGACCCTTGGTAACAACATAGAAAGGTTACCCACAACAATAGGCCCAGGGATGGTACTTAACTCGGTTGCATCATTCTGTCTCTTTAAAAGGAAATTCATCTCGAACTAGGGCCTTTATGGGATTCGAACCTGAGATCATGTATTGATACCAAACATAAGAAAAATAGCTAATCCTTCCTACCTAAACCTTAAGCTTTCAATACGGGATGCTTGAACTGTCACACTTAATCCTCGTTCAAAGCTCACACCAAGTCACGAGGATGTTACTCCTTATGCACAACACAAGTCATTCTAAATGACCCTTGGAAACAACATAGAAAGGTTACCTACAACAACGAGCCCAGGGATGGGACTTACCTTGGTTGCGTCATTCCGTCTCTTTAAAGGGAAATTCATCTCGAACTGGGGCTTTTATGGGATTCGAAGCTGATATCATGTTTTGATACCAAACATAGGAAAAATAGCTAATCCTTCCTACCTAAAGCTTAATCTTTAAATACGGGACACTTGAACTGTCGCACTTAATCCTCGTTCAAAGCTCTCACCAAGTCACGTGGAAGTTACCCCCCATGCACCATACAAGTCATTCTAAATGACCCTTAGAAACAACATAGAAAGGTTACCCACAACAATAGGCCCAGGAATGGTACTTACCTCGGTTGCATCATTCTGTCTCTTTACAGGGAAAGTCATCTCGAACTGGAGCTTTTATGAGATTCGAACCTGAGATCATGTTTTGATACCAAGCATAGGAAAAATAGATAATCCTTCCTACCTAAAGCTTAAGCTTTCAATACGGGACGCTTAAACTGTCACACTTAATCCTCGTTCAAAGCTAACACTAAGTCACGAGGATGTTACCCCTTATGCACCACACAAGTCATTCTAAATGACCCTTGGAAACAACATAGAAAGGTTACCCACAACAATAGGCCCAGGGATGGTACTTACCTCGGTTGCATCATTCTATCTCTTTGAACGGAAATTCATCTCGAACTGGGGCATTTATGGGATTCGAACCTGAGATCATGTATTGATACCAAACATAGGAAAAATTGCAAATCCTTCCTACCTAAAGCTTAAGCTTTCAATACGAGACGCTTGAACTGTCACACTAAATCCTCGTTCAAAGCTCACACCAAGTCACGAGGATGTTACCCCTTATACACCACACAAGTCATTCTAAATGACCCATGGAAACAACATAGAAAGGTTACCTACAACAACGAGCCCAGGGATGGGACTTACCTTGGTTGCGTCATTCCGTCTCTTTAAAGGGAAATTCATCTCAAAATGGGGATCTTATGGGATTCGAAACTGAGATCATGTTTTGATACGAAACAAAGGAAAAATAGCTAATCCTTCCTACCTAAAGCTTAAGCTTTCAATACGGGACGCTTGATCGGTCACACTTAATCCTCGTTCAAAGCTCTCACCAAGTCACGAGGATATTACCCCCCATGCACCACACAAGTCATTCTAAATGACCCTTGGGAACAACATAGAAAGGTTACCCACAACAATAGGCACAGGGATGGTACTTACCTTCCTTGCATCATTCTGTCTCTTTAAAGGGAAATTCATCTCGAAATGGGGCTTTTATGGGATTCGAACCTGAGATCATGTTTGGATACCAAACATAGGAAAAATAGCTAATCCTTCCTACCTAAAGCTTAAGCTTGCAATACGAGACACTTGTACTGTCACACTTAATCCTCGTTCAAAGCTCACACCAAGTCACGATGATGTTACCATATATGCAACACCCAAGTCATTCTAAATGACCCTTGGAAACAACGTAGAAAGGTTACCCACAACAACGAGCCCAGGGATGCTACTTACCTTGGTTGCGTCATTCCGTCTCTTTAAAGAGAAATTCATCTCGAACTGGAGCTTTTATGAGATTCGAACTTTAGATCATGTTTTGATACCAAGCATAGGAAAAATAGATAATCCTTCCTACCTAAAGCTTAAGCTTTCAATACGGGACGCTTGAACTGTCACACTTAATCCTCGTTCAAAGCTCTCACCAAGTCACGAGGAAGTTACCCCCCATGCACCACACAAGTCATTCTAAATGACCCTTGGAAACAACATAGAAAGGTTACCCACAACAATAGGCCCAGGAAGGGTACTTACCTCGATTCCATCATTCTGTCTCTTTAAAGGGAAAGTCATCTCGAACTGGAGCTTTTATGAGATTCGAACCTGAGATCATGTTTTGATACCAAGCATAGGAAAAATAGATAATCCTTCCTACCTAAAGCTTAAGCTTTCAATACGGGACGCTTAAACTGTCACACTTAATCCTCGTTCAAAGCTCACACTAAGTCACGAGGATGTTACCCCTTATGCACCACACAAGTCATTCTAAATGACCCTTGGAAACAACATAGAAAGGTTACCCACAACAATAGGCCCAGGGATGGTACTTACCTCGGTTGCATCATTCTGTCTCTTTAAAGGGAAATTCATCTCGAACTGGGGCATTTATGGGATTCGAACCTGAGATCATGTATTGATACCAAACATAGGAAAAATAGCAAATCCTTCCTACCTAAAGCTTAAGCTTTCAATACGAGACGCTTGAACTGTCACACTAAATCCTCGTTCAAAGCTCACACCAAGTCACGAGGATGTTACCCCTTATACACCACACAAGTCATTCTAAATGACCCTTGGAAACAACATAGAAAGGTTACCTACAACAACGAGCCCAGGGATGGGACTTACCTTGGTTGCGTCATTCCGTCTCTTTAAAGGGAAATTCATCTGAAAATGGGGATTTTATGGGATTCGAAACTGAGATCATGTTTTGATACCAAACATAGGAAAAATAGCTAATCCTTCCCACCTAAAGCTTAAGCTTTCAATACGGGACGCTTGATCTGTCACACTTAATCCTCGTTCAAAGCTCTCACCAAGTCACGAGGATATTACCCCCCATGCACCACACAAGTCATTCTAAATGACCCTTGGAAACAACATAGAAAGGTTACCCACAACAATAGGCACAGGGATGGTACTTACCTTGCTTGCATCATTCTGTCTCTTTAAAGGGAAATTCATCTCGAAATGGGGCTTTTATGGGATTCGAACCTGAGATCATGTTTGGATACCAAACATAGGATAAATAGCTAATCCTTCCTACCTAAAGCTTAAGCTTTCAATACGAGACGCTTGAACTGTTACACTTAATCCTCGTTCAAAGCTCACACCAAGTCACGATGATGTTACCATATATGCACCACCCAAGTCATTCTAAATGACCCTTGGAAACAACATAGAAAGGTTACCCACAACAACGAGCCCAGGGATGCTACTTACCTTGGTTGCGTCATTCCGTCTCTTTAAAGAGAAATTCATCTCGAACTGGAGCTTTTATGAGATTCGAACTTTAGATCATGTTTTGATACCAAGCATAGGAAAAATAGATAATCCTTCCTACCTAAAGCTTAAGCTTTCAATACGGGACGCTTGAACTGTCACACTTAATCCTCGTTCAAAGCTCTCACCAAGTCACGAGGAAGTTACCCCCCATGCACCACACAAGTCATTCTAAATGACCCTTGGAAACAACATAGAAAGGTTACCCACAACAATAGGCCCAGGAAGGGTACTTACCTCGATTCCATCATTCTGTCTCTTTAAAGGGAAAGTCATCTCGAACTGGAGCTTTTATGAGATTCGAACCTGAGATCATGTTTTGATACCAAGCATAGGAAAAATAGATAATCCTTCCTACCTAAAGCTTAAGCTTTCAATACGGGACGCTTAAACTGTCACACTTAATCCTCGTTCAAAGCTCACACTAAGTCACGAGGATGTTACCCCTTATGCACCACACAAGTCATTCTAAATGACCCTTGGAAACAACATAGAAAGGTTACCCACAACAATAGGCCCAGGGATGGTACTTACCTCGGTTGCATCATTCTGTCTCTTTAAAGGGAAATTCATCTCGAACTGGGGCATTTATGGGATTCGAACCTGAGATCATGTATTGATACGAAACATAGGAAAAATAGCAAATCCTTCCTACCTAAAGCTTAAGCTTTCAATACGAGACGCTTGAACTGTCACACTAAATCCTCGTTCAAAGCTCACACCAAGTCACGAGGATGTTACCCCTTATACACCACACAAGTCATTCTAAATGACCCTTGGAAACAACATAGAAAGGTTACCTACAACAACGAGCCCAGGGATGGGACTTACCTTGGTTGCGTCATTCCGTCTCTTTAAAGGGAAATTCATCTCGAAATGGGGATTTTATGGGATTCGAAACTGAGATCATGTTTTGATACCAAACATAGGAAAAATAGCTAATCCTTCCTACCAAAAGCTTAAGCTTTCAATACGGGACGCTTGATCTGTCACACTTAATCCTCGTTCAAAGCTCTCACCAAGTCACGAGGATATTACCCCCCATGCACCACACAAGTCATTCTAAATGACCCTTGGAAACAACATAGAAAGGTTACCCACAACAATAGGCACAGGGATGGTACTTACCTTGCTTGCATCATTCTGTCTCTTTAAAGGGAAATTCATCTCGAAATGAGGCTTTTATGGGATTCGAACCTGAGATCATGTTTGGATACCAAACATAGGATAAATAGCTAATCCTTCCTACCTAAAGCTTAAGCTTTCAATACGAGACGCTTGAACTGTTACACTTAATCCTCGTTCAAAGCTCACACCAAGTCACGATGATGTTACCATATATGCACCACCCAAGTCATTCTAAATGACCCTTGGAAACAACATAGAAAGGTTACCCACAACAACGAGCCCAGGGATGCTACTTACCTTGGTTGCGTCATTCCGTCTCTTTAAAGAGAAATTCATCTCGAACTGGAGCTTTTATGAGATTCGAACTTTAGATCATGTTTTGATACCAAACATAGGAAAAATAGATAATCCTTCCTACCTAAAGCTTAAGCTTTCAATACGGGACGCTTGAACTGTCACACTTAATCCTCGTTCAAAGCTCTCACCAAGTCACGAGGAAGTTACCCCCCATGCACCCCACAAGTCATTCTAAATGACCCTTGGAAACAACATAGAAAGGTTACGCACAACAATAGGCCCAGGAAGGGTACTTACCTCGATTCCATCATTCTGTCTCTTTAAAGGGAAAGTCATCTCGAACTGGAGCTTTTATGAGATTCGAACCTGAGATCATGTTTTGATACCAAGCATAGGAAAAATAGATAATCCTTCCTACCTAAAGCTTAAGCTTTCAATACGGGACGCTTAAACTGTCACACTTAATCCTCGTTCAAAGCTCACACTAAGTCACGAGGATGTTACCCCATATGCACCACACAAGTCATTCTAAATGACCCTTGGAAACAACATAGAAAGGTTACCCACAACAATAGGCCCAGGGATGGTACTTACCTCGGTTGCATCATTCTGTCTCTTTAAAGGGAAATTCATCTCGAACTGGGGCATTTATGGGATTCGAACCTGAGATCATGTATTGATACCAAACATAGGAAAAATAGCAAATCCTTCCTACCTAAAGCTTAAGCTTTCAATACGAGACGCTTAAACTGTCACACTAAATCCTCGTTCAAAGCTCACACCAAGTCACGAGGATGTTACCCCTTATACACCACACAAGTCATTCTAAATGACCCTTGGAAACAACATAGAAAGGTTACCTACAACAACGAGCCCAGGGATGGGACTTACCTTGGTTGCGTCATTCCGTCTATTTAAAGGGAAATTCATCTCGAAATGGGGATTTTATGGGATTCGAAACTGAGATCATGTTTTGATACCAAACATAGGAAAAATAGCTAATCCTTCCTACCTAAAGCTTAAGCTTTCAATACGGGACGCTTGATCTGTCACACTTAATCCTCGTTCAAAGCTCTCACCAAGTCACGAGGATATTACCCCCCATGCACCACACAAGTCATTCTAAATGACCCTTGGAAACAACATAGAAAGGTTACCCACAACAATAGGCACAGGGATGGTACTTACCTTGCTCGCATCATTCTGTCTCTTTAAAGGGAAATTCATCTCGAAATGGGGCTTTTATGGGATTCGAACCTGAGATCATGTTTGGATACCAAGCATAGGAAAAATAGATAATCCTTCCTACCTAAAGCTTAAGCTTTCAATACGGGACGCTTAAACTGTCACACTTAATCCTCGTTCAAAGCTCACACTAAGTCACGAGGATGTTACCCCTTATGCACCACACAAGTCATTCTAAATGACCCTTGGAAACAACATAGAAAGGTTACCCACAACAATAGGCCCAGGGATGGTACTTACCTCGGTTGCATCATTCTGTCTCTTTAAAGGGAAATTCATCTCGAACTGGGGCATTTATGGGATTCGAACCTGAGATCATGTATTGATACCAAACATAGGAAAAATAGCAAATCCTTCCTACCTAAAGCTTAAGCTTTCAATACGGGACGCTTGATCTGTCACACTTAATCCTCGTTCAAAGCTCTCACCAAGTCACGAGGATATTACCCCCCATGCACCACACAAGTCATTCTAAATGACCCTTGGAAACAACATAGAAAGGTTACCCACAACAATAGGCACAGGGATGGTACTTACCTTGCTTGCATCATTCTGTCTCTTTAAAGGGAAATTCATCTCGAAATGGGGCTTTTATGGGATTCGAACCTGAGATCATGTTTGGATACCAAACATAGGATAAATAGCTAATCCTTCCTACCTAAAGCTTAAGCTTTCAATACGAGACGCTTGAACTGTTACACTTAATCCTCGTTGTAAGCTCACACCAAGTCACGATGATGTTACCATATATGCACCACCCAAGTCATTCTAAATGACCCTTGGAAACAACATAGAAAGGTTACCCACAACAACGAGCCCAGGGATGCTACTTACCTTGGTTGCGTCATTCCGTCTCTTTAAAGAGAAATTCATCTCGAACTGGAGCTTTTATGAGATTCGAACTTTAGATCATGTTTTGATACCAAGCATAGGAAAAATAGATAATCCTTCCTACCTAAAGCTTAAGCTTTCAATACGAGACGCTTGATCTGTCACACTTAATCCTCGTTCAAAGCTCACACCAAGTCACTAGGATGTTACCCCCCATGCACCACACAAGTCATTCTAAATGACCCTTGGTAACAACATAGAAAGGTTACCCACAACAATAGGCCCAGGGATGGTACTTACCTCGGTTGCATCATTCTGTCTCTTTAAAAGGAAATTCATCTCGAACTACGGCTTTTATGGGATTCGAACCTGAGATCATGTATTGATACCAAACATAAGAAAAATAGCTAATCCTTCCTACCTAAACCTTAAGCTTTCAATACGGGACGCTTGAACTGTCACACTTAATCCTCGTTCAAAGCTCACACCAAGTCACGAGGATGTTACCCCTTATGCACAACACAAGTCATTCTAAATGACCCTTGGAAACAACATAGAAAGGTTACCTACAACAACGAGCCCAGGGATGGGACTTACCTTGGTTGCGTCATTCCGTCTCTTTAAAGGGAAATTCATCTCGAACTGGGGCTTTTATGGGATTCGAAGCTGATATCATGTTTTGATACCAAACATAGGAAAAATAGCTAATCCTTCCTACCTAAAGCTTAATCTTTAAATACGGGACACTTGAACTGTCGCACTTAATCCTCGTTCAAAGCTCTCACCAAGTCACGTGGAAGTTACCCCCCATGCACCATACAAGTCATTCTAAATGACCCTTAGAAACAACATAGAAAGGTTACCCACAACAATAGGCCCAGGAATGGTACTTACCTCGGTTGCATCATTCTGTCTCTTTAAAGGGAAAGTCATCTCGAACTGGAGCTTTTATGAGATTCGAACCTGAGATCATGTTTTGATACCAAGCATAGGAAAAATAGATAATCCTTCCTACCTAAAGCTTAAGCTTTCAATACGGGACGCTTAAACTGTCACACTTAATCCTCGTTCAAAGCTAACACTAAGTCACGAGGATGTTACCCCTTATGCACCACACAAGTCATTCTAAATGACCCTTGGAAACAACATAGTAAGGTTACCCACAACAATAGGCCCAGGGATGGTACTTACCTCGGTTGCATCATTCTATCTCTTTGAACGGAAATTCATCTCGAACTGGGGCATTTATGGGATTCGAACCTGAGATCATGTATTGATACCAAACATAGGAAAAATTGCAAATCCTTCCTACCTAAAGCTTAAGCTTTAAATACTGGACGCTTGATCTGTCACACTTAATCCTCGTTCAAAGCTCTCACCAAGTCACGAGGATCTTACCCTTTATACACCACACAAGTCATTCTAAATGACCCATGGAAACAACATAGAAAGGTTACCCACAACAATAGGCACAGGGATGGTACTTACCTTGGTTGCGTCATTCCGTCTCTTTAAAGGGAAATTCATCTCGAAATGGGGCTTTTATGGGATTCGAACCTGAGATCATGTTTGGATACCAAACATAGGAAAAATAGCTAATCCTTCCTACCTAAAGCTTAAGCTTTCAATACGAGACGCTTGAACTATCACACTTAATCCTCGTTCAAAGCTCACACCAAGTCACGATGATGTTACCATATATGCACCACCCAAGTAATTCTAAATGACCCTTGGAAACAACGTAGAAAGGTTACCCACAACGATAGGCCCATGGATGGTACTTACCTTGGTTGCATCATTCTGTCTCTTTAAAGGGAAAGTCATCTCGAACTGGAGCTTTTATGAGATTCGAACCTGAGATCATGTTTTGATACCAAGCATAGGAAAAATAGATAATCCTTCCTACCTAAAGCTTAAGCTTTCAATACGGGACGCTTAAACTGTCACACTAAATCCTCGTTCAAAGCTCACACCAAATCACGAGGATGTTACCTCTTATACACCACACAAGTCATTCTAAATGACCCTTGGAAACAACAAAGAAAGGTTACCCACAACAACGAGCCCAGGGATGCTACTTACCTTGGTTGCATCATTCCGTCTCTTTAAAGGGAAATTCATCTCGAAATGGGGATTTTATGGGATTCGAAACTGAGATCATGTTTTGATACCAAACATAGGAAAAATAGCTAATCCTTCCTACCTAAACCTTAAGCTTTCAATACGGGATGCTTGAACTGTCACACTTAATCCTCGTTCAAAGCTCAAACCCAGTCACGAGGATGTTACCCCTTATGCACCACACAAGTCATTCTAAATGACCCTTGGAAACAACATAGAAAGGTTACCCACAACAACGAGCCCAGGGATGCTACTTACCTTGGTTGCATCATTCCGTCTCTTTAAAGGGAAATTCATCTCGAAATGGGGATTTTATGGGATTCGAAACTGAGATCATGTTTTGATACCAAACATAGGAAAAATAGCTAATCCTTCCTACCTAAACCTTAAGCTTTCCATACGGGACGCTTTAACTGTCTCACGTAATCCTCGTTCAAAGCTCACACCAAGTCACGAGGATGTTACCCCTTATGCACCACACAATTCATTCTAAATGACCCTTGGAAACAACATAGAAAGGTTACCCACAACAACGACCCCAGGGATGTTACTTACCTTGGTTGCGTCATTCCGTCTCTTTAAAAGGAAATTCATCTCGAACTGGGGCTTTTATGGGATTCGAACCTGATATCATGTTTTGATACCAAGCATAGGAAAAATAGATAATCCTTCCTACCTAAAGCTTAAGCTTTCAATACGGGACACTTGAACTGTCGCACTTAATCCTCGTTCAAAGCTCTCACCAAGTGACGTGGAAGTTACCCCCCATGCACCACACAAGTCATTCTAAATGACCCTTGGAAACAACATAGAAAGGTTACCCACAACAATAGGCCCAGGAATGGTACTTACCTCGGTTGCATCATTCTGTCTCTTTAAAGGGAAAGTCATCTCGAACTGGAGCTTTTATGAGATTCGAACCTGAGATCATGTTTTGATACCAAGCATAGGAAAAATAGATAATCCTTCCTACCTAAAGCTTAAGTTTTCAATACGGGACGCTTAAACTGTCACACTTAATCCTCGTTCAAAGCTAACACTAAGTCACGAGGATGTTACCCCTTATGCACCATACAAGTCATTCTAAATGACCCTTGGAAACAACATAGAAAGGTTACCCACAACAATAGGCCCAGGGATGGTACTTACCTCGGTTGCATCATTCTGTCTCTTTGAACGGAAATTCATCTCGAACTGGGGCATTTATGGGATTCGAACCTGAGATCATGTATTGATACCAAACATAGGAAAAATTGCAAATCCTTCCTACCTAAAGCTTAAGCTTTCAATACGAGACGCTTGAACTGTCACACTAAATCCTCGTTCAAAGCTCACACCAAGTCACGAGGATGTTACCCCTTATACACCACACAAGTCATTCTAAATGACCCATGGAAACAACATAGAAAGGTTACCTACAACAACGAGCCCAGGGATGGGACTTACCTTGGTTGCGTCATTCCGTCTCTTTAAAGGGAAATTCATCTCGAAATGGGGATCTAATGGGATTCGAAACTGAGATCATGTTTTGATACCAAACATATGAAAAATAGCTAATCCTTCCTACCTAAACCTTCAGCTTTCCATACGGGACGCTTGAACTGTCACACTTAATCCTCGTTCAAAGCTCACACCAAGTCACGAGGATGTTACCCCTTATGCACCACACAAGTCATTCTAAATGACCCTTGGAAACAACATGGAAAGGTTACACACAACAACGAGCCCAGGGATGCTACTTACCTTGGTTGCGTCATTCCGTCTCTTTAAAGGGATATTCATCTCGAACTGGGGCTTTTATGGGATTCGAACCTAATATCATGTTTTGATACGAAACATAGGAAAAATAGCTAATCCTTCCTACCTAAAGCTTAAACTTTCAATACGGGACGCTTGATCGGTCACACTTAATCCTCGTTCAAAGCTCTCACCAAGTCACGAGGATATTACCCCCCATGCACCACACAAGTCATTCTAAATAACACTTGCAAACAACATAGAAAGGTTACCCATAACAATAGGCACAGGGATGGTACTTACCTTGCTTGCATCATTCTGTCTCTTTAAAGGGAAATTCATCTCGAACTGGGGCTTTTATGGGATTCGAACCTGATATCATGTTTGGATACCAAACATAGGAAAAACAGCTAATCCTTCCTACCTAAAGCTTAAGCTTTCAATACGAGACGCTTGAACTGTCACACTTAATCCTCGTTCAAAGCTCATACCAAGTCACGAGGATGTTACCCCTTATACACCACACAAGTCATTCTAAATGACCCTTTTAAACAACATAGAAAGGTTACCCACAACAACGAGCCCAGGGATGCTACTTACCTTGGTTGCATCATTCCGTCTCTTTAAAGGGAAATTCATCTCGAAATGGGGATTTTATGGGATTCGAAACTGAGATCATGTTTTGATACCAAACATAGGAAAAATAGCTAATCCTTCCTACCTAAACCTTAAGCTTTACATACGGGACGCTTGAACTGTCTCACGTAATCCTCGTTCAAAGCTCACACCAAGTCACGAGGATGTTACCCCTTATGCACCACACAAGTCATTCTAAATGACCCTTGGAAACAACATAGAAAGGTTACCCACAACAACGAGCCCAGGGATGCTACTTACCTTGGTTGCGTCATTCCGTCTCTTTAAAGGGAAATTCATCTCGAACTGGGGCTTTTATGGGATTCGAACCTGATATCATGTTTTGATACCAAACATAGGAAAAATAGATAATCCTTCCTACCTAAAGCTTAAGCTTTCAATACGGGACGCTTGATCTGTCACACTTAATCATCGTTCAAAGCTCTCACCAAGTCACGAGGATATTACCCCCCATGCACCACACAAGTCATTCTAAATGACCCTTGGAAACAACATAGAAAGGTCACCCACAACAATAGGCACAGGGATGGTACTTACCTTGCTTGCATCATTCTGTCTCTTTAAAGGGAAATTCATCTCGAAATGGGGTTTTTATGGGATTCGAACCTGAGATCATGTTTGGATACCAAACATAGGAAAAATAGCAAATCCTTCCTTCCTAAAGCTTAAGCTTTCAATACGAGACACTTGAACTGTCACACTTAATCCTCGTTCAAAGCTCACACCAAGTCACGATGTTGTTAGGATATATGCACCACCCAAGTCATTCTAAATGACCTTTGGAAACAACGTAGCAAGGTTACCCACAACAACGAGCCCAGGGATGCTACTTACCTTCGTTGCGTCATTCCGTCTCTTTAAAGGGAAATTCATCTCGAACTGGGGCTTCTATGGGATTCGAACCTGATATCATGTTTTGATACCAAACATAGGAAAAATAGCTAATCCTTCCTACCTAAAGCTTAAACTTTCAATACGGGACGCTTGAACTGTCACACTTAATCCTCGTTCAAAGCTCTCAGTAAGTCACGAGGAAGTTACCCCCCATGCACCACACAAGTCATTCTAAATGACCCTTGGAAACAACATAGAAAGGTTACCCACAACAATAGGCCCAGGAAGGGTACTTAACTCGGTTGCATCATTCTGTCTCTTTAAAGGGAAAGTCATCTCGAACTGAAACTTTTATGAGATTCGAACCTGAGATCATGTTTTGATACCAAGCATAGGAAAAATAGATAATCCTTCCTACCTAAAGCTTAAGCTTTCAATACGGGACGCTGAAACTGTCACACTTAATCCTCGTTCAAAGCTCACACTAAGTCACGAGGATGTTACCCCTTATGCACCACACAAGTCATTCTAAATGACCCTTGGAAACAACATAGAAAGGTTACCCACAACAATAGGCCCAGCGATGGTACTTACCTCGGTTGCATCATTCTGTCTCTTTAAAGGGAAATTCATCTCGAACTGGGGCATTTATGGGATTCGAACCTGAGATCATGTATTGATACCAAACATAGGAAAAATAGCAAATCCTTCCTACCTAAAGCTTAAGCTTTCAATACGAGACGCTTAAACTCACACTTAATCCTCGTTCAAAGCTCACACTAAGTCACGAGGATGTTACCCCTTATGCACCACACAAGTCATTCTAAATGACCCTTGGAAACAACGTAGAAAGGTTACCCACAACAATAGGCCCAGGGATGGTACTTACCTCGGTTGCATCATTCTGTCTCTTTAAAGGGAAAGTCATCTCGAACTGGAGCTTTTATGAGATTCGAACTTTAGATCATGTTTTGATACCAAGCATAGGAAAAATAGATAATCCTTCCTACCTAAAGCTTAAGCTTTCAATACGGGACGCTTGAACTGTCACACTTAATCCTCGTTCAAAGCTCACACCAAGTCACGAGGATGTTACCCCTTATGCACCACACAAGTCATTCTAAATGACCCTTGGAAACAACATAGAAAGGTTACCCACAACAACGAGCCCAGGTATGCTACTTACCTTGGTTGCATCATTCCGTCTCTTTAAAAGGAAATTCATCCCGAAATGGGGATTTTATGGGATTCGAAACTGAGATCATGTTTTGATACCAAACATCGGAAAAATAGCTAATCCTTCCTACCTAAAGCTTAAGCATCAATACGGGACGCTTGAACTGTCACACTTAATCCTCGTTCAAAGCTCACACCAAGTCACGAGGATGTTACCCCTTATGCACCACACAAGTCATTCTAAATGATCCTTGGAAGCAACATAGAAAGGTTACCCACAACAACGAGCCCAGGGATGCTACTTACCTTGGTTACGTCATTCCGTCTCTTTAAAGGGAAATTCATCTCGAACAGGGGCTTTTATGGGATTCGAACCTGATATCATGTTTTGATACCAAACATAAGAAAAAAAGCTAATCCTTCCTACCTAAAGCTTAAGCTTTCAATACGGGACGCTTGATCTGTCACACTTAATCCTCGTTCAAAGCTCACACCAAGTCACGAGGATGTTACCCCTTATGCACCACACAAGTCATTCTAAATGACCCTTGGAAACAACATAGCAAGGTTACCTACAACAACGACCCCAGGAATGCTACTTACCATGGTTGCGTCATTCCGTCTCTTTAAAGGGAAATTCATCTCGAACTGGGGCTTTTATGGGATTCGACCTGATATCATGTTTTGATACAAAACATAGGAAAAATAGCTAATCCTTCCTACCTAAAGCTTAAGCTTTCAATACGAGACGCTTAAACTCACACTTAATCCTCGTTCAAAGCTCACACTAAGTCACGAGGATGTTACCCCTTATGCACCACACAAGTCATTCTAAATGACCCTTGGAAACAACGTAGAAAGGTTACCCACAACAATAGGCCCAGGGATGGTACTTACCTCGGTTGCATCATTCTGTCTCTTTAAAGGGAAAGTCATCTCGAACTGGAGCTTTTATGAGATTCGAACTTTAGATCATGTTTTGATACCAAGCATAGGAAAAATAGATAATCCTTCCTACCTAAAGCTTAAGCTTTCAATACGGGACGCTTAAACTGTCACACTAAATCCTCGTTCAAAGCTCACACCAAATCACGAGGATGTTACCTCTTATACACCACACAAGTCATTCTAAATGACCCTTGGAAACAACAAAGAAAGGTTACCCACAACAACGAGCCCAGGGATGCTACTTACCTTGGTTGCATCATTCCGTCTCTTTAAAGGGAAATTCATCTCGAAATGGGGATTTTATGGGATTCGAAACTGAGATCATGTTTTGATACCAAACATAGGAAAAATAGCTAATCCTTCCTACCTAAACCTTAAGCTTTCAATACGGGATGCTTGAACTGTCACACTTAATCCTCGTTCAAAGCTCATACCCAGTCACGAGGATGTTACCCCTTATGCACCACACAAGTCATTCTAAATGACCCTTGGAAACAACATAGAAAGGTTACCCACAACAACGAGCCCAGGGATGCTACTTACCTTGGTTGCATCATTCCGTCTCTTTAAAGGGAAATTCATCTCGAAATGGGGATTTTATGGGATTCGAAACTGAGATCATGTTTTGATACCAAACATAGGAAAAATAGCTAATCCTTCCTACCTAAACCTTAAGCTTTCCATACGGGACGCTTTAACTGTCTCACGTAATCCTCGTTCAAAGCTCACACCAAGTCACGAGGATGTTACCCCTTATGCACCACACAATTCATTCTAAATGACCCTTGGAAACAACATAGAAAGGTTACCCACAACAACGACCCCAGGGATGTTACTTACCTTGGTTGCGTCATTCCGTCTCTTTAAAAGGAAATTCATCTCGAACTGGGGCTTTTATGGGATTCGAACCTGATATCATGTTTTGATACCAAGCATAGGAAAAATAGATAATCCTTCCTACCTAAAGCTTAAGCTTTCAATACGGGACACTTGAACTGTCGCACTTAATCCTCGTTCAAAGCTCTCACCAAGTGACGTGGAAGTTACCCCCCATGCACCACACAAGTCATTCTAAATGACCCTTGGAAACAACATAGAAAGGTTACCCACAACAATAGGCCCAGGAATGGTACTTACCTCGGTTGCATCATTCTGTCTCTTTAAAGGGAAAGTCATCTCGAACTGGAGCTTTTATGAGATTCGAACCTGAGATCATGTTTTGATACCAAGCATAGGAAAAATAGATAATCCTTCCTACCTAAAGCTTAAGTTTTCAATACGGGACGCTTAAACTGTCACACTTAATCCTCGTTCAAACCTAACACTAAGTCACGAGGATGTTACCCCTTATGCACCATACAAGTCATTCTAAATGACCCTTGGAAACAACATAGAAAGGTTACCCACAACAATAGGCCCAGGGATGGTACTTACCTCGGTTGCATCATTCTGTCTCTTTGAACGGAAATTCATCTCGAACTGGGGCATTTATGGGATTCGAACCTGAGATCATGTATTGATACCAAACATAGGAAAAATTGCAAATCCTTCCTACCTAAAGCTTAAGCTTTCAATACGAGACGCTTGAACTGTCACACTAAATCCTCGTTCAAAGCTCACACCAAGTCACGAGGATGTTACCCCTTATACACCACACAAGTCATTCTAAATGACCCATGGAAACAACATAGAAAGGTTACCTACAACAACGAGCCCAGGGATGGGACTTACCTTGGTTGCGTCATTCCGTCTCTTTAAAGGGAAATTCATCTCGAAATGGGGATCTAATGGGATTCGAAACTGAGATCATGTTTTGATACCAAACATATGAAAAATAGCTAATCCTTCCTACCTAAACCTTCAGCTTTCCATACGGGACGCTTGAACTGTCACACTTAATCCTCGTTCAAAGCTCACACCAAGTCACGAGGATGTTACCCCTTATGCACCACACAAGTCATTCTAAATGACCCTTGGAAACAACATGGAAAGGTTACACACAACAACGAGCCCAGGGATGCTACTTACCTTGGTTGCGTCATTCCGTCTCTTTAAAGGGATATTCATCTCGAACTGGGGCTTTTATGGGATTCGAACCTAATATCATGTTTTGATACGAAACATAGGAAAAATAGCTAATCCTTCCTACCTAAAGCTTAAACTTTCAATACGGGACGCTTGATCGGTCACACTTAATCCTCGTTCAAAGCTCTCACCAAGTCACGAGGATATTACCCCCCATGCACCACACAAGTCATTCTAAATAACACTTGCAAACAACATAGAAAGGTTACCCATAACAATAGGCACAGGGATGGTACTTACCTTGCTTGCATCATTCTGTCTCTTTAAAGGGAAATTCATCTCGAACTGGGGCTTTTATGGGATTCGAACCTGATATCATGTTTGGATACCAAACATAGGAAAAACAGCTAATCCTTCCTACCTAAAGCTTAAGCTTTCAATACGAGACGCTTGAACTGTCACACTTAATCCTCGTTCAAAGCTCATACCAAGTCACGAGGATGTTACCCCTTATGCACCACACAAGTCATTCTAAATGACCCTTTTAAACAACATAGAAAGGTTACCCACAACAACGAGCCCAGGGATGCTACTTACCTTGGTTGCATCATTCCGTCTCTTTAAAGGGAAATTCATCTCGAAATGGGGATTTTATGGGATTCGAAACTGAGATCATGTTTTGATACCAAACATAGGAAAAATAGCTAATCCTTCCTACCTAAACCTTAAGCTTTACATACGGGACGCTTGAACTGTCTCACGTAATCCTCGTTCAAAGCTCACACCAAGTCACGAGGATGTTACCCCTTATGCACCACACAAGTCATTCTAAATGACCCTTGGAAACAACATAGAAAGGTTACCCACAACAACGAGCCCAGGGATGCTACTTACCTTGCTTGCGTCATTCCGTCTCTTTAAAGGGAAATTCATCTCGAACTGGGGCTTTTATGGGATTCGAACCTGATATCATGTTTTGATACCAAACATAGGAAAAATAGATAATCCTTCCTACCTAAAGCTTAAGCTTTCAATACGGGACGCTTGATCTGTCACACTTAATCATCGTTCAAAGCTCTCACCAAGTCACGAGGATATTACCCCCCATGCACCACACAAGTCATTCTAAATGACCCTTGGAAACAACATAGAAAGGTTACCCACAACAATAGGCACAGGGATGGTACTTACCTTGCTTGCATCATTCTGTCTCTTTAAAGGGAAATTCATCTCGAAATGGGGTTTTTATGGGATTCGAACCTGAGATCATGTTTGGATACCAAACATAGGAAAAATAGCAAATCCTTCCTTCCTAAAGCTTAAGCTTTCAATACGAGACACTTGAACTGTCACACTTAATCCTCGTTCAAAGCTCACACCAAGTCACGATGTTGTTAGGATATATGCACCACCCAAGTCATTCTAAATGACCTTTGGAAACAACGTAGCAAGGTTACCCACAACAACGAGCCCAGGGATGCTACTTACCTTCGTTGCGTCATTCCGTCTCTTTAAAGGGAAATTCATCTCGAACTGGGGCTTCTATGGGATTCGAACCTGATATCATGTTTTGATACCAAACATAGGAAAAATAGCTAATCCTTCCTACCTAAAGCTTAAACTTTCAATACGGGACGCTTGAACTGTCACACTTAATCCTCGTTCAAAGCTCTCAGTAAGTCACGAGGAAGTTACCCCCCATGCACCACACAAGTCATTCTAAATGACCCTTGGAAACAACATAGAAAGGTTACCCACAACAATAGGCCCAGCGATGGTACTTACCTCGGTTGCATCATTCTGTCTCTTTAAAGGGAAATTCATCTCGAACTGGGGCATTTATGGGATTCGAACCTGAGATCATGTATTGATACCAAACATAGGAAAAATAGCAAATCCTTCCTACCTAAAGCTTAAGCTTTCAATACGAGACGCTTAAACTCACACTTAATCCTCGTTCAAAGCTCACACTAAGTCACGAGGATGTTACCCCTTATGCACCACACAAGTCATTCTAAATGACCCTTGGAAACAACGTAGAAAGGTTACCCACAACAATAGGCCCAGGGATGGTACTTACCTCGGTTGCATCATTCTGTCTCTTTAAAGGGAAAGTCATCTCGAACTGAAACTTTTATGAGATTCGAACCTGAGATCATGTTTTGATACCAAGCATAGGAAAAATAGATAATCCTTCCTACCTAAAGCTTAAGCTTTCAATACGGGACGCTGAAACTGTCACACTTAATCCTCGTTCAAAGCTCACACTAAGTCACGAGGATGTTACCCCTTATGCACCACACAAGTCATTCTAAATGACCCTTGGAAACAACATAGAAAGGTTACCCACAACAATAGGCCCAGCGATGGTACTTACCTCGGTTGCATCATTCTGTCTCTTTAAAGGGAAATTCATCTCGAACTGGGGCATTTATGGGATTCGAACCTGAGATCATGTATTGATACCAAACATAGGAAAAATAGCAAATCCTTCCTACCTAAAGCTTAAGCTTTCAATACGAGACGCTTAAACTCACACTTAATCCTCGTTCAAAGCTCACACTAAGTCACGAGGATGTTACCCCTTATGCACCACACAAGTCATTCTAAATGACCCTTGGAAACAACGTAGAAAGGTTACCCACAACAATAGGCCCAGGGATGGTACTTACCTCGGTTGCATCATTCTGTCTCTTTAAAGGGAAAGTCATCTCGAACTGGAGCTTTTATGAGATTCGAACTTTAGATCATGTTTTGATACCAAGCATAGGAAAAATAGATAATCCTTCCTACCTAAAGCTTAAGCTTTCAATACGGGACGCTTGAACTGTCACACTTAATCCTCGTTCAAAGCTCACACCAAGTCACGAGGATGTTACCCCTTATGCACCACACAAGTCATTCTAAATGACCCTTGGAAACAACATAGAAAGGTTACCCACAACAACGAGCCCAGGTATGCTACTTACCTTGGTTGCATCATTCCGTCTCTTTAAAAGGAAATTCATCCCGAAATGGGGATTTTATGGGATTCGAAACTGAGATCATGTTTTGATACCAAACATCGGAAAAATAGCTAATCCTTCCTACCTAAAGCTTAAGCATCAATACGGGACGCTTGAACTGTCACACTTAATCCTCGTTCAAAGCTCACACCAAGTCACGAGGATGTTACCCCTTATGCACCACACAAGTCATTCTAAATGATCCTTGGAAGCAACATAGAAAGGTTACCCACAACAACGAGCCCAGGGATGCTACTTACCTTGGTTACGTCATTCCGTCTCTTTAAAGGGAAATTCATCTCGAACAGGGGCTTTTATGGGATTCGAACCTGATATCATGTTTTGATACCAAACATAAGAAAAAAAGCTAATCCTTCCTACCTAAAGCTTAAGCTTTCAATACGGGACGCTTGATCTGTCACACTTAATCCTCGTTCAAAGCTCACACCAAGTCACGAGGATGTTACCCCTTATGCACCACACAAGTCATTCTAAATGACCCTTGGAAACAACATAGCAAGGTTACCTACAACAACGACCCCAGGAATGCTACTTACCTTGGTTGCGTCATTCCGTCTCTTTAAAGGGAAATTCATCTCGAACTGGGGCTTTTATGGGATTCGACCTGATATCATGTTTTGATACAAAACATAGGAAAAATAGCTAATCCTTCCTACCTAAAGCTTAAGCTTTCAATACGAGACGCTTAAACTCACACTTAATCCTCGTTCAAAGCTCACACTAAGTCACGAGGATGTTACCCCTTATGCACCACACAAGTCATTCTAAATGACCCTTGGAAACAACGTAGAAAGGTTACCCACAACAATAGGCCCAGGGATGGTACTTACCTCGGTTGCATCATTCTGTCTCTTTAAAGGGAAAGTCATCTCGAACTGGAGCTTTTATGAGATTCGAACTTTAGATCATGTTTTGATACCAAGCATAGGAAAAATAGATAATCCTTCCTACCTAAAGCTTAAGCTTTCAATACGGGACGCTTGAACTGTCACACTTAATCCTCGTTCAAAGCTCACACCAAGTCACGAGGATGTTACCCCTTATGCACCACACAAGTCATTCTAAATGACCCTTGGAAACAACATAGAAAGGTTACCTACAACAACGAGCCCAGGTATGCTACTTACCTTGGTTGCATCATTCCGTCTCTTTAAAAGGAAATTCATCCCGAAATGGGGATTTTATGGGATTCGAAACTGAGATCATGTTTTGATACCAAACATCGGAAAAATAGCTAATCCTTCCTACCTAAAGCTTAAGCATCAATACGGGACGCTTGAACTGTCACACTTAATCCTCGTTCAAAGCTCACACCAAGTCACGAGGATGTTACCCCTTATGCACCACACAAGTCATTCTAAATGATCCTTGGAAGCAACATAGAAAGGTTACCCACAACAACGAGCCCAGGGATGCTACTTACCTTGGTTACGTCATTCCGTCTCTTTAAAGGGAAATTCATCTCGAACTGGGGCTTTTATGGGATTCGAACCTGATATCATGTTTTGATACCAAACATAAGAAAAAAAGCTAATCCTTCCTACGTAAAGCTTAAGCTTTCAATACGGGACGCTTGATCTGTCACACTTAATCCTCGTTCAAAGCTCACACCAAGTCACGAGGATGTTACCCCTTATGCACCACACAAGTCATTCTAAATGACCCTTGGAAACAACATAGCAAGGTTACCTACAACAACGACCCCAGGAATGCTACTTACCTTGGTTGCGTCATTCCGTCTCTTTAAAGGGAAATTCATCTCGAACTGGGGCTTTTATGGGATTCGACCTGATATCATGTTTTGATACAAAACATAGGAAAAATAGCTAATCCTTCCTACCTAAAGCTTAAGCTTTCAATAAGGAGGCTTGATCGGTCACACTTAATCCTCGTTCAAAGCTCTCACCAAGTCACGAGGATATTACCCCCCATGCACCACACAAGTCATTCTAAATGACCCTTGGAAACAACATAGAAAGGTTACCCACAACAATAGGCACAGGGATGGTACTTACCTTGCTTGCATCATTCTGTCTCTTTAAAGGGAAATTCATATCGAAATGGGGCTTTTATGGGATTCGAACCTGAGATCATGTTTTGATACCAAACATAGGAAAAATAGCTAATCCTTCCTACCTAAAGCTTAAGCTTTCAATACGAGACGCTTGAACTGTCACACTTAATCCTCGTTCAAAGCTCACACCAAGTCACGATGAAGTTACCATATATGCACCACCCAAGTCATTCTAAATGACCCTTGGAAACAACATAGAAAGGTTACCCACAACAACGAGCCCAGGGATGGGACTTACCTTGGTTGCGTCATTCCGTCTCTTTTAAGGGAAATTCATCTCGAACTGGGGCTTTTATGGGATTCGAAGCTGATATCATGTTTTGATACCAAACATAGGAAAAAAAGCTAATCCTTCCTACCTAAAGCTTAAGCTTTCAATACGGGACGCTTGATCTGTCACACTTAATCCTCGTTCAAAGCTCTCACCAAGTCACGTGGAAGTTACCCCCCATGCACCATACAAGTCATTCTAAATGACCCTTAGAAACAACATAGAAAGGTTACCCACAACAATAGGCCCAGGAATGGTACTTACCTCGGTGGCATCATTCTATCTCTTTAAAGGGAAAGTCATCTCGAACTGGAGCTTTTATGAGATTCGAACCTGAGATCATGTTTTGATACCAAGCATAGGAAAAATAGATAATCCTTCCTACCTAAAGCTTAAGCTTTCAATACGGGACGCTTAAACTGTCACACTTAATCCTCGTTCAAAGCTAACACTAAGTCACGAGGATGTTACCCCTTATGCACCACACAAGTCATTCTAAATGACCCTTGGAAACAACATAGAAAGGTTACCCACAACAATAGGCCCAGGGATGGTACTTACCTCGGTTGCATCATTCTATCTCTTTGAACGGAAATTCATCTCGAACTGGGGCATTTATGGGATTCGAACCTGAGATCATGTATTGATACCAAACATAGGAAAAATTGCAAATCCTTCCTACCTAAAGCTTAAGCTTTCAATACGAGACGCTTGAACTGTCACACTAAATCCTCGTTCAAAGCTCACACCAAGTCACGAGGATGTTACCCCTTATACACCACACAAGTCATTCTAAATGACCCTTGGAAACAACATAGCAAGGTTACCTACAACAACGACCCCAGGAATGCTACTTACCTTGGTTGCGTCATTCCGTCTCTTTAAAGGGAAATTCATCTCGAACTGGGGCTTTTATGGGATTCGACCTGATATCATGTTTTGATACAAAACATAGGAAAAATAGCTAATCCTTCCTACCTAAAGCTTAAGCTTTCAATAAGGAGGCTTGATCGGTCACACTTAATCCTCGTTCAAAGCTCTCACCAAGTCACGAGGATATTACCCCCCATGCACCACACAAGTCATTCTAAATGACCCTTGGAAACAACATAGAAAGGTTACCCACAACAATAGGCACAGGGATGGTACTTACCTTGCTTGCATCATTCTGTCTCTTTAAAGGGAAATTCATATCGAAATGGGGCTTTTATGGGATTCGAACCTGAGATCATGTTTTGATACCAAACATAGGAAAAATAGCTAATCCTTCCTACCTAAAGCTTAAGCTTTCAATACGAGACGCTTGAACTGTCACACTTAATCCTCGTTCAAAGCTCACACCAAGTCACGATGATGTTACCATATATGCACCACCCAAGTCATTCTAAATGACCCTTGGAAACAACATAGAAAGGTTACCCACAACAACGAGCCCAGGGATGGGACTTACCTTGGTTGCGTCATTCCGTCTCTTTTAAGGGAAATTCATCTCGAACTGGGGCTTTTATGGGATTCGAAGCTGATATCATGTTTTGATACCAAACATAGGAAAAATAGCTAATCCTTCCTACCTAAAGCTTAAGCTTTCAATACGGGACACTTGAACTGTCACACTTAATCCTCGTTCAAAGCTCTCACCAAGTCACGTGGAAGTTACCCCCCATGCACCACACAAGTCATTCTAAATGACCCTTGGAAACAACATAGAAAGGTTAACCACAACAATAGGCCCAGGAATGGTACTTACCTCGGTTGCATCATTCTGTCTCTTTAAAGGGAAAGTCATCTCGAACTGGAGCTTTTATGAGATTCGAACCTGAGATCATGTTTTGATACCAAGCATAGGAAAAATAGATAATCCTTCCTACCTAAAGCTTAAGCTTTCAATACGGGACGCTTAAACTGTCAAACTTAATCCTCGTTCAAAGCTCACACTAAGTCACGAGGATGTTACCCCTTATGCACCACACAAGTCATTCTAAATGGCCCTTGGAAACAACATAGAAAGGTTACCCACAATCATAGGCCCAGGGATGGTACTTACCTCGGTTGCATCATTCTGTCTCTTTAAAGGGAAATTCATCTCGAACTGGGGCATTTATGGGATTCGAACCTGAGATCATGTATTGATACCAAACATAGGAAAAATAGCAAATCCTCCCTACCTAAAGCTTAAGCTTTCAATACGAGCCGCTTGAACTATCACACTAAATCCTCGTTCAAAGCTAACACCAAGTCACGAGGATGTTACCCCTTATACACCACACAAGTCATTCTAAATGACCCATGGAAACAACATAGAAAGGTTACCTACAACAACGAGCCCAGGGATGGGACTTACCTTGGTAACGTCATTCCGTCTCTTTAAAGGGAAATTCATCTCGAAATGGGGATTTTATGGGATTCGAAACTGAGATCATGTTTTGATACCAAACATATGAAAAATTGCTAATCCTTCCTACCTAAACCTTATGCTTTCAATACGGGACGCTTGAACTGTCACACTTAATCCTCGTTCCAAGCTCACACCAAGTCACGAGGATGTTACCCTTTATGCACCACACAAGTCATTCTAAATGACCCTTGGAAACAACATAGAAAGGTTACCCACAACAACGAGCCCAGGTATGCTACTTACCTTGGTTGTGTCATTCCGTCTCTTTAAAGGGAAATTCATCCCGAAATGGGGATTTTATGGGATTCGAAACTGAGATCATGTTTTGATACCAAACATCGGAAAAATAGCTAATCCTTCCTACCTAAAGCTTAAGCATCAATACGGGACGCTTGAACTGTCACACTTAATCCTCGTTCAAAGCTCACACCAAGTGACGAGGATGTTACCCCTTATGCACCACACAAGTCATTCTAAATGATCCTTGGAAGCAACATAGAAAGGTTACCCACAACAACGAGCCCAGGGATGCTACTTACCTTGGTTACGTCATTCCGTCTCTTTAAAGGGAAATTCATCTCGAACTGGGGCTTTTATGGGATTCGAACCTGATATCATGTTAGGATACCAAACATAGGAAAAAAAGCTAATCCTTCCTACCTAAAGCTTAAGCTTTCAATACGGGACGCTTGATCTGTCACACTTAATCCTCGTTCAAAGCTCTCACCAAGTCACGTGGAAGTTACCCCCCATGCACCATACAAGTCATTCTAAATGACCCTTAGAAACAACATAGAAAGGTTACCCACAACAATAGGCCCAGGAATGGTACTTACCTCGGTGGCATCATTCTATCTCTTTAAAGGGAAAGTCATCTCGAACTGGAGCTTTTATGAGATTCGAACCTGAGATCATGTTTTGATACCAAGCATAGGAAAAATAGATAATCCTTCCTACCTAAAGCTTAAGCTTTCAATACGGGACGCTTAAACTGTCACACTTAATCCTCGTTCAAAGCTAACACTAAGTCACGAGGATGTTACCCCTTATGCACCACACAAGTCATTCTAAATGACCCTTGGAAACAACATAGAAAGGTTACCCACAACAATAGGCCCAGGGATGGTACTTACCTCGGTTGCATCATTCTATCTCTTTGAACGGAAATTCATCTCGAACTGGGGCATTTATGGGATTCGAACCTGAGATCATGTATTGATACCAAACATAGGAAAAATTGCAAATCCTTCCTACCTAAAGCTTAAGCTTTCAATAAGAGACGCTTGAACTGTCACACTAAATCCTCGTTCAAAGCTCACACCAAGTCACGAGGATGTTACCCCTTATACACCACACAAGTCATTCTAAATGACCCATGGAAACAACATAGAAAGGTTACCTACAACAACGAGCCCAGGGATGGGACTTACCTTGGTTGCGTCATTCCGTCTCTTTAAAGGGAAATTCATCTCGAAATGGGGATCTTATGGGATTCGAAACTGAGATCATGTTTTGATACCAAACATATGAAAAATAGCTAATCCTTCCTACCTAAACCTTCAGCTTTCCATACGGGACGTTTGAACTGTCACACTTAATCCTCGTTCAAAGCTCACACCAAGTCACGAGGATGTTACCCCTTATGCACCACACAAGTCATTCTAAATGACCCTTGGAAACAACATAGAAAGGTTACACACAACAACGAGCCCAGGGATGCTACTTACCTTGGTTGCGTCATTCCGTCTCTTTAAAGGGATATTCATCTCGAACTGGGGCTTTTATGGGATTCGAACCTGAGATCATGTTTTGATACCAAGCATAGGAAAAATAGATAATCCTTCCTACCTAAAGCTTAAGCTTTAAATACGGGACGCTTAAACTGTCAAACTTAATCCTCGTTCAAAGCTCACACTAAGTCATTCTAAATGACCCATGGAAACAACATAGAAAGGTTACCTACAACAACGAGCCCAGGGATGGGACTTACCTTGGTAACGTCATTCCGTCTCTTTAAAGGAAAATTCATCTCGAAATGGGGATTTTATGGGATTCGAAACTGAGATCATGTTTTGATACCAAACATATGAAAAATAGCTAATCCTTCCTACCTAAACCTTATGCTTTCAATACGGGACGCTTGAACTGTCACAGTTAATCCTCGTTCAAAGCTCACACCAAGTCACGAGGATGTTACCCTTTATGCACCACACAAGTCATTCTAAATGACCCTTGGAAACAACATAGAAAGGTTACCCACAACAACGAGCCCAGGTATGCTACTTACCTTGGTTGCGTCATTCCGTCTCTTTAAAGGGAAATTCATCCCGAAATGGGGATTTTATGGGATTCGAAACTGAGATCATGTTTTGATACCAAACATCGGAAAAATAGCTAATCCTTCCTACCTAAAGCTTAAGCATCAATACGGGACGCTTGAACTGTCACACTTAATCCTCGTTCAAAGCTCACACCAAGTGACGAGGATGTTACCCCTTATGCACCACACAAGTCATTCTAAATGATCCTTGGAAGCAACATAGAAAGGTTACCCACAACAACGAGCCCAGGGATGCTACTTACCTTGGTTACGTCATTCCGTCTCTTTAAAGGGAAATTCATCTCGAACTGGGGCTTTTATGGGATTCGAACCTGATATCATGTTAGGATACCAAACATAGGAAAAAAAGCTAATCCTTCCTACCTAAAGCTTAAGCTTTCAATACGGGACGCTTGATCTGTCACACTTAATCCTCGTTCAAAGCTCTCACCAAGTCACGTGGAAGTTACCCCCCATGCACCATACAAGTCATTCTAAATGACCCTTAGAAACAACCTAGAAAGGTTACCCACAACAATAGGCCCAGGAATGGTACTTACCTCGGTGGCATCATTCTGTCTCTTTAAAGGGAAAGTCATCTCGAACTGGAGCTTTTATGAGATTCGAACCTGAGATCATGTTTTGATACCAAGCATAGGAAAAATAGATAATCCTTCCTACCTAAAGCCTAAGCTTTCAATACGGGACGCTTAAACTGTCACACTTAATCCTCGTTCAAAGCTAACACTAAGTCACGAGGATGTTACCCCTTATGCACCACACAAGTCATTCTAAATGACCCTTGGAAACAACATAGAAAGGTTACCCACAACAATAGGCCCAGGGATGGTACTTACCTCGGTTGCATCATTCTATCTCTTTGAACGGAAATTCATCTCGAACTGGGGCATTTATGGGATTCGAACCTGAGATCATGTATTGATACCAAACATAGGAAAAATTGCAAATCCTTCCTACCTAAAGCTTAAGATTTCAATACGAGACGCTTGAACTGTCACACTAAATCCTCGTTCAAAGCTCACACCAAGTCACGAGGATGTTACCCCTTATACACCACACAAGTCATTCTAAATGACCCATGGAAACAACATAGAAAGGTTACCTACAACAACGAGCCCAGGGATGGGACTTACCTTGGTTGCGTCATTCCGTCTCTTTAAAGGGAAATTCATCTCGAAATGGGGATCTTATGGGATTCGAAACTGAGATCATGTTTTGATACCAAACATATGAAAAATAGCTAATCCTTCCTACCTAAACCTTCAGCTTTCCATACGGGACGTTTGAACTGTCACACTTAATCCTCGTTCAAAGGTCACACCAAGTCACGAGGATGTTACCCCTTATGCACCACACAAGTAATTCTAAATGACCCTTGGAAACAACATAGAAAGGTTACACACAACAACGAGCCCAGGGATGCTACTTACCTTGGTTGCGTCATACCGTCTCTTTAAAGGGATATTCATCTCGAACTGGGGCTTTTATGGGATTCGAACCTGATATCATGTTTTGATACGAAACATAGGAAAAATAGCTAATCCTTCCTACCTAAAGCTTAAGCTTTCAATACGGGACGCTTGATCGGTCACACTTAATCCTCGTTCAAAGCTCTCACCAAGTCACGAGGATATTACCCCCCATGCACCACACAAGTCATTCTAAATGACCCTTGGAAACAACATAGAAAGGTTACCCACAACAATAGGCACAGGGATGGTACTTACCTTGCTTGCATCATTCTGTCTCTTTAAAGGGAAATTCATCTCGAAATGGGGCTTTTATGGGATTCGAACCTGAGATCATGTTTGGATACCAAACATAGGAAAAATAGCTAATCCTTCCTACCTAAAGCTTAAGCTTTCAATACGAGACACTTGAACTGTCACACTTAATCCTCGTTCAAAGCACACACCAAGTCACGATGATTTTACCATATATGCACCACCCAAGTCATTCTAATTGACCCTTGGAAACAACGTAGAAAGGTTACCCACAACAACGAGCCCAGGGATGCAACTTACCTTGGTTGCGTCATACCGTCTCTTTAAAGGGAAATTCACCTCGAACTGGGGCTTCTATGGGATTCGAACCTGATATCATGTTTTGATACCAAACATAGGAAAAATAGCTAATCCTTCCTACCTAAAGCTTAAGCTTTCAATACGGGACGCTTGAACTGTCACACTTAATCCTCGTTCAAAGCTCTCACCAAGTCACGAGGAAGTTATCCCCCATGCACCACACAAGTCATTCTAAATGACCCTTGGAAACAACATAGAAAGGTTACCCACAACAATAGGCCCAGGAAGGGTACTTACCTCGATTCCATCATTCTGTCTCTTTAAAGGGAAAGTCATCTCGAACTGGAGCTTTTATGAGATTTGAACCTGAGATCATGTTTTGATACCAAGCATAGGAAAAATAGATAATCCTTCCTACCTAAAGCTTAAGCTTTCAATACGGGACGCTTAAACTGTCACACTTAATCCTCGTTCAAAGCTCACAGTAAGTCACGAGGATGTTACCCCTTATGCACCACACAAGTCATTCTAAATGACCCTTGGAAACAACATAGAAAGGTTACCCACAACAATAGGTCCAGGGATGGTACTTACCTCGGTTGCATCATTCTGTCTCTTTAAAGGGAAATTCATCTCGAACTGGGGCATTTATGGGATTCGAACCTGAGATCATGTATTGATACCAAACATAGGAAAAATAGCAAATCCTTCCTACCTAAAGCTTAAGCTTTCAATACGAGACGCTTGAACTGTCACACTAAATCCTCGTTCAAAGCTCACACCAAGTCACGAGGATGTTACCCCTTATACACCACACAAGTCATTCTAAATGACCCTTGGAAAGAACATAGAAAGGTTACCTACAACAACGAGCCCAGGGATGGGACTTACCTTGGTTGCGTCCTTCCGTCTCTTTAAAGGGAAATTCATCTCGAAATGGGGATTTTATGGGATTCGAAACTGAGATCATGTTTTGATACCAAACATAGGAAAAATAGCTAATCCTTCCTACCTAAAGCTTAAGCTTTCAATACGGGACGCTTGATCTGTCACACTTAATCCTCGTTCAAAGCTCTAACCAAGTCACGAGGATATTACCCCCCATGCACCACACAAGTCATTCTAAATGACCCTTGGAAACAACATAGAAAGGTTACCCACAACAATAGGCACAGGGATGGTACTTACCTTGCTTGCATCATTCTGTCTCTTTAAAGGGAAATTCATCTCGAAATGGGGATTTTATGGGATTCGAAACTGAGATCATGTTTTGATACCAAACATAGGAAAAATAGCTAATCCTTCCTACCTAAACCTTAAGCTTTCCATACGGGACGCTTGAACAGTCACACTTAATCCTCGTTCAAAGCTCACACCAAGTCACGATGATGTTACCATATATGCACCACCCAAGTCATTCTAAATGACACTTGGAAACAACATAGAAAGGTTACCCACAACAACGAGCCCAGGGATGCTACTTACCTTGGTTGCGTCATTTCTTTAAAGAGAAATTCATCTCGAACTGGAGCTTTTATGAGATTCGAACTTTAGATCATGTTTTGATACCAAGCATAGGAAAAATAGATAATCCTTCCTACCTAAAGCTTAAGCTTTCAATACGGGACGCTTGATTTGTCACACTTAATCCTCGTTCAAAGCTCACACCAAGTCACGAGTATGTTACCCCCCATGCACCACACAAGTCATTCTAAATGACCCTTGGTAACAACATAGAAAAGTTACCCACAACAATAGGCCCAGGGATGGTACTTACCTCGGTTGCATCATTCTGTCTCTTTAAAAGGAAATTCATCTCGAACTAGGGCTTTTATGGGATTCGAACCTGAGATCATGTATTGATACCAAACATAAGAAAAATAGCTAATCCTTCCTACCTAAACCTTAAGCTTTCAATACGGGACGCTTGAACTGTCACACTTAATCCTCGTTCAAAGCTCACACCAAGTCACGAGGATGTTACCCCTTATGCACAACACAAGTCATTCTAAATGACCCTTGGAAACAACATAGAAAGGTTACCTACAACAACGAGCCCAGGGATGGGACTTACCTTGGTTGCGTCATTCCGTCTCTTTAAAGGGAAATTCATCTCGAACTGGGGCTTTTATGGGATTCGAAGCTGATATCATGTTTTGATACCAAACATAGGAAAAATAGCTAATCCTTCCTACCTAAAGCTTAATCTTTAAATACGGGACACTTGAACTGTCGCACTTAATCCTCGTTCAAAGCTCTCACCAAGTCACGTGGAAGTTACCCCCCATGCAACATACAAGTCATTCTAAATGACCCTTAGAAACAACATAGAAAGGTTACCCACAACAATAGGCCCAGGAATGGTACTTACCTCGGTTGCATCATTCTGTCTCTTTAAAGGGAAAGTCATCTCGAACTGGAGCTTTTATGAGATTCGAACCTGAGATCATGTTTTGATACCAAGCATAGGAAAAATAGATAATCCTTCCTACCTAAAGCTTAAGCTTTCAATACGGGACGCTTAAACTGTCACACTTAATCCTCGTTCAAAGCTAACACTAAGTCACGAGGATGTTACCCCTTATGCACCACACAAGTCATTCTAAATGACCCTTGGAAACAACATAGAAAGGTTACCCACAACAATAGGCCCAGGGATGGTACTTACCTCGGTTGCATCATTCTATCTCTTTGAACGGAAATTCATCTCGAACTGGGGCATTTATGGGATTCGAACCTGAGATCATGTATTGATACCAAACATAGGAAAAATTGCACATCCTTCCTACCTAAAGCTTAAGCTTTCAATACGAGACGCTTGAACTGTCACACTAAATCCTCGTTCAAAGCTCACACCAAGTCACGAGGATGTTACCCCTTATACACCACACAAGTCATTCTAAATGACCCATGGAAACAACATAGAAAGGTTACCTACAACAACGAGCCCAGGGATGGGACTTACCTTGGTAACGTCATTCCGTCTCTTTAAAGGAAAATTCATCTCGAAATGGGGATTTTATGGGATTCGAAACTGAGATCATGTTTTGATACCAAACATATGAAAAATAGCTAATCCTTCCTACCTAAACCTTATGCTTTCAATACGGGACGCTTGAACTGTCACAGTTAATCCTCGTTCAAAGCTCACACCAAGTCACGAGGATGTTACCCTTTATGCACCACACAAGTCATTCTAAATGACCCTTGGAAACAACATAGAAAGGTTACCCACAACAACGAGCCCAGGTATGCTACTTACCTTGGTTGCGTCATTCCGTCTCTTTAAAGGGAAATTCATCCCGAAATGGGGATTTTATGGGATTCGAAACTGAGATCATGTTTTGATACCAAACATCGGAAAAATAGCTAATCCTTCCTACCTAAAGCTTAAGCATCAATACGGGACGCTTGAACTGTCACACTTAATCCTCGTTCAAAGCTCACACCAAGTGACGAGGATGTTACCCCTTATGCACCACACAAGTCATTCTAAATGATCCTTGGAAGCAACATAGAAAGGTTACCCACAACAACGAGCCCAGGGATGCTACTTACCTTGGTTACGTCATTCCGTCTCTTTAAAGGGAAATTCATCTCGAACTGGGGCTTTTATGGGATTCGAACCTGATATCATGTTAGGATACCAAACATAGGAAAAAAAGCTAATCCTTCCTACCTAAAGCTTAAGCTTTCAATACGGGACGCTTGATCTGTCACACTTAATCCTCGTTCAAAGCTCTCACCAAGTCACGTGGAAGTTACCCCCCATGCACCATACAAGTCATTCTAAATGACCCTTAGAAACAACCTAGAAAGGTTACCCACAACAATAGGCCCAGGAATGGTACTTACCTCGGTGGCATCATTCTGTCTCTTTAAAGGGAAAGTCATCTCGAACTGGAGCTTTTATGAGATTCGAACCTGAGATCATGTTTTGATACCAAGCATAGGAAAAATAGATAATCCTTCCTACCTAAAGCTTAAGCTTTCAATACGGGACGCTTAAACTGTCACACTTAATCCTCGTTCAAAGCTAACACTAAGTCACGAGGATGTTACCCCTTATGCACCACACAAGTCATTCTAAATGACCCTTGGAAACAACATAGAAAGGTTACCCACAACAATAGGCCCAGGGATGGTACTTACCTCGGTTGCATCATTCTATCTCTTTGAACGGAAATTCATCTCGAACTGGGGCATTTATGGGATTCGAACCTGAGATCATGTATTGATACCAAACATAGGAAAAATTGCAAATCCTTCCTACCTAAAGCTTAAGCTTTCAATACGAGACGCTTGAACTGTCACACTAAATCCTCGTTCAAAGCTCACACCAAGTCACGAGGATGTTACCCCTTATACACCACACAAGTCATTCTAAATGACCCATGGAAACAACATAGAAAGGTTACCTACAACAACGAGCCCAGGGATGGGACTTACCTTGGTTGCGTCATTCCGTCTCTTTAAAGGGAAATTCATCTCGAAATGGGGATCTTATGGGATTCGAAACTGAGATCATGTTTTGATACCAAACATATGAAAAATAGCTAATCCTTCCTACCTAAACCTTCAGCTTTCCATACGGGACGTTTGAACTGTCACACTTAATCCTCGTTCAAAGCTCACACCAAGTCACGAGGATGTTACCCCTTATGCACCACACAAGTAATTCTAAATGACCCTTGGAAACAACATAGAAAGGTTACACACAACAACGAGCCCAGGGATGCTACTTACCTTGGTTGCGTCATTCCGTCTCTTTAAAGGGATATTCATCTCGAACTGGGGCTTTTATGGGATTCGAACCTGATATCATGTTTTGATACGAAACATAGGAAAAATAGCTAATCCTTCCTACCTAAAGCTTAAGCTTTCAATACGGGACGCTTGATCGGTCACACTTAATCCTCGTTCAAAGCTCTCACCAAGTCACGAGGATATTACCCCCCATGCACCACACAAGTCATTCTAAATGACCCTTGGAAACAACATAGAAAGGTTACCCACAACAATAGGCACAGGGATGGTACTTACCTTGCTTGCATCATTCTGTCTCTTTAAAGGGAAATTCATCTCGAAATGGGGCTTTTATGGGATTCGAACCTGAGATCATGTTTGGATACCAAACATAGGAAAAATAGCTAATCCTTCCTACCTAAAGCTTAAGCTTTCAATACGAGACACTTGAACTGTCACACTTAATCCTCGTTCAAAGCACACACCAAGTCACGATGATTTTACCATATATGCACCACCCAAGTCATTCTAAATGACCCTTGGAAACAACGTAGAAAGGTTACCCACAACAACGAGCCCAGGGATGCAACTTACCTTGGTTGCGTCATACCGTCTCTTTAAAGGGAAATTCACCTCGAACTGGGGCTTCTATGGGATTCGAACCTGATATCATGTTTTGATACCAAACATAGGAAAAATAGCTAATCCTTCCTACCTAAAGCTTAAGCTTTCAATACGGGACGCTTGAACTGTCACACTTAATCCTCGTTCAAAGCTCTCACCAAGTCACGAGGAAGTTATCCCCCATGCACCACACAAGTCATTCTAAATGACCCTTGGAAACAACATAGAAAGGTTACCCACAACAATAGGCCCAGGAAGGGTACTTACCTCGATTCCATCATTCTGTCTCTTTAAAGGGAAAGTCATCTCGAACTGGAGCTTTTATGAGATTTGAACCTGAGATCATGTTTTGATACCAAGCATAGGAAAAATAGATAATCCTTCCTACCTAAAGCTTAAGCTTTCAATACGGGACGCTTAAACTGTCACACTTAATCCTCGTTCAAAGCTCACAGTAAGTCACGAGGATGTTACCCCTTATGCACCACACAAGTCATTCTAAATGACCCTTGGAAACAACATAGAAAGGTTACCCACAACAATAGGTCCAGGGATGGTACTTACCTCGGTTGCATCATTCTGTCTCTTTAAAGGGAAATTCATCTCGAACTGGGGCATTTATGGGATTCGAACCTGAGATCATGTATTGATACCAAACATAGGAAAAATAGCAAATCCTTCCTACCTAAAGCTTAAGCTTTCAATACGAGACGCTTGAACTGTCACACTAAATCCTCGTTCAAAGCTCACACCAAGTCACGAGGATGTTACCCCTTATACACCACACAAGTCATTCTAAATGACCCTTGGAAAGAACATAGAAAGGTTACCTACAACAACGAGCCCAGGGATGGGACTTACCTTGGTTGCGTCCTTCCGTCTCTTTAAAGGGAAATTCATCTCGAAATGGGGATTTTATGGGATTCGAAACTGAGATCATGTTTTGATACCAAACATAGGAAAAATAGCTAATCCTTCCTACCTAAAGCTTAAGCTTTCAATACGGGACGCTTGATCTGTCACACTTAATCCTCGTTCAAAGCTCTAACCAAGTCACGAGGATATTACCCCCCATGCACCACACAAGTCATTCTAAATGACCCTTGGAAACAACATAGAAAGGTTACCCACAACAATAGGCACAGGGATGGTACTTACCTTGCTTGCATCATTCTGTCTCTTTAAAGGGAAATTCATCTCGAAATGGGGATTTTATGGGATTCGAAACTGAGATCATGTTTTGATACCAAACATAGGAAAAATAGCTAATCCTTCCTACCTAAACCTTAAGCTTTACATACGGGACGCTTGAACAGTCACACTTAATCCTCGTTCAAAGCTCACACCAAGTCACGATGATGTTACCATATATGCACCACCCAAGTCATTCTAAATGACACTTGGAAACAACATAGAAAGGTTACCCACAACAACGAGCCCAGGGATGCTACTTACCTTGGTTGCGTCATTCCGTCTCTTTAAAGAGAAATTCATCTCGAACTGGAGCTTTTATGAGATTCGAACTTTAGATCATGTTTTGATACCAAGCATAGGAAAAATAGATAATCCTTCCTACCTAAAGCTTAAGCTTTCAATACGGGACGCTTGATTTGTCACACTTAATCCTCGTTCAAAGCTCACACCAAGTCACGAGTATGTTACCCCCCATGCACCACACAAGTCATTCTAAATGACCCTTGGTAACAACATAGAAAGGTTACCCACAACAATAGGCCCAGGGATGGTACTTACCTCGGTTGCATCATTCTGTCTCTTTAAAAGGAAATTCATCTCGAACTAGGGCTTTTATGGGATTCGAACCTGAGATCATGTATTGATACCAAACATAAGAAAAATAGCTAATCCTTCCTACCTAAACCTTAAGCTTTCAATACGGGACGCTTGAACTGTCACACTTAATCCTCGTTCAAAGCTCACACCAAGTCACGAGGATGTTACCCCTTATGCACAACACAAGTCATTCTAAATGACCCTTGGAAACAACATAGAAAGGTTACCTACAACAACGAGCCCAGGGATGGGACTTACCTTGGTTGCGTCATTCCGTCTCTTTAAAGGGAAATTCATCTCGAACTGGGGCTTTTATGGGATTCGAAGCTGATATCATGTTTTGATACCAAACATAGGAAAAATAGCTAATCCTTCCTACCTAAAGCTTAATCTTTAAATACGGGACACTTGAACTGTCGCACTTAATCCTCGTTCAAAGCTCTCACCAAGTCACGTGGAAGTTACCCCCCATGCACCATACAAGTCATTCTAAATGACCCTTAGAAACAACATAGAAAGGTTACCCACAACAATAGGCCCAGGAATGGTACTTACCTCGGTTGCATCATTCTGTCTCTTTAAAGGGAAAGTCATCTCGAACTGGAGCTTTTATGAGATTCGAACCTGAGATCATGTTTTGATACCAAGCATAGGAAAAATAGATAATCCTTCCTACCTAAAGCTTAAGCTTTCAATACGGGACGCTTAAACTGTCACACTTAATCCTCGTTCAAAGCTAACACTAAGTCACGAGGATGTTACCCCTTATGCACCACACAAGTCATTCTAAATGACCCTTGGAAACAACATAGAAAGGTTACCCACAACAATAGGCCCAGGGATGGTACTTACCTCGGTTGCATCATTCTATCTCTTTGAACGGAAATTCATCTCGAACTGGGGCATTTATGGGATTCGAACCTGAGATCATGTATTGATACCAAACATAGGAAAAATTGCACATCCTTCCTACCTAAACCTTCAGCTTTCCATACGGGACGCTTGAAGTGTCACACTTAATCCTCGTTCAAAGCTCACACCAAGTCACGAGGATGTTACCCCTTATGCACCTCACAAGTCATTCTAAATGACCCTTGGAAACAACATAGAAAGGTTACACACAACAACGAGCCCAGGGATGCTACTTACCTTGGTGGCGTCATTCCTTCTCTTTAAAGGGATATTCATCTCGAAATGGGGATTTTATGGGATTCGAAACTGAGATCATGTTTGGATACCAAACATAGGAAAAATAGCTAATCCTTCCTACCTAAAGCTTAAGCTTTCAATACGGGACGCTTGATCTGTCACACTTAATCCTCGTTCAAAGCTCTCACCAAGTCACGAGGATATTACCCTCCATGCACCACACAAGTTATTCTAAATGACCCTTGGAAACAACATAGAAAGGTTACCCACAACAATAGGCACAGGGATGGTACTTACCTTGCTTGCATCATTCTGTCTCTTTAAAGGGAAATTCATCTCGAAATGGGGCTTTTATGGGATTCGAACCTGAGATCATGTTTGGATACCAAACATAGGAAAAATAGCTAATCCTTCCTACCTAAAGCTTAAGCTTTCAATACGAGACGCTTGAACTATCACACTTAATCCTCGTTCAAAGCTCACACCAAGTCACGATGATGTTACCATATATGCAGCACCCAAGTCATTCTAAATGACCCTTGGAAACAACGTAGAAAGGTTACCCACAACGATAGGCCCATGGATGGTACTTACCTTGGTTGCATCATTCTGTCTCTTTAAAGGGAAAGTCATCTCGAACTGGAGCTTTTATGAGATTCGAACCTGAGATCATGTTTTGATACCAAGCATAGGAAAAATAGATAATCCTTCCTACCTAAAGCTTAAGCTTTCAATACGGGACGCTTAAACTGTCACACTAAATCCTCGTTCAAAGCTCACACCAAGTCACGAGGATGTTACCCCTTATACACCACACAAGTCATTCTAAATGACCCATGGAAACAACATAGAAAGGTTACCTACAACAACGAGCCCAGGGATGCTACTTACCTTGGTTGCGTCATTCCGTCTCTTTAAAGGGAAATTCATCTCGAAATGGGGATCTTATGGGATTCGAAACTGAGATCATGTTTTGATACCAAACATAGGAAAAATAGCTAATCCTTCCTACCTAAACCTTAAGCTTTCAATACGGGATGCTTGAACTGTCCCACTTAATCCTCGTTCAAAGCTCATACCAAGTCACGAGGATGTTACCCCTTATGCACCACACAAGTCATTCTAAATGACCCTTGGAAACAACATAGAAAGGTTACCCACAACAACGAGCCCAGGGATGCTACTTACCTTGGTTGCATCATTCCGTCTCTTTAAAGGGAAATGCATCTCGAAATGGGGATTTTATGGGATTCGAAACTGAGATCATGTTTTGATACCAAACATAGGAAAAATAGCTAATCCTTCCTACCTAAACCTTAAGCTTTCCATACGGGACGCTTGAACTGTCTCACGTAATCCTCGTTCAAAGTTCACACCAAGTCACGAGGATGGTACCCCTTATGCACCACACAATTCATTCTAAATGACCCTTGGAAACAACATAGAAAGGTTACCAACAACAACGACCCCAGGGATGCTACTTACCTTGGTTGCGTCATTCCGTCTCTTTAAAAGGAAATTCATCTCGAACTGGGGCTTTTATGGGATTCGAACCTGATATCATGTTTTGATACCAAGCATAGGAAAAATAGATAATCCTTCCTACCTAAAGCTTAAGCTTTCAATACGGGACACTTGAACTGTCGCACTTAATCCTCGTTCAAAGCTCTCACCAAGTCACGTGGAAGTTACCCCCCATGCACCACACAAGTCATTCTAAATGACCCTTGGAAACAACATAGAAAGGTTACCCACAACAATAGGCCCAGGAATGGTACTTACCTCGGTTGCATCATTCTGTCTCTTTAAAGGGAAAGTCATCTCGAACTGGAGCTTTTATGAGATTCGAACCTGAGATCATGTTTTGATACCAAGCATAGGAAAAATAGATAATCCTTCCTACCTAAAGCTTAAGTTTTCAATACGGGACGCTTAAACTGTCACACTTAATCCTCGTTCAAAGCTAACACTAAGTCACGAGGATGTTACCCCTTATGCACCACACAAGTCATTCTAAATGACCCTTGGAAACAACATAGAAAGGTTACCCACAACAATAGGCCCAGGGATGGTACTTACCTCGGTTGCATCATTCTGTCTCTTTGAACGGAAATTCATCTCGAACTGGGGCATTTATGGGATTCGAACCTGAGATCATGTTTTGATACCAAACATAGGAAAAATTGCAAATCCTTCCTACCTAAAGCTTAAGCTTTCAATACGAGACGCTTGAACTATCACACTAAATCCTCGTTCAAAGCTCACACCAAGTCACGAGGATGTTACCCCTTATACACCACACAAGTCATTCTAAATGACCCATGGAAACAACATAGAAAGGTTACCTACAACAACGAGCCCAGGGATGGGACTTACCTTGGTTGCGTCATTCCGTCTCTTTAAAGGGAAATTCATCTCGAAATGGGGATCTAATGGGATTCGAAACTGAGATCATGTTTTGATACCAAACATAGGAAAAATAGCTAATCCTTCCTACCTAAACCTTAAGCTTTCAATACGGGATGCTTGAACTGTCACACTTAATCCTCGTTCAAAGCTCATACCAAGTCACGAGGATGTTACCCCTTATGCACCACACAAGTCATTCTAAATGACCCTTGGAAACAACATAGAAAGGTTACCCACAACAACGAGCCCAGGGATGCTACTTACCTTGGTTGCATCATTCCGTCTCTTTAAAGGAAAATTCATCTCGAAATGGGGATTTTATGGGATTCGAAACTGAGATCATGTTTTGATACCAAACCTAGGAAAAATAGCTAATCCTTCCTACCTAAAGCTTAAGCTTTCAATACGGGACGCTTGATCTGTCACACTTAATCCTCGTTCAAAGCTCTCACCAAGTCACGAGGATATTACCCTCCATGCACCACACAAGTTATTCTAAATGACCCTTGGAAACAACATAGAAAGGTTACCCACAACAATAGGCACAGGGATGGTACTTACCTTGCTTGCATCATTCTGTCCCTTTAAAGGGAAATTCATCTCGAAATGGGGCTTTTATGGGATTCAAACCTGAGATCATGTTTGGATACCAAACATAGGAAAAATAGCTAATCCTTCCTACCTAAAGCTTAAGCTTTCAATACGAGACGCTTGAACTATCACACTTAATCCTCGTTCAAAGCTCACACCAAGTCACGATGATGTTACCATATATGCAGCACCCAAGTCATTCTAAATGACCCTTGGAAACAACGTAGAAAGGTTACCCACAACGATAGGCCCATGGATGGTACTTACCTTGGTTGCATCATTCTGTCTCTTTAAAGGGAAAGTCATCTCGAACTGGAGCTTTTATGAGATTCGAACCTGAGATCATGTTTTGATACCAAGCATAGGAAAAATAGATAATCCTTCCTACCTAAAGCTTAAGCTTTCAATACGGGACGCTTAAACTGTCACACTAAATCCTCGTTCAAAGCTCACACCAAGTCACGAGGATGTTACCCCTTATACACCACACAAGTCATTCTAAATGACCCATGGAAACAACATAGAAAGGTTACCTACAACAACGAGCCCAGGGATGCTACTTACCTTGGTTGCGTCATTCCGTCTCTTTAAAGGGAAATTCATCTCGAAATGGGGATCTTATGGGATTCGAAACTGAGATCATGTTTTGATACCAAACATAGGAAAAATAGCTAATCCTTCCTACCTAAACCTTAAGCTTTCAATACGGGATGCTTGAACTGTCACACTTAATCCTCGTTCAAAGCTCATACCAAGTCACGAGGATGTTACCCCTTATGCACCACACAAGTCATTCTAAATGACCCTTGGAAACAACATAGAAAGGTTACCCACAACAACGAGCCCAGGGATGCTACTTACCTTGGTTGCATCATTCCGTCTCTTTAAAGGGAAATTCATCTCGAAATGGGGATTTTATGAGATTCGAAACTGAGATCATGTTTTGATACCAAACATAGGAAAAATAGCTAATCCTTCCTACCTAAACCTTAAGCTTTCCATACGGGACGCTTGAACTGTCTCACGTAATCCTCGTTCAAAGCTCACACCAAGTCACGAGGATGTTACCCCTTATGCACCACACAATTCATTCTAAATGACCCTTGGAAACAACATAGAAAGGTTACCAACAACAACGACCCCAGGGATGCTACTTACCTTGGTTGCGTCATTCCGTCTCTTTAAAAGGAAATTCATCTCGAACTGGGGCTTTTATGGGATTCGAACCTGATATCATGTTTTGATACCAAGCATAGGAAAAATAGATAATCCTTCCTACCTAAAGCTTAAGCTTTCAATACGGGACACTTGAACTGTCGCACTTAATCCTCGTTCAAAGCTCTCACCAAGTCACGTGGAAGTTACCCCCCATGCACCACACAAGTCATTCTAAATGACCCTTGGAAACAACATAGAAAGGTTACCCACAACAATAGGCCCAGGAATGGTACTTACCTCGGTTGCATCATTCTGTCTCTTTAAAGGGAAAGTCATCTCGAACTGGAGCTTTTATGAGATTCGAACCTGAGATCATGTTTTGATACCAAGCATAGGAAAAATAGATAATCCTTCCTACCTAAAGCTTAAGTTTTCAATACGGGACGCTTAAACTGTCACACTTAATCCTCGTTCAAAGCTAACACTAAGTCACGAGGATGTTACCCCTTATGCACCACACAAGTCATTCTAAATGACCCTTGGAAACAACATAGAAAGGTTACCCACAACAATAGGCCCAGGGATGGTACTTACCTCGGTTGCATCATTCTGTCTCTTTGAACGGAAATTCATCTCGAACTGGGGCATTTATGGGATTCGAACCTGAGATCATGTTTTGATACCAAACATAGGAAAAATTGCAAATCCTTCCTACCTAAAGCTTAAGCTTTCAATACGAGACGCTTGAACTATCACACTAAATCCTCGTTCAAAGCTCACACCAAGTCACGAGGATGTTACCCCTTATACACCACACAAGTCATTCTAAATGACCCATGGAAACAACATAGAAAGGTTACCTACAACAACGAGCCCAGGGATGGGACTTACCTTGGTTGCGTCATTCCGTCTCTTTAAAGGGAAATTCATCTCGAAATGGGGATCTAATGGGATTCGAAACTGAGATCATGTTTTGATACCAAACATAGGAAAAATAGCTAATCCTTCCTACCTAAACCTTAAGCTTTCAATACGGGATGCTTGAACTGTCACACTTAATCCTCGTTCAAAGCTCATACCAAGTCACGAGGATGTTACCCCTTATGCACCACACAAGTCATTCTAAATGACCCTTGGAAACAACATAGAAAGGTTACCCACAACAACGAGCCCAGGGATGCTACTTACCTTGGTTGCATCATTCCGTCTCTTTAAAGGAAAATTCATCTCGAAATGGGGATTTTATGGGATTCGAAACTGAGATCATGTTTTGATACCAAACCTAGGAAAAATAGCTAATCCTTCCTACCTAAAGCTTAAGCTTTCAATACGGGACGCTTGATCTGTCACACTTAATCCTCGTTCAAAGCTCTCACCAAGTCACGAGGATATTACCCTCCATGCACCACACAAGTTATTCTAAATGACCCTTGGAAACAACATAGAAAGGTTACCCACAACAATAGGCACAGGGATGGTACTTACCTTGCTTGCATCATTCTGTCCCTTTAAAGGGAAATTCATCTCGAAATGGGGCTTTTATGGGATTCAAACCTGAGATCATGTTTGGATACCAAACATAGGAAAAATAGCTAATCCTTCCTACCTAAAGCTTAAGCTTTCAATACGAGACGCTTGAACTATCACACTTAATCCTCGTTCAAAGCTCACACCAAGTCACGATGATGTTACCATATATGCAGCACCCAAGTCATTCTAAATGACCCTTGGAAACAACGTAGAAAGGTTACCCACAACGATAGGCCCATGGATGGTACTTACCTTGGTTGCATCATTCTGTCTCTTTAAAGGGAAAGTCATCTCGAACTGGAGCTTTTATGAGATTCGAACCTGAGATCATGTTTTGATACCAAGCATAGGAAAAATAGATAATCCTTCCTACCTAAAGCTTAAGCTTTCAATACGGGACGCTTAAACTGTCACACTAAATCCTCGTTCAAAGCTCACACCAAGTCACGAGGATGTTACCCCTTATACACCACACAAGTCATTCTAAATGACCCATGGAAACAACATAGAAAGGTTACCTACAACAACGAGCCCAGGGATGCTACTTACCTTGGTTGCGTCATTCCGTCTCTTTAAAGGGAAATTCATCTCGAAATGGGGATCTTATGGGATTCGAAACTGAGATCATGTTTTGATACCAAACATAGGAAAAATAGCTAATCCTTCCTACCTAAACCTTAAGCTTTCAATACGGGATGCTTGAACTGTCACACTTAATCCTCGTTCAAAGCTCATACCAAGTCACGAGGATGTTACCCCTTATGCACCACACAAGTCATTCTAAATGACCCTTGGAAACAACATAGAAAGGTTACCCACAACAACGAGCCCAGGGATGCTACTTACCTTGGTTGCATCATTCCGTCTCTTTAAAGGGAAATTCATCTCGAAATGGGGATTTTATGAGATTCGAAACTGAGATCATGTTTTGATACCAAACATAGGAAAAATAGCTAATCCTTCCTACCTAAACCTTAAGCTTTCCATACGGGACGCTTGAACTGTCTCACGTAATCCTCGTTCAAAGCTCACACCAAGTCACGAGGATGTTACCCCTTATGCACCACACAATTCATTCTAAATGACCCTTGGAAACAACATAGAAAGGTTACCAACAACAACGACCCCAGGGATGCTACTTACCTTGGTTGCGTCATTCCGTCTCTTTAAAAGGAAATTCATCTCGAACTGGGGCTTTTATGGGATTCGAACCTGATATCATGTTTTGATACCAAGCATAGGAAAAATAGATAATCCTTCCTACCTAAAGCTTAAGCTTTCAATACGGGACACTTGAACTGTCGCACTTAATCCTCGTTCAAAGCTCTCACCAAGTCACGTGGAAGTTACCCCCCATGCACCACACAAGTCATTCTAAATGACCCTTGGAAACAACATAGAAAGGTTACCCACAACAATATGCCCAGGAATGGTACTTACCTCGGTTGCATCATTCTGTCTCTTTAAAGGGAAAGTCATCTCGAACTGGAGCTTTTATGAGATTCGAACCTGAGATCATGTTTTGATACCAAGCATAGGAAAAATAGATAATCCTTCCTACCTAAAGCTTAAGTTTTCAATACGGGACGCTTAAACTGTCACACTTAATCCTCGTTCAAAGCTAACACTAAGTCACGAGGATGTTACCCCTTATGCACCACACAAGTCATTCTAAATGACCCTTGGAAACAACATAGAAAGGTTACCCACAACAATAGGCCCAGGGATGGTACTTACCTCGGTTGCATCATTCTGTCTCTTTGAACGGAAATTCATCTCGAACTGGGGCATTTATGGGATTCGAACCTGAGATCATGTATTGATACCAAACATAGGAAAAATTGCAAATCCTTCCTACCTAAAGCTTAAGCTTTCAATACGAGACGCTTGAACTGTCACACTAAATCCTCGTTCAAAGCTCACACCAAGTCACGAGGATGTTACCCCTTATACACCACACAAGTCATTCTAAATGACCCATGGAAACAACATAGAAAGGTTACCTACAACAACGAGCCCAGGGATGGGACTTACCTTGGTTGCGTCATTCCGTCTCTTTAAAGGGAAATTCATCTCGAAATGGGGATCTAATGGGATTCGAAACTGAGATCATGTTTTGATACCAAACATATGAAAAATAGCTAATCCTTCCTACCTAAACCTTCAGCTTTCCATACGGGACGCTTGAACTGTCACACTTAATCCTCGTTCAAAGCTCACACCAAGTCACGAGGATATTACCCCTTATGCACCACACAAGTCATTCTAAATGACCCTTGGAAACAACATGGAAAGGTTACACACAACAACGAGCCCAGGGATGCTACTTACCTTGGTTGCGTCATTCCGTCTCTTTAAAGGGATATTCATCTCGAACTGGGGCTTTTATGGGATTCGAACCTAATATCATGTTTTGATACGAAACATAGGAAAAATAGCTAATCCTTCCTACCTAAAGCTTAAACTTTCAATACGGGACGCTTGATCGGTCACACTTAATCCTCGTTCAAAGCTCTCACCAAGTCACGAGGATATTACCCCCCATGCACCACACAAGTCATTCTAAATAACACTTGGAAACAACATAGAAAGGTTACCCATAACAATAGGCACAGGGATGGTACTTACCTTGCTTGCATCATTCTGTCTCTTTAAAGGGAAATTCATCTCGAACTGGGGCTTTTATGGGATTCGAACCTGATATCATGTTTGGATACCAAACATAGGAAAAATAGCTAATCCTTCCTACCTAAAGCTTAAGCTTTCAATACGAGACGCTTGAACTGTCACACTTAATCCTCGTTCAAAGCTCATACCAAGTCACGAGGATGTTACCCCTTATGCACCACACAAGTCATTCTAAATGACCCTTTTAAACAACATAGAAAGGTTACCCACAACAACGAGCCCAGGGATGCTACTTACCTTGGTTGCATCATTCCGTCTCTTTAAAGGGAAATTCATCTCGAAATGGGGATTTTATGGGATTCGAAACTGAGATCATGTTTTGATACCAAACATAGGAAAAATAGCTAATCCTTCCTACCTAAACCTTAAGCTTTACATACGGGACGCTTGAACTGTCTCACGTAATCCTCGTTCAAAGCTCACACCAAGTCACGAGGATGTTACCCCTTATGCACCACACAAGTCATTCTAAATGACCCTTGGAAACAACATAGAAAGGTTACCCACAACAACGAGCCCAGGGATGCTACTTACCTTGGTTGCGTCATTCCGTCTCTTTAAAGGGAAATTCATCTCGAACTGGGGCTTTTATGGGATTCGACCTGATATCATGTTTTGATACCAAACATAGGAAAAATAGCTAATCCTTCCTACCTAAAGATTAAGCTTTCAATAAGGAGGCTTGATCGGTCACACTTAATCCTCGTTCAAAGCTCTCACCAAGTCACGAGGATATTACCCCCCATGCACCACACAAGTCATTCTAAATGACCCTTGGAAACAACATAGAAAGGTTACCCACAACAATAGGCACAGGGATGGTACTTACCTTGCTTGCATCATTCTGTCTCTTTAAAGGGAAATTCATATCGAAATGGGGCTTTTATGGGATTCGAACCTGAGATCATGTTTTGATACCAAACATAGGAAAAATAGCTAATCCTTCCTACCTAAAGCTTAAGCTTTCAATACGAGACGCTTGAACTGTCACACTTAATCCTCGTTCAAAGCTCACACCAAGTCACGATGATGTTACCATATATGCACCACCCAAGTCATTCTAAATGACCCTTGGAAACAACATAGAAAGGTTACCCACAACAACGAGCCCAGGGATGGGACTTACCTTGGTTGCGTCATTCCGTCTCTTTAAAGGGAAATTCATCTCGAAATGGGGATTTTATGGGATTCGAAACTGAGATCATGTTTTGATACCAAACATAGAAAAAATAGCTAATCCTTCCTACCTAAAGCTTAAGCATCAATACGGGACGCTTGAACTGTCACACTTAATCCTCGTTCAAAGCTCACACCAACTCACGAGGATGTTACCCCTTATGCACCACACAAGTCATTCTAAATGACCCTCGGAAACAACATAGCAAGGTTACCTACAACAACGAGCCCAGGAATGCTACTTACCTTGGTTGCGTCATTCCGTCTCTTTAAAGGGAAATTCATCTCGAACTGGGGCTTTTATGGGATTCGACCTGATATCATGTTTTGATACCAAACATAGGAAAAATAGCTAATCCTTCCTACCTAAAGCTTAAACTTTCAATACGGGACGCTTGATCGGTCACACTTAATCCTCGTTCAAAGCTCTCACCAAGTCACGAGGATATTACCCCCCATGCACCACACAAGTCATTCTAAATGACCCTTGGAAACAACATAGAAAGGTTACCCACAACAATAGGCACAGGGATGGTAATTACCTTGCTTGCATCATTCTGTCTCTTTAAAGGGAAATTCATCTCGAAATGGGGCTTTTATGGGATTCGAACCTGAGATCATGTTTGGATACCAAACATAGGAAAAATAGCAAATCCTTCCTACCTAAAGCTTAAGCTTTCAATACGAGACGCTTGAACTGTCACACTTAATCCTCGTTCAAAGCTCACACCAAGTCACGATGATGTTACCATATATGCACCACCCAAGTCATTCTAAATGACCCTTGGAAACAACATAGAAAGGTTACCCACAACAACGAGCCCAGGGATGGGACTTACCTTGGTTGCGTCATTCCGTCTCTTTAAAGGGAAATTCATCTCGAAATGGGGATTTTATGGGATTCGAAACTGAGATCATGTTTTGATACCAAACATAGGAAAAATAGCTAATCCTTACTACCTAAAGCTTAAGCATCAATACGGGACGCTTGAACTGTCACACTTAATCCTCGTTCAAAGCTCACACCAACTCACGAGGATGTTACCCCTTATGCACCACACAAGTCATTCTAAATGATCCTTGGAAACAACATAGAAAGGTTACCCACAATAACGAGCCCAGGGATGCTACTTACCTTGGTTGCGTCATTCCGTCTCTTTAAAGGGAAATTCATCTCGAACTAGGGCTTTTATGAGATTCGAACCTGATATCCTGTTTTGATACCAAACATAGGAAAAATAGCTAATCCTTCCTACCTAAAGCTTAAGCTTTCAATACGGGACGCTTGATGTGTCACACTTAATCCTCGTTCAAAGCTCTCACCAAGTCAAGAGGATATTACCCCCCATGCACCACACAAGTCATTCTAAATGACCCTTGGACACAACATAGAAAGGTTACCCACAACAATAGGCACAGGGATGGTACTTACCTTGCTTGCATCATTCTGTCTCTTCAAAGGGAAATTTATCTCGACATGGGGCTTTTATGGGATTCGAACCTGAGATCATGTTTGGATACCAAACATAGGAAAAATAGCTAATCCTTCCTACCTAAAGCTTAAGCTTTCAATATGAGACGCTTGAACTGTCACACTTAATCCTCGTTCAAAGCTCACACCAAGTCGCGATGATGTTACCATATATGCACTACCCAAGTCATTCTAAATGACCCTTGGAAACAACGTAGAAAGGTTACCCAGAACAATAGGCCCAGGGATGGTACTTACCTTGGTTGCATCATTCTGTCTCTTTAAAGGGAAAGTCATCTCGAACTGGAGCTTTTATGAGATTCGAACTTTAGATCATGTTTTGATACCAAGCATAGGAAAAATAGATAATCCTTCCTACCTAAAGCTTAAGCTTTCAATACGGGACGCTTAAACTGTCACACTTAATCCTCGTTCAAAGCTCACACTAAGTCACGAGGATGTTACCCCTTATGCACCACACAAGTCATTCTAAATGACCCTTAGAAACAACATAGAAAGGTTACCCACAATAATAGCCCCAGGGATGGTACTTACCTCGATTGCATCATTCTGTCTCTTTAAAGGGAAATTCATCTCGAACTAGGGCTTTTATGGGATTTGAACCTGAGATCATGTATTCATACCAAACATAAGAAAAATAGCTAATTTTTCCTACCTAAATCTTAAGCTTTCAATACGGGACGCTTGAACTGTCACACTTAATCCTCGTTCAAAGCTCACACCAAGTCACGAGGATGTTACCCCTTATGCACAACACAAGTCATTCTAAATGACCCTTGGAAACAACATAGAAAGGTTACCTACAACAACGAGCCCAGGGATGGGACTTACCTTGGTTGCGTCATTCCGTCTCTTTAATGGGAAATTCATCTCGAAATGGGGATTTTATGGGATTCGAAACTAAGATCATGTTTTGATACCAAACATAGGAAAAATAGCTAATCCTTCCTACCTAAACCTTAAGCTTTCAATACGGGACGCTTGAACTGTCACACTTAATCCTCGTTCAAAGCTCACACCAAGTCACGAGAATGTTACCCCTTATGCACCACACAAGTCATTCTAAATGACCCTTGGAAACAACATAGAAAGGTTACCCACAACAACGAGCCCAGGGACGCTACTTACCTTGATTGCGTCATTCCGTCTCTTTAAAGGGAAATTCATCTCGAACTGGGGCTTTTATGGGATTCGACCTGATATCATGTTTTGATACCAAACATAGGAAAAATAGCTAATCCTTCCTACCTAAAGCTTAAGCTTTCAATAAGGGACGCTTGATCTGTTACACTTAATCCTCGTTCAAAGCTCTCACCAAGTCACGAGGATATTACCCCCCATGCACCACACAAGTCATTCTAAATAACCCTTGGAAACAACATAGAAAGGTTACCCACAACAATAGGCACATGGATGGTACTTACCTTGCTTGCATCATTCTGTCTCTTTAAAGGGAAATTCTTCTCGAAATGGGGCTTTTATGGGATTCGAACCTGAGATCATATTTGGATACCAAACATAGGAAAAATAGCAAATCCTTCCTACCTAAAGCTTAAGCTTTCAATACGAGACGCTTGAACTGTCACACTTAATCCTCGTTCAAAGCTCACACCAAGTCACGATGATGTTACCATATATGCACCACCCAAGTCATTCTAAATGACCCTTGGAAACAACATAGAAAGGTTACCCACAACAACGAGCCCAGGGATGGGACTTACCTTGGTTGCGTCATTCCGTCTCTTTAAAGGGAAATTTATCTCGACATGGGGCTTTTATGGGATTCGAACCTGAGATCATGTTTTGATACCAAAGATAGGAAAAATAGCTAATCCTTCCTACCTAAAGCTTAAGCTTTCAATATGAGACGCTTGAACTGTCACACTTAATCCTCGTTCAAAGCTCACACCAAGTCGCGATGATGTTACCATATATGCACCACCCAAGTCATTCTAAATGACCCTTGGAAACAACGTAGAAAGGTTACCCACAACAATAGGCCCTGGGATGGTACTTACCTTGGTTGCATCATTCTGTCTCTTTAAAGGGGAAGTCATCTCGAACTGGAGCTTTTATGAGATTCGAACTTTAGATCATGTTTTGATACCAAGCATAGGAAAAAAAGATAATCCTTCCTACCTAAAGCTTAAGCTTTCAATACGGGACGCTTAAACTGTCACACTTAATCCTCGTTCAAAGCTCACACTAAGTCACGAGGATGTTACCCCTTATGCACCACACAAGTCATTCTAAATGACCCTTAGAAACAACATAGAAAGGTTACCCACAACAATAGGCCCAGGGATGGTACTTACCACGATTGCATCATTCTGTCTCTTTAAAGAGAAATTCATCTCGAACTAGGGCTTTTATGGGATTCGAACCTGACATCATGTATTGATACCAAACATAAGAAAAATAGCTAATTTTTCCTACCTAAATCTTAAGCTTTCAATACGGGACGCTTGAACTGTCACACTTAATCCTCGTTCAAAGCTCACACCAAGTCACGAGGATGTTACCCCTTATGCACAACACAAGTCATTCTAAATGACCCTTGGAAACAACATAGAAAGGTTACCTACAACAACGAGCCCAGGGATTGGACTTACCTTGGTTGCGTCATTCCGTCTCTTTAATGGGAAATTCATCTCGAAATGGGGATTTTATGGGATTCGAAACTGATATCATGTTTTGATACCAAACATAGGAAAAATAGATAATCCTTCCTACCTAAAGCTTAAGCTTTTAATACGGGACGCTTGAACTATCACACTTAATCCTCGTTTAAAGCTCACACTAAGTCACGATGATGTTACCCCTTATGCACCACACAAGTCATTCTAAATGACCCTTAGAAACAACATAGAAAGGTTACCCACAACAATAGGCCCAGGGATGGTACTTACCTCGATTGCATCATTCTGTCTCCTTAAAGGGAAATTCATCTCGAACTAGGTCTTTTATGGGATTCGAACCTGAGATCATGTATTGATACCAAACATAAGAAAAATAGCTAATTTTTCCTACCTAAATCTTAAGCTTTCAATACGGGACGCTTGAACTGTCACACTTAATCCTCGTTCAAAGATCACACCAAGTCACGAGGATGTTACCCCTTATGCACAACACAAGTCATTCTAAATGACCCTTGGAAACAACATAGAAAGGTTACCTACAACAACGAGCCCAGGGATTGGACTTACCTTGGTTGCGTCATTCCGTCTCTTTAATGGGAAATTCATCTCGAAATGGGGATTTTATGGGATTCGAAACTGAGATCATGTTTTGATACCAAACATAGGAAAAATAGCTAATCCTTCCTACCTAAACCTTAAGCTTTCAATACGGGACGCTTGAACTGTCACACTTAATCCTCGTTCAATGCTCACACCAAGTCACGAGGATGTTACCCCTTATGCACCACACAAGTCATTCTAAATGACCCTTGGAAACAACATAGAAAGGTTACCCACAACAACGAGCCCAGGGATGCTACTTACCTTGGTTGCATCATTCCGTCTCTTTAAAGGGAAATTCATCTCGAACTGGGGCTTTTATGGGATTCGACCTGATATCATGTTTTGATACCAAACATAGGAAAAATAGCTAATCCTTCCTACCTAAAGCTTAAGCTTTCAATAAGAGACGCTTGATCTGTCACACTTAATCCTCGTTCAAAGCTCACACCAAGTCACGAGGATGTTACCCCTTATGCACCACACAAGTCATTCTAAATGACCCTTGGAAACAACATAGAAAGGTTACCCACAACAACGAGCCCAGGGATGCTACTTACCTTGGTTGCGTCATTCCGTCTCTTTAAAGGGAAATTCATCTCGAACTAGGGCTTTTATGAGATTCGAACCTGATATCATGTTTTGATACCAAACATAGGAAAAATAGCTAATCCTTCCTACCTAAAGCTTAAGCTTTCAATACGTGACGCTTGATCTGTCACACTTAATCCTCGTTCAAAGCTCACACCAAGTCAAGAGGATATTACCCCCCATGCACCACACAAGTCATTCTAAATGACCCTTGGAAACAACATAGAAAGGTTACCTACAACAACGAGCCCAGGGATGGGACTTAACTTGGTTGCGTCATTCCGTCTCTTTAAAGGGAAATTCATCTCGAACTGGGGCTTTTATGGGATTCGAACCTGAGATCATGTATTGATACCAAACATAAGAAAAATAGCTAATTTTTCCTACCTAAATCTTAAGCTTTCAATACGGGACGCTTGAACTGTCACACTTAATCCTCGTTCAAAGCTCACACCAAGTCACGAGGATGTTACCCCTTATGCACAACACAAGTCATTCTAAATGACCCTTGGAAACAACATAGAAAGGTTACCTACAACAACGAGCCCAGGGATGGGACTTACCTTGGTTGCGTCATTCCGTCTCTTTAATGGGAAATTCATCTCGAAATGGGGATTTTATGGGATTCGAAACTGAGATCATATTTTGATACCAAACATAGGAAAAATAGCTAATCCTTCCTACCTAAACCTTAAGCTTTCAATACGGGACGCTTGAACTGTCACACTTAATCCTCGTTCAAAGCTCACACCAAGTCACGAGAATGTTACCCCTTATGCACCACACAAGTCATTCTAAATGACCCTTGGAAACAACATCGAAAGGTTACCCACAAAAATGAGCCCAGGAATGCTACTTACCTTGGTTGCGTCATTCCGTCTCTTTAAAGGGAAATTCATCTCGAACTGGGGCTTTTATGGGATTCGACCTGATATCATGTTTTGATACCAAACATAGGAAAAATAGCTAATCCTTCCTACCTAAAGCTTAAGCTTTCAATACGGGACGCTTGATCTGTCACACTTAATCCTCGTTCAAAGCTCACACTAAGTCACGAGGATGTTACCCCTTATGCACAACACAAGTCATTCTAAATGACCCTTAGAAACAACATAGAAAGGTTACCCACAACAATAGGCCCAGGGATGGTACTTACCTCGGTTGCATCATTCTGTCTCTTTAAAGGGAAATTCATCTCGAACTAGGGCTTTTATGGGATTCGAACCTGAGATCATGTATTGATACCAAACATAAGAAAAATAGCTAATTTTTCCTACCTAAATCTTAAGCTTTCAATACGGGACGCTTGAACTGTCACACTTAATCCTCGTTCAAAGCTCACACCAAGTCACGAGGATGTTACCCCTTATGCACAACACAAGTCATTCTAAATGACCCTTGGAAACAACATAGAAAGGTTACCTACAACAACGAGCCCAGGGATGGGACTTACCTTGGTTGCGTCATTCCGTCTCTTTAAAGGGAAATTCATCTCGAAATGGGGATTTTATGGGATTCGAAACTGAGATCATGTTTTGATACCAAACATAGGAAAAATAGCTAATCCTTCCTACATAAAGCTTAAGCATCAATACGGGACGCTTGAACTGTCACACTTAATCCTCGTTCAAAGCTCACACCAAGTCACGAGGATGTTACCCCTTATGCACCACACAAGTCATTCTAAATGATCCTTGGAAACAACATAGAAAGGTTACCCACAATAACGAGCCCAGGGATGCTACTTACCTTGGTTGCGTCATTCCGTCTCTTTAAAGGGAAATTCATCTCGAACTAGGGCTTTTATGAGATTCGAACCTGATATCATGTTTTGATACCAAACATAGGAAAAATAGCTAATCCTTCCTACCTAAAGCTTAAGCTTTCAATACGGGACGCTTGATGTGTCACACTTAATCCTCGTTCAAAGCTCTCACCAAGTCAAGAGGATATTACCCCCCATGCACCACACAAGTCATTCTAAATGACCCTTGGAAACAACATAGAAAGGTTACCCACAAGAATAGGCACAGGGATGGTACTTACCTTGCTTGCATCATTCTGTCTCTTCAAAGGGAAATTTATCTCGACATGGGGCTTTTATGGGATTCGAACCTGAGATCATGTTTGGATACCAAACATAGGAAAAATAGCTAATCCTTCCTACCTAAAGCTTAAGCTTTCAATATGAGACGCTTGAACTGTCACACTTAATCCTCGTTCAAAGCTCACACCAAGTCGCGATGATGTTACCATATATGCACCACCCAAGTCATTCTAAATGACCCTTGGAAACAACGTAGAAAGGTTACACACAACAATAGGCCCAGGGATGGTACTTACCTTGGTTGCATCATTCTGTCTCTTTAAAGGGAAAGTCATCTCGAACTGGAGCTTTTATGAGATTCGAACTTTAGATCATGTTTTGATACCAAGCATAGGAAAAATAGATAATCCTTCCTACCTAAAGATTAAGCTTTCAATACGGGACGCTTAAACTGTCACACTTAATCCTCGTTCAAAGTTCACACTAAGTCACGAGGATGTTACCCCTTATGCACCACACAAGTCATTCTAAATGACCCTTAGAAACAACATAGAAAGGTTACCCACAACAATAGGCCCAGGGATGGTACTTACCTCGATTGCATCATTCTGTCTCTTTAAAGGGAAATTCATCTCGAACTAGGGCTTTTATGGGATTCGAACCTGAGATCATGTATTGATACCAAACATAAGAAAAATAGCTAATTTTTCCTACCTAAATCTTAAGCTTTCAATACGGGACGCTTGAACTGTCACACTTAATCCTCGTTCAAAGCTCACACCAAGTCACGAGGATGTTACCCCTTATGCACAACAAAAGTATTTCTAAATGACCCTTGGAAACAACATAGAAAGGTTACCTACAACAACGAGCCCAGGGATGGGACTTACCTTGGTTGCGTCATTCCGTCTCTTTAATGGGAAATTCATCTCGAAATGGGGATTTTATGGGATTCGAAACTGAGATCATGTTTTGATACCAAACATAGGAAAAATAGCTAATCCTTCCTACCTAAACCTTAAGCTTTCAATACGGGACGCTTGAACTGTCACACTTAATCCTCATTCAAAGCTCACACCAAGTCACGAGAATGTTACCCCTTATGCACCACACAAGTCATTCTAAATGACCCTTGGAAACAACATAGAAAAGTTACCCACAACAACGAGCCCAGGGATGCTACTTACCTTGGTTGCGTCATTCCGTCTCTTTAAAGGGAAATTCATCTCGAACTGGGGCTTTTATGGGATTCGACCTGATATCATGTTTTGATACCAAACATAGGAAAAATAGCTAATCCTTCCTACCTAAAGCTTAAGCTTTCAATACGGGACGCTTGATCTATCACACTTAATCCTCGTTCAAAGCTCTCACCAAGTCACGAGGATATTACCCCCCATGCACCACACAAGTCAATCTAAATGACCCTTGGAAACAACATGAAAGGTTACCCACAACAATAGGCACAGGGATGGTACTTACCTTGCTTGCATCATTCTGTCTCTTTAAAGGGAAATTCATCTCGAAATGGGGCTTTTATGGGATTCGAACCTGAGATCATGTTTGGATACCAAACATAGGAAAAATAGCTAATCCTTCCTACCTAAAGCTTAAGCTTTCAATACGGGACGCTTGATCTGTCACACTTAATACTCGTTCAAAGCTCTCACCAAGTCACGAGGATGTTACCCCCCATGCACCACACAAGTCATTCTAAATGACCCTTGGAAACAACATAGAAAAGTTACCCACAACAACGAGCCCAGGGATGCTACTTACCTTGGTTGCGTCATTCCGTCTCTTTAAAGGGAAATTCATCTCGAACTGGGGCTTTTATGGGATTCGACCTGATATCATGTTTTGATACCAAACATAGGAAAAATAGCTAATCCTTCCTACCTAAAGCTTAAGCTTTCAATACGGGACGCTTGATCTATCACACTTAATCCTCGTTCAAAGCTCTCACCAAGTCACGAGGATATTACCCCCCATGCACCACACAAGTCAATCTAAATGACCCTTGGAAACAACATGAAAGGTTACCCACAACAATAGGCACAGGGATGGTACTTACCTTGCTTGCATCATTCTGTCTCTTTAAAGGAAAATTCATCTCGAAATGGGGATCTAATGGGATTCGAAACTGAGATCATGTTTTGATACCAAACATATGAAAAATAGCTAATCCTTCCTACCTAAAGCTTAAGCTTTCAATACGAGACGCTTGAACTGTCACACTTAATCCTCGTTCAAAGCTCACACCAAGTCACGATGATGTTACCATATATGCACCACCCAAGTCATTCTAAATGACCCTTGGAAACAACATAGAAAGGTTACCCACAACAACGAGCCCAGGGATGCTACTTACCTTGGTTGCGTCATTCCGTCTCTTTAAAGGGAAATTCATCTCGAACTGGAGCTTTTATGAGATTCGAACTTTAGATCATGTTTTAATACCAAGCATAGGAAAAATAGATAATCCTTCCTACCTAAAGCATAAGCTTTCAATACGGGACGCTTAAACTGTCACACTTAATCCTTGTTCAAAGCTCACACTAAGTCACGAGGATGTTACCCCTTATGCACAACACAAGTCATTCTAAATGACCCTTAGAAACAACATAGAAAGGTTACCCACAACAATAGGCCCAGGGATGGTACTTACCTCGGTTGCATCATTCTGTCTCTTTAAAGGGAAATTCATCTCGAACTAGGGCTTTTATGGGATTCGAACCGGAGATCATGTATTGATACCAAACATAAGAAAAATAGATAATCCTTCTTACCTAAACCTTAAGCTTTCAATACGGGACGCTTGAACTGTCACACTTAATCCTCGTTCAAAGCTCACACCAAGTCACGAGGATGTTACCCCTTATGCACAACACAAGTCATTCTAAATGACCCTTGGAAACAACATAGAAAGGTTACCTACAACAACGAGCCCAGGGATGTGACTTACCTTGGTTGCGTCATTCCGTCTCTTTAAAGGGAAATTCATCTCGAACTGGGGCTTTTATGGGATTCGAACCTGATATCATGTTTTGATATCAAACATAGGAAAAATAGCTAATCCTTCCTACCTAAAGCTTAAGCTTTCAATACGGGACACTTGAACTGTCACACTTAATCTTGGTTCAAAGCTCTCACAAAGTCACGTGGAAGTTACCCCCCATGCACCACACAAGTCATTCTAAATGACCCTTGGAAACAACATAGAAAGGTTACCCACAACAATAGGCCCAGGAATGATACTTACCTCGGTTGCATCATTCTGTCTCTTTAAAGGGAAAGTCATCTCGAACTGGAGCTTTTATGAGATTCGAACCTGAGATCATGTTTTGATACCAAGCATAAGAAAAATAGATAATCCTTCCTACCTAAAGCTTAAGCTTTCAATACGGGACGCTTAAACTGTCACACTTAATCCTCGTTCAAAGCTCACACTAAGTCACGAGGATGTTACCCCTTATGCACCACACAAGTCATTCTAAATGACCCTTGGAAACAACATAGAAAGGTTACCCACAACAACGAGCCCAGGGATGCTACTTACCTTGGTTGCGTCATTCCGTCTCTTTAAAGGGAAATTCATCTCGAACTGGAGCTTTTATGAGATTCGAACTTTAGATCATGTTTTGATACCAAGGATAGGAAAAATAGATAATCCTTCCTACCTAAAGCTTAAGCTTTCAATACGGGACGCTTAAACTGTCACACTTAATCCTTGTTCAAAGCTCACACTAAGTCACGAGGATGTTACCCCTTATGCACAACACAAGTCATTCTAAATGACCCTTAGAAACAACATAGAAAGGTTACCCACAACAATAGGCCCAGGGATGGTACTTACCTCGGTTGCATCATTCTGTCTCTTTAAAGGGAAATTCATCTCGAACTAGGGCTTTTATGGGATTCGAACCTGAGATCATGTATTGATACCAAACATAAGAAAAATAGATAATCCTTCCTACCTAAACCTTAAGCTTTCAATACGGGACGCTTGAACTGTCACACTTAATCCTCGTTCAAAGCTCACACCAAGTCACGAGGATGTTACCCCTTATGCACAACACAAGTCATTCTAAATGACCCTTGGAAACAACATAGAAAGGTTACCTACAACAACGAGCCCAGGGATGTGACTTACCTTGGTTGCGTCATTCCGTCTCTTTAAAGGGAAATTCATCTCGAACTAGGGCTTTTATGGGATTCGAACCTGATATCATGTTTTGATATCAAACATAGGAAAAATAGCTAATCCTTCCTACCTAAAGCTTAAGCTTTCAATACGGGACACTTGAACTGTCACACTTAATCCTGGTTCAAAGCTCTCACCAAGTCACGTGGAAGTTACCCCCCATGCACCACACAAGTCATTCTAAATGACCCTTGGAAACAACATAGAAAGGTTACCCACAACAATAGGCCCAGGAATGATACTTACCTCGGTTGCATCATTCTGTCTCTTTAAAGGGAAAGTCATCTCGAACTGGAGCTTTTATGAGATTCGAACCTGAGATCATGTTTTGATACCAAGCATAGGAAAAATAGATAATCCTTCCTACCTAAAGATTAAGCTTTCAATACGGGACGCTTAAACTGTCACACTTAATCCTCGTTCAAAGCTCACACTAAGTCACGAGGATGTTACCCCTTATGCACATCACAAGTCATTCTAAATGACCCTTGGAAATAACATAGAAAGGTTACCCACAACAATAGGCCCAGGGATGGTACTTACCTCGGTTGCATCATTCTGTCTCTTTAAAGGGAAATTCATCTCGAACTAGGGCTTTTATGGGATTCGAACCTGAGATCATGTATTGATACCAAACATAAGAAAAATAGATAATCCTTCCTACGTAAACCTTAAGCTTTCAATACGGGACGCTTGAACTGTCACACTTAATCCTCGTTCAAAGCTCACACCAAGTTACGAGGATGTTACCCCTTATGCACAACACAAGTCATTCTAAATGACCCTTGGAAACAACATAGAAAGGTTACCTACAACAACGAGCCCAGGGATGTGACTTACCTTGGTTGCGTCATTCCGTCTCTTTAAAGGGAAATTCATCTCGAACTGGGGCTTTTATGGGATTCGAACCTGATATCATGTTTTGATATCAAACATAGGAAAAATAGCTAATCCTTCCTACCTAAAGCTTAAGCTTTCAATACGGGACACTTGAACTGTCACAATTAATCCTGGTTCAAAGCTCTCACCAAGTCACGTGGAAGTTACACCCCATGCACCACACAAGTCATTCTAAATGACCCTTGGAAACAACATAGAAAGGTTACCCACAACAATAGGCCCAGGAATGATACTTACCTCGGTTGCATCATTCTGTCTCTCTAAAGGGAAAGTCATCTCGAACTGGAGCTTTTATGAGATTCGAACCTGAGATCATGTTTTGATACCAAACATAAGAAAAATAGATAATCCTTCCTACCTAAAGATTAAGCTTTCAATACGGGACGCTTAAACTGTCACACTTAATCCTCGTTCAAAGCTCACACTAAGTCACGAGGATGTTACCCCTTATGCACATCACAAGTCATTCTAAATGACCCTTGGAAACAACATAGAAAGGTTACCCACAACAATAGGCCCAGGGATGGTACTTACCTCGGTTGCATCATTCTGTCTCTTTAAAGGGAAATTCATCTCGAACTAGGACTTTTATGGGATTCGAACCTGAGATCATGTATTGATACCAAACATAAGAAAAATAGATAATCCTTCCTACCTAAACCTTAAGCTTTCAATACGGGACGCTTGAACTGTCACACTTAATCCTCGTTCAAAGCTCACACCAAGTCACGAGGATGTTACCCCTTATGCACAACACAAGTCATTCTAAATGACCCTTGGAAACAACATAGAAAGGTTACCTACAACAACGAGCCCAGGGATGTGACTTACCTTGGTTGCGTCATTCCGTCTCTTTAAAGGGAAATTCATCTCGAACTAGGGCTTTTATGGGATTCGAACCTGATATCATGTTTTGATACCAAACATAGGAAAAATAGCTAATCCTTCCTACCTAAAGCTTAAGCTTTCAATACGGGACACTTGAACTGTCACACTTAATCCTGGTTCAAAGCTCTCACCAAGTCACGTGGAAGTTACCCCCCATGCACCACACAAGTCATTCTAAATGACCCTTGGAAACAACATAGAAAGGTTACCCACAACAATAGGCCCAAGGATGCTACTTACCTTGGTTGCGTCATTCCGTCTCTTTAATGGGAAATTCATCTCAAAATGGGGATTTTATGGGATTCGAAACTGAGATCATGTTTTGATACCAAACATAGGAAAAATAGCTAATCCTTCCTACCTAAACCTTAAGCTTTCAATACGGGACGCTTGAACTGTCACACTTAATCCTCGTTCAAAGCTCACACCAAGTCACGAGGATTTTATCCCTTATGCACCACACAAGTAATTCTAAATGACCCTTGTAAACAACATAGAAAGGTTACCCACAACAACGAGCCTAGGGATGCTACTTACCTTGGTTGCGTCATTCCGTCTCTTTAAAGGGAAATTCATCTCGAACTGGGGCTTTTATGGGATTCGACCTGATATCATGTTTTGATACCAAACATAGGAAAAATAGCTAATGCTTCCTACCCAAAGCTTAAGCTTTCAATACGGGATGCTTGATCTGTTACACTTAATCCTCGTTCAAAGCTCTCACCAAGTCACGAGGATATTACCCCCCATGCACCACACAAGTTATTCTAAATGACCCTTGGAAACAACATAGAAAGGTTACCCACAACAATAGGCACAGGGATGGTACTTACCTTGCTTGCATCATTCTGTCTCTTTAAAGGGAATTTCATCTCGAAATGGGGCTTTTATGGGATTCGAACCTGAGATCATGTTTGGATACCAAACATAGGAAAAATAGCTAATCCTTCCTACCTAAAGCTTAAGCTTTCAATACGAGACGCTTGAACTGTCACACTTAATCCTCGTTCAAAGCTCACACCAAGTCACGATGATGTTACCATATATGCACCACCCAAGTCATTCTAAATGACCCTTGGAAACAACATAGAAAGGTTACCCACAACAACGAGCCCAGGGATGGTACTTACCTCGGTTGCATCATTCTGTCTCTTTAAAGGGAAATTCATCTCGAACTTGGGCTTTTATGGGATTCGAACCTGAGATCATGTATTGATACCAAACATAAGAAAAATAGCTAATCCTTCCTACCTAAAGCTTAAGCTTTCAATACGGGATGCTTGATCTGTCACACTTAATCATCGTTCAAAGCTCTCACCAAGTCACGAGGATATTACCCCCCATGCACCACACAAGTCATTCTAAATGACCCTTGGAAACAACATAGAAAGGTTACCAACAACAACGAGCCCAGGGATGCTACTTACCTTGGTTGCGTCATTCCGTCTCTTTAAAGGGAAATTCATCTCGAACTGGGGCTTTTATGGGATTCGAACCTGATATCATGTTTTGATACCAAACATAGGAAAAATAGCTAATCCTTCCTACCTAAAGCTTAAGCTTTCAATACGGGACACTTGAACTGTCACACTTAATACTCGTTCAAAGCTCTCACCAAGTCACGAGGAAGTTACCCCCCATGCACCACACAAGTCATTCTAAATGACCCTTGGAAACAACATAGAAAGGTTACCTACAACAATAGGCCCAGGAATGGTACTTACCTCGGTTGCATCATTCTGTCTCTTTAAAGGGAAAGTCATCTCGAATTGGAGCTTTTATGAGATTCGAACCTGAGATCATGTTTTGATACCAAGCATAAGAAAAATAGATAATCCTTCCTACCTAAAGCTTAAGCTTTCAATACGGGACGCTTAAACTGTCACACTTAATCCTCGTTCAAAGCTCACACTAAGTCACGAGGATGTTACCCCTTATGCACCACACAAGTCATTCTAAATGACCCTTGGAAATAACATAGAAAGGTTACCCACAACAATAGGCCCAGGAATGATACTTACCTCGGTTGCATCATTCTGTCTCTTTAAAGGGAAAGTCATCTCGAACTGGAGCTTTTATGAGATTCGAACCTGAGATCATGTTTTGATACCAAGCATAGGAAAAATAGATAATCCTTCCTACCTAAAGCTTAAGCTTTCAATACGGTACGCTTAAACTGTCACACTTAATCATCGTTCAAAGCTCACACTAAGTCACGAGGATGTTACCCCTTATGCACCACACAAGTCATTCTAAATGACCCTTGGAAACAACATAGAAAGGTTACCCACAACAACGAGCCCAGGGATGCTACTTACCTTGGTTGCGTCATTCCGTCTCTTTAAAGGGAAATTCATCTCGAACTTGGGCTTTTATGGGATTCGAACCTGATATCATGTTTTGATACCAAACATAGGAAAAATAGCTAATCCTTCCTACCTAAAGCTTAAGCTTTCAATACGGGACGCTTGATCTGTCACACTTAATCATCGTTCAAAGCTCTCACCAAGTCACGAGGATATTACCCCCCATGCACCACACAAGTCATTCTAAATGACCCTTGGAAACAACATAGAAAGGTTACCAACAACAACGAGCCCAGGGATGCTACTTACCTTGGTTGCGTCATTCCGTCCCTTTAAAGGGAAATTCATCTCGAACTGGGGCTTTTATGGGATTCGAACCTGATATCATGTTTTGATACCAAACATAAGAAAAATAGCTAATCCTTCCTACCTAAAGCTTAAGCTTTCAATACGGGACACTTGAACTGTCACACTTAATACTCGTTCAAAGCTCTCACCAAGTCACGAGGAAGTTACCCCCCATGCACCACACAAGTCATTCTAAATGACCCTTGGAAACAACATAGAAAGGTTACCTACAACAATAGGCCCAGGAATGGTACTTACCTCGGTTGCATCATTCTGTCTCTTTAAAGGGAAAGTCATCTCGAATTGGAGCTTTTATGAGATTCGAACCTGAGATCATGTTTTGATACCAAGCATAGGAAAAATAGATAATCCTTCCTACCTAAAGCTTAAGCTTTCAATACGGGACGCTTAAACTGTCACACTTAATCATCGTTCAAAGCTCACACTAAGTCACGAGGATGTTACCCCTTATGCACCACACAAGTCACTCTAAATGACCCTTAGAAACAACATAGAAAGGTTACCCACAACAATAGGCCCAGGGATGGTACTTACCTCGGTTGCATCATTCTGTCTCTTTAAAGGGAAATTCATCTCGAACTAGGCCTTTTATGAGATTCGAACCTGAGATCATGTTTTGATACCAAGCATAGGAAAAATAGATAATCCTTCCTACCTAAAGCTTAAGCTTTCAATACGGGACGCTTAAACTGTCACACTTAATCCTCGTTCAAAGCTCACACTAAGTCACGAGGATGTTACCCCTTATGCACCACACAAGTCATTCTAAATGACCCTTGGAAATAACATAGAAAGGTTACCCACAACAATAGGCCCAGGGATGGTACTTACCTTGGTTGCATCATTCTGTCTCTTAAAAGGGAAAGTCATCTCGAACTGGAGCTTTTATGAGATTCGAACTGGAGATCATGTTTTGATACCAAACATAGGAAAAATAGCTAATCCTTCCTACCTAAACCTTAAGCTTTCAATACGTGACGCTTGAACTGTCACACTTAATCCTCGTTCAAAGCTCACACCAAGTCACGAGGATGTTACCCCTTATGCACCACACAAGTCATTCTAAATGACCCTTAGAAACAACATAGAAAGGTTACCCACAACAATAGGCACAGGGATGGTACTTACCTTGCTTGCATCATTCTGTCTCTTTAAAGGGAATTTCATCTCGAAATGGGGCTTTTATGGGATTCGACCTGATATCATGTTTTGATACCAAACATAGGAAAAATAGCTAATCCTTCCTACCTAAAGCTTAAGCTTTCAATACGGGACGCTTGATCTGTCACACTTAATCATCGTTCAAAGCTCTCACCAAGTCACGAGGATATTACCCCCCATGCACCACACAAGTCATTCTAAATGACCCTTGGAAACAACATAGAATGGTTACCAACAACAACGAGCCCAGGGATGCTACTTACCTTGGTTGCGTCATTCCGTCTCTTTAAAGGGATATTCATCTCGAACTGGGGCTTTTATGGGATTCGAACCTGATATCATGTTTTGATACCAAACATAGGAAAAATAGCTAATCCTTCCTACCTAAAGCTTAAGCTTTCAATACGGTACGCTTAAACTGTCACACTTAATCCTCGTTCAAAGCTCTCACCAAGTCACGAGGATGTTACCCCTTATGCACCACACAAGTCATTCTAAATGACCCTTGGAAACAACATAGAAAGGTTACCCACAACAATAGGCCCAGGGATGGTACTTAACTCGGTTGCATCATTCTGTCTCTTTAAAGGTAAAATTCATCTCGAACTGGGGCATTTATGGGATTCGAACCTGAGATCATGTATTGATACCAAACATAGGAAATATAGCAAATCCTTCCTACCTAAAGCTTAAGCTTTCAATACGAGACGCTTGAACAGTCACAGTAAATCCTCGTTCAAAGCTCACACCAAGTCACGAGAATGTTACCCCTTATACACCACACAAGTCATTCTAAATGACCCTTGGAAACAGTATAGAAAGGTTACCTACAACAACGAGCCCAGGGATGGGACTTACCTTGGTTGCGTCATTCCGTCTCTTTAAAGGGAAATTTATCTCGAAATGGGGATTTTATGGGATTCGAAACTGAGATCATGTTTTGATACCAAACATAGGAAAAATAGCTAATCCTTCCTACCTAAACCTTAAGCTTTCAATACGGGACGCTTGAACTGTTATACTTAATCCTCGTTCAAAGCTCACACCAAGTCACGAGGATGTTACCCCTTATGCACCACACAAGTCATTTTAAATGATCCTTGGAAACAACCTAGAAAGGTTACCCACAACAACGAGCCCAGGTATCCTACTTACCTTGGTTGCGTCATTCCGTCTCTTTAAAGGGAAATTCATCTCGAACTGGGGCTTTTATAGGATTCGAACCTGATATCATGTTTTGATACCAAACATAGGAAAAATAGCTAATCCTTCCTACCTAAAGCTTAAGCTTTCAATACGGGACGCTTGATCTGTCACACTTAATCCTCGTTCAAAGCTCTCACCAAGTCACGAGGATATTACCCCCCATGCACCACACAAGTCATTCTAAATGACCCTTGGAAACAACATAGAAAGGTTATCCACAACAATAGGCACAGGGATGGTACTTACCTTGCTTGCATCATTCTGTCTCTTCAAAGGGAAATTCATCTCGAAATGGGGCTTTTATGGGATTCGAACCTGAGATTATGTTTGGATACCAAACATAGGAAAAATAGCTAATCCTTCCTACCTAAAGCTTAAGCTTTCAATATGAGACGCTTGAAGTGTCACACTTAATCCTCGTTCAAAGCTCACACCAAGTCGCGATGATGTTACCATATATGCACCACCCAAGTCATTCTAAATGAACCTTGGAAACAACATAGAAAGGTTCCCCACAACAACGAGCCCAGGGATGCTACTTACCTTGGTTGCGTCATTCCGTCTCTTTAAAGGGAAATTCATCTCGAACTGGGGCTTTTATGGGATTCGAACCTGATATCATGTTTTGATACCAAACATAGGAAAAATAGCTAATCCTTCCTACCTAAAGCATAAGCTTTCAATACGGGACGCTTGAACTGTCAAACTTAATCCTCGTTCAAAGCTCACACTAAGTCACGAGGATGTTACCCCTTATGCACCACACAAGTCATTCTAAATGACCCTTGGAAACAACATAGAAAGGTTACCCACAACAATAGGCCCAGGGATGGTACTTAACTCGGTTGCATCATTCTGTCTCTTTAAAGGTAAAATTCATCTCGAACTGGGGCATTTATGGGATTCGAACCTGAGATCATGTATTGATACCAAACATAGGAAAAATAGCAAATCCTTCCTACCTAAAGCTTAAGCTTTCAATACGTGACGTTTGAACAGTCACAGTAAATCCTCGTTCAAAGCTCACACCAAGTCACGAGAATGTTACCCCTTATACACCACACAAGTCATTCTAAATGACCCTTGGAAACAGTATAGAAAGGTTACCTACAACAACGAGCCCAGGGATGGGACTTACCTTGGTTGCGTCATTCCGTCTCTTTAAAGGGAAATTTATCTCGAAATGGGGATTTTATGGGATTCGAAACTGAGATCATGTTTTGATACCAAACATAGGAAAAATAGCTAATCCTTCCTACCTAAACCTTAAGCTTTCAATACGGGACGCTTGAACTGTAATACTTAATCCTCGTTCAAAGCTCACACCAAGTCACGAGGATGTTACCCCTTATGCACCACACAAGTCATTTTAAATGATCCTTGGAAACAACATAGAAAGGTTACCCACAACAACGAGCCCAGGTATGCTACTTACCTTGGTTGCGTCATTCCGTCTCTTTAAAGGGAAATTCATCTCGAACTGGGGCTTTTATAGGATTCGAACCTGATATCATGTTTTGATACCAAACATAGGAAAAATAGCTAATCCTTCCTACCTAAAGCTTAAGCTTTCAATACGGGACGCTTGATCTGTAACACTTAATCCTCGTTCAAAGCTCTCACCAAGTCACGAGGATATTACCCCCCATGCACCACACAAGTCATTCTAAATGACCCTTGGAAACAACATAGAAAGGTTACCCACAACAATAGGCACATGGATGGTACTTACCTTGCTTGCATCATTCTGTCTCTTCAAAGGGAAATTCATCTCGAAATGGGGCTTTTATGGGAATCGAACCTGAGATTATGTTTGGATACCAAACATAGGAAAAATAGCTAATCCTTCCTACCTAAAGCTTAAGCTTTCAATATGAGACGCTTGAAGTGTCACACTTAATCCTCGTTCAAAGCTCACACCAAGTCGCGATGATGTTACCATATATGCACCACCCAAGTCATTCTAAATGAACCTTGGAAACAACGTAGAAAGCTTACCCACAACAATAGGCCCAGGGATGGTACTTACCTTGGTTGCATCATTCTGTCTCTTTAAAGGTAAAGTCATCTCGAACTGGAGCTTTTATGAGATTCGAACTTTAGATCATGTTTTGATACCAAGCATAGGAAAAATAGATAATCCTTCCTACCTAAAGCTTAAGCTTTCAATACGTGACGCTGAAACTGTAACACTTAATCCTCGTTCAAAGCTCACACTTAGTCACGGGGATGTTACCCCTTATGCACCACACAAGTCATTCTAAATGACCCTTAGAAACAATATAAAAGGTTACCCACAACAATAGGCCCAGGGATGGTACTTACCTCGGTTGCATCATTCTGTCTCTTTAAAGGGAAATTCATCTCGAACTAGGGCTTTTATGGGATACGAACCTGAGATCATGTATTGATACCAAACATAGGAAAAATAGCTAATCCTTCCTACCTAAACCTTAAGCTTTCAATACGGGACGCTTGAACTGTCACATTTAATCCTCGTTCAAAGCTCACACCAAGTCACGAGGATGTTACCCCTTATGCACCACACAAGTCATTCTAAATGACCCTTGGAAACAACACAGAAAGGTTACCCACAACAACGAGCCCAGGGATGGGACTTACCTTGGTTGCGTAATTCCGTCTCTTTAATGGGAAATTCATCTCGAAATGGGGATTTTATGGGATTCGAAACTGAGATCATGTTTTGATACCAAACATAGGAAAAATAGCTAATCCTTCCTACCTAAACCTTAAGCTTTCAATACGGGACGCTTGAACTGTCACACTTAATCCTCGTTCAAAGCTCACACCAAGTCACGAGGATGTTACCCCTTATGCACCACACAAGTCATTCTAAATGACCCTTGGAAACAACACAGAAAGGTTACCCACAACAACGAGCCCAGGGATGCTACTTACCTTGGTTGCGTCATTCCGTCTCTTTGAAGGGAAATTCATCTCGAACTGGGGCTTTTATGGGATTCGACCTAATATCATGTTTTGATACCAAACATAGGAAAAATAGCTAATCCTTCCTACCTAAAGCTTAAGCTTTCAATACGGGACGCTTGATCTGTCACACTTAATCCTCGTTCAAAGCTCTCACCAAGTCACGAGGATATTACCCCCCATGCACCACACAAGTTATTCTAAATGACCCTTGGAAACAACATAGAAAGGTTACCCACAACAATAGGCACAGGGATGGTACTTACCTTGCTTGCATCATTCTGTCTCTTTAAAGGGAATTTCATCTCGAAATGGGGCTTTTATGGGATTCGAACCTGAGATCATGTTTGGATACCAAACATAGGAAAAATAGCTAATCCTTCCTACCTAAAGCTTAAGCTTTCAATACGAGACGCTTGAACTGTCACACTTAATCCTCGTTCAAAGCTCACACCAAGTCACGATGATGTTACCATATATGCACCACCCAAGTCATTCTAAATGACCCTTGGAAACAACATAGAAAGGTTACCCACAACAACTAGCCCAGGGATGCTACTTACCTTGGTTGCGTCATTCCGTCTCTTTAAAGGGAAATTCATCTCGAACTGGGGCTTTTATGGGATTCGAACCTGATATCATGTTTTGATACCAAACATAGGAAAAATAGCTAATCCTTCCTACCTAAAGCATAAGCTTTCAATACGGGACGCTTGAACTGTCAAACTTAATCCTCGTTCAAAGCTCACACTAAGTCACGAGGATGTTACCCCTTATGCACCACACAAGTCATTCTAAATGACCCTTGGAAACAACATAGAAAGGTTACCCACAACAATAGGCCCAGGGATGGTACTTAACTCGGTTGCATCATTCTGTCTCTTTAAAGGTAAAATTCATCTCGAACTGGGGCATTTATGGGATTCGAACCTGAGATCATGTATTGATACCAAACATAGGAAAAATAGCAAATCCTTCCTACCTAAAGCTTAAGCTTTCAATACGTGACGTTTGAACAGTCACAGTAAATCCTCGTTCAAAGCTCACACCAAGTCACGAGAATGTTACCCCTTATACACCACACAAGTCATTCTAAATGACCCTTGGAAACAGTATAGAAAGGTTACCTACAACAACGAGCCCAGGGATGGGACTTACCTTGGTTGCGTCATTCCGTCTCTTTAAAGGGAAATTTATCTCGAAATGGGGATTTTATGGGATTCGAAACTGAGATCATGTTTTGATACCAAACATAGGAAAAATAGCTAATCCTTCCTACCTAAACCTTAAGCTTTCAATACGGGACGCTTGAACTGTAATACTTAATCCTCGTTCAAAGCTCACACCAAGTCACGAGGATGTTACCCCTTATGCACCACACAAGTCATTTTAAATGATCCTTGGAAACAACATAGAAAGGTTACCCACAACAACGAGCCCAGGTATGCTACTTACCTTGGTTGCGTCATTCCGTCTCTTTAAAGGGAAATTCATCTCGAACTGGGGCTTTTATAGGATTCGAACCTGATATCATGTTTTGATACCAAACATAGGAAAAATAGCTAATCCTTCCTACCTAAAGCTTAAGCTTTCAATACGGGACGCTTGATCTGTAACACTTAATCCTCGTTCAAAGCTCTCACCAAGTCACGAGGATATTACCCCCCATGCACCACACAAGTCATTCTAAATGACCCTTGGAAACAACATAGAAAGGTTACCCACAACAATAGGCACATGGATGGTACTTACCTTGCTTGCATCATTCTGTCTCTTCAAAGGGAAATTCATCTCGAAATGGGGCTTTTATGGGAATCGAACCTGAGATTATGTTTGGATACCAAACATAGGAAAAATAGCTAATCCTTCCTACCTAAAGCTTAAGCTTTCAATATGAGACGCTTGAAGTGTCACACTTAATCCTCGTTCAAAGCTCACACCAAGTCGCGATGATGTTACCATATATGCACCACCCAAGTCATTCTAAATGAACCTTGGAAACAACGTAGAAAGCTTACCCACAACAATAGGCCCAGGGATGGTACTTACCTTGGTTGCATCATTCTGTCTCTTTAAAGGTAAAGTCATCTCGAACTGGAGCTTTTATGAGATTCGAACTTTAGATCATGTTTTGATACCAAGCATAGGAAAAATAGATAATCCTTCCTACCTAAAGCTTAAGCTTTCAATACGTGACGCTGAAACTGTAACACTTAATCCTCGTTCAAAGCTCACACTTAGTCACGGGGATGTTACCCCTTATGCACCACACAAGTCATTCTAAATGACCCTTAGAAACAATATAAAAGGTTACCCACAACAATAGGCCCAGGGATGGTACTTACCTCGGTTGCATCATTCTGTCTCTTTAAAGGGAAATTCATCTCGAACTAGGGCTTTTATGGGATACGAACCTGAGATCATGTATTGATACCAAACATAGGAAAAATAGCTAATCCTTCCTACCTAAACCTTAAGCTTTCAATACGGGACGCTTGAACTGTCACATTTAATCCTCGTTCAAAGCTCACACCAAGTCACGAGGATGTTACCCCTTATGCACCACACAAGTCATTCTAAATGACCCTTGGAAACAACACAGAAAGGTTACCCACAACAACGAGCCCAGGGATGGGACTTACCTTGGTTGCGTAATTCCGTCTCTTTAATGGGAAATTCATCTCGAAATGGGGATTTTATGGGATTCGAAACTGAGATCATGTTTTGATACCAAACATAGGAAAAATAGCTAATCCTTCCTACCTAAACCTTAAGCTTTCAATACGGGACGCTTGAACTGTCACACTTAATCCTCGTTCAAAGCTCACACCAAGTCACGAGGATGTTACCCCTTATGCACCACACAAGTCATTCTAAATGACCCTTGGAAACAACACAGAAAGGTTACCCACAACAACGAGCCCAGGGATGCTACTTACCTTGGTTGCGTCATTCCGTCTCTTTGAAGGGAAATTCATCTCGAACTGGGGCTTTTATGGGATTCGACCTAATATCATGTTTTGATACCAAACATAGGAAAAATAGCTAATCCTTCCTACCTAAAGCTTAAGCTTTCAATACGGGACGCTTGATCTGTCACACTTAATCCTCGTTCAAAGCTCTCACCAAGTCACGAGGATATTACCCCCCATGCACCACACAAGTTATTCTAAATGACCCTTGGAAACAACATAGAAAGGTTACCCACAACAATAGGCACAGGGATGGTACTTACCTTGCTTGCATCATTCTGTCTCTTTAAAGGGAATTTCATCTCGAAATGGGGCTTTTATGGGATTCGAACCTGAGATCATGTTTGGATACCAAACATAGGAAAAATAGCTAATCCTTCCTACCTAAAGCTTAAGCTTTCAATACGAGACGCTTGAACTGTCACACTTAATCCTCGTTCAAAGCTCACACCAAGTCACGATGATGTTACCATATATGCACCACCCAAGTCATTCTAAATGACCCTTGGAAACAACATAGAAAGGTTACCCACAACAACTAGCCCAGGGATGCTACTTACCTTGGTTGCGTCATTCCGTCTCTTTAAAGGGAAATTCATCTCGAACTGGGGCTTTTATGGGATTCGAACCTGATATCATGTTTTGATACCAAACATAGGACAAATAGCTAATCCTTCCTACCTAAAGCTTAAGCTTTCAATACGGGACGCTTGATCTGTCACACTTAATCATCGTTCAAAGCTCTCACCAAGTCACGAGGATATTACTCCCCATGCACCCCACAAGTCATTCTAAATGACCCTTGGAAACAACATAGAAAGGTTACCAACAACAACGAGCCCAGGGATGCTACTTACCTTGGTTGCGTCATTCCGTCTCTTTAAAGGGAAATTCATCTCGAACTGGGGCTTTTATGGGATTCGAACCTGATATCATGTTTTGATACCAAACATAGGAAAAATAGCTAATCCTTCCTACCTAAAGCTTAAGCTTTCAATACGGGACACTTGAACTGTCACACTTAATACTCGTTCAAAGCTCTCACCAAGTCACGAGGAAGTTACCCCCCATGCACCACACAAGTCATTCTAAATGACCCTTGGAAACAACATAGAAAGGTTACCTACAACAATAGGCCCAGGAATGGTACTTACCTCGGTTGCATCATTCTGTCTCTTTAAAGGGAAAGTCATCTCGAATTGGAGCTTTTATGAGATTCGAACCTGAGATCATGTTTTGATACCAAGCATAGGAAAAATAGATAATCCTTCCTACCTAAAGCTTAAGCTTTCAATACGGGACGCTTAAACTGTCACACTTAATCATCGTTCAAAGCTCACACTAAGTCACGAGGATGTTACCCCTTATGCACCACACAAGTCACTCTAAATGACCCTTAGAAACAACATAGAAAGGTTACCCACAACAATAGGCCCAGGGATGGTACTTACCTCGGTTGCATCATTCTGTCTCTTTAAAGGGAAATTCATCTCGAACTAGGGCTTTTATGATATTCGAACCTGAGATCATGTTTTGATACCAAGCATAGGAAAAATAGATAATCCTTCCTACCTAAACTTAAGCTTTCAATACGGGACGCTTAAACTGTCACACTTAATCCTCGTTCAAAGCTCACACTAAGTCACGAGGATGTTACCCCTTATGCACCACACAAGTCATTCTAAATGACCCTTGGAAATAACATAGAAAGGTTACCCACAACAATAGGCCCAGGGATGGTACTTACCTTGGTTGCATCATTCTGTCTCTTAAAAGGGAAAGTCATCTCGAACTGGAGCTTTTATGAGATTCGAACTTTAGATCATGTTTTGATACCAAGCATAGGAAAAATAGATAATCCTTCCTACCTAAAGCTTAAGCTTTCAATACGGGACGCTTAAACTGTCACACTTAATCCTCGTTCAAAGCTCACACTAAGTAACGAGGATGTTACCCCTTATGCACCACACAAGTCATTCTAAATGACCCTTAGAAACAACATAGAAAGGTTACCCACAACAATAGGCCCAGGGATGGTACTTACCTCGGTTGCATCATTCTATCTCTTTAAAGGGAAATTCATCTCGAACTAGGGCTTTTATGGGATTCGAACCTGAGATCATGTATTGATACCAAACATAAGAAAAATAGCTAATCCTTCCTACCTAAACCTTAAGCTTTCAATACGCGACGCTTGAACTGTCACACTTAATCCTCGTTCAAAGCTCACACCAAGTCACGAGGATGTTACCCCTTATGCACAACACAAGTCATTCTAAATGACCCTTGGAAACAACATAGAAAGGTTACCTACAACAACGAGCCCAGGGATGGGACTTACCTTGGTTGTGTCATTCCGTCTCTTTAATGGGAAATTCATCTCGAAATGGGGATTTAATGGGATTCGAAACTGAGATCATGTTTTGATACCAAACATAGGAAAAATAGCTAATCCTTCCTACCTAAACCTTAAGCTTTCAATACGTGACGCTTGAACTGTCACACTTAATCCTCGTTCAAAGCTCACACCAAGTCACGAGGATGTTACCCCTTATGCACCACACAAGTCATTCTAAATGACCCTTAGAAACAACATAGAAAGGTTACCCACAACAATATTCACAGGGATGGTACTTACCTTGCTTGCATCATTCTGTCTCTTTAAAGGGAATTTCATCTCGAAATGGGGCTTTTATGGGATTCGACCTGATATCATGTTTTGATACCAAACATAGGAAAAATAGCTAATCCTTCCTACCTAAAGCTTAAGCTTTCAATACGGGACGCTTGATCTGTCACACTTAATCATCGTTCAAAGCTCTCACCAAGTCACGAGGATATTACCCCCCATGCACCACACAAGTCATTCTAAATGACCCTTGGAAACAACATAGAAAGGTTACCAACAACAACGAGCCCAGGGATGCTACTTACCTTGGTTGCGTCATTCCGTCTCTTTAAAGGGAAATTCATCTCGAACTGGGGCTTTTATGGGATTCGAACCTGATATCATGTTTTGATACCAAACATAGGAAAAATAGCTAATCCTTCCTACCTAAAGCTTAAGCTTTCAATACGGGACGCTTGATCTGTCACACTTAATCATCGTTCAAAGCTCTCACCAAGTCACGAGGATATTACCCCCCATGCACCACACAAGTCATTCTAAATGACCCTTGGAAACAACATAGAAAGGTTACCCACAACAATAGGCCCAAGAATGGTACTTACCTTGGTTGCATCATTCCGTCTCTTTAAAGAGAAATTCATCTCGAACTGGAGCTTTTATGGGATTCGAACCTGAGATCATGTTTTGATACCAAGCATAGGAAAAATAGATAATCCTTCCTACGTAAAGCTTAAGCTTTCAATACGGTACGCTTAAACTGTCACACTTAATCATCGTTCAAAGCTCACACTAAGTCACGAGGATGTTACCCCTTATGCACCACACAAGTCATTCTAAATGACCCTTGGAAACAACATAGAAAGGTTACCCACAACAATAGGCCCAGGGATGGTACTTAACTCGGTTGCATCATTCTGTCTCTTTAAAGGTAAAATTCATCTCGAACTGGGGCATTTATGGGATTCGAACCTGAGATCATGTATTGATACCAAAAATAGGAAAAATAGCAAATCTTTCCTACCTAAAGCTTAAGCTTTCAATACGAGACGCTTGAACAGTCACAGTAAATCCTCGTTCAAAGCTCACACCAAGTCACGAGAATGTTACCCCTTATACACCACACAAGTCATTCTAAATGACCCTTGGAAACAGTATAGAAAGGTTACCTACAACAACGAGCCCAGGGATGGGACTTACCTTGGTTGCGTCATTTCGTCTCTTTAAAGGGAAATTTATCTCGAAATGGGGATTTTATGGGATTCGAAACTGAGATCATGTTTTGATACCAAACATAGGAAAAATAGCTAATCCTTCCTACCTAAACCTTAAGCTTTCAATACGAGACGCTTGAACTGTCACACTTAATCCTCGTTCAAAGCTCTCACCAAGGCACGAGGATATTACCCCACATGCACCACACAAGTCATTCTAAATGACCCTTGGAAACAACATAGAAAGGTTACCCACAACAATAGGCACAGGGATGGTACTTACCTTGCTTGCATCATTCTGTCTCTTCAAAGGGAAATTCATCTCGAAATGGGGCTTTTATGGGATTCGAACCTGATATTATGTTTGGATACCAAACATAGGAAAAATAGCTAATCCTTCCTACCTAAAGCTTAAGCTTTCAATATGAGACGCTTGAAGTGTCACACTTAATCCTCGTTCAAAGCTCACACCAAGTCGCGATGATGTTACCATATATGCACCACCCAAGTCATTCTAAATGAACCTTGGAAACAACGTAGAAAGCTAACCCACAACAATAGGCCCAGGGATGGTACTTACCTTGGTTGCATCATTCTGTCTCTTTAAAGGGAAAGTCATCTCGAACTGGAGCTTTTATGAGATTCGAACTTTAGATCATGTTTTGATACCAAGCATAGGAAAAATAGATAATCCTTCCTACCTAAAGCTTAAGCTTTCAATACGTGACGCTGAAACTGTCACACTTAATCCTCGTTCAAAGCTCACACTTAGTCACGGGGATGTTACCCCTTATGCACCACACAAGTCATTCTAAATGACCCTTAGAAACAATATAAAAGGTTACCCACAACAATAGGCCCAGGGATGGTACTTAACTCGGTTGCATCATTCTGTCTCTTTAAAGGTAAAATTCATCTCGAACTGGGGCATTTATGGGATTCGAACCTGAGATCATGTATTGATACCAAAAATAGGAAAAATAGCAAATCTTTCCTACCTAAAGCTTAAGCTTTCAATACGAGACGCTTGAACAGTCACAGTAAATCCTCGTTCAAAGCTCACACCAAGTCACGAGGATGTTACCCCTTATGCACCACACAAGTCATTTTAAATGATCCTTGGAAACAACATAGAAAGGTTACCCACAACAACGAACCCAGGTATGCTACTTACCTTGGTTGCGTCATTCCGTCTCTTTAAAGGGAAATTCATCTCGAACTGGGGCTTTTATAGGATTCGAACCTAATATCATGTTTTGATACCAAACATAGGAAAAATAGCTAATCCTTCCTACCTAAAGCTTAAGCTTTCAATACGGGACGCTTGATCTGTCACACTTAATCCTCGTTCAAAGCTCACACCAAGTCGCGATGATGTTACCATATATGCACCACCCAAGTCATTCTAAATGAACCTTGGAAACAACGTAGAAAGCTTACCCACAACAATAGGCCCAGGGATGGTACTTACCTTGGTTGCATCATTCTGTCTCTTTAAAGGGAAAGTCATCTCGAACTGGAGCTTTTATGAGATTCGAACTTTAGATCATGTTTTGATACCAAGCATAGGAAAAATAGATAATCCTTCCTACCTAAAGCTTAAGCTTTCAATACGTGACGCTGAAACTGTCACACTTAATCCTCGTTCAAAGCTCACACTTAGTCACGGGGATGTTACCCCTTATGCACCACACAAGTCATTCTAAATGACCCTTAGAAACAATATAAAAGGTTACCCACAACAATAGGCCCAGGGATGGTACTTACCTCGGTTGCATCATTCTGTCTCTTTAAAGGGAAATTCATCTCGAACTAGGGCTTTTATGGGATTCGAACCTGAGATCTGTATTGATACCAAACATAAGAAAAATAGCTAATCCTTCCTACCTAAACCTTCAGCTTTCAATACGAGATGCTTGAACTGTCACACTTAATCCTCGTTCAAAGCTCACACCAAGTCACGAGGATGTTACCCCTTATGCACAACACAAGTCATTCTAAATGACCCTTGGAAACAACATAGAAAGGTTACCTACAACAACGAGCCCAGGGATGGGACTTACCTTGGTTGCGTAATTCCGTCTCTTTAATGGGAAATTCATCTCGAAATGGGGATTTTATGGGATTCGAAACTGAGATCATGTTTTGATACCAAACATAGGAAAAATAGCTAATCCTTCCTACCTAAACCTTAAGCTTTCAATACGGGACGCTTGAACTGTCACACTTAATCCTCGTTCAAAGCTCACACCAAGTCACGAGGATGTTACCCCTTATGCACCACACAAGTCATTCTAAATGACCCTTGGAAACAACATAGAAAGGTTACCCAAAACAACGAGCCCAGGGATGCTACTTACCTTGGTTGCGTCATTCCGTCTCTTTGAAAGGAAATTCATCTCGAACTGGGGCTTTTATGGGATTCGACCTGATATCATGTTTTGATACCAAACATAGGAAAAATAGCTATTCCTTCCTACCTAAAGCTTAAGCTTTCAATACGGGACGCTTGATCTGTCACACTTAATCCTCGTTCAAAGCTCTCACCAAGTCACGAGGATATTACCCCCCATGCACCACACAAGTTATTCTAAATGACCCTTGGAAACAACATAGAAAGGTTACCCACAACAATAGGCACAGGGATGGTACTTACCTTGCTTGCATCATTCTGTCTCTTTAAAGGGAATTTCATCTCGAAATAGGGCTTTTATGGGATTCGAACCTGAGATCATGTTTGGATACCAAACATAGGAAAAATAGCTAATCCTTCCTACGTAAAGCTTAAGCTTTCAATACGAGACGCTTGAACTGTCACACTTAATCCTCGTTCAAAGCTCACACCAAGTCACGATGATGTTACCATATATGCACCACCCAAGTCATTCTAAATGACCCTTGGAAACAACATAGAAAGGTTACCCACAACAACGAGCCCAGGGATGCTACTTACCTTGGTTGCGTCATTCCGTCTCTTTAAAGGGAAATTCATCTCGAACTGGGGCTTTTATGGGATTCGAACCTGATATCATGTTTTGATACCAAACATAGGAAAAATAGCTAATCCTTCCTACCTAAAGCTTAAGCTTTCAATACGGGACGCTTGATCTGTCACACTTAATCATCGTTCAAAGCTCTCACCAAGTCACAAGGATATTACCCCCCATCCACCACACAAGTCATTCTAAATGACCCTTAGAAACAACATAGAAAGGTTACCAACAACAACGAGCCCAGGGATGCTACTTACCTTGGTTGCGTCATTCCGTCTCTTTAAAGGGAAATTCATCTCGAACTGGGGCTTTTATGGGATTCGAACCTGATATCATGTTTTGATACCAAACATAGGAAAAATAGCTAATCCTTCCTACCTAAAGCTTAAGCTTTCAATACGGGACACTTGAACTGTCACACTTAATACTCGTTCAAAGCTCTCACCAAGTCACGAGGAAGTTACCCCCCATGCACCACACAAGTCATTCTAAATGACCCTTAGAAACAACATAGAAAGGTTACCCACAACAATAGGCCCAGGGATGGTACTTACCTCGGTTGCATCATTCTGTCTCTTTAAAGGGAAATTCATCTCGAACTAGGGCTTTTATGAGATTCGAACCTGAGATCATGTTTTGATACCAAGCATAGGAAAAATAGATAATCCTTCCTACCTAAACTTAAGCTTTCAATACGGGACGCTTAAACTGTCACACTTAATCCTCGTTCAAAGCTCACACTAAGTCACGAGGATGTTACCCCTTATGCACCACACAAGTCATTCTAAATGACCCTTGGAAATAACATAGAAAGGTTACCCACAACAATAGGCCCAGGGATGGTACTTACCTTGGTTGCATCATTCTGTCTCTTAAAAGGGAAAGTCATCTCGAACTGGAGCTTTTATGAGATTCGAACTTTAGATCATGTTTTGATACCAAGCATAGGAAAAATAGATAATCCTTCCTACCTAAAGCTTAAGCTTTCAATACGGGACGCTTGAACTGTCACACTTAATCCTCGTTCAAAGCTCACACCAAGTCACGAGGATGTTACCCCTTATGCACAACACAAGTCATTCTAAATGACCCTTGGAAACAACATAGAAAGGTTACCTACAACAACGAGCCCAGGGATGGGACTTACCTCGGTTGCGTCATTCCGTCTCTTTAATGGAAATTCATCTCGAAATGGGGATTTAATAGGATTCGAAACTGAGATCATGTTTTGATACCAAACATAGGAAAAATAGCTAATCCTTCCTACCTAAACCTTAAGCTTTCAATACGTGACGCTTGAACTGTCACACTTAATCCTCGTTCAAAGCTCACACCAAGTCACGAGGATGTTACCCCTTATGCACCACACAAGTCACTCTAAATAACCCTTAGAAACAACATAGAAAGGTTACCCACAACAATAGGCCCAGGGATGGTACTTACCTCGGTTGCATCATTCTGTCTCTTTAAAGGGAAATTCATCTCGAACTAGGGCTTTTATGAGATTCGAACCTGAGATCATGTATTGATACCAAACATAAGAAAAATAGCTAATCCTTCCTACCTAAACCTTAAGCTTTCAATACGGGACGCTTGAACTGTCACACTTAATCCTCGTTCAAAGCTCACACCAAGTCACGAGGATGTTACCCCTTATGCACAACACAAGTCATTCTAAATGACCCTTGGAAACAACATAGAAAGGTTACCTACAACAACGAGCCCAGGGATGGGACTTACCTCGGTTGCGTCATTCCGTCTCTTTAATGGAAATTCATCTCGAAATGGGGATTTAATAGGATTCGAAACTGAGATCATGTTTTGATACCAAACATAGGAAAAATAGCTAATCCTTCCTACCTAAACCTTAAGCTTTCAATACGTGACGCTTTAACTGTCACACTTAATCCTCGTTCAAAGCTCACACCAAGTCACGAGGATGTTACCCCTTATGCACCACACAAGTCACTCTAAATAACCCTTAGAAACAACATAGAAAGGTTACCCACAACAATAGGCCCAGGGATGGTACTTACCTCGGTTGCATCATTCTGTCTCTTTAAAGGGAAATTCATCTCGAACTAGGGCTTTTATGAGATTCGAACCTGAGATCATGTTTTGATACCAAGCATAGGAAAAATAGATAATCCTTCCTACCTAAACTTAAGCTTTCAATACGGGACGCTTAAACTGTCACACTTAATCCTCGTTCAAAGCTCACACTAAGTCACGAGGATGTTACCCCTTATGCACCACACAAGTCATTCTAAATGACCCTTGGAAATAACATAGAAAGGTTACCCACAACAATAGGCCCAGGGATGGTACTTACCTTGGTTGCATCATTCTGTCTCTTAAAAGGGAAAGTCATCTCGAACTGGAGCTTTTATGAGATACGAACTTTAGATCATGTTTTGATACCAAGCATAGGAAAAATAGATAATCCTTCCTACCTAAAGCTTAAGCTTTCAATACGGGACGCTTAAACTGTCACACTTAATCCTCGTTCAAAGCTCACACTAAGTAACGAGGATGTTACCCCTTATGCACCACACAAGTCATTCTAAATGACCCTTAGAAACAACATAGAAAGGTTACCCACAACAATAGGCCCAGGGATGGTACTTACCTCGGTTGCCTCATTCTATCTCTTTAAAGGGAAATTCATCTCGAACTAGGGCTTTTATGGGATTCGAACCTGAGATCATGTATTGATACCAAAGATAAGAAAAATAGCTAATCCTTCCTACCTAAACCTTAAGCTTTCAATACGGGACGCTTGAACTGTCACACTTAATCCTCGTTCAAAGCTCACACCAAGTCACGAGGATGTTACCCCTTATGCACAACACAAGTCATTCTAAATGACCCTTGGAAACAACATAGAAAGGTTACCTACAACAACGAGCCCAGGGATGGGACTTACCTTGGTTGCGTCATTCTTCTCTTTAAAGGGAAATTTATCTCGAAATGGGGATTTTATGGGATTCGAAACTGAGATCATGTACTGATACCAAACATAAGAAAAATAGCTAATCCTTCCTACCTAAACCTTCAGCTTTCAATACGAGATGCTTTAACTGTCACACTTAATCCTCGTTCAAAGCTCACACCAAGTCACGAGGATGTTACCCCTTATGCACAACACAAGTCATTCTAAATGACCCTTGGAAACAACATAGAAAGGTTACCTACAACAACGAGCCCAGAGATGGGACTTACCTTGGTTGCGTCATTCCGTCTCTTTAATGGGAAATTCATCTCGAAATGGGGCTTTTATGGGATTCGAACCTAAGATCATGTTTGGATACCAAACATAAGAAAAATAGCAAATCCTTCCTACCTAAACCTTCAGCTTTCAATACGAGATGCTTGAACTGTCACACTTAATCCTCGTTCAAAGCTCACACAAAGTCACGAGGATGTTACCCCTTATGCACCACACAAGTCAATCTAAATGACCCTTGGAAACAACATAGAAAGGTTACCCACAACAACGAGCCCAGGGATGCTACTTACCTTGGTTGTGTCATTCCGTCTCTTTGAAGGGAAATTCATCTCGAACTGGGGCTTTTATGGGATTCGACCTGATATCATGTTTTGATACCAAACAAAGGAAAAATAGCTAATCCTTCCTACCTAAAGCTTAAGCTTTCAATACGGGACGCTTGATCTGTCACACTTAATCCTCGTTCAAAGCTCTCACCATGTCACGAGGATATTACCCCCCATGCACCACACAAGTCATTCTAAATGACCCTTGGAAACAACATAAAAAGGTTACCCACAACAACAGGCACAGGGATGGTACTTACCTTGCTTGCATCATTCTGTCTCTTTAAAGGGAAATTCATCTCGTAATGGGGATTTTATGGGATTCGAACCTGAGATCATATTTGGATACGAAACATAGGAAAAATAGCTAATCCTTCCTACCTAAAGCTTAAGCTTTCAATACGAGACGCTTGAACTGTCACACTTAATCCTCGTTCAAAGCTCACACCAAGTCACGATGATGTTACCATATATGCACCACCCAAGTCATTCTATATGACCCTTGGAAACAACATAGAAAGGTTACCCACAACAACGAGCCCAGGGATGCTACTTACCTTGGTTGCGTCATTCCGTCTCTTTAAAGGGAAATTCATCTCGAACTGGGGCTTTTATGGGATTCGAACCTGATATCATGTTTTGATACCAAACATAGGAAAAATAGCTAATCCTTCCTACCTAAAGCTTAAGCTTTCAATACGGGACGCTTGATCTGTCACACTTAATCCTCGTTCAAAGCTCTCACCAAGTCATGAGGATGTTACCCCCCATGCACCACACAAGTCTCTCTAAATGACCCTTGGAAACAACATAGAAAGGTTACCCACAACAACGAGCCCAGGAATGCTACTTACCTTGGTTGCGTCATTCCGTCTCTTTAAAGGGAAATTCATCTCGAACTGGGGATTTTATGGGATTCGAACCTGATATCATGTTTGGATACCAAACATAGGTAAAATAGCTAATCCTTCCAACCTAAAGCTTAAGCTTTCAAAACGAGACGCTTGAACTGTCACACTTAATCCTCGTTCAAAGCTCACACCAAGTCACGATGATGTTACCATATATGCACCACCCAAGTCATTCTAAATGACAATTGGAAACAACATAGAAAGGTTACCCACAACAACGAGCCCAGGGATGCTACTTACCTTGGTTGCATCATTCCGTCTCTTTAAAGGGAAATTCATCTCGAACTGGAGCTTTTATGGGATTCGAACCTGATATCATGTTTTGATACCAAACATAGGAAAAATAGCTAATCCTTCCTACCTAAAGCTTAAGCTTTCAATACAGGACGCTTGATCTCTCACACTTAATCCTCGTTCAAAGCTCACACCAAGTCACGATGATGTTACCATATATGCACCACCCAAGTCATTCTAAATGACAATTGGAAACAACATAGAAAGGTTACCCACAACAACGAGCCCAGGGATGCTACTTACCTTGGTTGCGTCATTCCGTCTCTTCAAAGGGAAATTCATCTTGAACTGGGGCTTTTATGGGATTCGAACCTGATATCATGTTTTGATACCAAACATAGGAAAAATAGCTAATCCTTCCTACCTAAAGCTTAAGCTTTCAATACGGGACGCTTGATCTGTCACACTTAATCCTCGTTCAAAGCTCTCACCAAGTCACGAGGATATTACCCCCCATGCACCACACAAGTTATTCTAAATGACCCTTGGAAACAACATAGAAAGGTTACCCACAACAATAGGCACAGGGATGGTACTTACCTTGCTTGCATCATTCTGTCTCTTTAAAGGGAATTTCATCTCGAAATGGGGTTTTAGGAGATTCGAACCTGAGATCATGTTTGGATACCAAATATAGGAAAAATAGCTAATCCTTCCTACCTAAAGCTTAAGCTTTCAATACGAGACGCTTGAACTGTCACACTTCATCCTGGTTCAAAGCTCACACCAAGTCACGATGATGTTACCATATATGCACCACTCAAGTCATTCTAAATGAAACTTGGAAACAACATAAAAAGGTTACCCACAACAACAGGCACAGGGATGCTACTTACCTTGCTTGCATCATTCTGTCTCTTTAAAGGGAAATTCATCTCGTAATGGGGATTTTATGGGATTCGAACCTGAGATCATGTTTGGATACCAAACATAGGAAAAATAGCTAATCCTTCCTACCTAAAGCTTAAGCTTTCAATACGAGACGCTTGAACTGTCACACTTAATCCTCGTTCAAAGCTCACACCAAGTCACGATGATGTTACCATATATGCACCACCCAAGTCATTCTATATGACCCTTGGAAACAACATAGAAAGGTTACCCACAACAACGAGCCCAGGGATGCTACTTACCTTGGTTGCGTCATTCCGTCTCTTTAAAGGGAAATTCATCTCGAACTGGGGCTTTTATGGGATTCGAACCTGATATCATGTTTTGATACCAAACATAGGAAAAATAGCTAATCCTTCCTACCTAAAGCTTAAGCTTTCAATACGGGACGCTTGATCTGTCACACTTAATCCTCGTTCAAAGCTCTCACCAAGTCATGAGGATGTTACCCCCCATGCACCAAACAAGTCTCTCTAAATGACCCTTGGAAACAACATAGAAAGGTTACCCACAACAACGAGCCCAGGAATGCTACTTACCTTGGTTGCGTCATTCCGTCTCTTTAAAGGGAAATTCATCTCGAACTGGGGATTTTATGGGATTCGAACCTGATATCATGTTTGGATACCAAACATAGGTAAAATAGCTAATCCTTCCAACCTAAAGCTTAAGCTTTCAAAACGAGACGCTTGAACTGTCACACTTAATCCTCGTTCAAAGCTCACACCAAGTCACGATGATGTTACCATATATGCACCACCCAAGTCATTCTAAATGACAATTGGAAACAACATAGAAAGGTTACCCACAACAACGAGCCCAGGGATGCTACTTACCTTGGTTGCGTCATTCCGTCTCTTCAAAGGGAAATTCATCTTGAACTGGGGCTTTTATGGGATTCGAACCTGATATCATGTTTTGATACCAAACATAGGAAAAATAGCTAATCCTTCCTACCTAAAGCTTAAGCTTTCAATACGGGACGCTTGATCTGTCACACTTAATCCTCGTTCAAAGCTCTCACCAAGTCACGAGGATATTACCCCCCATGCACCACACAAGTTATTCTAAATGACCCTTGGAAACAACATAGAAAGGTTACCCACAACAATAGGCACAGGGATGGTACTTACCTTGCTTGCATCATTCTGTCTCTTTAAAGGGAATTTCATCTCGAAATGGGGTTTTAGGAGATTCGAACCTGAGATCATGTTTGGATACCAAATATAGGAAAAATAGCTAATCCTTCCTACCTAAAGCTTAAGCTTTCAATACGAGACGCTTGAACTGTAACACTTAATCCTCTTTCAAAGCTCACACCAAGTCACGATGATGTTACCATATATGCACAACCCAAGTCATTCTAAATGACCCTTGGAAACAACATAGAAAGGTTACCCACAACAACGAGCCCAGGGATGCTACTTACATTGGTTGCGTCATTCCGTCTCTTTAAAGGGAAATTCATCTCGAACTGGGGCTTTTATGGGATTCGAACCTGATATCATGTTTGGATACCAAACATAGGAAAAATAGCTAATCCTTCCTACCTAAAGCTTAAGCTTTCAATACGAGACGCTTGAACTGTCACACTTCATCCTGGTTCAAAGCTCACACCAAGTCACGATGATGTTACCATATATGCACCACTCAAGTCATTCTAAATGAAACTTGGAAACAACATAGAAAGGTTACCCACAACAACGAGCCCAGGGATGCTACTTACCTTGGTTGCGTCATTCCGTCTCTTTAAAGGGAAATTCATTTCGAACTGGGGCTTTTATGGGATTCGAACCTGATATCATGTTTTGATACCAAACATAGGAAAAATAGCTAATCCTTCCTACCTAAAGCTTAAGCTTTCAATACGGGACGCTTGATCTGTCACACTTAATCATCGTTCAAAGCTCTCACCAAGTCACGAGGATATTACCCCCCATACACCACACAAGTCATTCTAAATGACCCTTGGAAACAACATAGAAAGGTTACCCACAACAACGAGCCCAGGGATGCTACTTACCTTGGTTGCGTCATTCCGTCTATTTAAAGGGAAATTCATCTCGAACTGGGGCTTTTATGGGATTCGAACCTGATATCATGTTTGGATACCAAACATAGGAAAAATAGCTAATCCTTCCTACCTAAAGCTTAAGCTTGAAAATACGAGACGCTTGAACTGTCACACTTAATCCTCGTTCAAAGCTCACACCAAGTCACGATGATGTTACCATATATGCACCACCCAAGTCATTCTAAATGACCCTTGGAAACAACATAGAAAGGTCACCCACAACAACGAGCCCAGGGATGCTACTTAACTTGGTTGCGTCATTCCGTCTCTTTGAAGGGAAATTCATCTCGAACTGGGGCTTTTATGGGATTCGACCTGATATCTTGTTTTGATACCAAACATAGGAAAAATAGCTAATCCTTCCTACCTAAAGCTTAAGCTTTCAATACGGGACGCTTGATCTGTCACACTTAATCATCGTTCAAAGCTCTCACCAAGTCACGAGGATATTACCCCCCATGCACCACATAAGTCATTCTAAATGACCCTTGGAAACAACATAGAAAGGTTACCCACAACTATAGGCACAGGGATGGTACTTACCTTGCTTGCATCATTCTGTCTCTTTAAAGCGAAATTCATCTCGAAATGGGGCTTTTATGGGATTCGAACCTGAGATCATGTTTGGATACCAAACATAGGAAAAATAGCTAATCCTTCCTACCTAAAGCTTAAGCTTTCAATACGGGACGCTTGATCTGTCACACTTAATCCTCGTTCAAAGCTCTCACCATGTCACGAGGATATTACCCCCCATGCACCACATAAGTCATTCTAAATGACCCTTGGAAACAACATAGAAAGGTTACCCACAACAATAGGCACAGGGATGGTACTTACCTTGCTTGCATCATTCTGTCTCTTTAAAGCGAAATTCATCTCGAAATGGGGCTTTTATGGGATTCGAACCTGAGATCATGTTTGGATACCAAACATAGGAAAAATAGCTAATCCTTCCTACCTAAAGCTTAAGCTTTCAATACGGGACGCTTGATCTGTCACACTTAATACTCGTTCAAAGCTCTCACCAAGTCACGAGGATGTTACCCCCCATGCACCACACAAGTCATTCTAAATGACCCTTGGAAACAACATAGAAAGGTTACCCACAACAACGAGCCCAGGAATGCTACTTACCTTGTTTGCGTCATTCCGTCTCTTTAAAGGGAAATTCATCTCGAACTGGGGCTTTTATGGGATTCGAACCTGATATCATGTTTGGATACCAAACATAGGAAAAATAGCTAATCCTTCCTACCTAAAGCTTAAGCTTTCAATACGAGACGCTTGAACTGTCACACTTAATCCTCGTTCAAAGCTCTCACCAAGTCACGAGGATGTTACCATATATGCACCACCCAAGTCATTCTAAATGACAATTGGAAACAACATAGAAAGGTTACCCACAACAACGAGCCCAGGGATGCTACTTACCTTGGTTGCGTCATTCCGTCTCTTTAAAGGGAAATTCATCTCGAACTGGGGCTTTTATGGGATTCGAACCTGATATCATGTTTGGATACCAAACATAGGAAAAATAGCTAATCCTTCCTACCTAAAGCTTAAGCTTTCAATACGGGACGCTTGATCTGTCACACTTAATCCTCGTTCAAAGCTCTCACCATGTCACGAGGATATTACCCCCCATGCACCACATAAATCATTCTAAATGACCCTTGGAAACAACATAGAAAGGTTACCCACAACAATAGGCACAGGGATGGTACTTACCTTGCTTGCATCATTCTGTCTCTTCAAAGCGAAATTCATCTCGAAATGGGGCTTTTATGGGATTCGAACCTGAGATCATGTTTGGATACCAAACATAGGAAAAATAGCTAATCCTTCCTACCTAAAGCTTAAGCTTTCAATACGAGACGCTTGAACTGTCACACTTAATCCTCGTTCAAAGCTCACACCAAGTCACGATGATGTAACCATATATGCACCACCCAAGTCATTCTAAATGACCCTTGGAAACAACATAGAAAGGTTACCCACAACAACGAGCCCAGGGATGCTACTTACATTGGTTGCGTCATTCCGTCTCTTTAAAGGGAAATTCATCTCGAACTGGGGCTTTTATGGGATTCGAACCTGATATCATGTTTGGATACCAAACATAGGAAAAATAGCTAATCCTTCCTACCTAAAGCTTAAGCTTTCAATACGGGACGCTTGATCTGTCACACTTAATCCTCGTTCAAAGCTCTCACCAAGTCACGAGGATATTACCCCCCATGCACCACACAAGTTATTCTAAATGACCCTTGGAAACAACATAGAAAGGTTACCCACAACAATAGGCACAGGGATGGTACTTACCTTGCTTGCATCATTCTGTCTCTTTAAAGGGAATTTCATCTCGAAATGGGGTTTTAGGAGATTCGAACCTGAGATCATGTTTGGATACCAAATATAGGAAAAATAGCTAATCCTTCCTACCTAAAGCTTAAGCTTTCAATACGAGACGCTTGAACTGTCACACTTCATCCTGGTTCAAAGCTCACACCAAGTCACGATGATGTTACCATATATGCACCACTCAAGTCATTCTAAATGAAACTTGGAAACAACATAAAAAGGTTACCCACAACAACAGGCACAGGGATGCTACTTACCTTGCTTGCATCATTCTGTCTCTTTAAAGGGAAATTCATCTCGTAATGGGGATTTTATGGGATTCGAACCTGAGATCATGTTTGGATACCAAACATAGGAAAAATAGCTAATCCTTCCTACCTAAAGCTTAAGCTTTCAATACGAGACGCTTGAACTGTCACACTTAATCCTCGTTCAAAGCTCACACCAAGTCACGATGATGTTACCATATATGCACCACCCAAGTCATTCTATATGACCCTTGGAAACAACATAGAAAGGTTACCCACAACAACGAGCCCAGGGATGCTACTTACCTTGGTTGCGTCATTCCGTCTCTTTAAAGGGAAATTCATCTCGAACTGGGGCTTTTATGGGATTCGAACCTGATATCATGTTTTGATACCAAACATAGGAAAAATAGCTAATCCTTCCTACCTAAAGCTTAAGCTTTCAATACGGGACGCTTGATCTGTCACACTTAATCCTCGTTCAAAGCTCTCACCAAGTCATGAGGATGTTACCCCCCATGCACCAAACAAGTCTCTCTAAATGACCCTTGGAAACAACATAGAAAGGTTACCCACAACAACGAGCCCAGGAATGCTACTTACCTTGGTTGCGTCATTCCGTCTCTTTAAAGGGAAATTCATCTCGAACTGGGGATTTTATGGGATTCGAACCTGATATCATGTTTGGATACCAAACATAGGTAAAATAGCTAATCCTTCCAACCTAAAGCTTAAGCTTTCAAAACGAGACGCTTGAACTGTCACACTTAATCCTCGTTCAAAGCTCACACCAAGTCACGATGATGTTACCATATATGCACCACCCAAGTCATTCTAAATGACAATTGGAAACAACATAGAAAGGTTACCCACAACAACGAGCCCAGGGATGCTACTTACCTTGGTTGCGTCATTCCGTCTCTTCAAAGGGAAATTCATCTTGAACTGGGGCTTTTATGGGATTCGAACCTGATATCATGTTTTGATACCAAACATAGGAAAAATAGCTAATCCTTCCTACCTAAAGCTTAAGCTTTCAATACGGGACGCTTGATCTGTCACACTTAATCCTCGTTCAAAGCTCTCACCAAGTCACGAGGATATTACCCCCCATGCACCACACAAGTTATTCTAAATGACCCTTGGAAACAACATAGAAAGGTTACCCACAACAATAGGCACAGGGATGGTACTTACCTTGCTTGCATCATTCTGTCTCTTTAAAGGGAATTTCATCTCGAAATGGGGTTTTAGGAGATTCGAACCTGAGATCATGTTTGGATACCAAATATAGGAAAAATAGCTAATCCTTCCTACCTAAAGCTTAAGCTTTCAATACGAGACGCTTGAACTGTAACACTTAATCCTCTTTCAAAGCTCACACCAAGTCACGATGATGTTACCATATATGCACAACCCAAGTCATTCTAAATGACCCTTGGAAACAACATAGAAAGGTTACCCACAACAACGAGCCCAGGGATGCTACTTACATTGGTTGCGTCATTCCGTCTCTTTAAAGGGAAATTCATCTCGAACTGGGGCTTTTATGGGATTCGAACCTGATATCATGTTTGGATACCAAACATAGGAAAAATAGCTAATCCTTCCTACCTAAAGCTTAAGCTTTCAATACGAGACGCTTGAACTGTCACACTTCATCCTGGTTCAAAGCTCACACCAAGTCACGATGATGTTACCATATATGCACCACTCAAGTCATTCTAAATGAAACTTGGAAACAACATAGAAAGGTTACCCACAACAACGAGCCCAGGGATGCTACTTACCTTGGTTGCGTCATTCCGTCTCTTTAAAGGGAAATTCATTTCGAACTGGGGCTTTTATGGGATTCGAACCTGATATCATGTTTTGATACCAAACATAGGAAAAATAGCTAATCCTTCCTACCTAAAGCTTAAGCTTTCAATACGGGACGCTTGATCTGTCACACTTAATCATCGTTCAAAGCTCTCACCAAGTCACGAGGATATTACCCCCCATACACCACACAAGTCATTCTAAATGACCCTTGGAAACAACATAGAAAGGTTACCCACAACAACGAGCCCAGGGATGCTACTTACCTTGGTTGCGTCATTCCGTCTATTTAAAGGGAAATTCATCTCGAACTGGGGCTTTTATGGGATTCGAACCTGATATCATGTTTGGATACCAAACATAGGAAAAATAGCTAATCCTTCCTACCTAAAGCTTAAGCTTGAAAATACGAGACGCTTGAACTGTCACACTTAATCCTCGTTCAAAGCTCACACCAAGTCACGATGATGTTACCATATATGCACCACCCAAGTCATTCTAAATGACCCTTGGAAACAACATAGAAAGGTCACCCACAACAACGAGCCCAGGGATGCTACTTAACTTGGTTGCGTCATTCCGTCTCTTTGAAGGGAAATTCATCTCGAACTGGGGCTTTTATGGGATTCGACCTGATATCTTGTTTTGATACCAAACATAGGAAAAATAGCTAATCCTTCCTACCTAAAGCTTAAGCTTTCAATACGGGACGCTTGATCTGTCACACTTAATCATCGTTCAAAGCTCTCACCAAGTCACGAGGATATTACCCCCCATGCACCACATAAGTCATTCTAAATGACCCTTGGAAACAACATAGAAAGGTTACCCACAACAATAGGCACAGGGATGGTACTTACCTTGCTTGCATCATTCTGTCTCTTTAAAGCGAAATTCATCTCGAAATGGGGCTTTTATGGGATTCGAACCTGAGATCATGTTTGGATACCAAACATAGGAAAAATAGCTAATCCTTCCTACCTAAAGCTTAAGCTTTCAATACGGGACGCTTGATCTGTCACACTTAATCCTCGTTCAAAGCTCTCACCATGTCACGAGGATATTACCCCCCATGCACCACATAAGTCATTCTAAATGACCCTTGGAAACAACATAGAAAGGTTACCCACAACAATAGGCACAGGGATGGTACTTACCTTGCTTGCATCATTCTGTCTCTTTAAAGCGAAATTCATCTCGAAATGGGGCTTTTATGGGATTCGAACCTGAGATCATGTTTGGATACCAAACATAGGAAAAATAGCTAATCCTTCCTACCTAAAGCTTAAGCTTTCAATACGGGACGCTTGATCTGTCACACTTAATACTCGTTCAAAGCTCTCACCAAGTCACGAGGATGTTACCCCCCATGCACCACACAAGTCATTCTAAATGACCCTTGGAAACAACATAGAAAGGTTACCCACAACAACGAGCCCAGGAATGCTACTTACCTTGCTTGCGTCATTCCGTCTCTTTAAAGGGAAATTCATCTCGAACTGGGGCTTTTATGGGATTCGAACCTGATATCATGTTTGGATACCAAACATAGGAAAAATAGCTAATCCTTCCTACCTAAAGCTTAAGCTTTCAATACGAGACGCTTGAACTGTCACACTTAATCCTCGTTCAAAGCTCTCACCAAGTCACGAGGATGTTACCATATATGCACCACCCAAGTCATTCTAAATGACAATTGGAAACAACATAGAAAGGTTACCCACAACAACGAGCCCAGGGATGCTACTTACCTTGGTTGCGTCATTCCGTCTCTTTAAAGGGAAATTCATCTCGAACTGGGGCTTTTATGGGATTCGAACCTGATATCATGTTTGGATACCAAACATAGGAAAAATAGCTAATCCTTCCTACCTAAAGCTTAAGCTTTCAATACGGGACGCTTGATCTGTCACACTTAATCCTCGTTCAAAGCTCTCACCATGTCACGAGGATATTACCCCCCATGCACCACATAAATCATTCTAAATGACCCTTGGAAACAACATAGAAAGGTTACCCACAACAATAGGCACAGGGATGGTACTTACCTTGCTTGCATCATTCTGTCTCTTCAAAGCGAAATTCATCTCGAAATGGGGCTTTTATGGGATTCGAACCTGAGATCATGTTTGGATACCAAACATAGGAAAAATAGCTAATCCTTCCTACCTAAAGCTTAAGCTTTCAATACGAGACGCTTGAACTGTCACACTTAATCCTCGTTCAAAGCTCACACCAAGTCACGATGATGTAACCATATATGCACCACCCAAGTCATTCTAAATGACCCTTGGAAACAACATAGAAACGTTACCCACAACAACGAGCCCAGGGATGCTACTTACCTTGGTTGCGTCATTCCGTCTCTTTAAAGGGAAATTCATCTCGAACTGGGGCTTTTATGAGATTCGAACCTGATATCATGTTTTGATACCAAACATAGGAAAAATAGCTAATCCTTCCTACCTAAAGCTTAAGCTTTCAATACGGGACGCTTGATCTGTCACACTTAATCCTCGTTCAAAGCTCTCACCATGTCACGAGGATATTACCCCCCATGCACCACATAAGTCATTCTAAATGACCCTTGGAAACAACATAGAAAGGTTACCCACAACAATAGGCACAGGGATGGTACTTACCTTGCTTGCATCATTCTGTCTCTTCAAAGCGAAATTCATCTCGAAATGGGGCTTTTATGGGATTCGAACCTGAGATCATGTTTGGATACCAAACATAGGAAAAATAGCTAATCCTTCCTACCTAAAGCTTAAGCTTTCAATACGAGACGCTTGAACTGTCACACTTAATCCTCGTTCAAAGCTCACACCAAGTCACGATGATGTAACCATATATGCACCACCCAAGTCATTCTAAATGACCCTTGGAAACAACATAGAAAGGTTACCCACAACAACGAGCCCAGGGATGCTACTTACCTTGGTTGCGTCATTCCGTCTCTTTAAAGGGAAATTCATTTCGAACTGGGGCTTTTATGGGATTCGAACCTGATATCATGTTTTGATACCAAACATAGGAAAAATAGCTAATCCTTCCTACCTAAAGCTTAAGCTTTCAATACGGGACGCTTGATCTGTCACACTTAATCATCGTTCAAAGCTCTCACCAAGTCACGAGGATATTACCCCTCATACACCACACAAGTCATTCTAAATGACCCTTGGAAACAACATAGAAAGGTTACCCACAACAACGAGCCCAGGGATGCTACTTACCTTGGTTGCGTCATTCCGTCTATTTAAAGGGAAATTCATCTCGAACTGGGGCTTTTATGGGATTCGAACCTGATATCATGTTTGGATACCAAACATAGGAAAAATAGCTAATCCTTCCTACCTAAAGCTTAAGCTTGAAAATACGAGACGCTTGAACTGTCACACTTAATCCTCGTTCAAAGCTCACACCAAGTCACGATGATGTTACCATATATGCACCACCCAAGTCATTCTAAATGACCCTTGGAAACAACATAGAAAGGTCACCCACAACAAGGAGCCCAGGGATGCTACTTAACTTGGTTGCGTCATTCCGTCTCTTTGAAGGGAAATTCATCTCGAACTGGGGCTTTTATGGGATTCGACCTGATATCTTGTTTTGATACCAAACATAGGAAAAATAGCTAATCCTTCCTACCTAAAGCTTAAGCTTTCAATACGGGACGCTTGATCTGTCACACTTAATCCTCGTTCAAAGCTCTCACCATGTCACGAGGATATTACCCCCCATGCACCACATAAGTCATTCTAAATGACCCTTGGAAACAACATAGAAAGGTTACCCACAACAATAGGCACAGGGATGGTACTTACCTTGCTTGCATCATTCTGTCTCTTTAAAGCGAAATTCATCTCGAAATGGGGCTTTTATGGGATTCGAACCTGAGATCATGTTTGGATACCAAACATAGGAAAAATAGCTAATCCTTCCTACCTAAAGCTTAAGCTTTCAATACGGGACGCTTGATCTGTCACACTTAATCCTCGTTCAAAGCTCTCACCATGTCACGAGGATATTACCCCCCATGCACCACATAAGTCATTCTAAATGACCCTTGGAAACAACATAGAAATGTTACCCACAACAATAGGCACAGGGATGGTACTTACCTTGCTTGCATCATTCTGTCTCTTTAAAGCGAAATTCATCTCGAAATGGGGCTTTTATGGGATTCGAACCTGAGATCATGTTTGGATACCAAACATAGGAAAAATAGCTAATCCTTCCTACCTAAAGCTTAAGCTTTCAATACGGGACGCTTGATCTGTCACACTTAATCCTCGTTCAAAGCTCTCACCAAGTCACGAGGATGTTACCCCCCATGCACCACACAAGTCATTCTAAATGACCCTTGGAAACAACATAGAAAGGTTACCCACAACAATAGGCACAGGGATGGTACTTACCTCGCTTGCATCATTCTGTCTCTTTAAAGCGAAATTCATCTCGAAATGGGGCTTTTATGGGATTCGAACCTGAGATCATGTTTGGATACCAAACATACGAAAAATAGCTAATCCTTCCTACCTAAAGCTTAAGCTTTCAATACGAGACGCTTGAACTGTCACACTTAATCCTCGTTCAAAGCTCACACCAAGTCACGATGATGTAACCATATATGCACCACCCAAATCATTCTAAATGACCCTTGGAAACAACATAGAAAGGTTACCCACAACAACGAGCCCAGGGATGCTACTTACCTTGGTTGCGTCATTCCGTCTCTTTAAAGGGAAATTCATTTCGAACTGGGGCTTTTATGGGATTCGAACCTGATATCATGTTTTGATACCAAACATAGGAAAAATAGCTAATCCTTCCTACCTAAAGCTTAAGCTTTCAATACGGGACGCTTGATCTGTCACACTTAATCATCGTTCAAAGCTCTCACCAAGTCACGAGGATATTACCCCCCATACACCACACAAGTCATTCTAAATGACCCTTGGAAACAACATAGAAAGGTTACCCACAACAACGAGCCCAGGGATGCTACTTACCTTGGTTGCGTCATTCCGTCTATTTAAAGGGAAATTCATCTCGAACTGGGGCTTTTATGGGATTCGAACCTGATATCATGTTTGGATACCAAACATAGGAAAAATAGCTAATCCTTCCTACCTAAAGCTTAAGCTTGAAAATACGAGACGCTTGAACTGTCACACTTAATCCTCGTTCAAAGCTCACACCAAGTCACGATGATGTTACCATATATGCACCACCCAAGTCATTCTAAATGACCCTTGGAAACAACATAGAAAGGTCACCCACAACAACGAGCCCAGGGATGCTACTTAACTTGGTTGCGTCATTCCGTCTCTTTGAAGGGAAATTCATCTCGAACTGGGGCTTTTATGGGATTCGACCTGATATCTTGTTTTGATACCAAACATAGGAAAAATAGCTAATCCTTCCTACCTAAAGCTTAAGCTTTCAATACGGGACGCTTGATCTGTCACACTTAATCCTCGTTCAAAGCTCTCACCATGTCACGAGGATATTACCCCCCATGCACCACATAAGTCATTCTAAATGACCCTTGGAAACAACATAGAAAGGTTACCCACAACAATAGGCACAGGGATGGTACTTACCTTGCTTGCATCATTCTGTCTCTTTAAAGCGAAATTCATCTCGAAATGGGGCTTTTATGGGATTCGAACCTGAGATCATGTTTGGATACCAAACATAGGAAAAATAGCTAATCCTTCCTACCTAAAGCTTAAGCTTTCAATACGGGACGCTTGATCTGTCACACTTAATCCTCGTTCAAAGCTCTCACCATGTCACGAGGATATTACCCCCCATGCACCACATAAGTCATTCTAAATGACCCTTGGAAACAACATAGAAATGTTACCCACAACAATAGGCACAGGGATGGTACTTACCTTGCTTGCATCATTCTGTCTCTTTAAAGCGAAATTCATCTCGAAATGGGGCTTTTATGGGATTCGAACCTGAGATCATGTTTGGATACCAAACATAGGAAAAATAGCTAATCCTTCCTACCTAAAGCTTAAGCTTTCAATACGGGACGCTTGATCTGTCACACTTAATCCTCGTTCAAAGCTCTCACCATGTCACGAGGATGTTACCCCCCATGCACCACACAAGTCATTCTAAATGACCCTTGGAAACAACATAGAAATGTTACCCACAACAATAGGCACAGGGATGGTACTTACCTTGCTTGCATCATTCTGTCTCTTTAAAGCGAAATTCATCTCGAAATGGGGCTTTTATGGGATTCGAACCTGAGATCATGTTTGGATACCAAACATAGGAAAAATAGCTAATCCTTCCTACCTAAAGCTTAAGCTTTCAATACGGGACGCTTGATCTGTCACACTTAATCCTCGTTCAAAGCTCTCACCAAGTCACGAGGATGTTACCCCCCATGCACCACACAAGTCATTCTAAATGACCCTTGGAAACAACATAGAAAGGTTACCCACAACAATAGGCACAGGGATGGTACTTACCTCGCTTGCATCATTCTGTCTCTTTAAAGCGAAATTCATCTCGAAATGGGGCTTTTATGGGATTCGAACCTGAGATCATGTTTGGATACCAAACATAGGAAAAATAGCTAATCCTTCCTACCTAAAGCTTAAGCTTTCAATACGAGACGCTTGAACTGTCACACTTAATCCTCGTTCAAAGCTCACACCAAGTCACGATGATGTTACCATATATGCACCACCCAAGTCATTCTATATGACCCTTGGAAACAACATAGAAAGGTTACCCACAACAACGAGCCCAGGGATGCTACTTACCTTGGTTGCGTCATTCCGTCTCTTTAAAGGGAAATTCATCTCGAACTGGGGCTTTTATGGGATTCGAACCTGATATCATGTTTTGATACCAAACATAGGAAAAATAGCTAATCCTTCCTACCTAAAGCTTAAGCTTTCAATACGGGACGCTTGATCTGTCACACTTAATCCTCGTTCAAAGCTCTCACCAAGTCATGAGGATGTTACCCCCCATGCACCAAACAAGTCTCTCTAAATGACCCTTGGAAACAACATAGAAAGGTTACCCACAACAACGAGCCCAGGAATGCTACTTACCTTGGTTGCGTCATTCCGTCTCTTTAAAGGGAAATTCATCTCGAACTGGGGATTTTATGGGATTCGAACCTGATATCATGTTTGGATACCAAACATAGGTAAAATAGCTAATCCTTCCAACCTAAAGCTTAAGCTTTCAAAACGAGACGCTTGAACTGTCACACTTAATCCTCGTTCAAAGCTCACACCAAGTCACGATGATGTTACCATATATGCACCACCCAAGTCATTCTAAATGACAATTGGAAACAACATAGAAAGGTTACCCACAACAACGAGCCCAGGGATGCTACTTACCTTGGTTGCGTCATTCCGTCTCTTCAAAGGGAAATTCATCTTGAACTGGGGCTTTTATGGGATTCGAACCTGATATCATGTTTTGATACCAAACATAGGAAAAATAGCTAATCCTTCCTACCTAAAGCTTAAGCTTTCAATACGGGACGCTTGATCTGTCACACTTAATCCTCGTTCAAAGCTCTCACCAAGTCACGAGGATATTACCCCCCATGCACCACACAAGTTATTCTAAATGACCCTTGGAAACAACATAGAAAGGTTACCCACAACAATAGGCACAGGGATGGTACTTACCTTGCTTGCATCATTCTGTCTCTTTAAAGGGAATTTCATCTCGAAATGGGGTTTTAGGAGATTCGAACCTGAGATCATGTTTGGATACCAAATATAGGAAAAATAGCTAATCCTTCCTACCTAAAGCTTAAGCTTTCAATACGAGACGCTTGAACTGTAACACTTAATCCTCTTTCAAAGCTCACACCAAGTCACGATGATGTTACCATATATGCACAACCCAAGTCATTCTAAATGACCCTTGGAAACAACATAGAAAGGTTACCCACAACAACGAGCCCAGGGATGCTACTTACATTGGTTGCGTCATTCCGTCTCTTTAAAGGGAAATTCATCTCGAACTGGGGCTTTTATGGGATTCGAACCTGATATCATGTTTGGATACCAAACATAGGAAAAATAGCTAATCCTTCCTACCTAAAGCTTAAGCTTTCAATACGAGACGCTTGAACTGTCACACTTCATCCTGGTTCAAAGCTCACACCAAGTCACGATGATGTTACCATATATGCACCACTCAAGTCATTCTAAATGAAACTTGGAAACAACATAGAAAGGTTACCCACAACAACGAGCCCAGGGATGCTACTTACCTTGGTTGCGTCATTCCGTCTCTTTAAAGGGAAATTCATTTCGAACTGGGGCTTTTATGGGATTCGAACCTGATATCATGTTTTGATACCAAACATAGGAAAAATAGCTAATCCTTCCTACCTAAAGCTTAAGCTTTCAATACGGGACGCTTGATCTGTCACACTTAATCATCGTTCAAAGCTCTCACCAAGTCACGAGGATATTACCCCCCATACACCACACAAGTCATTCTAAATGACCCTTGGAAACAACATAGAAAGGTTACCCACAACAACGAGCCCAGGGATGCTACTTACCTTGGTTGCGTCATTCCGTCTATTTAAAGGGAAATTCATCTCGAACTGGGGCTTTTATGGGATTCGAACCTGATATCATGTTTGGATACCAAACATAGGAAAAATAGCTAATCCTTCCTACCTAAAGCTTAAGCTTGAAAATACGAGACGCTTGAACTGTCACACTTAATCCTCGTTCAAAGCTCACACCAAGTCACGATGATGTTACCATATATGCACCACCCAAGTCATTCTAAATGACCCTTGGAAACAACATAGAAAGGTCACCCACAACAACGAGCCCAGGGATGCTACTTAACTTGGTTGCGTCATTCCGTCTCTTTGAAGGGAAATTCATCTCGAACTGGGGCTTTTATGGGATTCGACCTGATATCTTGTTTTGATACCAAACATAGGAAAAATAGCTAATCCTTCCTACCTAAAGCTTAAGCTTTCAATACGGGACGCTTGATCTGTCACACTTAATCATCGTTCAAAGCTCTCACCATGTCACGAGGATGTTACCCCCCATGCACCACATAAGTCATTCTAAATGACCCTTGGAAACAACATAGAAAGGTTACCCACAACAATAGGCACAGGGATGGTACTTACCTTGCTTGCATCATTCTGTCTCTTTAAAGCGAAATTCATCTCGAAATGGGGCTTTTATGGGATTCGAACCTGAGATCATGTTTGGATACCAAACATAGGAAAAATAGCTAATCCTTCCTACCTAAAGCTTAAGCTTTCAATACGGGACGCTTGATCTGTCACACTTAATCCTCGTTCAAAGCTCTCACCATGTCACGAGGATATTACCCCCCATGCACCACATAAGTCATTCTAAATGACCCTTGGAAACAACATAGAAAGGTTACCCACAACAATAGGCACAGGGATGGTACTTACCTTGCTTGCATCATTCTGTCTCTTTAAAGCGAAATTCATCTCGAAATGGGGCTTTTATGGGATTCGAACCTGAGATCATGTTTGGATACCAAACATAGGAAAAATAGCTAATCCTTCCTACCTAAAGCTTAAGCTTTCAATACGGGACGCTTGATCTGTCACACTTAATACTCGTTCAAAGCTCTCACCAAGTCACGAGGATGTTACCCCCCATGCACCACACAAGTCATTCTAAATGACCCTTGGAAACAACATAGAAAGGTTACCCACAACAACGAGCCCAGGAATGCTACTTACCTTGCTTGCGTCATTCCGTCTCTTTAAAGGGAAATTCATCTCGAACTGGGGCTTTTATGGGATTCGAACCTGATATCATGTTTGGATACCAAACATAGGAAAAATAGCTAATCCTTCCTACCTAAAGCTTAAGCTTTCAATACGAGACGCTTGAACTGTCACACTTAATCCTCGTTCAAAGCTCTCACCAAGTCACGAGGATGTTACCATATATGCACCACCCAAGTCATTCTAAATGACAATTGGAAACAACATAGAAAGGTTACCCACAACAACGAGCCCAGGGATGCTACTTACCTTGGTTGCGTCATTCCGTCTCTTTAAAGGGAAATTCATCTCGAACTGGGGCTTTTATGGGATTCGAACCTGATATCATGTTTGGATACCAAACATAGGAAAAATAGCTAATCCTTCCTACCTAAAGCTTAAGCTTTCAATACGGGACGCTTGATCTGTCACACTTAATCCTCGTTCAAAGCTCTCACCATGTCACGAGGATATTACCCCCCATGCACCACATAAATCATTCTAAATGACCCTTGGAAACAACATAGAAAGGTTACCCACAACAATAGGCACAGGGATGGTACTTACCTTGCTTGCATCATTCTGTCTCTTCAAAGCGAAATTCATCTCGAAATGGGGCTTTTATGGGATTCGAACCTGAGATCATGTTTGGATACCAAACATAGGAAAAATAGCTAATCCTTCCTACCTAAAGCTTAAGCTTTCAATACGAGACGCTTGAACTGTCACACTTAATCCTCGTTCAAAGCTCACACCAAGTCACGATGATGTAACCATATATGCACCACCCAAGTCATTCTAAATGACCCTTGGAAACAACATAGAAACGTTACCCACAACAACGAGCCCAGGGATGCTACTTACCTTGGTTGCGTCATTCCGTCTCTTTAAAGGGAAATTCATCTCGAACTGGGGCTTTTATGAGATTCGAACCTGATATCATGTTTTGATACCAAACATAGGAAAAATAGCTAATCCTTCCTACCTAAAGCTTAAGCTTTCAATACGGGACGCTTGATCTGTCACACTTAATCCTCGTTCAAAGCTCTCACCATGTCACGAGGATATTACCCCCCATGCACCACATAAGTCATTCTAAATGACCCTTGGAAACAACATAGAAAGGTTACCCACAACAATAGGCACAGGGATGGTACTTACCTTGCTTGCATCATTCTGTCTCTTCAAAGCGAAATTCATCTCGAAATGGGGCTTTTATGGGATTCGAACCTGAGATCATGTTTGGATACCAAACATAGGAAAAATAGCTAATCCTTCCTACCTAAAGCTTAAGCTTTCAATACGAGACGCTTGAACTGTCACACTTAATCCTCGTTCAAAGCTCACACCAAGTCACGATGATGTAACCATATATGCACCACCCAAGTCATTCTAAATGACCCTTGGAAACAACATAGAAAGGTTACCCACAACAACGAGCCCAGGGATGCTACTTACCTTGGTTGCGTCATTCCGTCTCTTTAAAGGGAAATTCATTTCGAACTGGGGCTTTTATGGGATTCGAACCTGATATCATGTTTTGATACCAAACATAGGAAAAATAGCTAATCCTTCCTACCTAAAGCTTAAGCTTTCAATACGGGACGCTTGATCTGTCACACTTAATCATCGTTCAAAGCTCTCACCAAGTCACGAGGATATTACCCCTCATACACCACACAAGTCATTCTAAATGACCCTTGGAAACAACATAGAAAGGTTACCCACAACAACGAGCCCAGGGATGCTACTTACCTTGGTTGCGTCATTCCGTCTATTTAAAGGGAAATTCATCTCGAACTGGGGCTTTTATGGGATTCGAACCTGATATCATGTTTGGATACCAAACATAGGAAAAATAGCTAATCCTTCCTACCTAAAGCTTAAGCTTGAAAATACGAGACGCTTGAACTGTCACACTTAATCCTCGTTCAAAGCTCACACCAAGTCACGATGATGTTACCATATATGCACCACCCAAGTCATTCTAAATGACCCTTGGAAACAACATAGAAAGGTCACCCACAACAAGGAGCCCAGGGATGCTACTTAACTTGGTTGCGTCATTCCGTCTCTTTGAAGGGAAATTCATCTCGAACTGGGGCTTTTATGGGATTCGACCTGATATCTTGTTTTGATACCAAACATAGGAAAAATAGCTAATCCTTCCTACCTAAAGCTTAAGCTTTCAATACGGGACGCTTGATCTGTCACACTTAATCCTCGTTCAAAGCTCTCACCATGTCACGAGGATATTACCCCCCATGCACCACATAAGTCATTCTAAATGACCCTTGGAAACAACATAGAAAGGTTACCCACAACAATAGGCACAGGGATGGTACTTACCTTGCTTGCATCATTCTGTCTCTTTAAAGCGAAATTCATCTCGAAATGGGGCTTTTATGGGATTCGAACCTGAGATCATGTTTGGATACCAAACATAGGAAAAATAGCTAATCCTTCCTACCTAAAGCTTAAGCTTTCAATACGGGACGCTTGATCTGTCACACTTAATCCTCGTTCAAAGCTCTCACCATGTCACGAGGATATTACCCCCCATGCACCACATAAGTCATTCTAAATGACCCTTGGAAACAACATAGAAATGTTACCCACAACAATAGGCACAGGGATGGTACTTACCTTGCTTGCATCATTCTGTCTCTTTAAAGCGAAATTCATCTCGAAATGGGGCTTTTATGGGATTCGAACCTGAGATCATGTTTGGATACCAAACATAGGAAAAATAGCTAATCCTTCCTACCTAAAGCTTAAGCTTTCAATACGGGACGCTTGATCTGTCACACTTAATCCTCGTTCAAAGCTCTCACCAAGTCACGAGGATGTTACCCCCCATGCACCACACAAGTCATTCTAAATGACCCTTGGAAACAACATAGAAAGGTTACCCACAACAATAGGCACAGGGATGGTACTTACCTCGCTTGCATCATTCTGTCTCTTTAAAGCGAAATTCATCTCGAAATGGGGCTTTTATGGGATTCGAACCTGAGATCATGTTTGGATACCAAACATACGAAAAATAGCTAATCCTTCCTACCTAAAGCTTAAGCTTTCAATACGAGACGCTTGAACTGTCACACTTAATCCTCGTTCAAAGCTCACACCAAGTCACGATGATGTAACCATATATGCACCACCCAAATCATTCTAAATGACCCTTGGAAACAACATAGAAAGGTTACCCACAACAACGAGCCCAGGGATGCTACTTACCTTGGTTGCGTCATTCCGTCTCTTTAAAGGGAAATTCATTTCGAACTGGGGCTTTTATGGGATTCGAACCTGATATCATGTTTTGATACCAAACATAGGAAAAATAGCTAATCCTTCCTACCTAAAGCTTAAGCTTTCAATACGGGACGCTTGATCTGTCACACTTAATCATCGTTCAAAGCTCTCACCAAGTCACGAGGATATTACCCCCCATACACCACACAAGTCATTCTAAATGACCCTTGGAAACAACATAGAAAGGTTACCCACAACAACGAGCCCAGGGATGCTACTTACCTTGGTTGCGTCATTCCGTCTATTTAAAGGGAAATTCATCTCGAACTGGGGCTTTTATGGGATTCGAACCTGATATCATGTTTGGATACCAAACATAGGAAAAATAGCTAATCCTTCCTACCTAAAGCTTAAGCTTGAAAATACGAGACGCTTGAACTGTCACACTTAATCCTCGTTCAAAGCTCACACCAAGTCACGATGATGTTACCATATATGCACCACCCAAGTCATTCTAAATGACCCTTGGAAACAACATAGAAAGGTCACCCACAACAACGAGCCCAGGGATGCTACTTAACTTGGTTGCGTCATTCCGTCTCTTTGAAGGGAAATTCATCTCGAACTGGGGCTTTTATGGGATTCGACCTGATATCTTGTTTTGATACCAAACATAGGAAAAATAGCTAATCCTTCCTACCTAAAGCTTAAGCTTTCAATACGGGACGCTTGATCTGTCACACTTAATCCTCGTTCAAAGCTCTCACCATGTCACGAGGATATTACCCCCCATGCACCACATAAGTCATTCTAAATGACCCTTGGAAACAACATAGAAAGGTTACCCACAACAATAGGCACAGGGATGGTACTTACCTTGCTTGCATCATTCTGTCTCTTTAAAGCGAAATTCATCTCGAAATGGGGCTTTTATGGGATTCGAACCTGAGATCATGTTTGGATACCAAACATAGGAAAAATAGCTAATCCTTCCTACCTAAAGCTTAAGCTTTCAATACGGGACGCTTGATCTGTCACACTTAATCCTCGTTCAAAGCTCTCACCATGTCACGAGGATATTACCCCCCATGCACCACATAAGTCATTCTAAATGACCCTTGGAAACAACATAGAAATGTTACCCACAACAATAGGCACAGGGATGGTACTTACCTTGCTTGCATCATTCTGTCTCTTTAAAGCGAAATTCATCTCGAAATGGGGCTTTTATGGGATTCGAACCTGAGATCATGTTTGGATACCAAACATAGGAAAAATAGCTAATCCTTCCTACCTAAAGCTTAAGCTTTCAATACGGGACGCTTGATCTGTCACACTTAATCCTCGTTCAAAGCTCTCACCATGTCACGAGGATGTTACCCCCCATGCACCACACAAGTCATTCTAAATGACCCTTGGAAACAACATAGAAATGTTACCCACAACAATAGGCACAGGGATGGTACTTACCTTGCTTGCATCATTCTGTCTCTTTAAAGCGAAATTCATCTCGAAATGGGGCTTTTATGGGATTCGAACCTGAGATCATGTTTGGATACCAAACATAGGAAAAATAGCTAATCCTTCCTACCTAAAGCTTAAGCTTTCAATACGGGACGCTTGATCTGTCACACTTAATCCTCGTTCAAAGCTCTCACCAAGTCACGAGGATGTTACCCCCCATGCACCACACAAGTCATTCTAAATGACCCTTGGAAACAACATAGAAAGGTTACCCACAACAATAGGCACAGGGATGGTACTTACCTCGCTTGCATCATTCTGTCTCTTTAAAGCGAAATTCATCTCGAAATGGGGCTTTTATGGGATTCGAACCTGAGATCATGTTTGGATACCAAACATACGAAAAATAGCTAATCCTTCCTACCTAAAGCTTAAGCTTTCAATACGAGACGCTTGAACTGTCACACTTAATCCTCGTTCAAAGCTCACACCAAGTCACGATGATGTAACCATATATGCACCACCCAAGTCATTCTAAATGACCCTTGGAAACAACATAGAAAGGTTACCCACAACAACGAGCCCAGGGATGCTACTTACCTTGGTTGCGTCATTCCGTCTCTTTAAAGGGAAATTCATTTCGAACTGGGGCTTTTATGGGATTCGAACCTGATATCATGTTTTGATACCAAACATAGGAAAAATAGCTAATCCTTCCTACCTAAAGCTTAAGCTTTCAATACGGGACGCTTGATCTGTCACACTTAATCATCGTTCAAAGCTCTCACCAAGTCACGAGGATATTACCCCCCATACACCACACAAGTCATTCTAAATGACCCTTGGAAACAACATAGAAAGGTTACCCACAACAACGAGCCCAGGGATGCTACTTACCTTGGTTGCGTCATTCCGTCTATTTAAAGGGAAATTCATCTCGAACTGGGGCTTTTATGGGATTCGAACCTGATATCATGTTTGGATACCAAACATAGGAAAAATAGCTAATCCTTCCTACCTAAAGCTTAAGCTTGAAAATACGAGACGCTTGAACTGTCACACTTAATCCTCGTTCAAAGCTCACACCAAGTCACGATGATGTTACCATATATGCACCACCCAAGTCATTCTAAATGACCCTTGGAAACAACATAGAAAGGTCACCCACAACAACGAGCCCAGGGATGCTACTTAACTTGGTTGCGTCATTCCGTCTCTTTGAAGGGAAATTCATCTCGAACTGGGGCTTTTATGGGATTCGACCTGATATCTTGTTTTGATACCAAACATAGGAAAAATAGCTAATCCTTCCTACCTAAAGCTTAAGCTTTCAATACGGGACGCTTGATCTGTCACACTTAATCCTCGTTCAAAGCTCTCACCATGTCACGAGGATATTACCCCCCATGCACCACATAAGTCATTCTAAATGACCCTTGGAAACAACATAGAAAGGTTACCCACAACAATAGGCACAGGGATGGTACTTACCTTGCTTGCATCATTCTGTCTCTTTAAAGCGAAATTCATCTCGAAATGGGGCTTTTATGGGATTCGAACCTGAGATCATGTTTGGATACCAAACATAGGAAAAATAGCTAATCCTTCCTACCTAAAGCTTAAGCTTTCAATACGGGACGCTTGATCTGTCACACTTAATCCTCGTTCAAAGCTCTCACCATGTCACGAGGATATTACCCCCCATGCACCACATAAGTCATTCTAAATGACCCTTGGAAACAACATAGAAATGTTACCCACAACAATAGGCACAGGGATGGTACTTACCTTGCTTGCATCATTCTGTCTCTTTAAAGCGAAATTCATCTCGAAATGGGGCTTTTATGGGATTCGAACCTGAGATCATGTTTGGATACCAAACATAGGAAAAATAGCTAATCCTTCCTACCTAAAGCTTAAGCTTTCAATACGGGACGCTTGATCTGTCACACTTAATCCTCGTTCAAAGCTCTCACCAAGTCACGAGGATGTTACCCCCCATGCACCACACAAGTCATTCTAAATGACCCTTGGAAACAACATAGAAAGGTTACCCACAACATCGAGCCCAGGAATGCTACTTACCTTGCTTGCGTCATTCCGTCTCTTTAAAGGGAAATTCATCTCGAACTGGGGCTTTTATGGGATTCGAACCTGATATCATGTTTGGATACCAAACATAGGAAAAATAGCTAATCCTTCCTACCTAAAGCTTAAGCTTTCAATACGAGACGCTTGAACTGTCACACTTAATCCTCGTTCAAAGCTCACACCAAGTCACGATGATGTTACCATATATGCACCACCCAAGTCATTCTAAATGACAATTGGAAACAACATAGAAAGGTTACCCACAACAACGAGCCCAGGGATGCTACTTACCTTGGTTGCGTCATTCCGTCTCTTTAAAGGGAAATTCATCTCGAACTGGGGCTTTTATGGGATTCGAACCTGATATCATGTTTGGATACCAAACATAGGAAAAATAGCTAATCCTTCCTACCTAAAGCTTAAGCTTTCAATACGGGACGCTTGATCTGTCACACTTAATCCTCGTTCAAAGCTCTCACCATGTCACGAGGATATTACCCCCCATGCACCACATAAGTCATTCTAAATGACCCTTGGAAACAACATAGAAAGGTTACCCACAACAATAGGCACAGGAATGGTACTTACCTTGCTTGCATCATTCTGTCTCTTTAAAGGGAGTTTCATCTCGAAATGGGGCTTTTATGGGATTCGAACCTGAGATCATGTTTGGATACCAAACATAGGAAAAATAGCTAATCCTTACTACCTAAAGCTTAAGCTTTCAATACGAGACGCTTGAACTGTCACACTTAATCCTCTTTCAAAGCTCACACCAAGTCACGATGATGTTACCATATATGCACCACCCAAGTCATTCTAAATGACCCTAGGAAACAACATAGAAAGGTTACCCACAACATCGAGCCCAGGGATGCTACTTACCTTGGTTGCGTCATTCCGTCTCTTTAAAGGGAAATTCATCTCGAACTGGGGCTTTTATGGGATTCGAACCTGATATCATGTTTGGATACCAAACATAGGAAAAATAGCTAATCCTTCCTACCTAAAGCTTAAGCTTTCAATACGGGACGCTTGATCTGTCACACTTAATCCTCGTTCAAAGCTCTCACCATGTCACGAGGATATTACCCCCCATGCACCACATAAGTCATTCTAAATGACCCTTGGAAACAACATAGAAAGGTTACCCACAACAATAGGCACAGGGATGGTACTTACCTTGCTTGCATCATTCTGTCTCTTCAAAGCGAAATTCATCTCGAAATGGGGCTTTTATGGGATTCGAACCTGAGATCATGTTTGGATACCAAACATAGGAAAAATAGCTAATCCTTCCTACCTAAAGCTTAAGCTTTCAATACGGGACGCGTGATCTGTCACACTTAATCCTCGTTCAAAGCTCTCACCAAGTCACGAGGATGTTACCCCCCATGCACCACACAAGTCATTCTAAATGACCCTTGGAAACAACATAGAAAGGTTACCCACAACAACGAGCCCAGGAATGCTACTTACCTTGCTTGCGTCATTCCGTCTCTTTAAAGGGAAATTCATCTCGAACTGGGGCTTTTATGGGATTCGAACCTGATATCATGTTTGGATACCAAACATAGGAAAAATAGCTAATCCTTCCTACCTAAAGCTTAAGCTTTCAATACGAGACGCTTGAACTGTCACACTTAATCCTCGTTCAAAGCTCACACCAAGTCACGATGATGTTACCATATATGCACCACCCAAGTCATTCTAAATGACAATTGGAAACAACATAGAAAGGTTACCCACAACAACGAGCCCAGGGATGCTACTTACCTTGGTTGCGTCATTCCGTCTCTTTAAAGGGAAATTCATCTCGAACTGGGGCTTTTATGGGATTCGAACCTGATATCATGTTTGGATACCAAACAAAGGAAAAATAGCTAATCCTTCCTACCTAAAGCTTAAGCTTTCAATACGGGACGCTTGATCTGTCACACTTAATCCTCGTTCAAAGCTCTCACCATGTCACGAGGATATTACCCCCCATGCACCACATAAGTCATTCTAAATGACCCTTGGAAACAACATAGAAAGGTTACCCACAACAATAGGCACAGGGATGGTACTTACCTTGCTTGCATCATTCTGTCTCTTCAAAGCGAAATTCATCTCGAAATGGGGCTTTTATGGGATTCGAACGTGAGATCATGTTTGGATACCAAACATAGGAAAAATAGCTAATCCTTCCTACCTAAAGCTTAAGCTTTCAATACGGGACGCGTGATCTGTCACACTTAATCCTCGTTCAAAGCTCTCACCAAGTCACGAGGATGTTACCCCCCATGCACCACACAAGTCATTCTAAATGACCCTTGGAAACAACATAGAAAGGTTACCCACAACAACGAGCCCAGGAATGCTACTTACCTTGCTTGCGTCATTCCGTCTCTTTAAAGGGAAATTCATCTCGAACTGGGGCTTTTATGGGATTCGAACCTGATATCATGTTCGGATACCAAACATAGGAAAAATAGCTAATCCTTCCTACCTAAAGCTTAAGCTTGAAAATACGAGACGCTTGAACTGTCACACTTAATCCTCGTTCAAAGCTCACACCAAGTCACGATGATGTTACCATATATGCACCACCCAAGTCATTCTAAATGACCCTTGGAAACAACATAGAAAGGTCACCCACAACAACGAGCCCAGGGATGCTACTTAACTTGGTTGCGTCATTCCGTCTCTTTGAAGGGAAATTCATCTCGAACTGGGGCTTTTATGGGATTCGACCTGATATCTTGTTTTGATACCAAACATAGGAAAAATAGCTAATCCTTCCTACATAAAGCTTAAGCTTTCAATACGGGACGCTTGATCTGTCACACTTAATCCTCGTTCAAAGCTCTCACCATGTCACGAGGATATTACCCCCCATGCACCACATAAGTCATTCTAAATGACCCTTGGAACAACATAGAAAGGTTACCCACAACAATAGGCACAGGGATGGTACTTACCTTGCTTGCATCATTCTGTCTCTTTAAAGCGAAATTCATCTCGAAATGGGGCTTTTATGGGATTCGAACCTGAGATCATGTTTGGATACCAAACATAGGAAAAATAGCTAATCCTTCCTACCTAAAGCTTAAGCTTTCAATACGGGACGCTTGATCTGTCACACTTAATCCTCGTTCAAAGCTCTCACCATGTCACGAGGATATTACCCCCCATGCACCACATAAGTCATTCTAAATGACCCTTGGAAACAACATAGAAATGTTACCCACAACAATAGGCACAGGGATGGTACTTACCTTGCTTGCATCATTCTGTCTCTTTAAAGCGAAATTCATCTCGAAATGGGGCTTTTATGGGATTCGAACCTGAGATCATGTTTGGATACCAAACATAGGAAAAATAGCTAATCCTTCCTACCTAAAGCTTAAGCTTTCAATACGGGACGCTTGATCTGTCACACTTAATCCTCGTTCAAAGCTCTCACCAAGTCACGAGGATGTTACCCCCCATGCACCACACAAGTCATTCTAAATGACCCTTGGAAACAACATAGAAAGGTTACCCACAACAACGAGCCCAGGAATGCTACTTACCTTGCTTGCGTCATTCCGTCTCTTTAAAGGGAAATTCATCTCGAACTGGGGCTTTTATGGGATTCGAACCTGATATCATGTTTGGATACCAAACATAGGAAAAATAGCTAATCCTTCCTACCTAAAGCTTAAGCTTTCAATACGAGACGCTTGAACTGTCACACTTAATCCTCGTTCAAAGCTCACACCAAGTCACGATGATGTTACCATATATGCACCACCCAAGTCATTCTAAATGACAATTGGAAACAACATAGAAAGGTTACCCACAACAACGAGCCCAGGGATGCTACTTACCTTGGTTGCGTCATTCCGTCTCTTTAAAGGGAAATTCATCTCGAACTGGGGCTTTTATGGGATTCGAACCTGATATCATGTTTGGATACCAAACAAAGGAAAAATAGCTAATCCTTCCTACCTAAAGCTTAAGCTTTCAATACGGGACGCTTGATCTGTCACACTTAATCCTCGTTCAAAGCTCTCACCATGTCACGAGGATATTACCCCCCATGCACCACATAAGTCATTCTAAATGACCCTTGGAAACAACATAGAAAGGTTACCCACAACAATAGGCACAGGGATGGTACTTACCTTGCTTGCATCATTCTGTCTCTTTAAAGCGAAATTCATCTCGAAATGGGGCTTTTATGGGATTCGAACCTGAGATCATGTTTGGATACCAAACATAGGAAAAATAGCTAATCCTTCCTACCTAAAGCTTAAGCTTTCAATACGGGACGCTTGATCTGTCACACTTAATCCTCGTTCAAAGCTCTCACCATGTCACGAGGATATTACCCCCCATGCACCACATAAGTCATTCTAAATGACCCTTGGAAACAACATAGAAATGTTACCCACAACAATAGGCACAGGGATGGTACTTACCTTGCTTGCATCATTCTGTCTCTTTAAAGCGAAATTCATCTCGAAATGGGGCTTTTATGGGATTCGAACCTGAGATCATGTTTGGATACCAAACATAGGAAAAATAGCTAATCCTTCCTACCTAAAGCTTAAGCTTTCAATACGGGACGCTTGATCTGTCACACTTAATCCTCGTTCAAAGCTCTCACCAAGTCACGAGGATGTTACCCCCCATGCACCACACAAGTCATTCTAAATGACCCTTGGAAACAACATAGAAAGGTTACCCACAACAACGAGCCCAGGAATGCTACTTACCTTGCTTGCGTCATTCCGTCTCTTTAAAGGGAAATTCATCTCGAACTGGGGCTTTTATGGGATTCGAACCTGATATCATGTTTGGATACCAAACATAGGAAAAATAGCTAATCCTTCCTACCTAAAGCTTAAGCTTTCAATACGAGACGCTTGAACTGTCACACTTAATCCTCGTTCAAAGCTCACACCAAGTCACGATGATGTTACCATATATGCACCACCCAAGTCATTCTAAATGACAATTGGAAACAACATAGAAAGGTTACCCACAACAACGAGCCCAGGGATGCTACTTACCTTGGTTGCGTCATTCCGTCTCTTTAAAGGGAAATTCATCTCGAACTGGGGCTTTTATGGGATTCGAACCTGATATCATGTTTGGATACCAAACATAGGAAAAATAGCTAATCCTTCCTACCTAAAGCTTAAGCTTTCAATACGGGACGCTTGATCTGTCACACTTAATCCTCGTTCAAAGCTCTCACCATGTCACGAGGATATTACCCCCCATGCACCACATAAGTCATTCTAAATGACCCTTGGAAACAACATAGAAAGGTTACCCACAACAATAGGCACAGGAATGGTACTTACCTTGCTTGCATCATTCTGTCTCTTTAAAGGGAGTTTCATCTCGAAATGGGGCTTTTATGGGATTCGAACCTGAGATCATGTTTGGATACCAAACATAGGAAAAATAGCTAATCCTTACTACCTAAAGCTTAAGCTTTCAATACGAGACGCTTGAACTGTCACACTTAATCCTCTTTCAAAGCTCACACCAAGTCACGATGATGTTACCATATATGCACCACCCAAGTCATTCTAAATGACCCTAGGAAACAACATAGAAAGGTTACCCACAACATCGAGCCCAGGGATGCTACTTACCTTGGTTGCGTCATTCCGTCTCTTTAAAGGGAAATTCATCTCGAACTGGGGCTTTTATGGGATTCGAACCTGATATCATGTTTGGATACCAAACATAGGAAAAATAGCTAATCCTTCCTACCTAAAGCTTAAGCTTTCAATACGGGACGCTTGATCTGTCACACTTAATCCTCGTTCAAAGCTCTCACCATGTCACGAGGATATTACCCCCCATGCACCACATAAGTCATTCTAAATGACCCTTGGAAACAACATAGAAAGGTTACCCACAACAATAGGCACAGGGATGGTACTTACCTTGCTTGCATCATTCTGTCTCTTCAAAGCGAAATTCATCTCGAAATGGGGCTTTTATGGGATTCGAACGTGAGATCATGTTTGGATACCAAACATAGGAAAAATAGCTAATCCTTCCTACCTAAAGCTTAAGCTTTCAATACGGGACGCGTGATCTGTCACACTTAATCCTCGTTCAAAGCTCTCACCAAGTCACGAGGATGTTACCCCCCATGCACCACACAAGTCATTCTAAATGACCCTTGGAAACAACATAGAAAGGTTACCCACAACAACGAGCCCAGGAATGCTACTTACCTTGCTTGCGTCATTCCGTCTCTTTAAAGGGAAATTCATCTCGAACTGGGGCTTTTATGGGATTCGAACCTGATATCATGTTTGGATACCAAACATAGGAAAAATAGCTAATCATTCCTACCTAAAGCTAAAGCTTTCAATACGAGACGCTTGAACTGTCACACTTAATCCTCGTTCAAAGCTCACACCAAGTCACGATGATGTAACCATATATGCACCACCCAAGTCATTCTAAATGACCCTTGGAAACAACATAGAAAGGTTACCCACAACAACGAGCCCAGGAATGCTACTTACCTTGCTTGCGTCATTCCGTCTCTTTAAAGGGAAATTCATCTCGAACTGGGGCTTTTATGGGATTCGAACCTGATATCATGTTTGGATACCAAACATAGGAAAAATAGCTAATCCTTCCTACCTAAAGCTTAAGCTTTCAATACGAGACGCTTGAACTGTCACACTTAATCCTCGTTCAAAGCTCACACCAAGTCACGATGATGTTACCATATATGCACCACCCAAGTCATTCTAAATGACCCTAGGAAACAACATAGAAAGGTTACCCACAACAACGAGCCCAGGGATGCTACTTACCTTGGTTGCGTCATTCCGTCTCTTTAAAGGGAAATTCATCTCGAACTGGGGCTTTTATGGGATTCGAACCTGATATCATGTTTGGATACCAAACATAGGAAAAATAGCTAATCCTTCCTACCTAAAGCTTAAGCTTTCAATACGGGACGCTTGATCTGTCACACTTAATCCTCGTTCAAAGCTCTCACCATGTCACGAGGATATTACCCCCCATGCACCACATAAGTCATTCTAAATGACCCTTGGAAACAACATAGAAAGGTTACCCACAACAATAGGCACAGGGATGGTACTTACCTTGCTTGCATCATTCTGTCTCTTCAAAGCGAAATTCATCTCGAAATGGGGCTTTTATGGGATTCGAACGTGAGATCATGTTTGGATACCAAACATAGGAAAAATAGCTAATCCTTCCTACCTAAAGCTTAAGCTTTCAATACGGGACGCGTGATCTGTCACACTTAATCCTCGTTCAAAGCTCTCACCAAGTCACGAGGATGTTACCCCCCATGCACCACACAAGTCATTCTAAATGACCCTTGGAAACAACATAGAAAGGTTACCCACAACAACGAGCCCAGGAATGCTACTTACCTTGCTTGCGTCATTCCGTCTCTTTAAACGGAAATTCATCTCGAACTGGGGCTTTTATGGGATTCGAACCTGATATCATGTTTGGATACCAAACATAGGAAAAATAGCTAATCATTCCTACCTAAAGCTAAAGCTTTCAATACGAGACGCTTGAACTGTCACACTTAATCCTCGTTCAAAGCTCACACCAAGTCACGATGATGTAACCATATATGCACCACCCAAGTCATTCTAAATGACCCTTGGAAACAACATAGAAACGTTACCCACAACAACGAGCCCAGGGATGCTACTTACCTTGGTTGCGTCATTCCGTCTCTTTAAAGGGAAATTCATCTCGAACTGGGGCTTTTATGGGATTCGAACCTGAGATCATGTTTGGATACCAAACATAGGAAAAATAGCTAATCCTTCCTACCTAAAGCTTAAGCTTTCAATACGGGACGCTTGATCTGTCACACTTAATCCTCGTTCAAAGCTCTCACCAAGTCACGAGGATGTTACCCCCCATGCACCACACAAGTCATTCTAAATGACCCTTGGAAACAACATAGAAAGGTTACCCACAACAATAGGCACAGGGATGGTACTTACCTCGCTTGCATCATTCTGTCTCTTTAAAGCGAAATTCATCTCGAAATGGGGCTTTTATGGGATTCGAACCTGAGATCATGTTTGGATACCAAAAATACGAAAAATAGCTAATCCTTCTTACCTAAAGCTTAAGCTTTCAATACGAGACGCTTGAACTGTCACACTTAATCCTCGTTCAAAGCTCACACCAAGTCACGATGATGTAACCATATATGCACCACCCAAGTCATTCTAAATGACCCTTGGATACAACATAGAAAGGTTACCCACAACAACGAGCCCAATGATGCTACTTACCTTGGTTGCGTCATTCCGTCTCTTTAAAGGGAAATTCATTTCGAACTGGGGCTTTTATGGGATTCGAACCTGATATCATGTTTTGATACCAAACATAGGAAAAATAGCTAATCCTTCCTACCTAAAGCTTAAGCTTTCAATACGGGACGCTTGATCTGTCACACTTAATCATCGTTCAAAGCTCTCACCAAGTCACGAGGATATTACCCCCCATACACCACACAAGTCATTCTAAATGACCCTTGGAAACAACATAGAAAGGTTACCCACAACAACGAGCCCAGGGATGCTACTTACCTTGGTTGCGTCATTCCGTCTATTTAAAGGGAAATTCATCTCGAACTGGGGCTTTTATGGGATTCGAACCTGATATCATGTTTGGATACCAAACATAGGAAAAATAGCTAATCCTTCCTACCTAAAGCTTAAGCTTGAAAATACGAGACGCTTGAACTGTCACACTTAATCCTCGTTCAAAGCTCACACCAAGTCACGATGATGTTACCATATATGCACCACCCAAGTCATTCTAAATGACCCTTGGAAACAACATAGAAAGGTCACCCACAACAACGAGCCCAGGGATGCTACTTAACTTGGTTGCGTCATTCCGTCTCTTTGAAGGGAAATTCATCTCGAACTGGGGCTTTTATGGGATTCGACCTGATATCTTGTTTTGATACCAAACATAGGAAAAATAGCTAATCCTTCCTACCTAAAGCTTAAGCTTTCAATACGGGACGCTTGATCTGTCACACTTAATCCTCGTTCAAAGCTCTCACCATGTCACGAGGATATTACCCCCCATGCACCACATAAGTCATTCTAAATGACCCTTGTAAACAACATAGAAAGGTTACCCACAACAATAGGCACAGGGATGGTACTTACCTTGCTTGCATCATTCTGTCTCTTTAAAGCGAAATTCATCTCGAAATGGGGCTTTTATGGGATTCGAACCTGAGATCATGTTTGGATACCAAACATAGGAAAAATAGCTAATCCTTCCTACCTAAAGCTTAAGCTTTCAATACGGGACGCTTGATCTGTCACACTTAATCCTCGTTCAAAGCTCTCACCATGTCACGAGGATATTACCCCCCATGCACCACATAAGTCATTCTAAATGACCCTTGGAAACAACATAGAAATGTTACCCACAACAATAGGCACAGGGATGGTACTTACCTTGCTTGCATCATTCTGTCTCTTTAAAGCGAAATTCATCTCGAAATGGGGCTTTTATGGGATTCGAACCTGAGATCATGTTTGGATACCAAACATAGGAAAAATAGCTAATCCTTCCTACCTAAAGCTTAAGCTTTCAATACGGGACGCTTGATCTGTCACACTTAATCCTCGTTCAAAGCTCTCACCAAGTCACGAGGATGTTACCCCCCATGCACCACACAAGTCATTCTAAATGACCCTTGGAAACAACATAGAAAGGTTACCCACAACATCGAGCCCAGGAATGCTACTTACCTTGCTTGCGTCATTCCGTCTCTTTAAAGGGAAATTCATCTCGAACTGGGGCTTTTATGGGATTCGAACCTGATATCATGTTTGGATACCAAACATAGGAAAAATAGCTAATCCTTCCTACCTAAAGCTTAAGCTTTCAATACGAGACGCTTGAACTGTCACACTTAATCCTCGTTCAAAGCTCACACCAAGTCACGATGATGTTACCATATATGCACCACCCAAGTCATTCTAAATGACAATTGGAAACAACATAGAAAGGTTACCCACAACAACGAGCCCAGGGATGCTACTTACCTTGGTTGCGTCATTCCGTCTCTTTAAAGGGAAATTCATCTCGAACTGGGGCTTTTATGGGATTCGAACCTGATATCATGTTTGGATACCAAACATAGGAAAAATAGCTAATCCTTCCTACCTAAAGCTTAAGCTTTCAATACGGGATGCTTGATCTGTCACACTTAATCCTCGTTCAAAGCTCTCACCATGTCACGAGGATATTACCCCCCATGCACCACATAAGTCATTCTAAATGACCCTTGGAAACAACATAGAAAGGTTACCCACAACAATAGACACAGGAATGGTACTTACCTTGCTTGCATCATTCTGTCTCTTTAAAGGGAGTTTCATCTCGAAATGGGGCTTTTATGGGATTCGAACCTGAGATCATGTTTGGATACCAAACATAGGAAAAATAGCTAATCCTTACTACCTAAAGCTTAAGCTTTCAATACGAGACGCTTGAACTGTCACACTTAATCCTCTTTCAAAGCTCACACCAAGTCACGATGATGTTACCATATATGCACCACCCAAGTCATTCTAAATGACCCTAGGAAACAACATAGAAAGGTTACCCACAACATCGAGCCCAGGGATGCTACTTACCTTGGTTGCGTCATTCCGTCTCTTTAAAGGGAAATTCATCTCGAACTGGGGCTTTTATGGGATTCGAACCTGATATCATGTTTGGATACCAAACATAGGAAAAATAGCTAATCCTTCCTACCTAAAGCTTAAGCTTTCAATACGGGACGCTTGATCTGTCACACTTAATCCTCGTTCAAAGCTCTCACCATGTCACGAGGATATTACCCCCCATGCACCACATAAGTCATTCTAAATGACCCTTGGAAACAACATAGAAAGGTTACCCACAACAATAGGCACAGGGATGGTACTTACCTTGCTTGCATCATTCTGTCTCTTCAAAGCGAAATTCATCTCGAAATGGGGCTTTTATGGGATTCGAACCTGAGATCATGTTTGGATACCAAACATAGGAAAAATAGCTAATCCTTCCTACCTAAAGCTTAAGCTTTCAATACGGGACGCGTGATCTGTCACACTTAATCCTCGTTCAAAGCTCTCACCAAGTCACGAGGATGTTACCCCCCATGCACCACACAAGTCATTCTAAATGACCCTTGGAAACAACATAGAAAGGTTACCCACAACAACGAGCCCAGGAATGCTACTTACCTTGCTTGCGTCATTCCGTCTCTTTAAAGGGAAATTCATCTCGAACTGGGGCTTTTATGGGATTCGAACCTGATATCATGTTTGGATACCAAACATAGGAAAAATAGCTAATCCTTCCTACCTAAAGCTTAAGCTTTCAATACGAGACGCTTGAACTGTCACACTTAATCCTCGTTCAAAGCTCACACCAAGTCACGATGATGTTACCATATATGCACCACCCAAGTCATTCTAAATGACAATTGGAAACAACATAGAAAGGTTACCCACAACAACGAGCCCAGGGATGCTACTTACCTTGGTTGCGTCATTCCGTCTCTTTAAAGGGAAATTCATCTCGAACTGGGGCTTTTATGGGATTCGAACCTGATATCATGTTTGGATACCAAACATAGGAAAAATAGCTAATCCTTCCTACCTAAAGCTTAAGCTTTCAATACGGGACGCTTGATCTGTCACACTTAATCCTCGTTCAAAGCTCTCACCATGTCACGAGGATATTACCCCCCATGCACCACATAAGTCATTCTAAATGACCCTTGGAAACAACATAGAAAGGTTACCCACAACAATAGGCACAGGGATGGTACTTACCTTGCTTGCATCATTCTGTCTCTTCAAAGCGAAATTCATCTCGAAATGGGGCTTTTATGGGATTCGAACGTGAGATCATGTTTGGATACCAAACATAGGAAAAATAGCTAATCCTTCCTACCTAAAGCTTAAGCTTTCAATACGGGACGCGTGATCTGTCACACTTAATCCTCGTTCAAAGCTCTCACCAAGTCACGAGGATGTTACCCCCCATGCACCACACAAGTCATTCTAAATGACCCTTGGAAACAACATAGAAAGGTTACCCACAACAACGAGCCCAGGAATGCTACTTACCTTGCTTGCGTCATTCCGTCTCTTTAAAGGGAAATTCATCTCGAACTGGGGCTTTTATGGGATTCGAACCTGATATCATGTTTGGATACCAAACATAGGAAAAATAGCTAATCCTTCCTACCTAAAGCTAAAGCTTTCAATACGAGACGCTTGAACTGTCACACTTAATCCTCGTTCAAAGCTCACACCAAGTCACGATGATGTAACCATATATGCACCACCCAAGTCATTCTAAATGACCCTTGGAAACAACATAGAAACGTTACCCACAACAACGAGCCCAGGGATGCTACTTACCTTGGTTGCGTCATTCCGTCTCTTTAAAGGGAAATTCATCTCGAACTGGGGCTTTTATGAGATTCGAACCTGATATCATGTTTTGATACCAAACATAGGAAAAATAGCTAATCCTTCCTACCTAAAGCTTAAGCTTTCAATACGGGACGCTTGATCTGTCACACTTAATCCTCGTTCAAAGCTCTCACCAAGTCACGAGGATATTACCCCCCATGCACCACACAAGTTATTCTAAATGACCCTTGGAAACAACATAGAAAGGTTACCCACAACAATAGGCACAGGGATGGTACTTACCTCGCTTGCATCATTCTGTCTCTTTAAAGCGAAATTCATCTCGAAATGGGGCTTTTATGGGATTCGAACCTGAGATCATGTTTGGATACCAAACATACGAAAAATAGCTAATCCTTCCTACCTAAAGCTTAAGCTTTCAATACGAGACGCTTGAACTGTCACACTTAATCCTCGTTCAAAGCTCACACCAAGTCACGATGATGTAACCATATATGCACCACCCAAGTCATTCTAAATGACCCTTGGAAACAACATAGAAAGGTTACCCACAACAACGAGCCCAGGGATGCTACTTACCTTGGTTGCGTCATTCCGTCTCTTTAAAGGGAAATTCATCTCGAACTGGGGCTTTTATGAGATTCGAACCTGATATCATGTTTTGATACCAAACATAGGAAAAATAGCTAATCCTTCCTACCTAAAGCTTAAGCTTTCAATACGGGACGCTTGATCTGTCACACTTAATCCTCGTTCAAAGCTCTCACCAAGTCACGAGGATATTACCCCCCATGCACCACACAAGTTATTCTAAATGACCCTTGGAAACAACATAGAAAGGTTACCCACAACAATAGGCACAGGGATGGTACTTACCTCGCTTGCATCATTCTGTCTCTATAAAGCGAAATTCATCTCGAAATGGGGCTTTTATGAGATTCGAACCTGAGATCATGTTTGGATACCAAACATACGAAAAATAGCTAATCCTTCTTACCTAAAGCTTAAGCTTTCAATACGAGACGCTTGAACTGTCACACTTAATCCTCGTTCAAAGCTCACACCAAGTCACGATGATGTAACCATATATGCACCACCCAAGTCATTCTAAATGACAATTGGAAACAACATAGAAAGGTTACCCACAACAATGAGCCCAGGAATGCTACTTACCTTGGTTGCGTCATTCCGTCTCTTTAAAGGGAAATTCATCTCGAACTGGGGCTTTTATGGGATTCGAACCTGATATCATGTTTGGATACCAAACATAGGAAAAATAGCTAATCCTTCCTACCTAAAGCTTAAGCTTTCAATACGAGACGCTTGAACTGTCACACTTAATCCTCGTTCAAAGCTCACACCAAGTCACGATGATGTTACCATATATGCACCACCCAAGTCATTCTAAATGACAATTGGAAACAACATAGAAAGGTTACCCACAACAACGAGCCCAAGGATGCTACTTACCTTGGTTGCGTCATTCCGTCTCTTTAAAGGGAAATTCATCTCGAACTGGTGCTTTTATGAGATTCGAACCTGATATCATGTTTTGATACCAAACATAGGAAAAATATCTAATCCTTCCTAACTAAAGCTTGAGCTTTCAATACGGGACGCTTGTTCTGTCACACTTAATCCTCGTTCAAAGGTCTCACCAAGTCACGAGGATATTACCCCCCATGCACCACACAAGTTATTCTAAATGACCCTTGGAAACAACATAGAAAGGTTACCCACAACAATAGGCACAGGGATGGTACTTACCTTGCTTGCATCATTCTGTCTCTTTAAAGGGAGTTTCATCTCGAAATGGGGCTTTTATGGGATTCGAACCTGAGATCATGTTTGGATACCAAACATAGGAAAAAGAGCTAATCCTTACTACCTAAAGCTTAAGCTTTCAATACGAGACGCTTGAACTGTCACACTTAATCCTCTTTCAAAGCTCACACCAAGTCACGATGATGTTACCATATATGCACCACCCAAGTCATTCTAAATGACCCTAGGAAACAACATAGAAAGGTTACCCACAACATCGAGCCCAGGGATGCTACTTACCTTGGTTGCGTCATTCCGTCTCTTTAAAGGGAAATTCATCTCGAACTGGGGCTTTTATGGGATTCGAACCTGATATCATGTTTGGATACCAAACATAGGAAAAATAGCTAATCCTTCCTACCTAAAGCTTAAGCTTTCAATACGTGACGCTTGATCTGTCACACTTAATCCTCGTTCAAAGCTCTCACCATGTCACGAGGATATTACCCCCCATGCACCACATAAGTCATTCTAAATGACCCTTGGAAACAACATAGAAAGGTTACCCACAACAATAGGCACAGGGATGGTACTTACCTTGCTTGCATCATTCTGTCTCTTCAAAGCGAAATTCATCTCGAAATGGGGCTTTTATGGGATTCGAACCTGAGATCATGTTTGGATACCAAACATAGGAAAAATAGCTAATCCTTCCTACCTAAAGCTTAAGCTTTCAATACGGGACGCGTGATCTGTCACACTTAATCCTCGTTCAAAGCTCTCACCAAGTCACGAGGATGTTACCCCCCATGCACCACACAAGTCATTCTAAATGACCCTTGGAAACAACATAGAAAGGTTACCCACAACAACGAGCCCAGGAATGCTACTTACCTTGCTTGCGTCATTCCGTCTCTTTAAAGGGAAATTCATCTCGAACTGGGGCTTTTATGGGATTCGAACCTGATATCATGTTTGGATACCAAACATAGGAAAAATAGCTAATCCTTCCTACCTAAAGCTTAAGCTTTCAATACGAGACGCTTGAACTGTCACACTTAATCCTCGTTCAAAGCTCACACCAAGTCACGATGATGTTACCATATATGCACCACCCAAGTCATTCTAAATGACAATTGGAAACAACATAGAAAGGTTACCCACAACAACGAGCCCAGGGATGCTACTTACCTTGGTTGCGTCATTCCGTCTCTTTAAAGGGAAATTCATCTCGAACTGGGGCTTTTATGGGATTCGAACCTGATATCATGTTTGGATACCAAACATAGGAAAAATAGCTAATCCTTCCTACCTAAAGCTTAAGCTTTCAATACGGGACGCTTGATCTGTCACACTTAATCCTCGTTCAAAGCTCTCACCATGTCACGAGGATATTACCCCCCATGCACCACATAAGTCATTCTAAATGACCCTTGGAAACAACATAGAAAGGTTACCCACAACAATAGGCACAGGGATGGTACTTACCTTGCTTGCATCATTCTGTCTCTTCAAAGCCAAATTCATCTCGAAATGGGGCTTTTATGGGATTCGAACGTGAGATCATGTTTGGATACCAAACATAGGAAAAATAGCTAATCCTTCCTACCTAAAGCTTAAGCTTTCAATACGGGACGCGTGATCTGTCACACTTAATCCTCGTTCAAAGCTCTCACCAAGTCACGAGGATGTTACCCCCCATGCACCACACAAGTCATTCTAAATGACCCTTGGAAACAACATAGAAAGGTTACCCACAACAACGAGCCCAGGAATGCTACTTACCTTGCTTGCGTCATTCCGTCTCTTTAAAGGGAAATTCATCTCGAACTGGGGCTTTTATGGGATTCGAACCTGATATCATGTTTGGATACCAAACATAGGAAAAATAGCTAATCCTTCCTACCTAAAGCTAAAGCTTTCAATACGAGACGCTTGAACTGTCACACTTAATCCTCGTTCAAAGCTCACACCAAGTCACGATGATGTAACCATATATGCACCACCCAAGTCATTCTAAATGACCCTTGGAAACAACATAGAAACGTTACCCACAACAACGAGCCCAGGGATGCTACTTACCTTGGTTGCGTCATTCCGTCTCTTTAAAGGGAAATTCATCTCGAACTGGGGCTTTTATGAGATTCGAACCTGATATCATGTTTTGATACCAAACATAGGAAAAATAGCTAATCCTTCCTACCTAAAGCTTAAGCTTTCAATACGGGACGCTTGATCTGTCACACTTAATCCTCGTTCAAAGCTCTCACCAAGTCACGAGGATATTACCCCCCATGCACCACACAAGTTATTCTAAATGACCCTTGGAAACAACATAGAAAGGTTACCCACAACAATAGGCACAGGGATGGTACTTACCTCGCTTGCATCATTCTGTCTCTTTAAAGCGAAATTCATCTCGAAATGGGGCTTTTATGGGATTCGAACCTGAGATCATGTTTGGATACCAAACATACGAAAAATAGCTAATCCTTCCTACCTAAAGCTTAAGCTTTCAATACGAGACGCTTGAACTGTCACACTTAATCCTCGTTCAAAGCTCACACCAAGTCACGATGATGTAACCATATATGCACCACCCAAGTCATTCTAAATGACCCTTGGAAACAACATAGAAAGGTTACCCACAACAACGAGCCCAGGGATGCTACTTACCTTGGTTGCGTCATTCCGTCTCTTTAAAGGGAAATTCATCTCGAACTGGGGCTTTTATGAGATTCGAACCTGATATCATGTTTTGATACCAAACATAGGAAAAATAGCTAATCCTTCCTACCTAAAGCTTAAGCTTTCAATACGGGATGCTTGATCTGTCACACTTAATCCTCGTTCAAAGCTCTCACCAAGTCACGAGGATATTACCCCCCATGCACCACACAAGTTATTCTAAATGACCCTTGGAAACAACATAGAAAGGTTACCCACAACAATAGGCACAGGGATGGTACTTACCTCGCTTGCATCATTCTGTCTCTTTAAAGCGAAATTCATCTCGAAATGGGGCTTTTATGAGATTCGAACCTGAGATCATGTTTGGATACCAAACATACGAAAAATAGCTAATCCTTCTTACCTAAAGCTTAAGCTTTCAATACGAGACGCTTGAACTGTCACACTTAATCCTCGTTCAAAGCTCACACCAAGTCACGATGATGTAACCATATATGCACCACCCAAGTCATTCTAAATGACAATTGGAAACAACATAGAAAGGTTACCCACAACAATGAGCCCAGGAATGCTACTTACCTTGGTTGCGTCATTCCGTCTCTTTAAAGGGAAATTCATCTCGAACTGGGGCTTTTATGGGATTCGAACCTGATATCATGTTTGGATACCAAACATAGGAAAAATAGCTAATCCTTCCTACCTAAAGCTTAAGCTTTCAATACGAGACGCTTGAACTGTCACACTTAATCCTCGTTCAAAGCTCACACCAAGTCACGATGATGTTACCATATATGCACCACCCAAGTCATTCTAAATGACAATTGGAAACAACATAGAAAGGTTACCCACAACAACGAGCCCAAGGATGCTACTTACCTTGGTTGCGTCATTCCGTCTCTTTAAAGGGAAATTCATCTCGAACTGGTGCTTTTATGAGATTCGAACCTGATATCATGTTTTGATACCAAACATAGGAAAAATATCTAATCCTTCCTAACTAAAGCTTGAGCTTTCAATACGGGACGCTTGTTCTGTCACACTTAATCCTCGTTCAAAGGTCTCACCAAGTCACGAGGATATTACCCCCCATGCACCACACAAGTTATTCTAAATGACCCTTGGAAACAACATAGAAAGGTTACCCACAACAATAGGCACAGGGATGGTACTTACCTTGCTTGCATCATTCTGTCTCTTTAAAGGGAGTTTCATCTCGAAATGGGGCTTTTATGGGATTCGAACCTGAGATCATGTTTGGATACCAAACATAGGAAAAAGAGCTAATCCTTACTACCTAAAGCTTAAGCTTTCAATACGAGACGCTTGAACTGTCACACTTAATCCTCTTTCAAAGCTCACACCAAGTCACGATGATGTTACCATATATGCACCACCCAAGTCATTCTAAATGACCCTAGGAAACAACATAGAAAGGTTACCCACAACATCGAGCCCAGGGATGCTACTTACCTTGGTTGCGTCATTCCGTCTCTTTAAAGGGAAATTCATCTCGAACTGGGGCTTTTATGGGATTCGAACCTGATATCATGTTTGGATACCAAACATAGGAAAAATAGCTAATCCTTCCTACCTAAAGCTTAAGCTTTCAATACGGGACGCTTGATCTGTCACACTTAATCCTCGTTCAAAGCTCTCACCATGTCACGAGGATATTACCCCCCATGCACCACATAAGTCATTCTAAATGACCCTTGGAAACAACATAGAAAGGTTACCCACAACAATAGGCACAGGGATGGTACTTACCTTGCTTGCATCATTCTGTCTCTTCAAAGCGAAATTCATCTCGAAATGGGGCTTTTATGGGATTCGAACCTGAGATCATGTTTGGATACCAAACATAGGAAAAATAGCTAATCCTTCCTACCTAAAGCTTAAGCTTTCAATACGGGACGCGTGATCTGTCACACTTAATCCTCGTTCAAAGCTCTCACCAAGTCACGAGGATGTTACCCCCCATGCACCACACAAGTCATTCTAAATGACCCTTGGAAACAACATAGAAAGGTTACCCACAACAACGAGCCCAGGAATGCTACTTACCTTGCTTGCGTCATTCCGTCTCTTTAAAGGGAAATTCATCTCGAACTGGGGCTTTTATGGGATTCGAACCTGATATCATGTTTGGATACCAAACATAGGAAAAATAGCTAATCCTTCCTACCTAAAGCTTAAGCTTTCAATACGAGACGCTTGAACTGTCACACTTAATCCTCGTTCAAAGCTCACACCAAGTCACGATGATGTAACCATATATGCACCACCCAAGTCATTCTAAATGACCCTTGGAAACAACATAGAAAGGTTACCCACAACAACGAGCCCAGGGATGCTACTTACCTTGGTTGCGTCATTCCGTCTCTTTAAAGGGAAATTCATCTCGAACTGGGGCTTTTATGAGATTCGAACCTGATATCATGTTTTGATACCAAACATAGGAAAAATAGCTAATCCTTCCTACCTAAAGCTTAAGCTTTCAATACGGGACGCTTGATCTGTCACACTTAATCCTCGTTCAAAGCTCTCACCAAGTCACGAGGATATTACCCCCCATGCACCACACAAGTTATTCTAATTGACCCTTGGAAACAACATAGAAAGGTTACCCACAACAATAGGCACAGGGATGGTACTTACCTCGCTTGCATCATTCTGTCTCTTTAAAGCGAAATTCATCTCGAAATGGGGCTTTTATGGGATTCGAACCTGAGATCATGTTTAGATACCAAACATACGAAAAATAGCTAATCCTTCCTACCTAAAGCTTAAGCTTTCAATACGAGACGCTTGAACTGTCACACTTAATCCTCGTTCAAAGCTCACACCAAGTCACGATAATGTAACCATATATGCACCACCCAAGTCATTCTAAATGACAATTGGAAACAACATAGAAAGGTTACCCACAACAATGAGCCCAGGAATGCTACTTACCTTGGTTGCGTCATTCCGTCTCTTTAAAGGGAAATTCATCTCGAACTGGGGCTTTTATGGGATTCGAACCTGATATCATGTTTGGATACCAAACATAGGAAAAATAGCTAATCCTTCCTACCTAAAGCTTAAGCTTTCAATACGAGACGCTTGAACTGTCACACTTAATCCTCGTTTAAAGCTCACACCAAGTCACGATGATGATACCATATATGCACCACCCAAGTCATTCTAAATGACAATTGGAAACAACATAGAAAGGTTACCCACAACAACGAGCCCAAGGATGCTACTTACCTTGGTTGCGTCATTCCGTCTCTTTAAAGGGAAATTCATCTCGAACTGGGGCTTTTATGGGATTCGAACCTGATATCATGTTTTGATACCAAACATAGGAAAAATATCTAATCCTTCCTAACTAAAGCTTAAGCTTTCAATACGGGACGCTTGATCTGTCACACTTAATCCTCGTTCAAATGTCTCACCAAGTCACGAGGATATTACCCCCCATGCACCACACAAGTTATTCTAAATGACCCTTGGAAACAACATAGAAAGGTTACCCACAACAATAGGCACAGGGATGGTACTTACCTTGCTTGCATCATTCTGTCTCTTTAAAGGGAGTTTCATCTCGAAATGGGGCTTTTATGGGATTCGAACCTGAGATCATGTTTGGATACCAAACATAGGAAAAATAGCTAATCCTTACTACCTAAAGCTTAAGCTTTCAATACGAGACGCTTGAACTGTCACACTTAATCCTCTTTCAAAGCTCACACCAAGTCACGATGATGTTACCATATATGCACCACCCAAGTCATTCTAAATGACCCTTGGAAACAACATAGAAAGGTTACCCACAACAACGAGCCCAGGGATGCTACTTACCTTGGTTGCGTCATTCCGTCTCTTTAAAGGGAAATTCATCTCCAACTGGGGCTTTTATGGGATTCGAACCTGATATCATGTTTGGATACCAAACATAGGAAAAATAGCTAATCCTTCCTACCTAAAAGCTTAAGCTTGAAAATACGAGACGCTTGAACTGTCACACTTAATCCTCGTTCAAAGCTCACACGAAGTCACGATGATGTTACCATATATGCACCACCCAAGTCATTCTAAATGACCCTTGGAAACAACATAGAAAGGTCACCCACAACAACGAGCCCAAGGATGCTACTTACCTTGGTTGCGTCATTCCGTCTCTTTGAAGGGAAATTCATCTCGAACTGGGGCTTTTATGGGATTCGATCTGATATCATGTTTTGATACCAAACATAGGAAAAATAGCTAATCCTTCCTACCTAAAGCTTAAGCTTTCAATACGGGACGCTTGATCTGTCACACTTAATCCTCGTTCAAAGCTCTCACCATGTCACGAGGATATTACCCCCCATGCACCACATAAGTCATTCTAAATGACCCTTGGAAACAACATAGAAAGGTTACCCACAACAATAGGCACAGGGATGGTACTTACCTTGCTTGCATCATTCTGTCTCTTCAAAGCGAAATTCATCTCGAAATGGGGCTTTTATGGGATTCGAACCTGAGATCATGTTTGGATACCAAACATAGGAAAAATAGCTAATCCTTCCTACCTAAAGCTTAAGCTTTCAATACGGGACGCGTGATCTGTCACACTTAATCCTCGTTCAAAGCTCTCACCAAGTCACGAGGATGTTACCCCCCATGCACCACACAAGTCATTCTAAATGACCCTTGGAAACAACATAGAAAGGTTACCCACAACAACGAGCCCAGGAATGCTACTTACCTTGCTTGCGTCATTCCGTCTCTTTAAAGGGAAATTCATCTCGAACTGGGGCTTTTATGGGATTCGAACCTGATATCATGTTTGGATACCAAACATAGGAAAAATAGCTAATCCTTCCTACCTAAAGCTTAAGCTTTCAATACGAGACGCTTGAACTGTCACACTTAATCCTCGTTCAAAGCTCACACCAAGTCACGATGATGTTACCATATATGCACCACCCAAGTCATTCTAAATGACAATTGGAAACAACATAGAAAGGTTACCCACAACAACGAGCCCAGGGATGCTACTTACCTTGGTTGCGTCATTCCGTCTCTTTAAAGGGAAATTCATCTCGAACTGGGGCTTTTATGGGATTCGAACCTGATATCATGTTTGGATACCAAACATAGGAAAAATAGCTAATCCTTCCTACCTAAAGCTTAAGCTTTCAATACGGGACGCTTGATCTGTCACACTTAATCCTCGTTCAAAGCTCTCACCATGTCACGAGGATATTACCCCCCATGCACCACATAAGTCATTCTAAATGACCCTTGGAAACAACATAGAAAGGTTACCCACAACAATAGGCACAGGGATGGTACTTACCTTGCTTGCATCATTCTGTCTCTTCAAAGCGAAATTCATCTCGAAATGGGGCTTTTATGGGATTCGAACGTGAGATCATGTTTGGATACCAAACATAGGAAAAATAGCTAATCCTTCCTACCTAAAGCTTAAGCTTTCAATACGGGACGCGTGATCTGTCACACTTAATCCTCGTTCAAAGCTCTCACCAAGTCACGAGGATGTTACCCCCCATGCACCACACAAGTCATTCTAAATGACCCTTGGAAACAACATAGAAAGGTTACCCACAACAACGAGCCCAGGAATGCTACTTACCTTGCTTGCGTCATTCCGTCTCTTTAAAGGGAAATTCATCTCGAACTGGGGCTTTTATGAGATTCGAACCTGATATCATGTTTGGATACCAAACATAGGAAAAATAGCTAATCCTTCCTACCTAAAGCTAAAGCTTTCAATACGAGACGCTTGAACTGTCACACTTAATCCTCGTTCAAAGCTCACACCAAGTCACGATGATGTAACCATATATGCACCACCCAAGTCATTCTAAATGACCCTTGGAAACAACATAGAAACGTTACCCACAACAACGAGCCCAGGGATGCTACTTACCTTGGTTGCGTCATTCCGTCTCTTTAAAGGGAAATTCATCTCGAACTGGGGCTTTTATGAGATTCGAACCTGATATCATGTTTTGATACCAAACATAGGAAAAATAGCTAATCCTTCCTACCTAAAGCTTAAGCTTTCAATACGGGACGCTTGATCTGTCACACTTAATCCTCGTTCAAAGCTCTCACCAAGTCACGAGGATATTACCCCCCATGCACCACACAAGTTATTCTAAATGACCCTTGGAAACAACATAGAAATGTTACCCACAACAATAGGCACAGGGATGGTACTTACCTCGCTTGCATCATTCTGTCTCTTTAAAGCGAAATTCATCTCGAAATGGGGCTTTTATGGGATTCGAACCTGAGATCATGTTTGGATACCAAACATACGAAAAATAGCTAATCCTTCCTACCTAAAGCTTAAGCTTTCAATACGAGACGCTTAAACTGTCACACTTAATCCTCGTTCAAAGCTCACACCAAGTCACGATGATGTAACCATATATGCACCACCCAAGTCATTCTAAATGACCCTTGGAAACAACATAGAAAGGTTACCCACAACAACGAGCCCAGGGATGCTACTTACCTTGGTTGCGTCATTCCGTCTCTTTAAAGGGAAATTCATCTCGAACTGGGGCTTTTATGAGATTCGAACCTGATATCATGTTTTGATACCAAACATAGGAAAAATAGCTAATCCTTCCTACCTAAAGCTTAAGCTTTCAATACGGGACGCTTGATCTGTCACACTTAATCCTCGTTCAAAGCTCTCACCAAGTCACGAGGATATTACCCCCCATGCACCACACAAGTTATTCTAAATGACCCTTGGAAACAACATAGAAAGGTTACCCACAACAATAGGCACAGGGATGGTACTTACCTCGCTTGCATCATTCTGTCTCTTTAAAGCGAAATTCATCTCGAAATGGGGCTTTTATGGGATTCGAACCTGAGATCATGTTTGGATACCAAACATACGAAAAATAGCTAATCCTTCCTACCTAAAGCTTAAGCTTTCAATACGAGACGCTTAAACTGTCACACTTAATCCTCGTTCAAAGCTCACACCAAGTCACGATGATGTAACCATATATGCACCACCCAAGTCATTCTAAATGACCCTTGGAAACAACATAGAAAGGTTACCCACAACAACGAGCCCAGGGATGCTACTTACCTTGGTTGCGTCATTCCGTCTCTTTAAAGGGAAATTCATCTCGAACTGGGGCTTTTATGGGATTCGAACCTGATATCATGTTTGGATACCAAACATAGGAAAAATAGCTAATCCTTCCTACCTAAAGCTTAAGCTTTCAATACGAGACGCTTGAACTGTCACACTTAATCCTCGTTCAAAGCTCACACCAAGTCACGATGATGTTACCATATATGCACCACCCAAGTCATTCTAAATGACAATTGGAAACAACATAGAAAGGTTACCCACAACAACGAGCCCAGGGATGCTACTTACCTTGGTTGCGTCATTCCGTCTCTTTAAAGGGAAATTCATCTCGAACTGGGGCTTTTATGGGATTCGAACCTGATATCATGTTTTGATACCAAACATAGGAAAAATATCTAATCCTTCCTAACTAAAGCTTGAGCTTTCAATACGGGACGCTTGTTCTGTCACACTTAATCCTCGTTCAAAGGTCTCACCAAGTCACGAGGATATTACCCCCATGCACCACACAAGTTATTCTAAATGACCCTTGGAAACAACATAGAAAGGTTACCCACAACAATAGGCACAGGGATGGTACTTACCTTGCTTGCATCATTCTGTCTCTTTAAAGGGAGTTTCATCTCGAAATGGGGCTTTTATGGGATTCGAACCTGAGATCATGTTTGGATACCAAACATACGAAAAATAGCTAATCCTTACTACCTAAAGCTTAAGCTTTCAATACGAGACGCTTGAACTGTCACACTTAATCCTCTTTCAAAGCTCACACCAAGTCACGATGATGTTACCATATATGCACCACCCAAGTCATTCTAAATGACCCTACGAAACAACAAAGAAAGGTTACCCACAACATCGAGCCCAGGGATGCTACTTACCTTGGTTGCGTCATTCCGTCTCTTTAAAGGGAAATTCATCTCGAACTGGGGCTTTTATGGGATTCGAACCTGATATCATGTTTGGATACCAAACATAGGAAAAATAGCTAATCCTTCCTACCTAAAGCTTAAGCTTTCAATACGGGACGCTTGATCTGTCACACTTAATCCTCGTTCAAAGCTCTCACCATGTCACGAGGATATTACCCCCCATGCACCACATAAGTCATTCTAAATGACCCTTGGAAACAACATAGAAAGGTTACCCACAACAATAGGCACAGGGATGGTACTTACCTTGCTTGCATCATTCTGTCTCTTCAAAGCGAAATTCATCTCGAAATGGGGCTTTTATGGGATTCGAACCTGAGATCATGTTTGGATACCAAACATAGGAAAAATAGCTAATCCTTCCTACCTAAAGCTTAAGCTTTCAATACGGGACGCGTGATCTGTCACACTTAATCCTCGTTCAAAGCTCTCACCAAGTCACGAGGATGTTACCCCCCATGCACCACACAAGTCATTCTAAATGACCCTTGGAAACAACATAGAAAGGTTACCCACAACAACGAGCCCAGGAATGCTACTTACCTTGCTTGCGTCATTCCGTCTCTTTAAAGGGAAATTCATCTCGAACTGGGGCTTTTATGGGATTCGAACCTGATATCATGTTTGGATACCAAACATAGGAAAAATAGCTAATCCTTCCTACCTAAAGCTTAAGCTTTCAATACGAGACGCTTGAACTGTCACACTTAATCCTCGTTCAAAGCTCACACCAAGTCACGATGATGTAACCATATATGCACCACCCAAGTCATTCTAAATGACCCTTGGAAACAACATAGAAAGGTTACCCACAACAACGAGCCCAGGGATGCTACTTACCTTGGTTGCGTCATTCCGTCTCTTTAAAGGGAAATTCATCTCGAACTGGGGCTTTTATGAGATTCGAACCTGATATCATGTTTTGATACCAAACATAGGAAAAATAGCTAATCCTTCCAACCTAAAGCTTAGGCTTTCAATACGGGACGCTTGATCTGTCACACTTAATCCTCGTTCAAAGCTCTCACCAAGTCACGAGGATATTACCCCCCATGCACCACACAAGTTATTCTAAATGACCCTTGGAAACAACATAGAAAGGTTACCCACAACAATAGGCACAGGGATGGTACTTACCTCGCTTGCATCATTCTGTCTCTTTAAAGCGAAATTCATCTCGAAATGGGGCTTTTATGGGATTCGAACCTGATATCATGTTTGGATACCAAACATACGAAAAATAGCTAATCCTTCCTACCTAAAGCTTAAGCTTTCAATACGAGACGCTTGAACTGTCACACTTAATCCTCGTTCAAAGCTCACACCAAGTCACGATGATGTAACCATATATGCACCACCCAAGTCATTCTAAATGACAATTGGAAACAACATAGAAAGGTTACCCACAACAACGAGCCCAAGGATGGTACTTACCTTGCTTGCATCATTCTGTCTCTTTAAAGGGAGTTTCATCTCGAAATGGGGCTTTTATGGGATTCGAACCTGAGATCATGTTTGGATACCAAACATAGGAAAAATAGCTAATCCTTACTACCTAAAGCTTAAGCTTTCAATACGAGACGCTTGAACTGTCACACTTAATCCTCTTTCAAAGCTCACACCAAGTCACGATGATGTTACCATATATGCACCACCCAAGTCATTCTAAATGACCCTTGGAAACAACATAGAAAGGTTACCCACAACAACGAGCCCAGGGATGCTACTTACTTTGGTTGCGTCATTCCGTCTCTTTAAAGGGAAATTCATCTCGAACTGGGGCTTTTATGGGATTCGAACCTGATATCATGTTTGGATACCAAACATAGGAAAAATAGCTAATCCTTCCTACCTAAAAGCTTAAGCTTGAAAATACGAGACGCTTGAACTGTCACACTTAATCCTCGTTCAAAGCTCACACGAAGTCACGATGATGTTACCATATATGCACCACCCAAGTCATTCTAAATGACCCTTGGAAACAACATAGAAAGGTCACCCACAACAACGAGCCCAAGGATGCTACTTACCTTGGTTGCGTCATTCCGTCTCTTTGAAGGGAAATTCATCTCGAACTGGGGCTTTTATGGGATTCGACCTGATATCATGTTTTGATACCAAACATAGGAAAAATAGCTAATCCTTCCTACCTAAAGCTTAAGCTTTCAATACGGGACGCTTGATCTGTCACACTTAATCCTCGTTCAAAGCTCTCACCATGTCACGAGGATATTACCCCCCATGCACCACATAAGTCATTCTAAATGACCCTTGGAAACAACATAGAAAGGTTACCCACAACAATAGGCACAGGGATGGTACTTACCTTGCTTGCATCATTCTGTCTCTTTAAAGCGAAATTCATCTCGAAATGGGGCTTTTATGGGATTCGAACCTGAGATCATGTTTGGATACCAAACATAGGAAAAAATAGCTAATCCTTCCTACCTAAAGCTTAAGCTTTAAATACGAGACGCTTGAACTGTCACACTTAATCCTCGTTCAAAGCTCACACCAAGTCACGATGATGTAACCATATATGCACCACCCAAGTCATTCTAAATGACCCTTGGAAACAACATAGAAACGTTACCCACAACAACGAGCCCAGGGATGCTACTTACCTTGGTTGCGTCATTCCGTCTCTTTAAAGGGAAATTCATCTCGAACTGGGGCTTTTATGAGATTCGAACCTGATATCATGTTTTGATACCAAACATAGGAAAAATAGCTAATCCTTCCTACCTAAAGCTAAAGCTTTCAATACGAGACGCTTGAACTGTCACACTTAATCCTCGTTCAAAGCTCACACCAAGTCACGATGATGTAACCATATATGCACCACCCAAGTCATTCTAAATGACAATTGGAAACAACATAGAAAGGTTACCCACAACAACGAGCCCAGGGATGCTACTTACCTTGGTTGCGTCATTCTGTCTCTTTAAAGGGAAATTCATCTCGAACTGAGGCTTTTATGGGATTCGAACCTGATATCATGTTTGGATACCTAACATAGGAAAAATAGCTAATCCTTCCTACCTAAAGCTTAAGCTTTCAATACGAGACGCTTGAACTGTCACACTTAATCCTCGTTCAAAGCTCACACCAAGTCACGATGATGTAACCATATATGCACCACCCAAGTCATTCTAAATGACCCTTGGAAACAACATAGAAACGTTACCCACAACAACGAGCCCAGGGATGCTACTTACCTTGGTTGCGTCATTCCGTCTCTTTAAAGGGAAATTCATCTCGAACTGGGGCTTTTATGAGATTCGAACCTGATATCATGTTTTGATACCAAACATAGGAAAAATAGCTAATCCTTCCTACCTAAAGCTTAAGCTTTCAATACGGGACGCTTGATCTGTCACACTTAATCCTCGTTCAAAGCTCTCACCAAGTCACGAGGATATTACCCCCCATGCACCACACAAGTTATTCTAAATGACCCTTGGAAACAACATAGAAAGGTTACCCACAACAATAGGCACAGGGATGGTACTTACCTCGCTTGCATCATTCTGTCTCTTTAAAGCGAAATTCATCTCGAAATGGGGCTTTTATGGGATTCGAACCTGAGATCATGTTTGGATACCAAACATACGAAAAATAGCTAATCCTTCCTACCTAAAGCTTAAGCTTTCAATACGAGACGCTTGAACTGTCACACTTAATCCTCGTTCAAAGCTCACACCAAGTCACGATGATGTAACCATATATGCACCACCCAAGTCATTCTAAATGACCCTATGAAACAACATAGAAAGGTTACCCACAACAACGAGCCCAGGGATGCTACTTACCTTGGTTGCGTCATTCCGTCTCTTTAAAGGGAAATTCATCTCGAACTGGGGCTTTTATGAGATTCGAACCTGATATCATGTTTTGATACCAAACATAGGAAAAATAGCTAATCCTTCCTACCTAAAGCTTAAGCTTTCAATACGGGACGCTTGATCTGTCACACTTAATCCTCGTTCAAAGCTCTCACCAAGTCACGAGGATATTACCCCCCATGCACCACACAAGTTATTCTAAATGACCCTTGGAAACAACATAGAAAGGTTACCCACAACAATAGGCACAGGGATGGTACTTACCTCGCTTGCATCATTCTGTCTCTTTAAAGCGAAATTCATCTCGAAATGGGGCTTTTATGGGATTCGAACCTGAGATCATGTTTGGATACCAAACATACGAAAAATAGCTAATCCTTCCTACCTAAAGCTTAAGCTTTCAATACGAGACGCTTGAACTGTCACACTTAATCCTCGTTCAAAGCTCACACCAAGTCACGATGATGTAACCATATATGCACCACCCAAGTCATTCTAAATGACAATTGGAAACAACATAGAAAGGTTACCCACAACAATGAGCCCAGGAATGCTACTTACCTTGGTTGCGTCATTCCGTCTCTTTAAAGGGCAATTCATCTCGAACTGGGGCTTTTATGGGATTCGAACCTGATATCATGTTTGGATACCAAACATAGGAAAAATAGCTAATCCTTCCTACCTAAAGCTTAAGCTTTCAATACGGGACGCTTGATCTGTCACACTTAATCCTCGTTCAAAGCTCTCACCAAGTCACGAGGATATTACCCCCCATGCACCACACAAGTTATTCTAAATGACCCTTGGAAACAACATAGAAAGGTTACCCACAACAATAGGCACAGGGATGGTACTTACCTCGCTTGCATCATTCTGTCCCTTTAAAGCGAAATTCATCTCGAAATGGGGCTTTTATGGGATTCGAACCTGAGATCATGTTTGGATACCAAACATACGAAAAATAGCTAATCCTTCCTACCTAAAGCTTAAGCTTTCAATACGAGACGCTTGAACTGTCACACTTAATCCTCGTTCAAAGCTCACACCAAGTCACGATGATGTAACCATATATGCACCACCCAAGTCATTCTAAATGACCCTTGGAAACAACATAGAAAGGTTACCCACAACAACGAGCCCAGGGATGCTACTTACCTTGGTTGCGTCATTCCGTCTCTTTAAAGGGAAATTCATCTCGAACTGGGGCTTTTATGAGATTCGAACCTGATATCATGTTTTGATACCAAACATAGGAAAAATAGCTAATCCTTCCTACCTAAAGCTTAAGCTTTCAATACGGGACGCTTGATCTGTCACACTTAATCCTCGTTCAAAGCTCTCACCAAGTCACGAGGATATTACCCCCCATGCACCACACAAGTTATTCTAAATGACCCTTGGAAACAACATAGAAAGGTTACCCACAACAATAGGCACAGGGATGGTACTTACCTCGCTTGCATCATTCTGTCTCTTTAAAGCGAAATTCATCTCGAAATGGGGCTTTTATGGGATTCGAACCTGAGATCATGTTTGGATACCAAACATACGAAAAATAGCTAATCCTTCCTACCTAAAGCTTAAGCTTTCAATACGAGACGCTTGAACTGTCACACTTAATCCTCGTTCAAAGCTCACACCAAGTCACGATGATGTAACCATATATGCACCACCCAAGTCATTCTAAATGACCCTTGGAAACAACATAGAGAGGTTACCCACAACAACGAGCCCAAGGATGCTACTTACCTTGGTTGCGTCATTCCGTCTCTTTAAAGGGAAATTCATCTCGAACTGGGGCTTTTATGGGATTCGAACCTGATATCATGTTTTGATACCAAACATAGGAAAAATAGCTAATCCTTCCTACCTAAAGCTTAAGCTTTCAATACGGGACGCTTGATCTGTCACACTTAATCCTCGTTCAAAGCTCTCACCAAGTCACGAGGATATTACCCCCCATGCACCACACAAGTTATTCTAAATGACCCTTGGAAACAACATAGAAAGGTCACCCACAACAACGAGCCCAAGGATGCTACTTACCTTGGTTGCGTCATTCCGTCTCATTGAAGGGAAATTCATCTCAAACTGGGGCTTTTATGGGATTCGACCTGATATCATGTTTTGATACCAAACATAGGAAAAATATCTAATCCTTCCTAACTAAAGCTTAAGCTTTCAATACGGGACGCTTGTTCTGTCACACTTAATCCTCGTTCAAAGGTCTCACCAAGTCACGAGGATATTACCCCCCATGCACCACACAAGTTATTCTAAATGACCCTTGGAAACAACATAGAAAGGTTACCCACAACAATAGGCACAGGGATGGTACTTACCTTGCTTGCATCATTCTGTCTCTTTAAAGGGAGTTTCATCTCGAAATGGGGCTTTTATGGGATTCGAACCTGAGATCATGTTTGGATACCAAACATAGGAAAAATAGCTAATCCTTACTACCTAAAGCTTAAGCTTTCAATACGAGACGCTTGAACTGTCACACTTAATCCTCGTTCAAAGCTCACACCAAGTCACGATGATGTAACCATATATGCACCACCCAAGTCATTCTAAATGACAATTGGAAACAACATAGAAAGGTTACCCACAACAATGAGCCCAGGAATGCTACTTACCTTGGTTGCGTCATTCCGTCTCTTTAAAGGGAAATTCATCTCGAACTGGGGCTTTTATGGGATTCGAACCTGATATCATGTTTGGATACCAAACATAGGAAAAATAGCTAATCCTTCCTACCTAAAGCTTAAGCTTTCAATACGAGACGCTTGAACTGTCACACTTAATCCTCGTTCAAAGCTCACACCAAGTCACGATGATGTTACCATATATGCACCACCCAAGTCATTCTAAATGACAATTGGAAACAACATAGAAAGGTTACCCACAACAACGAGCCCAAGGATGCTACTTACCTTGGTTGCGTCATTCCGTCTCTTTAAAGGGAAATTCATCTCGAACTGGGGCTTTTATGGGATTCGAACCTGATATCATGTTTTGATACCAAACATAGGAAAAATATCTAATCCTTCCTAACTAAAGCTTGAGCTTTCAATACGGGACACTTGTTCTGTCACACTTAATCCTCGTTCAAAGGTCTCACCAAGTCACGAGGATATTACCCCCCATGCACCACACAAGTTATTCTAAATGACCCTTGGAAACAACATAGAAAGGTTACCCACAACAATAGGCACAGGGATGGTACTTACCTTGCTTGCATCATTCTGTCTCTTTAAAGGGAGTTTCATCTCGAAATGGGGCTTTTATGGGATTCGAACCTGAGATCATGTTTGGATACCAAACATAGGAAAAATAGCTAATCCTTACTACCTAAAGCTTAAGCTTTCAATACGAGACGCTTGAACTGTCACACTTAATCCTCTTTCAAAGCTCACACCAAGTCACGATGATGTTACCATATATGCACCACCCAAGTCATTCTAAATGACCCTAGGAAACAACATAGAAAGGTTACCCACAACAACGAGCCCAGGGATGCTACTTACCTTGGTTGCGTCATTCTGTCTCTTTAAAGGGAAATTCATCTCGAACTGAGGCTTTTATGGGATTCGAACCTGATATCATGTTTGGATACCTAACATAGGAAAAATAGCTAATCCTTCCTACCTAAAGCTTAAGCTTTCAATACGAGACGCTTGAACTGTCACACTTAATCCTCGTTCAAAGCTCACACCAAGTCACGATGATGTAACCATATATGCACCACCCAAGTCATTCTAAATGACCCTTGGAAACAACATAGAAACGTTACCCACAACAACGAGCCCAGGGATGCTACTTACCTTGGTTGCGTCATTCCGTCTCTTTAAAGGGAAATTCATCTCGAACTGGGGCTTTTATGAGATTCGAACCTGATATCATGTTTTGATACCAAACATAGGAAAAATAGCTAATCCTTCCTACCTAAAGCTTAAGCTTTCAATACGGGACGCTTGATCTGTCACACTTAATCCTCGTTCAAAGCTCTCACCAAGTCACGAGGATATTACCCCCCATGCACCACACAAGTTATTCTAAATGACCCTTGGAAACAACATAGAAAGGTTACCCACAACAATAGGCACAGGGATGGTACTTACCTCGCTTGCATCATTCTGTCTCTTTAAAGCGAAATTCATCTCGAAATGGGGCTTTTATGGGATTCGAACCTGAGATCATGTTTGGATACCAAACATACGAAAAATAGCTAATCCTTCCTACCTAAAGCTTAAGCTTTCAATACGAGACGCTTGAACTGTCACACTTAATCCTCGTTCAAAGCTCACACCAAGTCACGATGATGTAACCATATATGCACCACCCAAGTCATTCTAAATGACCCTTGGAAACAACATAGAAAGGTTACCCACAACAACGAGCCCAGGGATGCTACTTACCTTGGTTGCGTCATTCCGTCTCTTTAAAGGGAAATTCATCTCGAACTGGGGCTTTTATGAGATTCGAACCTGATATCATGTTTTGATACCAAACATAGGAAAAATAGCTAATCCTTCCTACCTAAAGCTTAAGCTTTCAATACGGGACGCTTGATCTGTCACACTTAATCCTCGTTCAAAGCTCTCACCAAGTCACGAGGATATTACCCCCCATGCACCACACAAGTTATTCTAAATGACCCTTGGAAACAACATAGAAAGGTTACCCACAACAATAGGCACAGGGATGGTACTTACCTCGCTTGCATCATTCTGTCTCTTTAAAGCGAAATTCATCTCGAAATGGGGCTTTTATGGGATTCGAACCTGAGATCATGTTTGGATACCAAACATACGAAAAATAGCTAATCCTTCCTACCTAAAGCTTAAGCTTTCAATACGAGACGCTTGAACTGTCACACTTAATCCTCGTTCAAAGCTCACACCAAGTCACGATGATGTAACCATATATGCACCACCCAAGTCATTCTAAATGACAATTGGAAACAACATAGAAAGGTTACCCACAACAATGAGCCCAGGAATGCTACTTACCTTGGTTGCGTCATTCCGTCTCTTTAAAGGGAAATTCATCTCGAACTGGGGCTTTTATGGGATTCGAACCTGATATCATGTTTGGATACCAAACATAGGAAAAATAGCTAATCCTTCCTACCTAAAGCTTAAGCTTTCAATACGGGACGCTTGATCTGTCACACTTAATCCTCGTTCAAAGCTCTCACCAAGTCACGAGGATATTACCCCCCATGCACCACACAAGTTATTCTAAATGACCCTTGGAAACAACATAGAAAGGTTACCCACAACAATAGGCACAGGGATGGTACTTACCTCGCTTGCATCATTCTGTCTCTTTAAAGCGAAATTCATCTCGAAATGGGGCTTTTATGGGATTCGAACCTGAGATCATGTTTGGATACCAAACATACGAAAAATAGCTAATCCTTCCTACCTAAAGCTTAAGCTTTCAATACGAGACGCTTGAACTGTCACACTTAATCCTCGTTCAAAGCTCACACCAAGTCACGATGATGTAACCATATATGCACCACCCAAGTCATTCTAAATGACCCTTGGAAACAACATAGAAAGGTTACCCACAACAACGAGCCCAGGGATGCTACTTACCTTGGTTGCGTCATTCCGTCTCTTTAAAGGGAAATTCATCTCGAACTGGGGCTTTTATGAGATTCGAACCTGATATCATGTTTTGATACCAAACATAGGAAAAATAGCTAATCCTTCCTACCTAAAGCTTAAGCTTTCAATACGGGACGCTTGATCTGTCACACTTAATCCTCGTTCAAAGCTCTCACCAAGTCACGAGGATATTACCCCCCATGCACCACACAAGTTATTCTAAATGACCCTTGGAAACAACATAGAAAGGTTACCCACAACAATAGGCACAGGGATGGTACTTACCTCGCTTGCATCATTCTGTCTCTTTAAAGCGAAATTCATCTCGAAATGGGGCTTTTATGGGATTCGAACCTGAGATCATGTTTGGATACCAAACATACGAAAAATAGCTAATCCTTCCTACCTAAAGCTTAAGCTTTCAATACGAGACGCTTGAACTGTCACACTTAATCCTCGTTCAAAGCTCACACCAAGTCACGATGATGTAACCATATATGCACCACCCAAGTCATTCTAAATGACCCTTGGAAACAACATAGAGAGGTTACCCACAACAACGAGCCCAAGGATGCTACTTACCTTGGTTGCGTCATTCCGTCTCTTTAAAGGGAAATTCATCTCGAACTGGGGCTTTTATGGGATTCGAACCTGATATCATGTTTGGATACCAAACATAGGAAAAATAGCTAATCCTTCCTACCTAAAAGCTTAAGCTTGAAAATACGAGACGCTTGAACTGTCACACTTAATCCTCGTTCAAAGCTCACACGAAGTCACGATGATGTTACCATATATGCACCACCCAAGTCATTCTAAATGACCCTTGGAAACAACATAGAAAGGTCACCCACAACAACGAGCCCAAGGATGCTACTTACCTTGGTTGCGTCATTCCGTCTCTTTGAAGGGAAATTCATCTCAAACTGGGGCTTTTATGGGATTCGACCTGATATCATGTTTTGATACCAAACATAGGAAAAATATCTAATCCTTCCTAACTAAAGCTTAAGCTTTCAATACGGGACGCTTGTTCTGTCACACTTAATCCTCGTTCAAAGGTCTCACCAAGTCACGAGGATATTACCCCCCATGCACCACACAAGTTATTCTAAATGACCCTTGGAAACAACATAAAAAGGTTACCCACATCAATAGGCACAGGGATGGTACTTACCTTGCTTGCATCATTCTGTCTCTTTAAAGGGAGTTTCATCTCGAAATGAGGCTTTTATGGGATTCGAACCTGAGATCATGTTTGGATACCAAACATAGGAAAAATAGCTAATCCTTACTACCTAAAGCTTAAGCTTTCAATACGAGACGCTTGAACTGTCACACTTAATCCTCGTTCAAAGCTCACACCAAGTCACGATGATGTAACCATATATGCACCACCCAAGTCATTCTAAATGACAATTGGAAACAACATAGAAAGGTTACCCACAACAACGAGCCCAAGGATGCTACTTACCTTGGTTGCGTCATTCCGTCTCTTTAAAGGGAAATTCATCTCGAACTGGGGCTTTTATGGGATTCGAACCTGATATCATGTTTGGATACCAAACATAGGAAAAATAGCTAATCCTTCCTACCTAAAGCTTAAGCTTTCAATACGAGACGCTTGAACTGTCACACTTAATCCTCGTTCAAAGCTCACACCAAGTCACGATGATGTTACCATATATGCACCACCCAAGTCATTCTAAATGACAATTGGAAACAACATAGAAAGGTTACCCACAACAACGAGCCCAAGGATGCTACTTACCTTGGTTGCGTCATTCCGTCTCTTTAAAGGGAAATTCATCTCGAACTGGGGCTTTTATGGGATTCGAACCTGATATCATGTTTTGATACCAAACATAGGAAAAATATCTAATCCTTCCTAACTAAAGCTTGAGCTTTCAATACGGGACGCTTGTTCTGTCACACTTAATCCTCGTTCAAAGGTCTCACCAAGTCACGAGGATATTACCCCCCATGCACCACACAAGTTATTCTAAATGACCCTTGGAAACAACATAGAAAAGTTACCCACAACAATAGGCACAGGGATGGTACTTACCTTGCTTGCATCATTCTGTCTCTTTAAAGGGAGTTTCATCTCGAAATGGGGCTTTTATGGGATTCGAACCTGAGATCATGTTTGGATACCAAACATAGGAAAAATAGCTAATCCTTACTACCTAAAGCTTAAGCTTTCAATACGAGACGCTTGAACTGTCACACTTAATCCTCTTTCAAAGCTCACACCAAGTCACGATGATGTTACCATATATGCACCACCCAAGTCATTCTAAATGACCCTAGGAAACAACATAGAAAGGTTACCCACAACAACGAGCCCAGGGATGCTACTTACCTTGGTTGCGTCATTCCGTCTCTTTAAATGGAAATTCATCTCGAACTGGGGCTTTTATGGGATTCGAACCTGATATCATGTTTGGATACCAAACATAGGAAAAATAGCTAATCCTTCCTACCTAAAGCTTAAGCTTTCAATACGGGACGCTTGATCTGTCACACTTAATCCTCGTTCAAAGCTCTCACCATGTCACGAGGATATTACCCCCCATGCACCACATAAGTCATTCTAAATGACCCTTGGAAACAACATAGAAAGGTTACCCACAACAATAGGCACAGGGATGGTACTTACCTTGCTTGCATCATTCTGTCTCTTCAAAGCGAAATTCATCTCGAAATGGGGCTTTTATGGGATTCGAACCTGAGATCATGTTTGGATACCAAACATAGGAAAAATAGCTAATCCTTCCTACCTAAAGCTTAAGCTTTCAATACGGGACGCGTGATCTGTCACACTTAATCCTCGTTCAAAGCTCTCACCAAGTCACGAGGATGTTACCCCCCATGCAACACACAAGTCATTCTAAATGACCCTTGGAAACAACATAGAAAGGTTACCCACAACAACGAGCCCAGGAATGCTACTTACCTTGCTTGCGTCATTCCGTCTCTTTAAAGGGAAATTCATCTCGAACTGGGGCTTTTATGGGATTCGAACCTGATATCATGTTTGGATACCAAACATAGGAAAAATAGCTAATCCTTCCTACCTAAAGCTTAAGCTTTCAATACGAGACGCTTGAACTGTCACACTTAATCCTCGTTCAAAGCTCACACCAAGTCACGATGATGTAACCATATATGCACCACCCAAGTCATTCTAAATGACCCTTGGAAACAACATAGAAAGGTTACCCACAACAACGAGCCCAGGGATGCTACTTACCTTGGTTGCGTCATTCCGTCTCTTTAAAGGGAAATTCATCTCGAACTGGGGCTTTTATGGGATTCGAACCTGATATCATGTTTTGATACCAAACATAGGAAAAATAGCTAATCCTTCCTACCTAAAGCTTAAGCTTTCAATACGGGACGCTTGATCTGTCACACTTAATCCTCGTTCAAAGCTCTCACCAAGTCACGAGGATATTACCCCCCATGCACCACACAAGTTATTCTAAATGACCCTTGGAAACAACATAGAAAGGTTACCCACAACAATAGGCACAGGGATGGTACTTACCTCGCTTGCATCATTCTGTCTCTTTAAAGCGAAATTCATCTCGAAATGGGGCTTTTATGGGATTCGAACCTGAGATCATGTTTAGATACCAAACATACGAAAAATAGCTAATCCTTCCTACCTAAAGCTTAAGCTTTCAATACGAGACGCTTGAACTGTCACACTTAATCCTCGTTCAAAGCTCACACCAAGTCACGATAATGTAACCATATATGCACCACCCAAGTCATTCTAAATGACAATTGGAAACAACATAGAAACGTTACCCACAACAATGAGCCCAGGAATGCTACTTACCTTGGTTGCGTCATTCCGTCTCTTTAAAGGGAAATTCATCTCGAACTGGGGCTTTTATGGGATTCGAACCTGATATCATGTTTGGATACCAAACATAGGAAAAATAGCTAATCCTTCCTACCTAAAGCTTAAGCTTTCAATACGAGACGCTTGAACTGTCACACTTAATCCTCGTTTAAAGCTCACACCAAGTCACGATGATGATACCATATATGCACCACCCAAGTCATTCTAAATGACAATTGGAAACAACATAGAAAGGTTACCCACAACAACGAGCCCAAGGATGCTACTTACCTTGGTTGCGTCATTCCGTCTCTTTAAAGGGAAATTCATCTCGAACTGGGGCTTTTATGGGATTCGAACCTGATATCATGTTTTGATACCAAACATAGGAAAAATATCTAATCCTTCCTAACTAAAGCTTAAGCTTTCAATACGGGACGCTTGATCTGTCACACTTAATCCTCGTTCAAAGGTCTCACCAAGTCACGAGGATATTACCCCCCTTGCACCACACAAGTTATTCTAAATGACCCTTGGAAACAACATAGAAAGGTTACCCACAACAATAGGCAGAGGGATGGTACTTACCTTGCTTGCATCATTCTGTCTCTTTAAAGGGAGTTTCATCTCGAAATGGGGCTTTTATGGGATTCGAACCTGAGATCATGTTTGGATACCAAACATAGGAAAAATAGCTAATCCTTACTACCTAAAGCTTAAGCTTTCAATACGAGACGCTTGAACTGTCACACTTAATCCTCTTTCAAAGCTCACACCAAGTCACGATGATGTTACCATATATGCACCACCCAAGTCATTCTAAATGACCCTTGGAAACAACATAGAAAGGTTACCCACAACAACGAGCCCAGGGATGCTACTTACCTTGGTTGCGTCATTCCGTCTCTTTAAAGGGAAATTCATCTCCAACTGGGGCTTTTATGGGATTCGAACCTGATATCATGTTTGGATACCAAACATAGGAAAAATAGCTAATCCTTCCTACCTAAAAGCTTAAGCTTGAAAATACGAGACGCTTGAACTGTCACACTTAATCCTCGTTCAAAGCTCACACGAAGTCACGATGATGTTACCATATATGCACCACCCAAGTCATTCTAAATGACCCTTGGAAACAACATAGAAAGGTCACCCACAACAACGAGCCCAAGGATGCTACTTACCTTGGTTGCGTCATTCCGTCTCTTTGAAGGGAAATTCATCTCGAACTGGGGCTTTTATGGGATTCGACCTGATATCATGTTTTGATACCAAACATAGGAAAAATAGCTAATCCTTCCTACCTAAAGCTTAAGCTTTCAATACGGGACGCTTGATCTGTCACACTTAATCCTCGTTCAAAGCTCTCACCATGTCACGAGGATATTACCCCCCATGCACCACATAAGTCATTCTAAATGACCCTTGGAAACAACATAGAAAGGTTACCCACAACAATAGGCACAGGGATGGTACTTACCTTGCTTGCATCATTCTGTCTCTTTAAAGGGAAATTCATCTCGAACTGGGGCTTTTATGGGATTCGAACCTGATATCATGTTTGGATACCAAACATAGGAAAAATAGCTAATCCTTCCTACCTAAAGCTTAAGCTTTCAATACGAGACGCTTGAACTGTCACACTTAATCCTCGTTCAAAGCTCACACCAAGTCACGATGATGTAACCATATATGCACCACCCAAGTCATTCTAAATGACCCTTGGAAACAACATAGAAAGGTTACCCACAACAACGAGCCCAGGGATGCTACTTACCTTGGTTGCGTCATTCCGTCTCTTTAAAGGGAAATTCATCTCGAACTGGGGCTTTTATGAGATTCGAACCTGATATCATGTTTTGATACCAAACATAGGAAAAATAGCTAATCCTTCCTACCTAAAGCTTAAGCTTTCAATACGGGACGCTTGATCTGTCACACTTAATCCTCGTTCAAAGCTCTCACCAAGTCACGAGGATATTACCCCCCATGCACCACACAAGTTATTCTAAATGACCCTTGGAAACAACATAGAAAGGTTACCCACAACAATAGGCACAGGGATGGTACTTACCTCGCTTGCATCATTCTGTCTCTTTAAAGCGAAATTCATCTCGAAATGGGGCTTTTATGGGATTCGAACCTGAGATCATGTTTGGATACCAAACATACGAAAAATAGCTAATCCTTCCTACCTAAAGCTTAAGCTTTCAATACGAGACGCTTGAACTGTCACACTTAATCCTCGTTCAAAGCTCACACCAAGTCACGATGATGTAACCATATATGCACCACCCAAGTCATTCTAAATGACCCTTGGAAACAACATAGAAAGGTTACCCACAACAACGAGCCCAGGGATGCTACTTACCTTGGTTGCGTCATTCCGTCTCTTTAAAGGGAAATTCATCTCGAACTGGGGCTTTTATGAGATTCGAACCTGATATCATGTTTTGATACCAAACATAGGAAAAATAGCTAATCATTCCTACCTAAAGCTTAAGCTTTCAATACGGGACGCTTGATCTGTCACACTTAATCCTCGTTCAAAGCTCTCACCAAGTCACGAGGATATTACCCCCCATGCACCACACAAGTTATTCTAAATGACCCTTGGAAACAACATAGAAAGGTTACCCACAACAATAGGCACAGGGATGGTACTTACCTCGCTTGCATCATTCTGTCTCTTTAAAGCGAAATTCATCTCGAAATGGGGCTTTTATGGGATTCGAACCTGAGATCATGTTTGGATACCAAACATACGAAAAATAGCTAATCCTTCCTACCTAAAGCTTAAGCTTTCAATAAGAGACGCTTGAACTGTCACACTTAATCCTCGTTCAAAGCTCACACCAAGTCACGATGATGTAACCATATATGCACCACCCAAGTCATTCTAAATGACAATTGGAAACAACATAGAAAGGTTACCCACAACAATGAGCCCAGGAATGCTACTTACCTTGGTTGCGTCATTCCGTCTCTTTAAAGGGAAATTCATCTCGAACTGGGGCTTTTATGGGATTCGAACCTGATATCATGTTTGGATACCAACCATAGGAAAAATAGCTAATCCTTCCTACCTAAAGCTTAAGCTTTCAATACGAGACGCTTGAACTGTCACACTTAATCCTCGTTCAAAGCTCACACCAAGTCACGATGATGTTACCATATATGCACCACCCAAGTCATTCTAAATGACCCTTGGAAACAACATAGAAAGGTTACCCACAACAACGAGCCCAAGGATGCTACTTACCTTGGTTGCGTCATTCCGTCTCTTTAAAGGGAAATTCATCTCGAACTGGGGCTTTTATGGGATTCGAACCTGATATCATGTTTTGATACCAAACATAGGAAAAATATCTAATCCTTCCTAACTAAAGCTTAAGCTTTCAATACGGGACGCTTGTTCTGTCACACTTAATCCTCGTTCAAAGGTCTCACCAAGTCACGAGGATATTACCCCCCATGCACCACACAAGTTATTCTAAATGACCCTTGGAAACAACATAGAAAGGTTACCCACAACAATAGGCACAGGGATGGTACTTACCTTGCTTGCATCATTCTGTCTCTTTAAAGGGAGTTTCATCTTGAAATGGGGCTTTTATGGGATTCGAACCTGAGATCATGTTTGGATACCAAACATAGGAAAAATAGCTAATCCTTACTACCTAAAGCTTAAGCTTTCAATACGAGACGCTTGAACTGTCACACTTAATCCTCTTTCAAAGCTCACACCAAGTCACGATGATGTTACCATATATGCGCCACCCAAGTCATTCTAAATGACCCTTGGAAACAACATAGAAAGGTTACCCACAACAACGAGCCCAGGGATGCTACTTACCTTGGTTGCGTCATTCCGTCTCTTTAAAGGGAAATTCATCTCGAACTGGGGCTTTTATGGGATTCGAACCTGATATCATGTTTGGATACCAAACATAGGAAAAATAGCTAATCCTTCCTACCTAAAAGCTTAAGCTTGAAAATACGAGACGCTTGAACTGTCACACTTAATCCTCGTTCAAAGCTCACACGAAGTCACGATGATGTTACCATATATGCACCACCCAAGTCATTCTAAATGACCCTTGGAAACAACATAGAAAGGTCACCCACAACAACGAGCCCAAGGATGCTACTTACCTTGGTTGCGTCATTCCGTCTCTTTGAAGGGAAATTCATCTCGAACTGGGGCTTTTATGGGATTCGACCTGATATCATGTTTTGATACCAAACATAGGAAAAATAGCTAATCCTTCCTACCTAAAGCTTAAGCTTTCAATACGGGACGCTTGATCTGTCACACTTAATCCTCGTTCAAAGCTCTCACCATGTCACGAGGATATTACCCCCCATGCACCACATAAGTCATTCTAAATGACCCTTGGAAACAACATAGAAAGGTTACCCACAACAATAGGCACAGGGATGGTACTTACCTTGCTTGCATCATTCTGTCTCTTTAAAGGGAAATTCATCTCGAACTGGGGCTTTTATGGGATTCGAAGCTGATATCATGTTTGGATACCAAACATAGGAAAAATAGCTAATCCTTCCTACCTAAAGCTTAAGCTTTCAATACGAGACGCTTGAACTGTCACACTTAATCCTCGTTTAAAGCTCACACCAAGTCACGATGATGATACCATATATGCACCACCCAAGTCATTCTAAATGACAATTGGAAACAACATAGAAAGGTTACCCACAACAACGAGCCCAAGGATGCTACTTACCTTGGTTGCGTCATTCCGTCTCTTTAAAGGGAAATTCATCTCGAACTGGGGCTTTTATGGGATTCGAACCTGATATCATGTTTTGATACCAAACATAGGAAAAATATCTAATCCTTCCTAACTAAAGCTTAAGCTTTCAATACGGGACGCTTGATCTGTCACACTTAATCCTCGTTCAAAGGTCTCACCAAGTCACGAGGATATTACCCCCCATGCACCACACAAGTTATTCTAAATGACCCTTGGAAACAACATAGAAAGGTTACCCACAACAATAGGCACAGGGATGGTACTTATCTTGCTTGCATCATTCTGTCTCTTTAAAGGGAGTTTCATCTCGAAATGGGGCTTTTATGGGATTCGAACCTGAGATCATGTTTGGATACCAAACATAGGAAAAATAGCTAATCCTTACTACCTAAAGCTTAAGCTTTCAATACGAGACGCTTGAACTGTCACACTTAATCCTCTTTCAAAGCTCACACCAAGTCACGATGATGTTACCATATATGCGCCACCCAAGTCATTCTAAATGACCCTTGGAAACAACATAGAAAGGTTACCCACAACAACGAGCCCAGGGATGCTACTTACCTTGGTTGCGTCATTCCGTCTCTTTAAAGGGAAATTCATCTCGAACTGGGGCTTTTATGGGATTCGAACCTGATATCATGTTTGGATACCAAACATAGGAAAAATAGCTAATCCTTCCTACCTAAAAGCTTAAGCTTGAAAATACGAGACGCTTGAACTGTCACACTTAATCCTCGTTCAAAGCTCACACGAAGTCACGATGATGTTACCATATATGCACCACCCAAGTCATTCTAAATGACCCTTGGAAACAACATAGAAAGGTCACCCACAACAACGAGCCCAAGGATGCTACTTACCTTGGTTGCGTCATTCCGTCTCTTTGAAGGGAAATTCATCTCGAACTGGGGCTTTTATGGGATTCGACCTGATATCATGTTTTGATACCAAACATAGGAAAAATAGCTAATCCTTCCTACCTAAAGCTTAAGCTTTCAATACGGGACGCTTGATCTGTCACACTTAATCCTCGTTCAAAGCTCACACCAAGTCACGATGATGTTACCATATATGCACCACCCAAGTCATTCTAAATGACCCTTGGAAACAACATAGAAAGGTTACCCACAACAACGAGCCCAAGGATGCTACTTACCTTGGTTGCGTCATTCCGTCTCTTTAAAGGGAAATTCATCTCGAACTGGGGCTTTTATGGGATTCGAACCTGAGATCATGTTTGGATACCAAACATAGGAAAAAATAGCTAATCCTTCCTACCTAAAGCTTAAGCTTTCAATACGAGACGCTTGAACTGTCACACTTAATCCTCGTTCAAAGCTAACACCAAGTCACGATGATGTTACCATATATGCACCACCCAAGTCATTCTAAATGACAATTGGAAACAACATAGAAAGGTTACCCACAACAACGAGCCCAGGGATGCTACTTACCTTGGTTGCGTCATTCTGTCTCTTTAAAGGGAAATTCATCTCGAACTGGGGCTTTTATGGGATTCGAACCTGATATCATGTTTTGATACCAAACATAGGAAAAATATCTAATCCTTCCTAACTAAAGCTTAAGCTTACAATACGGGACGCTTGATCTGTCACACTTAATCCTCGTTCAAAGGTCTCACCAAGTCACGAGGATGTTACCCCCCATGCACCACACAAGTCATTCTAAATGACCCTTGGAAACAACATAGAAAGGTTACCCACAACAATAGGCACAGGGATGGTACTTACCTTGCTTGCATCATTCTGTCTCTTTAAAGGGAGTTTCATCTCGAAATGGGGCTTTTATGGGATTCGAACCTGATATCATGTTTGGATACCAAACATAGGAAAAATAGCTAATCCTTCCTACCTAAAGGTTAAGCTTTCAATACGAGACGCTTGAACTGTCACACTTAATCCTCGTTCAAAGCTCACACCAAGTCACGATGATGTAACCATATATGCACCACTCAAGTCATTCTAAATGACAATTGGAAACAACATAGAAAGGTTACCCACAACAATGAGCCCAGGAATGCTACTTACCTTGGTTGCGTCATTCCGTCTCTTTAAAGGGAAATTCATCTCGAACTGGGGCTTTTATGGGATTCGAACCTGATATCATGTTTGGATACCAAACATAGGAAAAATAGCTAATCCTTCCTACCTAAAGCTTAAGCTTTCAATACGAGACGCTTGAACTGTCACACTTAATCCTCGTTCAAAGCTCACACCAAGTCACGATGATGTTACCATATATGCACCACCCAAGTCATTCTAAATGACAATTGGAAACAACATAGAAAGGTTACCCACAACAACGAGCCCAAGGATGCTACTTACCTTGGTTGCGTCATTCCGTCTCTTTAAAGGGAAATTCATCTCGAACTGGGGCTTTTATGGGATTCGAACCTGATATCATGTTTTGATACCAAACATAGGAAAAATATCTAATCCTTCCTAACTAAAGCTTAAGCTTTCAATACGGGACGCTTGATCTGTCACACTTAATCCTCGTTCAAAGCTTTCACCAAGTCACGAGGATGTTACCCCCCTTGCACGACACAAGTCATTCTAAATGACCCTTGGAAACAACATAGAAAGGTTACCCACAACAATAGGGACAGGGATGGTACTTACCTCGGTTGCATCATTCTCTCTCTTTAAAGAGAATTCATCTCGAACTGGGGCTTTTATGGGATTTGAACCTGAGATCATGTTTGGATACCAAACATAGGAAAAATAGCTAATCCTTCCTACCTAAAAGCTTAAGCTTGAAAATACGAGACGCTTGAACTGTCACACTTAATCCTCGTTCAAAGCTCACACGAAGTCACGATGATGTTACCATATATGCACCACCCAAGTCATTCTAAATGACCCTTGGAAACAACATAGAAAGGTCACCCACAACAACGAGCCCAAGGATGCTACTTACCTTGGTTGCGTCATTCCGTCCCTTTGAAGGGAAATTCATCTCGAACTGGGGCTTTTATGGGATTCGACCTGATATCATGTTTTGATACCAAACATAGGAAAAATAGCTAATCCTTCCTACCTAAAGCTTAAGCTTTCAATACGGGACGCTTGATCTGTCACACTTAATCCTCGTTCAAAGCTCTCACCATGTCACGAGGATATTACCCCCCATGCACCACATAAGTCATTCTAAATGACCCTTGGAAACAACATAGAAAGGTTACCCACAACAATAGGCACAGGGATGGTACTTACCTTGCTTGCATCATTCTGTCTCTTTAAAGAGAAATTCATCTCGAAATGGGGCTTTTATGGGATTCGAACCTGAGATCATGTTTGGATACCAAACATAGGAAAAAATAGCTAATCCTTCCTACCTAAAGCTTAAGCTTTCAATACGAGACGCTTGAACTATCACACTTAATCCTCGTTCAAAGCTCACACCAAGTCACGATCATGTTACCATATATGCACCACCCAAGTCATTCTAAATGACCCTTGGAAACAACATAGAAAGGTTACCCACAACAACGAGCCCAGGGATGCTACTTACCTTGGTTGCGTCATTCCGTCTCTTTAAAGGGAAATTCATCTCGAACTGGAGCTTTTATGGGATTCGAACCTGATATCATGTTTTGATACCAAACATAGGAAAAATAGCTATTCCTTCCTACCTAAAGCTTAAGCTTTCAATACGGGACGCTTGATCTGTCACACTTAATCCTCGTTCAAAGCTCTCACCAAGTCACGAGGATATTACCCCCCATGCACCACACAAGTTATTCTAAATGACCCTTGGAAACAACATAGAAAGGTTACCCATAACAATAGGCACAGGGATGGTACTTACCTTGCTTGCATCATTCTGTCTCTTTAAAGGGAATTTCATCTCGAAATGGGGCTTTTATGGGATTCGAACCTGAGATCATGTTTGGATACCAAACATAGGAAAAATAGCTAATCCTTCCTACCTAAAAGCTTAAGCTTGAAAATACGAGACGCTTGAACTGTCACACTTAATCCTCGTTCAAAGCTCACACGAAGTCACGATGATGTTACCATATATGCACCACCCAAGTCATTCTAAATGACCCTTGGAAACAACATAGAAAGGTCACCCACAACAACGAGCCCAAGGATGCTACTTACCTTGGTTGCGTCATTCCGTCCCTTTGAAGGGAAATTCATCTCGAACTGGGGCTTTTATGGGATTCGACCTGATATCATGTTTTGATACCAAACATAGGAAAAATAGCTAATCCTTCCTACCTAAAGCTTAAGCTTTCAATACGGGACGCTTGATCTGTCACACTTAATCCTCGTTCAAAGCTCTCACCATGTCACGAGGATATTACCCCCCATGCACCACATAAGTCATTCTAAATGACCCTTGGAAACAACATAGAAAGGTTACCCACAACAATAGGCACAGGGATGGTACTTACCTTGCTTGCATCATTCTGTCTCTTTAAAGAGAAATTCATCTCGAAATGGGGCTTTTATGGGATTCGAACCTGAGATCATGTTTGGATACCAAACATAGGAAAAAATAGCTAATCCTTCCTACCTAAAGCTTAAGCTTTCAATACGAGACGCTTGAACTATCACACTTAATCCTCGTTCAAAGCTCACACCAAGTCACATCATGTTACCATATATGCACCACCCAAGTCATTCTAAATGACCCTTGGAAACAACATAGAAAGGTTACCCACAACAACGAGCCCAGGGATGCTACTTACCTTGGTTGCGTCATTCCGTCTCTTTAAAGGGAAATTCATCTCGAACTGGAGCTTTTATGGGATTCGAACCTGATATCATGTTTTGATACCAAACATAGGAAAAATAGCTATTCCTTCCTACCTAAAGCTTAAGCTTTCAATACGGGACGCTTGATCTGTCACACTTAATCCTCGTTCAAAGCTCTCACCAAGTCACGAGGATATTACCCCCCATGCACCACACAAGTTATTCTAAATGACCCTTGGAAACAACATAGAAAGGTTACCCATAACAATAGGCACAGGGATGGTACTTACCTTGCTTGCATCATTCTGTCTCTTTAAAGGGAATTTCATCTCGAAATGGGGCTTTTATGGGATTCGAACCTGAGATCATGTTTGGATACCAAACATAGGAAAAATAGCTAATCCTTCCTACCTAAAGCTTAAGCTTTCAATACGAGACGCTTGAACTGTCACACTTAATCCTCGTTCAAAGCTCACACCAAGTCACGATGATGTTACCATATATGCACCACCCAAGTCATTCTAAATAACCCTTGGAAACAACATAGAAAGGTTACCCACAACAACGAGCCCAGGGATGCTACTTACCTTGCTTGCATCATTCTGTCTCTTTAAAGCGAAATTCATCTCGAAATGGGGCTTTTATGGGATTCGAACCTGAGATCATGTTTGGATACCAAACATAGGAAAAATAGCTAATCCTTCCTACCTAAAGCTTAAGCTTTCAATACGAGACGCTTGAACTGTCACACTTAATCCTCGTTCAAAGCTCACACCAAGTCACGATAATGTAACCATATATGCACCACCCAAGTCATTCTAAATGACAATTGGAAACAACATAGAAAGGTTACCCACAACAATGAGCCCAGGAATGCTACTTACCTTGGTTGCGTCATTCCGTCTCTTTAAAGGGAAATTCATCTCGAACTGGGGCTTTTATGGGATTCGAACCTGATATCATGTTTGGATACCAAACATAGGAAAAATAGCTAATCCTTCCTACCTAAAGCTTAAGCTTTCAATACGAGACGCTTGAACTGTCACACTTAATCCTCGTTCAAAGCTCACACCAAGTCACGATGATGTTACCATATATGCACCACCCAAGTCATTCTAAATGACAATTGGAAACAACATAGAAAGGTTACCCACAACAACGAGCCCAAGGATGCTACTTACCTTGGTTGCGTCATTCCGTCTCTTTAAAGGGAAATTCATCTCGAACTGGGGCTTTTATGGGATTCGAACCTGATATCATGTTTTGATACCAAACATAGGAAAAATATCTAATCCTTCCTAACTAAAGCTTAAGCTTTCAATACGGGACGCTTGATCTGTCACACTTAATCCTCGTTCAAAGGTCTCACCAAGTCACGAGGATATTACCCCCCATGCACCACACAAGTTATTCTAAATGACCCTTGGAAACAACATAGAAAGGTTACCCACAACAATAGGCACAGGGATGGTACTTACCTTGCTTGCATCATTCTGTCTCTTTAAAGGGAGTTTCATCTCGAAATGGGGCTTTTATGGGATTCGAACCTGAGATCATGTTTGGATACCAAACATAGGAAAAATAGCTAATCCTTACTACCTAAAGCTTAAGCTTTCAATACGAGACGCTTGAACTGTCACACTTAATCCTCTTTCAAAGCTCACACCAAGTCACGATGATGTTACCATATATGCACCACCCAAGTCATTCTAAATGACCCTTGGAAACAACATAGAAAGGTTACCCACAACAACGAGCCCAGGGATCCTACTTACCTTGGTTGCGTCATTCCGTCTCTTTAAAGGGAAATTCATCTCGAACTGGGGCTTTTATGGGATTCGAACCTGATATCATGTTTGGATACCAAACATAGGAAAAATAGCTAATCCTTCCTACCTAAAGCTTAAGCTTTCAATACGGGACGCTTGATCTGTCACACTTAATCCTCGTTCAAAGCTCTCACCATGTCACGAGGATATTACCCCCCATGCACCACATAAGTCATTCTAAATGACCCTTGGAAACAACATAGAAAGGTTACCCACAACAATAGGCACAGGGATGGTACTTACCTTGCTTGCATCATTCTGTCTCTTCAAAGCGAAATTCATCTCGAAATGGGGCTTTTATGGGATTCGAACCTGAGATCATGTTTGGATACCAAACATAGGAAAAATAGCTAATCCTTCCTACCTAAAGCTTAAGCTTTCAATACGGGACGCTTGATCTGTCACACTTAATCCTCGTTCAAAGGTCTCACCAAGTCACGAGGATATTACCCCCCATGCACCACACAAGTTATTCTAAATGACCCTTGGAAACAACATAGAAAGGTTACCCACAACAATAGGCACAGGGATGGTACTTACCTCGCTTGCATCATTCTGTCTCTTTAAAGCGAAATTCATCTCGAAATGGAGCTTTTATGGGATTCGAACCTGAGATCATGTTTGGATACCAAACATACGAAAAATAGCTAATCCTTCCTACCTAAAGCTTAAGCTTTCAATACAAGACGCTTGAACTGTCACACTTAATCCTCGTTCAAAGCTCACACCAAGTCACGATGATGTAACCATATATGCACCACCCAAGTCATTCTAAATGACAATTGGAAACAACATAGAAAGGTTACCCACAACAATGAGCCCAGGAATGCTACTTACCTTGGTTGCGTCATTCCGTCTCTTTAAAGGGAAATTCATCTCGAACTGGGGCTTTTATGGGATTCGAACCTGATATCATGTTTGGATACCAAACATAGGAAAAATAGCTAATACTTCCTACCTAAAGCTTAAGCTTTCAATACGAGACGCTTGAACTGTCACACTTAATCCTCGTTCAAAGCTCACACCAAGTCACGATGATGTTACCATATATGCACCACCCAAGTCATTCTAAATGACAATTGGAAACAACATAGAAAGGTTACCCAGAACAACGAGCCCAAGGATGCTACTTACCTTGGTTGCGTCATTCCGTCTCTTTAAAGGGAAATTCATCTCGAACTGGGGCTTTTATGGGATTCGAACCTGATATCATGTTTTGATACCAAACATAGGAAAAATATCTAATCCTTCCTAACTAAAGCTTAAGCTTTCAATACGGGACGCTTGATCTGTCACACTTAATCCTCGTTCAAAGGTCTCACCAAGTCACGAGGATATTACCCCCCATGCACCACACAAGTTATTCTAAATGACCCTTGGAAACAACATAGAAAGGTTACCCACAACAATAGGCACAGGGATGGTACTTACCTTGCTTGCATCATTCTGTCTCTTTAAAGGGAGTTTCATCTCGAAATGGGGCTTTTATGGGATTCGAACCTGAGATCATGTTTGGATACCAAACATAGGAAAAATAGCTAATCCTTACTACCTAAAGCTTAAGCTTTCAATACGAGACGCTTGAACTGTCACACTTAATCCTCTTTCAAAGCTCACACCAAGTCACGATGATGTTACCATATATGCACCACCCAAGTCATTCTAAATGACCCTTGGAAACAACATAGAAAGGTTACCCACAACAACGAGCCCAGGGATGCTACTTACTTTGGTTGCGTCATTCCGTCTCTTTAAAGGGAAATTCATCTCGAACTGGGGCTTTTATGGGATTCGAACCTGATATCATGTTTGGATACCAAACATAGGAAAAATAGCTAATCCTTCCTACCTAAAAGCTTAAGCTTGAAAATACGAGACGCTTGAACTGTCACACTTAATCCTCGTTCAAAGCTCACACGAAGTCACGATGATGTTACCATATATGCACCACCCAAGTCATTCTAAATGACCCTTGGAAACAACATAGAAAGGTCACCCACAACAACGAGCCCAAGGATGCTACTTACCTTGGTTGCGTCATTCCGTCTCTTTGAAGGGAAATTCATCTCGAACTGGGGCTTTTATGGGATTCGACCTGATATCATGTTTTGATACCAAACATAGGAAAAATAGCTAATCCTTCCTACCTAAAGCTTAAGCTTTCAATACGGGACGCTTGATCTGTCACACTTAATCCTCGTTCAAAGCTCTCACCATGTCACGAGAATATTACCCCCCATGCACCACATAAGTCATTCTAAATGACCCTTGGAAACAACATAGAAAGGTTACCCACAACAATAGGCACAGGGATGGTACTTACCTTGCTTGCATCATTCTGTCTCTTTAAAGCGAAATTCGTCTCGAAATGGGGCTTTTATGGGATTCGAACCTGAGATCATGTTTGGATACCAAACATAGGAAAAAATAGCGAATCCTTCCTACCTAAAGCTTAAGCTTTCAATACGAGACGCTTGAACTGTCACACTTAATCCTCGTTCAAAGCTCACACCAAGTCACGATGATGTTACCATATATGCACCACCCAAGTCATTCTAAATGACCCTTGGAAACAACATAGAAAGGTTACCCACAACAACGAGCCCAGGGATGCTACTTACCTTGGTTGCGTCATTCTGTCTCTTTAAAGGGAAATTCATCTCGAACTGGGGCTTTTATGGGATTCGAACCTGATATCATGTTTTGATACCAAACATAGGAAAAATAGCTAATCCTTCCTACCTAAAGCTTAAGCTTTCAATACGGGACGCTTGATCTGTCACACTTAATCCTCGTTCAAAGCTCTCACCAAGTCACGAGGATGTTACCCCCCATGCACCACACAAGTCATTCTAAATGACCCTTGGAAACAACATAGAAAGGTTACCCACAACAACGAGCCCAGGAATGCTACTTACCTTGGTTGCGTCATTCCGTCTCTTTAAAGGGAAATTCATCTCGAACTGGGGCTTTTATGGGATTCGAACCTGATATCATGTTTGGATACCAAACATAGGAAAAATAGCTAATCCTTCCTACCTAAAGCTTAAGCTTTCAATACGAGACGCTTGAACTATCACACTTAATCCTCGTTCAAAGCTCACACCAAGTCACGATCATGTTACCATATATGCACCACCCAAGTCATTCTAAATGACAATTGGAAACAACATAGAAAGGTTACCCACAACAACGAGCCCAGGGATGCTACTTACCTTGGTTGCGTCATTCCGTCTCTTTAAAGGGAAATTCATCTCGAACTGGAGCTTTTATGGGATTCGAACCTGATATCATGTTTTGATACCAAACATAGGAAAAATAGCTAATCCTTCCTACCTAAAGCTTAAGCTTTCAATACGGGACGCTTGATCTGTCACACTTAATCCTCGTTCAAAGCTCTCACCAAGTCACGAGGATATTACCCCCCATGCACCACACAAGTTATTCTAAATGACCCTTGGAAACAACATAGAAAGGTTACCCATAACAATAGGCACAGGGATGGTACTTACCTTGCTTGCATCATTCTGTCTCTTTAAAGGGAATTTCATCTCGAAATGGGGCTTTTATGGGATTCGAACCTGAGATCATGTTTGGATACCAAACATAGGAAAAATAGCTAATCCTTCCTACCTAAAGCTTAAGCTTTCAATACGAGACGCTTGAACTGTCACACTTAATCCTCGTTCAAAGCTCACACCAAGTCACGATAATGTAACCATATATGCACCACCCAAGTCATTCTAAATGACAATTGGAAACAACATAGAAAGGTTACCCACAACAATGAGCCCAGGAATGCTACTTACCTTGGTTGCGTCATTCCGTCTCTTTAAAGGGAAATTCATCTCGAACTGGGGCTTTTATGGGATTCGAACCTGATATCATGTTTGGATACCAAACATAGGAAAAATAGCTAATCCTTCCTACCTAAAGCTTAAGCTTTCAATACGAGACGCTTGAACTGTCACACTTAATCATCGTTCAAAGCTCACACCAAGTCACGATGATGTTACCATATATGCACCACCCAAGTCATTCTAAATGACAATTGGAAACAACATAGAAAGGTTACCCACAACAACGAGCCCAAGGATGCTACTTACCTTGGTTGCGTCATTCCGTCTCTTTAAAGGGAAATTCATCTCGAACTGGGGCTTTTATGGGATTCGAACCTGATATCATGTTTTGATACCAAACATAGGAAAAATAGCTAATCCTTCCTAACTAAAGCTTAAGCTTTCAATACGTGACGCTTGATCTGTCACACTTAATCCTCGTTCAAAGCTCTCACCAAGTCACGAGGATATTACCCCCCATGCACCACACAAGTTATTCTAAATGACCCTTGGAAACAACATAGAAAGGTTACCCACAACAATAGGCACAGGGATGGTACTTACCTTGCTTGCATCATTCTGTCTCTTTAAAGGGAGTTTCATCTCGAAATGGAGCTTTTATGGGATTTGAACCTGAGATCATGTTTGGATACCAGACATAGGAAAAATAGCTAATCCTTACTACCTAAAGCTTAAGCTTTCAATACGAGACGCTTGAACTGTCACACCTAATGCTCTTTCAAAGCTCACACCAAGTCACGATGATGTTACCATATATGCACCACCCAAGTCATTCTAAATGACCCTTGGAAACAACATAGAAAGGTTACCCACAACAACGAGCCCAGGGATGCTACTTACCTTGGTTGCGTCATTCCGTCTCTTTAAAGGGAAATTCATCTCGAACTGGGGCTTTTATGGGATTCGAACCTGATATCATGTTTGGATACCAAACATAGGAAAAATAGCTAATCCTTCCTACCAAAAAGCTTAAGCTTGAAAATACGAGACGCTTGAACTGTCACACTTAATCCTCGTTCAAAGCTCACACGAAGTCACGATGATGTTACCATATATGCACCACCCAAGTCATTCTAAATGACCCTTGGAAACAACATAGAAAGGTCACCCACAACAACGAGCCCAAGGATGCTACTTACCTTGGTTGCGTCATTCCGTCTCTTTGAAGGGAAATTCATCTCGAACTGGGGCTTTTATGGGATTCGACCTGATATCATGTTTTGATACCAAACATAGGAAAAATAGCTAATCCTTCCTACCTAAAGCTTAAGCTTTCAATACGGGACGCTTGATCTGTCACACTTAATCCTCGTTCAAAGCTCTCACCATGTCACGAGTATATTACCCCCCATGCACCACATAAGTCATTCTAAATGACCCTTGGAAACAACATAGAAAGGTTACCCACAACAATAGGAACAGGGATGGTACTTACCTTGCTTGCATCATTCTGTCTCTTTAAAGCGAAATTCATCTCGAAATGGGGCTTTTATGGGATTCGAACCTGAGATCATGTTTGGATACCAAACATAGGAAAAAATAGCTAATCCTTCCTACCTAAAGCTTAAGCTTTCAATACGAGACGCTTGAACTGTCACACTTAATCCTCGTTCAAAGCTCACACCAAGTCACGATGATGTTACCCTATATGCACCACCCAAGTCATTCTAAATGACCCTTGGAAACAACATAGAAAGGTTACCCACAACAACGAGCCCAGGGATGCTACTTACCTTGGTTGCGTCATTCTGTCTCTTTAAAGGGAAATTCATCTCGAACTGGGGCTTTTATGGGATTCGAACCTGATATCATGTTTTGATACCAAACATAGGAAAAATAGCTAATCCTTCCTACCTAAAGGTTAAGCTTTAAATACGGGACGCTTGATCTGTCACACTTAATCCTCGTTCAAAGCTCTCACCAAGTCACGAGGATGTTACCCCCCATGCACCACAAAAGTCATTCTAAATGACCCTTGGAAACAACATAGAAAGGTTACCCACAACAACGAGCCCAGGAATGCTACTTACCTTGGTTGCGTCATTCCGTCTCTTTAAAGGGAAATTCATCTCGAACTGGGGCTTTTATGGGATTCGAACCTGATATCATGTTTGGATACCAAACATAGGAAAAATAGCTAATCCTTCCTACATAAAGCTTAAGCTTTTAATACGAGACGCTTGAACTGTCACACTTAATCCTCGTTCAAAGCTCACACCAAGTCACGATTATGTTACCATATATGCACCACCCAAGTCATTCTAAATGACCCTTGGAAACAACATAGAAAGGTTACCCACAACAACGAGCCCAGGGATGCTACTTACCTTGGTTGCGTAATTCTGTCTCTTTAAAGGGAAATTCATCTCGAACTGGGGCTTTTATGGGATTCGAACATGATATCATGTTTTGATACCAAACATAGGAAAAATAGCTAATCCTTCCTACCTAAAGCTTAAGCTTTCAATACGGGACGCTTGATCTGTCACACTTAATCCTCGTTCAAAGCTCTCACCAAGTCACGAGGATGTTACCCCCCATGCACCACACAAGTCATTCTAAATGACCCTTGGAAACAACATAGAAAGGTTACCCACAACAACGAGCCCAGGAATGCTACTTACCTTGGTTGCGTCATTCCGTCTCTTTAAAGGGAAATTCATCTCGAACTGGGGCTTTTATGGGATTCGAACCTGATATCATGTTTGGATACCAAACATAGGAAAAATAGCTAATCCTTCCTACCTAAAGCTTAAGCTTTCAATACGAGACGCTTGAACTATCACACTTAATCCTCGTTCAAAGCTCACACCAAGTCACGATCATGTTACCATATATGCACCACCCAAGTCATTCTAAATGACAATTGGAAACAACATAGAAAGGTTACCCACAACAACGAGCCCAGGGATGCTACTTACCTTGGTTGCGTCATTCCGTCTCTTTAAAGGGAAATTCATCTCGAACTGGAGCTTTTATGGGATTCGAACCTGATATCATGTTTTGATACCAAACATAGGAAAAATAGCTAATCCTTCCTACCTAAAGCTTAAGCTTTCAATACGGGACGCTTGATCTGTCACACTTAATCCTCGTTCAAAGCTCTCACCAAGTCACGAGGATATTACCCCCCATGTACCACACAAGTTATTCTAAATGACCCTTGGAAACAACATAGAAAGGTTACCCATAACAATAGGCACAGGGATGGTACTTACCTTGCTTGCATCATTCTGTCTCTTTAAAGGGAATTTCATCTCGAAATGGGGCTTTTATGGGATTCGAACCTGAGATCATGTTTGGATACCAAACATAGGAAAAATAGCTAATCCTTCCTACCTAAAGCTTAAGCTTTCAATACGAGACGCTTGAACTGTCACACTTAATCCTCGTTCAAAGCTCACACCAAGTCACGATGATGTTACCATATATGCACCACCCAAGTCATTCTAAATGACCCTTGGAAACAACATAGAAAGGTTACCCACAACAACGAGCCCAGGGATGCTACTTACCTTGCTTGCATCATTCTGTCTCTTTAAAGCGAAATTCATCTCGAAATGGGGCTTTTATGGGATTCGAACCTGAGATCATGTTTGGATACCAAACATAGGAAAAATAGCTAATCCTTCCTACCTAAAGCTTAAGCTTTCAATACGAGACGCTTGAACTGTCACACTTAATCCTCGTTCAAAGCTCACACCAAGTCACGATAATGTAACCATATATGCACCACCCAAGTCATTCTAAATGACAATTGGAAACAACATAGAAAGGTTACCCACAACAATGAGCCCAGGAATGCTACTTACCTTGGTTGCGTCATTCCGTCTCTTTAAAGGGAAATTCATCTCGAACTGGGGCTTTTATGGGATTCGAACCTGATATCATGTTTGGATACCAAACATAGGAAAAATAGCTAATCCTTCCTACCTAAAGCTTAAGCTTTCAATACGAGACGCTTGAACTGTCACACTTAATCCTCGTTCAAAGCTCACACCAAGTCACGATGATGTTACCATATATGCACCACCCAAGTCATTCTAAATGACAATTGGAAACAACATAGAAAGGTTACCCACAACAACGAGCCCAAGGATGCTACTTACCTTGGTTGCGTCATTCCGTCTCTTTAAAGGGAAATTCATCTATAACTGGGGCTTTTATGGGATTCGAACCTGATATCATGTTTTGATACCAAACATAGGAAAAATAGCTAATCCTTCCTAACTAAAGCTTAAGCTTTCAATACGGGACGCTTGATCTGTCACACTTAATCCTCGTTCAAAGCTCTCACCAAGTCACGAGGATATTACCCCCCATGCACCACACAAGTTATTCTAAATGACCCTTGGAAACAACATAGAAAGGTTACCCACAACAATAGGCACAGGGATGGTACTTACCTTGCTTGCATCATTCTGTCTCTTTAAAGGGAGTTTCATCTCGAAATGGAGCTTTTATGGGATTCGAACCTGAGATCATGTTTGGATACCAGACATAGGAAAAATAGCTAATCCTTACTACCTAAAGCTTAAGCTTTCAATACGAGACGCTTGAACTGTCACACCTAATGCTCTTTCAAAGCTCACACCAAGTCACGATGATGTTACCATATATGCACCACCCAAGTCATTCTAAATGACCCTTGGAAACAACATAGAAAGGTTACCCACAACAACGAGCCCAGGGATGCTACTTACCTTGGTTGCGTCATTCCGTCTCTTTAAAGGGAAATTCATCTCGAACTGGGGCTTTTATGGGATTCGAACCTGATATCATGTTTGGATACCAAACATAGGAAAAATAGCTAATCCTTCCTACCAAAAAGCTTAAGCTTGAAAATACGAGACGCTTGAACTGTCACACTTAATCCTCGTTCAAAGCTCACACGAAGTCACGATGATGTTACCATATATGCACCACCCAAGTCATTCTAAATGACCCTTGGAAACAACATAGAAAGGTCACCCACAACAACGAGCCCAAGGATGCTACTTACCTTGGTTGCGTCATTCCGTCTCTTTGAAGGGAAATTCATCTCGAACTGGGGCTTTTATGGGATTCGACCTGATATCATGTTTTGATACCAAACATAGGAAAAATAGCTAATCCTTCCTACCTAAAGCTTAAGCTTTCAATACGGGACGCTTGATCTGTCACACTTAATCCTCGTTCAAAGCTCTCACCATGTCACGAGTATATTACCCCCCATGCACCACATAAGTCATTCTAAATGACCCTTGGAAACAACATAGAAAGGTTACCCACAACAATAGGAACAGGGATGGTACTTAACTTGCTTGCATCATTCTGTCTCTTTAAAGCGAAATTCATCTCGAAATGGGGCTTTTATGGGATTCGAACCTGAGATCATGTTTGGATACCAAACATAGGAAAAAATAGCTAATCCTTCCTACCTAAAGCTTAAGCTTTCAATACGAGACGCTTGAACTGTCACACTTAATCCTCGTTCAAAGCTCACACCAAGTCACGATGATGTTACCATATATGCACCACCCAAGTCATTCTAAATGACCCTTGGAAACAACATAGAAAGGTTACCCACAACAACGAGCCCAGGGATGCTACTTACCTTGGTTGCGTCATTCTGTCTCTTTAAAGGGAAATTCATCTCGAACTGGGGCTTTTATGGGATTCGAACCTGATATCATGTTTTGATACCAAACATAGGAAAAATAGCTAATCCTTCCTACCTAAAGCTTAAGCTTTCAATACGGGACGCTTGATCTGTCACACTTAATCCTCGTTCAAAGCTCTCACCAAGTCACGAGGATGTTACCCCCCATGCACCACACAAGTCATTCTAAATGACCCTTGGAAACAACATAGAAAGGTTACCCACAACAACGAGCCCAGGAATGCTACTTACCTTGGTTGCGTCATTCCGTCTCTTTAAAGGGAAATTCATCTCGAACTGGGGCTTTTATGGGATTCGAACCTGATATCATGTTTGGATACCAAACATAGGAAAAATAGCTAATCCTTCCTACCTAAAGCTTAAGCTTTCAATACGAGACGCTTGAACTATCACACTTAATCCTCGTTCAAAGCTCACACCAAGTCACGATCATGTTACCATATATGCACCACCCAAGTCATTCTAAATGACAATTGGAAACAACATAGAAAGGTTACCCACAACAACGAGCCCAGGGATGCTACTTACCTTGGTTGCGTCATTCCGTCTCTTTAAAGGGAAATTCATCTCGAACTGGAGCTTTTATGGGATTCGAACCTGATATCATGTTTTGATACCAAACATAGGAAAAATAGCTAATCCTTCCTACCTAAAGCTTAAGCTTTCAATACGGGACGCTTGATCTGTCACACTTAATCCTCGTTCAAAGCTCTCACCAAGTCACGAGGATATTACCCCCCATGCACCACACAAGTTATTCTAAATGACCCTTGGAAACAACATAGAAAGGTTACCCATAACAATAGGCACAGGGATGGTACTTACCTTGCTTGCATCATTCTGTCTCTTTAAAGGGAATTTCATCTCGAAATGGGGCTTTTATGGGATTCGAACCTGAGATCATGTTTGGATACCAAACATAGGAAAAATAGCTAATCCTTCCAACCCAAAGCTTAAGCTTTCAATACGAGACGCTTGAACTGTCACACTTAATCCTCGTTCAAAGCTCACACCAAGTCACGATGATGTTACCATATATGCACCACCCAAGTCATTCTAAATGACCCTTGGAAACAACATAGAAAGGTTACCCACAACAACGAGCCCAGGGATGCTACTTACCTTGCTTGCATCATTCTGTCTCTTTAAAGCGAAATTCATCTCGAAATGGGGCTTTTATGGGATTCGAACCTGAGATCATGTTTGGATACCAAACATAGGAAAAATAGCTAATCCTTCCTACCTAAAGCTTAAGCTTTCAATACGAGACGCTTGAACTGTCACACTTAATCCTCGTTCAAAGCTCACACCAAGTCACGATAATGTAACCATATATGCACCACCCAAGTCATTCTAAATGACAATTGGAAACAACATAGAAAGGTTACCCACAACAACGAGCCCAGGGATGCTACTTACCTTGGTTGCGTCATTCTGTCTCTTTAAAGGGAAATTCATCTCGAACTGGGGCTTTTATGGGATTCGAACCTGATATCATGTTTTGATACCAAACATAGGAAAAATAGCTAATCCTTCCTACCTAAAGCTTAAGCTTTCAATACGGGACGCTTGATCTGTCACACTTAATCCTCGTTCAAAGCTCTCACCAAGTCACGAGGATGTTACCCCCCATGCACCACACAAGTCATTCTAAATGACCCTTGGAAACAACATAGAAAGGTTACCCACAACAACGAGCCCAGGAATGCTACTTACCTTGGTTGCGTCATTCCGTCTCTTTAAAGGGAAATTCATCTCGAACTGGGGCTTTTATGGGATTCGAACCTGATATCATGTTTGGATACCAAACATAGGAAAAATAGCTAATCCTTCCTACCTAAAGCTTAAGCTTTCAATACGAGACGCTTGAACTGTCACACTTAATCCTCGTTCAAAGCTCACACCAAGTCACGATGATGTTACCATATATGCACCACCCAAGTCATTCTAAATGACAATTGGAAACAACATAGAAAGGTTACCCACAACAACGAGCCCAGGGATGCTACTTACCTTGGTTGCGTCATTCCGTCTCTTTAAAGGGAAATTCATCTCGAACTGGAGCTTTTATGGGATTCGAACCTGAGATCATGTTTGGATACCAAACATAGGAAAAATAGCTAATCCTTACTACCTAAAGCTTAAGCTTTCAATACGAGACGCTTGAACTGTCACACCTAATGCTCTTTCAAAGCTCACACCAAGTCACGATGATGTTACCATATATGCACCACCCAAGTCATTCTAAATGACCCTTGGAAACAACATAGAAAGGTTACCCACAACAACGAGCCCAGGGATGCTACTTACCTTGGTTGCGTCATTCCGTCTCTTTAAAGGGAAATTCATCTCGAACTGGGGCTTTTATGGGATTCGAACCTGATATCATGTTTGGATACCAAACATAGGAAAAATAGCTAATCCTTCCTACCAAAAAGCTTAAGCTTGAAAATACGAGACGCTTGAACTGTCACACTTAATCCTCGTTCAAAGCTCACACGAAGTCACGATGATGTTACCATATATGCACCACCCAAGTCATTCTAAATGACCCTTGGAAACAACATAGAAAGGTCACCCACAACAACGAGCCCAAGGATGCTACTTACCTTGGTTGCGTCATTCCGTCTCTTTGAAGGGAAATTCATCTCGAACTGGGGCTTTTATGGGATTCGACCTGATATCATGTTTTGATACCAAACATAGGAAAAATAGCTAATCCTTCCTACCTAAAGCTTAAGCTTTCAATACGGGACGCTTGATCTGTCACACTTAATCCTCGTTCAAAGCTCTCACCATGTCACGAGTATATTACCCCCCATGCACCACATAAGTCATTCTAAATGACCCTTGGAAACAACATAGAAAGGTTACCCACAACAATAGGAACAGGGATGGTACTTAACTTGCTTGCATCATTCTGTCTCTTTAAAGCGAAATTCATCTCGAAATGGGGCTTTTATGGGATTCGAACCTGAGATCATGTTTGGATACCAAACATAGGAAAAAATAGCTAATCCTTCCTACCTAAAGCTTAATCTTTCAATACGAGACGCTTGAACTGTTACACTTAATCCTCGTTCAAAGCTCACACCAAGTCACGATGATGTTACCATATATGCACCACCCAAGTCATTCTAAATGACCCTTGGAAACAACATAGAAAGGTTACCCACAACAACGAGCCCAGGGATGCTACTTACCTTGGTTGCGTCATTCTGTCTCTTTAAAGGGAAATTCATCTCGAACTGGGGCTTTTATGGGATTCGAACCTGATATCATGTTTTGATACCAAACATAGGAAAAATAGCTAATCCTTCCTACCTAAAGCTTAAGCTTTCAATACGGGACGCTTGATCTGTCACACTTAATCCTCGTTCAAAGCTCTCACCAAGTCACGAGGATGTTACCCCCCATGCACCACACAAGTCATTCTAAATGACCCTTGGAAACAACATAGAAAGGTTACCCACAACAACGAGCCCAGGAATGCTACTTACCTTGGTTGCGTCATTCCGTCTCTTTAAAGGGAAATTCATCTCGAACTGGGGCTTTTATGGGATTCGAACCTGATATCATGTTTGGATACCAAACATAGGAAAAATAGCTAATCCTTCCTACCTAAAGCTTAAGCTTTCAATACGAGACGCTTGAACTGTCACACCTAATGCTCTTTCAAAGCTCACACCAAGTCACGATGATGTTACCATATATGCACCACCCAAGTCATTCTAAATGACCCTTGGAAACAACATAGAAAGGTTACCCACAACAACGAGCCCAGGGATGCTACTTACCTTGGTTGCGTCATTCCGTCTCTTTAAAGGGAAATTCATCTCGAACTGGAGCTTTTATGGGATTCGAACCTGAGATCATGTTTGGATACCAAACATAGGAAAAATAGCTAATCCTTACTACCTAAAGCTTAAGCTTTCAATACGAGACGCTTGAACTGTCACACCTAATGCTCTTTCAAAGCTCACACCAAGTCACGATGATGTTACCATATATGCACCACCCAAGTCATTCTAAATGACCCTTGGAAACAACATAGAAAGGTTACCCACAACAACGAGCCCAGGGATGCTACTTACCTTGGTTGCGTCATTCCGTCTCTTTAAAGGGAAATTCATCTCGAACTGGGGCTTTTATGGGATTCGAACCTGATATCATGTTTGGATACCAAACATAGGAAAAATAGCTAATCCTTCCTACCAAAAAGCTTAAGCTTGAAAATACGAGACGCTTGAACTGTCACACTTAATCCTCGTTCAAAGCTCACACGAAGTCACGATGATGTTACCATATATGCACCACCCAAGTCATTCTAAATGACCCTTGGAAACAACATAGAAAGGTCACCCACAACAACGAGCCCAAGGATGCTACTTACCTTGGTTGCGTCATTCCGTCTCTTTGAAGGGAAATTCATCTCGAACTGGGGCTTTTATGGGATTCGACCTGATATCATGTTTTGATACCAAACATAGGAAAAATAGCTAATCCTTCCTACCTAAAGCTTAAGCTTTCAATACGGGACGCTTGATCTGTCACACTTAATCCTCGTTCAAAGCTCTCACCATGTCACGAGTATATTACCCCCCATGCACCACATAAGTCATTCTAAATGACCCTTGGAAACAACATAGAAAGGTTACCCACAACAATAGGAACAGGGATGGTACTTAACTTGCTTGCATCATTCTGTCTCTTTAAAGCGAAATTCATCTCGAAATGGGGCTTTTATGGGATTCGAACCTGAGATCATGTTTGGATACCAAACATAGGAAAAAATAGCTAATCCTTCCTACCTAAAGCTTAATCTTTCAATACGAGACGCTTGAACTGTCACACTTAATCCTCGTTCAAAGCTCACACCAAGTCACGATGATGTTACCATATATGCACCACCCAAGTCATTCTAAATGACCCTTGGAAACAACATAGAAAGGTTACCCACAACAACGAGCCCAGGGATGCTACTTACCTTGGTTGCGTCATTCTGTCTCTTTAAAGGGAAATTCATCTCGAACTGGGGCTTTTATGGGATTCGAACCTGATATCATGTTTTGATACCAAACATAGGAAAAATAGCTAATCCTTCCTACCTAAAGCTTAAGCTTTCAATACGGGACGCTTGATCTGTCACACTTAATCCTCGTTCAAAGCTCTCACCAAGTCACGAGGATGTTACCCCCCATGCACCACACAAGTCATTCTAAATGACCCTTGGAAACAACATAGAAAGGTTACCCACAACAACGAGCCCAGGAATGCTACTTACCTTGGTTGCGTCATTCCGTCTCTTTAAAGGGAAATTCATCTCGAACTGGGGCTTTTATGGGATTCGAACCTGATATCATGTTTGGATACCAAACATAGGAAAAATAGCTAATCCTTCCTACCTAAAGCTTAAGCTTTCAATACGAGACGCTTGAACTGTCACACTTAATCCTCGTTCAAAGCTCACACCAAGTCACGATGATGTTACCATATATGCACCACCCAAGTCATTCTAAATGACAATTGGAAACAACATAGAAAGGTTACCCACAACAACGAGCCCAGGGATGCTACTTACCTTGGTTGCGTCATTCCGTCTCTTTAAAGGGAAATTCATCTCGAACTGGAGCTTTTATGGGATTCGAACCTGAGATCATGTTTGGATACCAAACATAGGAAAAATAGCTAATCCTTACTACCTAAAGCTTAAGCTTTCAATACGAGACGCTTGAACTGTCACACCTAATGCTCTTTCAAAGCTCACACCAAGTCACGATGATGTTACCATATATGCACCACCCAAGTCATTCTAAATGACCCTTGGAAACAACATAGAAAGGTTACCCACAACAACGAGCCCAGGGATGCTACTTACCTTGGTTGCGTCATTCCGTCTCTTTAAAGGGAAATTCATCTCGAACTGGGGCTTTTATGGGATTCGAACCTGATATCATGTTTGGATACCAAACATAGGAAAAATAGCTAATCCTTCCTACCAAAAAGCTTAAGCTTGAAAATACGAGACGCTTGAACTGTCACACTTAATCCTCGTTCAAAGCTCACACGAAGTCACGATGATGTTACCATATATGCACCACCCAAGTCATTCTAAATGACCCTTGGAAACAACATAGAAAGGTCACCCACAACAACGAGCCCAAGGATGCTACTTACCTTGGTTGCGTCATTCCGTCTCTTTGAAGGGAAATTCATCTCGAACTGGGGCTTTTATGGGATTCGACCTGATATCATGTTTTGATAACAAACATAGGAAAAATAGCTAATCCTTCCTACCTAAAGCTTAAGCTTTCAATACGGGACGCTTGATCTGTCACACTTAATCCTCGTTCAAAGCTCTCACCATGTCACGAGTATATTACCCCCCATGCACCACATAAGTCATTCTAAATGACCCTTGGAAACAACATAGAAAGGTTACCCACAACAATAGGAACAGGGATGGTACTTAACTTGCTTGCATCATTCTGTCTCTTTAAAGCGAAATTCATCTCGAAATGGGGCTTTTATGGGATTCGAACCTGAGATCATGTTTGGATACCAAACATAGGAAAAAATAGCTAATCCTTCCTACCTAAAGCTTAAGCTTTCAATACGAGACGCTTGAACTGTCACACTTAATCCTCGTTCAAAGCTCACACCAAGTCACGATGATGTTACCATATATGCACCACCCAAGTCATTCTAAATGACCCTTGGAAACAACATAGAAAGGTTACCCACAACAACGAGCCCAGGGATGCTACTTACCTTGGTTGCGTCATTCTGTCTCTTTAAAGGGAAATTCATCTCGAACTGGGGCTTTTATGGGATTCGAACCTGATATCATGTTTTGATACCAAACATAGGAAAAATAGCTAATCCTTCCTACCTAAAGCTTAAGCTTTCAATACGGGACGCTTGATCTGTCACACTTAATCCTCGTTCAAAGCTCTCACCAAGTCACGAGGATGTTACCCCCCATGCACCACACAAGTCATTCTAAATGACCCTTGGAAACAACATAGAAAGGTTACCCACAACAACGAGCCCAGGAATGCTACTTACCTTGGTTGCGTCATTCCGTCTCTTTAAAGGGAAATTCATCTCGAACTGGGGCTTTTATGGGATTCGAACCTCATATCATGTTTGGATACCAAACATAGGAAAAATAGCTAATCCTTCCTACCTAAAGCTTAAGCTTTCAATACGAGACGCTTGAACTGTCACACTTAATCCTCGTTCAAAGCTCACACCAAGTCACGATGATGTTACCATATATGCACCACCCAAGTCATTCTAAATGACAATTGGAAACAACATAGAAAGGTTACCCACAACAACGAGCCCAGGGATGCTACTTACCTTGGTTGCGTCATTCCGTCTCTTTAAAGGGAAATTCATCTCGAACTGGAGCTTTTATATGATTCGAACCTGAGATCATGTTTGGATACCAAACATAGGAAAAATAGCTAATCCTTACTACCTAAAGCTTAAGCTTTCAATACGAGACGCTTGAACTGTCACACCTAATGCTCTTTCAAAGCTCACACCAAGTCACGATGATGTTACCATATATGCACCACCCAAGTCATTCTAAATGACCCTTGGAAACAACATAGAAAGGTTACCCACAACAACGAGCCCAGGGATGCTACTTACCTTGGTTGCGTCATTCCGTCTTTTTAAAGGGAAATTCATCTCGAACTGGGGCTTTTATGGGATTCGAACCTGATATCATGTTTGGATACCAAACATAGGAAAAATAGCTAATCCTTCCTACCAAAAAGCTTAAGCTTGAAAATACGAGACGCTTGAACTGTCACACTTAATCCTCGTTCAAAGCTCACACGAAGTCACGATGATGTTACCATATATGCACCACCCAAGTCATTCTAAATGACCCTTGGAAACAACATAGAAAGGTCACCCACAACAACGAGCCCAAGGATGCTACTTACCTTGGTTGCGTCATTCCGTCTCTTTGAAGGGAAATTCATCTCGAACTGGGGCTTTTATGGGATTCGACCTGATATCATGTTTTGATACCAAACATAGGAAAAATAGCTAATCCTTCCTACCTAAAGCTTAAGCTTTCAATACGGGACGCTTGATCTGTCACACTTAATCCTCGTTCAAAGCTCTCACCATGTCACGAGTATATTACCCCCCATGCACCACATAAGTCATTCTAAATGACCCTTGGAAACAACATAGAAAGGTTACCCACAACAATAGGAACAGGGATGGTACTTAACTTGCTTGCATCATTCTGTCTCTTTAAAGCGAAATTCATCTCGAAATGGGGCTTTTATGGGATTCGAACCTGAGATCATGTTTGGATACCAAACATAGGAAAAAATAGCTAATCCTTCCTACCTAAAGCTTAAGCTTTCAATACGAGACGCTTGAACTGTCACACTTAATCCTCGTTCAAAGCTCACACCAAGTCACGATGATGTTACCATATATGCACCACCCAAGTCATTCTAAATGACCCTTGGAAACAACATAGAAAGGTTACCCATAACAACGAGCCCAGGGATGCTACTTACCTTGGTTGCGTCATTCTGTCTCTTTAAAGGGAAATTCATCTCGAACTGGGGCTTTTATGGGATTCGAACCTGATATCATGTTTTGATACCAAACATAGGAAAAATAGCTAATCCTTCCTACCTAAAGCTTAAGCTTTCAATACGGGACGCTTGATCTGTCACACTTAATCCTCGTTCAAAGCTCTCACCAAGTCACGAGGATGTTACCCCCCATGCACCACACAAGTCATTCTAAATGACCCTTGGAAACAACATAGAAAGGTTACCCACAACAACGAGCCCAGGAATGCTACTTACCTTGGTTGCGTCATTCCGTCTCTTTAAAGGGAAATTCATCTCGAACTGGGGCTTTTATGGGATTCGAACCTGATATCATGTTTGGATACCAAACATAGGAAAAATAGCTAATCCTTCCTACCTAAAGCTTAAGCTTTCAATACGAGACGCTTGAACTGTCACACTTAATCCTCGTTCAAAGCTCACACCAAGTCACGATGATGTTACCATATATGCACCACCCAAGTCATTCTAAATGACAATTGGAAACAACATAGAAAGGTTACCCACAACAACGAGCCCAGGGATGCTACTTACCTTGGTTGCGTCATTCCGTCTCTTTAAAGGGAAATTCATCTCGAACTGGAGCTTTTATGGGATTCGAACCTGATATCATGTTTTGATACCAAACATAGGAAAAATAGCTAATCCTTCCTACCTAAAGCTTAAGCTTTCAATACGGGACGCTTGATCTGTCACACTTAATCCTCGTTCAAAGCTCTCACCAAGTCACGAGGATATTACCCCCCATGCACCACACAAGTTATTCTAAATGACCCTTGGAAACAACATAGAAAGGTTACCCATAACAATAGGCACAGGGATGGTACTTACCTTGCTTGCATCATTCTGTCTCTTTAAAGGGAATTTCATCTCGAACTGGGGCTTTTATGGGATTCGAACCTGAGATCATGTTTGGATACCAAACATAGGAAAAATAGCTAATCCTTCCTACCTAAAGCTTAAGCTTTCAATACGAGACGCTTGAACTGTCACACTTAATCCTCGTTCAAAGCTCAAACCAAGTCACGATGATGTTACCATATATGCACCACCCAAGTCATTCTAAATGACCCTTGGAAACAACATAGAAAGGTTACCCACAACAACGAGCCCAGGGATGCTACTTACCTTGGTTGCGTCATTCCGTCTCTTTAAAGGGAAATTCATCTCGAACTGGGGCTTTTATGGGATTCGAACCTGATATAATGTTTTGATACCAAACATAGGAAAAATAGCTAATCCTTCCTACCTAAAGCTTAAGCTTTCAATACGGGACGCTTGATCTGTCACACTTAATCATCGTTCAAAGCTCTCACCAAGTCACGAGGATATTATCCCCCATGCACCACACAAGTCATTCTAAATGACCCTTGGAAACAACATAGAAAGGTTACCCACAACAACGAGCCCAGGGATGCTACTTACCTTGGTTGCGTCATTCCGTCTCTTTAAAGGGAAATTCATCTCGAACTGGGGCTTTTATGGGATTCGAACCTGATATCATGTTTGGATACCAAACATAGGAAAAATAGCTAATCCTTCCTACCTAAAGCTTAAGCTTTCAATACGAGACGCTTGAACTGTCACACTTAATCCTCGTTCAAAGCTCACACCAAGTCACGATGATGTTACCATATATGCACCACACAAGTCATTCTAAATGACCCTTGGAAACAACATAGAAAGGTTACCCACAACAACGAGCCCAGGGATGCTACTTACCTTGGTTGCGTCATTCCGTCTCTTTAAAGGGAAATTCATCTCGAACTGGGGCTTTTATGGGATTCGAACCTGATATCATGTTTGGATACCAAACATAGGAAAAATAGCTAATCCTTACTACCTAAAGCTTAAGCTTTCAATACGAGACGCTTGAACTGTCACACCTAATGCTCTTTCAAAGCTCACACCAAGTCACGATGATGTTACCATATATGCACCACCCAAGTCATTCTAAATGACCCTTGGAAACAACATAGAAAGGTTACCCACAACAACGAGCCCAGGGATGCTACTTACCTTGGTTGCGTCATTCCGTCTCTTTAAAGGGAAATTCATCTCGAACTGGGGCTTTTATGGGATTCGAACCTGATATCATGTTTGGATACCAAACATAGGAAAAATAGCTAATCCTTCCTACCAAAAAGCTTAAGCTTGAAAATACGAGACGCTTGAACTGTCACACTTAATCCTCGTTCAAAGCTCACACGAAGTCACGATGATGTTACCATATATGCACCACCCAAGTCATTCTAAATGACCCTTGGAAACAACATAGAAAGGTCACCCACAACAACGAGCCCAAGGATGCTACTTACCTTGGTTGCGTCATTCCGTCTCTTTGAAGGGAAATTCATCTCGAACTGGGGCTTTTATGGGATTCGACCTGATATCATGTTTTGATACCAAACATAGGAAAAATAGCTAATCCTTCCTACCTAAAGCTTAAGCTTTCAATACGGGACGCTTGATCTGTCACACTTAATCCTCGTTCAAAGCTCTCACCATGTCACGAGTATATTACCCCCCATGCACCACATAAGTCATTCTAAATGACCCTTGGAAACAACATAGAAAGGTTACCCACAACAATAGGAACAGGGATGGTACTTAACTTGCTTGCATCATTCTGTCTCTTTAAAGCGAAATTCATCTCGAAATGGGGCTTTTATGGGATTCGAACCTGAGATCATGTTTGGATACCAAACATAGGAAAAAATAGCTAATCCTTCCTACCTAAAGCTTAAGCTTTCAATACGAGACGCTTGAACTGTCACACTTAATCCTCGTTCAAAGCTCACACCAAGTCACGATGATGTTACCATATATGCACCACCCAAGTCATTCTAAATGACCCTTGGAAACAACATAGAAAGGTTACCCACAACAACGAGCCCAGGGATGCTACTTACCTTGGTTGCGTCATTCTGTCTCTTTAAAGGGAAATTCATCTCGAACTGGGGCTTTTATGGGATTCGAACCTGATATCATGTTTTGATACCAAACATAGGAAAAATAGCTAATCCTTCCTACCTAAAGCTTAAGCTTTCAATACGGGACGCTTGATCTGTCACACTTAATCCTCGTTCAAAGCTCTCACCAAGTCACGAGGATGTTACCCCCCATGCACCACACAAGTCATTCTAAATGACCCTTGGAAACAACATAGAAAGGTTACCCACAACAACGAGCCCAGGAATGCTACTTACCTTGGTTGCGTCATTCCGTCTCTTTAAAGGGAAATTCATCTCGAACTGGGGCTTTTATGGGATTCGAACCTGATATCATGTTTGGATACCAAACATAGGAAAAATAGCTAATCCTTCCTACCTAAAGCTTAAGCTTTCAATACGAGACGCTTGAACTGTCACACTTAATCCTCGTTCAAAGCTCACACCAAGTCACGATGATGTTACCATATATGCACCACCCAAGTCATTCTAAATGACAATTGGAAACAACATAGAAAGGTTACCCACAACAACGAGCCCAGGGATGCTACTTACCTTGGTTGCGTCATTCCGTCTCTTTAAAGGGAAATTCATCTCGAACTGGAGCTTTTATGGGATTCGAACCTGATATCATGTTTTGATACCAAACATAGGAAAAATAGCTAATCCTTCCTACCTAAAGCTTAAGCTTTCAATACGGGACGCTTGATCTGTCACACTTAATCCTCGTTCAAAGCTCTCACCAAGTCACGAGGATATTACCCCCCATGCACCACACAAGTTATTCTAAATGACCCTTGGAAACAACATAGAAAGGTTACCCATAACAATAGGCACAGGGATGGTACTTACCTTGCTTGCATCATTCTGTCTCTTTAAAGGGAATTTCATCTCGAACTGGGGCTTTTATGGGATTCGAACCTGAGATCATGTTTGGATACCAAACATAGGAAAAATAGCTAATCCTTCCTACCTAAAGCTTAAGCTTTCAATACGAGACGCTTGAACTGTCACACTTAATCCTCGTTCAAAGCTCACACCAAGTCACGATGATGTTACCATATATGCACCACCCAAGTCATTCTAAATGACCCTTGGAAACAACATAGAAAGGTTACCCACAACAACGAGCCCAGGGATGCTACTTACCTTGGTTGCGTCATTCTGTCTCTTTAAAGGGAAATTCATCTCGAACTGGGGCTTTTATGGGATTCGAACCTGATATCATGTTTTGATACCAAACATAGGAAAAATAGCTAATCCTTCCTACCTAAAGCTTAAGCTTTCAATACAGGACGCTTGATCTGTCACACTTAATCCTCGTTCAAAGCTCTCACCAAGTCACGAGGATGTTACCCCCCATGCACCACACAAGTCATTCTAAATGACCCTTGGAAACAACATAGAAAGGTTACCCACAACAACGAGCCCAGGAATGCTACTTACCTTGGTTGCGTCATTCCGTCTCTTTAAAGGGAAATTCATCTCGAACTGGGGCTTTTATGGGATTCGAACCTGATATCATGTTTGGATACCAAACATAGGAAAAATAGCTAATCCTTCCTACCTAAAGCTTAAGCTTTCAATACGAGACGCTTGAACTGTCACACTTAATCCTCGTTCAAAGCTCACACCAAGTCACGATGATGTTACCATATATGCACCACCCAAGTCATTCTAAATGACAATTGGAAACAACATAGAAAGGTTACCCACAACAACGAGCCCAGGGATGCTACTTACCTTGGTTGCGTCATTCCGTCTCTTTAAAGGGAAATTCATCTCGAACTGGAGCTTTTATGGGATTCGAACCTGAGATCATGTTTGGATACCAAACATAGGAAAAATAGCTAATCCTTACTACCTAAAGCTTAAGCTTTCAATACGAGACGCTTGAACTGTCACACCTAATGCTCTTTCAAAGCTCACACCAAGTCACGATGATGTTACCATATATGCACCACCCAAGTCATTCTAAATGACCCTTGGAAACAACATAGAAAGGTTACCCACAACAACGAGCCCAGGGATGCTACTTACCTTGGTTGCGTCATTCCGTCTCTTTAAAGGGAAATTCATCTCGAACTGGGGCTTTTATGGGATTCGAACCTGATATCATGTTTGGATACCAAACATAGGAAAAATAGCTAATCCTTCCTACCAAAAAGCTTAAGCTTGAAAATACGAGACGCTTGAACTGTCACACTTAATCCTCGTTCAAAGCTCACACGAAGTCACGATGATGTTACCATATATGCACCACCCAAGTCATTCTAAATGACCCTTGGAAACAACATAGAAAGGTCACCCACAACAACGAGCCCAAGGATGCTACTTACCTTGGTTGCGTCATTCCGTCTCTTTGAAGGGAAATTCATCTCGAACTGGGGCTTTTATGGGATTCGACCTGATATCATGTTTTGATAACAAACATAGGAAAAATAGCTAATCCTTCCTACCTAAAGCTTAAGCTTTCAATACGGGACGCTTGATCTGTCACACTTAATCCTCGTTCAAAGCTCTCACCATGTCACGAGTATATTACCCCCCATGCACCACATAAGTCATTCTAAATGACCCTTGGAAACAACATAGAAAGGTTACCCACAACAATAGGAACAGGGATGGTACTTAACTTGCTTGCATCATTCTGTCTCTTTAAAGCGAAATTCATCTCGAAATGGGGCTTTTATGGGATTCGAACCTGAGATCATGTTTGGATACCAAACATAGGAAAAAATAGCTAATCCTTCCTACCTAAAGCTTAAGCTTTCAATACGAGACGCTTGAACTGTCACACTTAATCCTCGTTCAAAGCTCACACCAAGTCACGATGATGTTACCATATATGCACCACCCAAGTCATTCTAAATGACCCTTGGAAACAACATAGAAAGGTTACCCACAACAACGAGCCCAGGGATGCTACTTACCTTGGTTGCGTCATTCTGTCTCTTTAAAGGGAAATTCATCTCGAACTGGGGCTTTTATGGGATTCGAACCTGATATCATGTTTTGATACCAAACATAGGAAAAATAGCTAATCCTTCCTACCTAAAGCTTAAGCTTTCAATACGGGACGCTTGATCTGTCACACTTAATCCTCGTTCAAAGCTCTCACCAAGTCACGAGGATGTTACCCCCCATGCACCACACAAGTCATTCTAAATGACCCTTGGAAACAACATAGAAAGGTTACCCACAACAACGAGCCCAGGAATGCTACTTACCTTGGTTGCGTCATTCCGTCTCTTTAAAGGGAAATTCATCTCGAACTGGGGCTTTTATGGGATTCGAACCTGATATCATGTTTGGATACCAAACATAGGAAAAATAGCTAATCCTTCCTACCTAAAGCTTAAGCTTTCAATACGAGACGCTTGAACTGTCACACTTAATCCTCGTTCAAAGCTCACACCAAGTCACGATGATGTTACCATATATGCACCACCCAAGTCATTCTAAATGACAATTGGAAACAACATAGAAAGGTTACCCACAACAACGAGCCCAGGGATGCTACTTACCTTGGTTGCGTCATTCCGTCTCTTTAAAGGGAAATTCATCTCGAACTGGAGCTTTTATGGGATTCGAACCTGATATCATGTTTTGATACCAAACATAGGAAAAATAGCTAATCCTTCCTACCTAAAGCTTAAGCTTTCAATACGGGACGCTTGATCTGTCACACTTAATCCTCGTTCAAAGCTCTCACCAAGTCACGAGGATATTACCCCCCATGCACCACACAAGTTATTCTAAATGACCCTTGGAAACAACATAGAAAGGTTACCCATAACAATAGGCACAGGGATGGTACTTACCTTGCTTGCATCATTCTGTCTCTTTAAAGGGAATTTCATCTCGAACTGGGGCTTTTATGGGATTCGAACCTGAGATCATGTTTGGATACCAAACATAGGAAAAATAGCTAATCCTTCCTACCTAAAGCTTAAGCTTTCAACACGAGACGCTTGAACTGTCACACTTAATCCTCGTTCAAAGCTCACACCAAGTCACGATGATGTTACCATATATGCACCACCCAAGTCATTCTAAATGACCCTTGGAAACAACATAGAAAGGTTACCCACAACAACGAGCCCAGGGATGCTACTTACCTTGGTTGCGTCATTCCGTCTCTTTAAAGGGAAATTCATCTCGAACTGGGGCTTTTATGGGATTCGAACCTGATATAATGTTTTGATACCAAACATAGGAAAAATAGCTAATCCTTCCTACCTAAAGCTTAAGCTTTCAATACGGGACGCTTGATCTGTCACACTTAATCATCGTTCAAAGCTCTCACCAAGTCACGAGGATATTATCCCCCATGCACCACACAAGTCATTCTAAATGACCCTTGGAAACAACATAGAAAGGTTACCCACAACAACGAGCCCAGGGATGCTACTTACCTTGGTTGCGTCATTCCGTCTCTTTAAAGGGAAATTCATCTCGAACTGGGGCTTTTATGGGATTCGAACCTGATATCTTGTTTGGATACCAAACATAGGAAAAATAGCTAATCCTTCCTACCTAAAGCTTAAGCTTTCAATACGAGACGCTTGAACTGTCACACTTAATCCTCGTTCAAAGCTCACACCAAGTCACGATGATGTTACCATATATGCACCACACAAGTCATTCTAAATGACCCTTGGAAACAACATAGAAAGGTTACCCACAACAACGAGCCCAGGGATGCTACTTACCTTGGTTGCGTCATTCCGTCTCTTTAAAGGGAAATTCATCTAGAACTGGGGCTTTTAAGGGATTCGAACCTGATATCATGTTTGGATACCAAACATAGGAAAAATAGCTAATCCTTCCTACCTAAAGCTTAAGCTTTCAATACGAGACGCTTGAACTGTCACACTTAATCCTCGTTCAAAGCTCACACCAAGTCACGATGATGTTACCATATATGCACCACCCAAGTCATTCTAAATGACCCTTGGAAACAACATAAAAAGGTTACCCACAACAACGAGCCCAGGGATGCTACTTACCTTGGTTGCGTCATTCCGTCTCTTTAAAGAGAAATTCATCTCGAACTGGGGCTTTTATGGGATTCGAACCTGATATCATGTTTTGATACCAAACATAGGAAAACTAGCTAATCCTTCCTACCTAAAGCTTAAGCTTTCAATACGGGACGCTTGATCTGTCACACTTAATCCTCGTTCAAAGCTCTCAGCAAGTCACGAGGATATTACCCCCCATGCACCACACAAGTTATTCTAAATGACCCTTGGAAACAACATAGAAAGGTTACCCACAACAATAGGCACAGGGATGGTACTTACCTTGCTTGCATCATTCTGACTCTTTAAAGGGAATTTCATCTCGAAATGGGGCTTTTATGGGATTCGAACCTGAGATCATGTTTGGATACCAAACATAGGAAAAATAGCTAATCCTTCCTACCTAAAGCTTAAGCTTTGAATACGAGACGTTTGAACTGTCACACTTAATCCTCGTTCAAAGCTCACACCAAGTCACGATGATGTTACCATATATGCACCACATAAGTCATTCTAAATGACCCTTGGAAATAACATAGAAAGGTTACCCACAACAACGAGCCCAGGGATGCTACTTACCTTGGTTGCGTCATTCCATCTCTTTAAAGGGAAATTCATCTCGAACTGGGGCTTTTATGGGATTCGAACCTGATATCATGTTTTGATACCAAACATAGGAAAACTAGCTAATCCTTCCTACCTAAAGCTTAAGCTTTCAATACGGGACGCTTGATCTGTCACACTTAATCATCGTTCAAAGCTCTCACCAAGTCACGAGGATATTACCCCCCATGCACCACACAAGTCATTCTAAATGACCCTTGGAAACAACATAGAAAGGTTACCCACAACAACGAGCCCAGGGATGCTACTTACCTTGGTTGCGTCATTCCGTCTCTTTAAAGGGAAATTCATCTCGAACTGGGGCTTTTATGGGATTCGAACCTGATATCTTGTTTGGATACCAAACATAGGAAAAATAGCTAATCCTTCCTACCTAAAGCTTAAGCTTTTAATACGAGACGCTTGAACTGTCACACTTAATCCTCGTTCAAAGCTCACACCAAGTCACGATGATGTTACCATATATGCACCACACAAGTCATTCTAAATGACCCTTGGAAACAACATAGAAAGGTTACCCACAACAACGAGCCCAGGGATGCTACTTACCTTGCTTGCGTCATTCCGTCTCTTTAAAGGGAAATTCATCTTGAACTGGGGCTTTTATGGGATTCGAACCTGATATCATGTTTGGATACCAAACATAGGAAAAATAGCTAATCCTTCCTACCTAAAGCTTAAGCTTTCAATACGAGACGCTTGAACTGTCACACTTAATCCTCGTTCAAAGCTCACACCAAGTCACGATGATGTTACCATATATGCACCACCCAAGTCATTCTAAATGACCCTTGGAAACAACATAAAAAGGTTACCCACAACAACGAGCCCAGGGATGCTACTTACCTTGGTTGCGTCATTCCGTCTCTTTAAAGAGAAATTCATCTCGAACTGGGGCTTTTATGGGATTCGAACCTGATATCATGTTTTGATACCAAACATAGGAAAACTAGCTAATCCTTCCTACCTAAAGCTTAAGCTTTCAATACGGGACGCTTGATCTGTCACACTTAATCCTCGTTCAAAGCTCTCAGCAAGTCACGAGGATATTACCCCCCATGCACAACACAAGTTATTCTAAATGACCCTTGGAAACAACATAGAAAGGTTACCCACAACAATAGGCACAGGGATGGTACTTACCTTGCTTGCATCATTCTGACTCTTTAAAGGGAATTTCATCTCGAAATGGGGCTTTTATGGGATTCGAACCTGAGATCATGTTTGGATACCAAACATAGGAAAAATAGCTAATCCTTCCTACCTAAAGCTTAAGCTTTCAATACGAGACGTTTGAACTGTCACACTTAATCCTCGTTCAAAGCTCACACCAAGTCACGATGATGTTACCATATATGCACCACATAAGTCATTCTAAATGACCCTTGGAAATAACATAGAAAGGTTACCCACAACAACGAGCCCAGGGATGCTACTTACCTTGGTTGCGTCATTCCATCTCTTTAAAGGGAAATTCATCTCGAACTGGGGCTTTTATGGGATTCGAACCTGATATCATGTTTTGATACCAAACATAGGAAAACTAGCTAATCCTTCCTACCTAAAGCTTAAGCTTTCAATACGGGACGCTTGATCTGTCACACTTAATCATCGTTCAAAGCTCTCACCAAGTCACGAGGATATTACCCCCCATGCACCACACAAGTCATTCTAAATGACCCTTGGAAACAACATAGAAAGGTTACCCACAACAACGAGCCCAGGGATGCTACTTACCTTGGTTGCGTCATTCCGTCTCTTTAAAGGGAAATTCATCTCGAACTGGGGCTTTTATGGGATTCGAACCTGATATCTTGTTTGGATACCAAACATAGGAAAAATAGCTAATCCTTCCTACCTAAAGCTTAAGCTTTCAATACGAGACGCTTGAACTGTCACACTTAATCCTCGTTCAAAGCTCACACCAAGTCACGATGATGTTACCATATATGCACCACACAAGTCATTCTAAATGACCCTTGGAAACAACATAGAAAGGTTACCCACAACAACGAGCCCAGGGATGCTACTTACCTTGGTTGCGTCATTCCGTCTCTTTAAAGGGAAATTCATCTAGAACTGGGGCTTTTATGGGATTCGAACCTGATATCATGTTTGGATACCAAACATAGGAAAAATAGCTAATCCTTCCTACCTAAAGCTTAAGCTTTCAATACGAGACGCTTGAACTGTCACACTTAATCCTCGTTCAAAGCTCACACCAAGTCACGATGATGTTACCATATATGCACCACCCAAGTCATTCTAAATGACCCTTGGAAACAACATAAAAAGGTTACCCACAACAACGAGCCCAGGGATGCTACTTACCTTGGTTGCGTCATTCCGTCTCTTTAAAGAGAAATTCATCTCGAACTGGGGCTTTTATGGGATTCGAACCTGATATCATGTTTTGATACCAAACATAGGAAAACTAGCTAATCCTTCCTACCTAAAGCTTAAGCTTTCAATACGGGACGCTTGATCTGTCACACTTAATCCTCGTTCAAAGCTCTCAGCAAGTCACGAGGATATTACCCCCCATGCACCACACAAGTTATTCTAAATGACCCTTGGAAACAACATAGAAAGGTTACCCACAACAATAGGCACAGGGATGGTACTTACCTTGCTTGCATCATTCTGACTCTTTAAAGGGAATTTCATCTCGAAATGGGGCTTTTATGGGATTCGAACCTGAGATCATGTTTGGATACCAAACATAGGAAAAATAGCTAATCCTTCCTACCTAAAGCTTAAGCTTTCAATACGAGACGTTTGAACTGTCACACTTAATCCTCGTTCAAAGCTCACACCAAGTCACGATGATGTTACCATATATGCACCACATAAGTCATTCTAAATGACCCTTGGAAATAACATAGAAAGGTTACCCACAACAACGAGCCCAGGGATGCTACTTACCTTGGTTGCGTCATTCCATCTCTTTAAAGGGAAATTCATCTCGAACTGGGGCTTTTATGGGATTCGAACCTGATATCATGTTTTGATACCAAACATAGGAAAACTAGCTAATCCTTCCTACCTAAAGCTTAAGCTTTCAATACGGGACGCTTGATCTGTCACACTTAATCATCGTTCAAAGCTCTCACCAAGTCACGAGGATATTACCCCCCATGCACCACACAAGTCATTCTAAATGACCCTTGGAAACAACATAGAAAGGTTACCCACAACAACGAGCCCAGGGATGCTACTTACCTTGGTTGCATCATTCCGTCTCTTTAAAGGGAAATTCATCTCGAACTGGGGCTTTTATGGGATTCGAACCTGATATCTTGTTTGGATACCAAACATAGGAAAAATAGCTAATCCTTCCTACCTAAAGCTTAAGCTTTCAATACGAGACGCTTGAACTGTCACACTTAATCCTCGTTCAAAGCTCACACCAAGTCACGATGATGTTACCATATATGCACCACACAAGTCATTCTAAATGACCCTTGGAAACAACATAGAAAGGTTACCCACAACAACGAGCCCAGGGATGCTACTTACCTTGGTTGCGTCATTCCGTCTCTTTAAAGGGAAATTCATCTAGAACTGGGGCTTTTATGGGATTCGAACCTGATATCATGTTTGGATACCAAACATAGGAAAAATAGCTAATCCTTCCTACCTAAAGCTTAAGCTTTCAATACGAGACGCTTGAACTGTCACACTTAATCCTCGTTCAAAGCTCACACCAAGTCACGATGATGTTACCATATATGCACCACCCAAGTCATTCTAAATGACCCTTAGAAACAACATAAAAAGGTTACCCACAACAACGAGCCCAGGGATGCTACTTACCTTGGTTGCGTCATTCCGTCTCTTTAAAGAGAAATTCATCTCGAACTGGGGCTTTTATGGGATTCGAACCTGATATCATGTTTTGATACCAAACATAGGAAAACTAGCTAATCCTTCCTACCTAAAGCTTAAGCTTTCAATACGGGACGCTTGATCTGTCACACTTAATCCTCGTTCAAAGCTCTCAGCAAGTCACGAGGATATTACCCCCCATGCACCACACAAGTTATTCTAAATGACCCTTGGAAACAACATAGAAAGGTTACCCACAACAATAGGCACAGGGATGGTACTTACCTTGCTTGCATCATTCTGACTCTTTAAAGGGAATTTCATCTCGAAATGGGGCTTTTATGGGATTCGAACCTGAGATCATGTTTGGATACCAAACATAGGAAAAATAGCTAATCCTTCCTACCTAAAGCTTAAGATTTCAATACGAGACGTTTGAACTGTCACACTTAATCCTCGTTCAAAGCTCACACCAAGTCACGATGATGTTACCATATATGCACCACATAAGTCATTCTAAATGACCCTTGGAAATAACATAGAAAGGTTACCCACAACAACGAGCCCAGGGATGCTACTTACCTTGCTTGCGTCATTCCATCTCTTTAAAGGGAAATTCATCTCGAACTGGGGCTTTTATGGGATTCGAACCTGATATCATGTTTTGATACCAAACATAGGAAAAATAGCTAATCCTTCCTACCTAAAGCTTAAGCTTTCAATACAGGACGCTTGATCTGTCACACTTAATCATCGTTCAAAGCTCTCACCAAGTCACGAGGATATTACCCCACATGCACCACACAAGTCATTCTAAATGACCCTTGGAAACAACATAGAAATGTTTCCCACAACAACGAGCCCAGGGATGCTACTTACCTTGGTTGCGTCATTCTGTCTCTTTAAAGGGAAATTCATCTCGAACTGGGGCTTTTATGGGATTCGAACCTAAGATCATGTTTGGATACCAAACATAGGAAAAATAGCTAATCCTTCCTACCTAAAGCTTAAGCTTTCAATACGAGACGCTTGAACTGTCACACTTAATCCTCGTTCAAAGCTCACACCAAGTCACGATGATGTTACCATATATGCACCACCCAAGTCATTCTAAATGACCCTTGGAAACAACATAGAAAGGTTACCCACAACAACGAGCCCAGGGATGCTACTTACCTTGGTTGCGTCATTCCGTCTCTTTAAAGGGAAATTCATCTCGAACTGGGGCTTCTATGGGATTCGAACCTGATATCATGTTTGGATACCAAACATAGGAAAAATAGCTAATCCTTCCTACCTAAAGCTTAAGCTTTCAATACGAGACGCTTGAACTGTCACACTTAATCCTCGTTCAAAGCTCACACCAAGTCACGATGATGTTACCATATATGCACCACCCAAGTCATTCTAAATGACAATTGGAAACAACATAGAAAGGTTACCCACAACAACGAGCCCAAGGATGCTACTTACCTTGGTTGCGTCATTCCGTCTCTTTAAAGGGAAATTCATCTCGAACTGGGGCTTTTATGGGATTCGAACCTGATATCATGTTTTGATACCAAACATAGGAAAAATAGATAATCCTTCCTAACTAAAGCTTAAGCTTTCAATACGGGACGCTTGATCTGTCACACTTAATCCTCGTTCAAAGCTCTCACCAAGTCACGAGGATATTACCCCCCATGCACCACACAAGTTATTCTAAATGACCCTTGGAAACAACATAGAAAGGTTACCCACAACAATAGGCACAGGGATGGTACTTACCTTGCTTGCATCATTCTGTCTCTTTAAAGGGAGTTTCATCTCGAAATGGGGCTTTTATGGGATTCGAACCTGAGATCATGTTTGGATACCAAACATAGGAAAAATAGCTAATCCTTACTACCTAAAGCTTAAGCTTTCAATACGAGACGCTTGAACTGTCACACTTAATCCTCTTTCAAAGCTCACACCAAGTCACGATGATGTTACCATAGATGCACCACCCAAGTCATTCTAAATGACAATTGGAAACAACATAGAAAGGTTACCCACAACAACGAGCCCAAGGATGCTACTTACCTTGGTTGCGTCATTCCGTCTCTTTAAAGGGAAATGCATCTCGAACTGGGGCTTTTATGGGATTCGAACCTGATATCATGTTTTGATACCAAACATAGGAAAAATAGCTAATCCTTCCTAACTAAAGCTTAAGCTTTCAATACGGGACGCTTGATCTGTCACACTTAATCCTCGTTCAAAGCTCTCACCAAGTCACGAGGATATTACCCCCCATGCACCACACAAGTTATTCTAAATGACCCTTGGAAACAACATAGAAAGGTTACCCACAACAATAGGCACAGGGATGGTACTTACCTTGCTTGCATCATTCTGTCTCTTTAAAGGGAGTTTCATCTCGAAATGGGGCTTTTATGGGATTCGAACCTGAGATCATGTTTGGATACCAAACATAGGAAAAATAGCTAATCCTTACTACCTAAAGCTTAAGCTTTCAATACGAGACGCTTGAACTGTCACACTTAATCCTCTTTCAAAGCTCACACCAAGTCACGATGATGTTACCATAGATGCACCACCCAAGTCATTCTAAATGACAATTGGAAACAACATAGAAAGGTTACCCACAACAACGAGCCCAAGGATGCTACTTACCTTGGTTGCGGCATTCCGTCTCTTTAAAGGGAAATGCATCTCGAACTGGGGCTTTTATGGGATTCGAACCTGATATCATGTTTTGATACCAAACATAGGAAAAATAGCTAATCCTTCCTAACTAAAGCTTAAGCTTTCAATACGGGACGCTTGATCTGTCACACTTAATCCTCGTTCAAAGCTCTCACCAAGTCACGAGGATATTACCCCCCATGCACCACACAAGTTATTCTAAATGACCCTTGGAAACAACATAGAAAGGTTACCCACAACAATAGGCACAGGGATGGTACTTACCTTGCTTGCATCATTCTGTCTCTTTAAAGGGAGTTTCATCTCGAAATGGGGCTTTTATGGGATTCGAACCTGAGATCATGTTTGGATACCAAACATAGGAAAAATAGCTAATCCTTAATACCTAAAGCTTAAGCTTTCAATACGAGACGCTTGAACTGTCACACTTAATCCTCTTTCAAAGCTCACACCAAGTCACGATGATGTTACCATATATGCACCACCCAAGTCATTCTAAATGACCCTTGGAAACAACATAGAAAGGTTACCCACAACAACGAGCCCAGGGATGCTACTTACCTTGGTTGCGTCATTCCGTCTCTTTAAAGGGAAATTCATCTCGAACTGGGGCTTTTATGGGATTCGAACCTGATATCATGTTTGGATACCAAACATAGGAAAAATAGCTAATCCTTCCTACCTAAAAGCTTAAGCTTGAAAATACGAGACGCTTGAACTGTCACACTTAATCCTCGTTCAAAGCTCACACGAAGTCACGATGATGTTACCATATATGCACCACCCAAGTCATTCTAAATGACCCTTGGAAACAACATAGAAAGGTCACCCACAACAACGAGCCCAAGGATGCTACTTACCTTGGTTGCGTCATTTCGTCTCTTTGAAGCGAAATTCATCTCGAACTGGGGCTTTTATGGGATTCGACCTGATATCATGTTTTGATACCAAACATAGGAAAAATAGCTAATCCTTCCTACCTAAAGCTTAAGCTTTCAATACGGGACGCTTGATCTGTCACACTTAATCCTCGTTCAAAGCTCTCACCATGTCACGAGGATATTATCCCCCATGCACCACATAAGTCATTCTAAATGACCCTTGGAAACAACATAGAAAGGTTACCCACAACAATAGGCACAGGGATGGTACTTACCTTGCTTGCATCATTCTGACTCTTTAAAGCGAAATTCATCTCGAAATGGGGCTTTTATGGGATTCGAACCTGAGATCATGTTTGGATACCAAACATAGGAAAAAATAGCTAATCCTTCCTACCTAAAGCTTAAGCTTTCAATACGAGACGGTTGAATTGTCACACTTAATCCTCGTTCAAAGCTCACACCAAGTCACGATGATGTTACCATATATGCACCACCGAAGTCATTCTAAATGACCCTTGGAAATAACATAGAAAGGTTACCCACAACAACGAGCCCAGGGATGCTACTTACCTTGCTTGCGTCATTCCATCTCTTTAAAGGGAAATTCATCTCGAACTGGGGCTTTTATGGGATTCGAACCTGATATCATGTTTTGATACCAAACATAGGAAAAATAGCTAATCCTTCCTACCTAAAGCTTAAGCTTTCAATACAGGACGCTTGATCTGTCACACTTAATCATCGTTCAAAGCTCTCACCAAGTCACGAGGATATTACCCCACATGCACCACACAAGTCATTCTAAATGACCCTTGGAAACAACATAGAAATGTTTCCCACAACAACGAGCCCAGGGATGCTACTTACCTTGGTTGCGTCATTCTGTCTCTTTAAAGGGAAATTCATCTCGAACTGGGGCTTTTATGGGATTCGAACCTAAGATCATGTTTGGATACCAAACATAGGAAAAATAGCTAATCCTTCCTACCTAAAGCTTAAGCTTTCAATACGAGACGCTTGAACTGTCACACTTAATCCTCGTTCAAAGCTCACACCAAGTCACGATGATGTTACCATATATGCACCACCCAAGTCATTCTAAATGACCCTTGGAAACAACATAGAAAGGTTACCCACAACAACGAGCCCAGGGATGCTACTTACCTTGGTTGCGTCATTCCGTCTCTTTAAAGGGAAATTCATCTCGAACTGGGGCTTCTATGGGATTCGAACCTGATATCATGTTTGGATACCAAACATAGGAAAAATAGCTAATCCTTCCTACCTAAAGCTTAAGCTTTCAATACGAGACGCTTGAACTGTCACACTTAATCCTCGTTCAAAGCTCACACCAAGTCACGATGATGTTACCATATATGCACCACCCAAGTCATTCTAAATGACAATTGGAAACAACATAGAAAGGTTACCCACAACAACGAGCCCAAGGATGCTACTTACCTTGGTTGCGTCATTCCGTCTCTTTAAAGGGAAATTCATCTCGAACTGGGGCTTTTATGGGATTCGAACCTGATATCATGTTTTGATACCAAACATAGGAAAAATAGATAATCCTTCCTAACTAAAGCTTAAGCTTTCAATACGGGACGCTTGATCTGTCACACTTAATCCTCGTTCAAAGCTCTCACCAAGTCACGAGGATATTACCCCCCATGCACCACACAAGTTATTCTAAATGACCCTTGGAAACAACATAGAAAGGTTACCCACAACAATAGGCACAGGGATGGTACTTACCTTGCTTGCATCATTCTGTCTCTTTAAAGGGAGTTTCATCTCGAAATGGGGCTTTTATGGGATTCGAACCTGAGATCATGTTTGGATACCAAACATAGGAAAAATAGCTAATCCTTACTACCTAAAGCTTAAGCTTTCAATACGAGACGCTTGAACTGTCACACTTAATCCTCTTTCAAAGCTCACACCAAGTCACGATGATGTTACCATAGATGCACCACCCAAGTCATTCTAAATGACAATTGGAAACAACATAGAAAGGTTACCCACAACAACGAGCCCAAGGATGCTACTTACCTTGGTTGCGTCATTCCGTCTCTTTAAAGGGAAATGCATCTCGAACTGGGGCTTTTATGGGATTCGAACCTGATATCATGTTTTGATACCAAACATAGGAAAAATAGCTAATCCTTCCTAACTAAAGCTTAAGCTTTCAATACGGGACGCTTGATCTGTCACACTTAATCCTCGTTCAAAGCTCTCACCAAGTCACGAGGATATTACCCCCCATGCACCACACAAGTTATTCTAAATGACCCTTGGAAACAACATAGAAAGGTTACCCACAACAATAGGCACAGGGATGGTACTTACCTTGCTTGCATCATTCTGTCTCTTTAAAGGGAGTTTCATCTCGAAATGGGGCTTTTATGGGATTCGAACCTGAGATCATGTTTGGATACCAAACATAGGAAAAATAGCTAATCCTTACTACCTAAAGCTTAAGCTTTCAATACGAGACGCTTGAACTGTCACACTTAATCCTCTTTCAAAGCTCACACCAAGTCACGATGATGTTACCATAGATGCACCACCCAAGTCATTCTAAATGACAATTGGAAACAACATAGAAAGGTTACCCACAACAACGAGCCCAAGGATGCTACTTACCTTGGTTGCGGCATTCCGTCTCTTTAAAGGGAAATGCATCTCGAACTGGGGCTTTTATGGGATTCGAACCTGATATCATGTTTTGATACCAAACATAGGAAAAATAGCTAATCCTTCCTAACTAAAGCTTAAGCTTTCAATACGGGACGCTTGATCTGTCACACTTAATCCTCGTTCAAAGCTCTCACCAAGTCACGAGGATATTACCCCCCATGCACCACACAAGTTATTCTAAATGACCCTTGGAAACAACATAGAAAGGTTACCCACAACAATAGGCACAGGGATGGTACTTACCTTGCTTGCATCATTCTGTCTCTTTAAAGGGAGTTTCATCTCGAAATGGGGCTTTTATGGGATTCGAACCTGAGATCATGTTTGGATACCAAACATAGGAAAAATAGCTAATCCTTAATACCTAAAGCTTAAGCTTTCAATACGAGACGCTTGAACTGTCACACTTAATCCTCTTTCAAAGCTCACACCAAGTCACGATGATGTTACCATATATGCACCACCCAAGTCATTCTAAATGACCCTTGGAAACAACATAGAAAGGTTACCCACAACAACGAGCCCAGGGATGCTACTTACCTTGGTTGCGTCATTCCGTCTCTTTAAAGGGAAATTCATCTCGAACTGGGGCTTTTATGGGATTCGAACCTGATATCATGTTTGGATACCAAACATAGGAAAAATAGCTAATCCTTCCTACCTAAAAGCTTAAGCTTGAAAATACGAGACGCTTGAACTGTCACACTTAATCCTCGTTCAAAGCTCACACGAAGTCACGATGATGTTACCATATATGCACCACCCAAGTCATTCTAAATGACCCTTGGAAACAACATAGAAAGGTCACCCACAACAACGAGCCCAAGGATGCTACTTACCTTGGTTGCGTCATTTCGTCTCTTTGAAGCGAAATTCATCTCGAACTGGGGCTTTTATGGGATTCGACCTGATATCATGTTTTGATACCAAACATAGGAAAAATAGCTAATCCTTCCTACCTAAAGCTTAAGCTTTCAATACGGGACGCTTGATCTGTCACACTTAATCCTCGTTCAAAGCTCTCACCATGTCACGAGGATATTATCCCCCATGCACCACATAAGTCATTCTAAATGACCCTTGGAAACAACATAGAAAGGTTACCCACAACAATAGGCACAGGGATGGTACTTACCTTGCTTGCATCATTCTGTCTCTTTAAAGCGAAATTCATCTCGAAATGGGGCTTTTATGGGATTCGAACCTGAGATCATGTTTGGATACCAAACATAGGAAAAAATAGCTAATCCTTCCTACCTAAAGCTTAAGCTTTCAATACGAGACGGTTGAATTGTCACACTTAATCCTCGTTCAAAGCTCACACCAAGTCACGATGATGTTACCATATATGCACCACCGAAGTCATTCTAAATGACCCTTGGAAACAACATAGAAAGGTTACCCACAACAACGAGCCCAGGGATGCTACTTACCTTGGTTGCGTCATTCTGTCTCTTTAAAGGGAAATTCATCTCGAACTGGGGCTTTTATGGGATTCGAACCTGATATCATGTTTTGATACCAAACATAGGAAAAATAGCTAATCCTTCCTACCTAAAGCTTAAGCTTTCAATACGGGACGCTTGATGTGTCACACTTAATCCTCGTTCAAAGCTCTCACCAAGTCACGAGGATGTTACCCCCCATGCACCACACAAGTCATTCTAAATGACCCTTGGAAACAACATAGAAAGGTTACCCACAACAACGAGCCCAGGAATGCAACTTACCTTGGTTGCGTCATTCCGTCTCTTTAAAGGGAAATTCATCTCGAACTGGGGCTTTTATGGGATTCGAACCTGATATCATGTTTGGATACCAAACATAGGAAAAATAGCTAATCCTTCCTACCTAAAGCTTAAGCTTTCAATACGAGACGCTTGAACTGTCACACTTAATCCTCGTTCAAAGCTCACACCAAGTCACGATGATGTTACCATATATGCACCACCCAAGTCATTCTAAATGACAATTGGAAACAACATAGAAAGGTTACCCACAACAACGAGCCCAGGGATGCTACTTACCTTGGTTGCGTCATTCCGTCTCTTTAAAGGGAAATTCATCTCGAACTGGGGCTTTTATGGGATTCGAACCTGATATCATGTTTTGATACCAAATATAAAAAAAATAGCTAATCCTTCCTACCTAAAGCTTAAGCTTTCAATACGGGACGCTTGATCTGTCACACTTAATCATCGTTCAAAGCTCTCACCAAGTCACGAGGATATTACCCCCCATGCACCACACAAGTCATTCTAAATGACCCTTGGAAACAACATAGAAAGGTTACCCACAACAACGAGCCCAGGGATGCTACTTACCTTGTTGCGTCATTCCGTCTCTTTAAAGGGAAATTCATCTCGAACTGGGGCTTTTATGGGATTCGAACCTGATATCTTGTTTGGATACCAAACATAGGAAAAATAGCTAATCCTTCCTACCTAAAGCTTAATCTTTCAATACGGGACGCTTGAACTGTCACACTTAATCCTCGTTCAAAGCTCACACCAAGTCACGATGATGTTACCATATATGCACCACCCAAGTCATTCTAAATGACAATTGGAAACAACATAGAAAGGTTACCCACAACAACGAGCCCAGGGATGCTACTTACCTTGGTTGCGTCATTCCGTCTCTTTAAAGGGAAATTCATCTCGAACTGGGGCTTTTATGGGATTCGAACCTGATATCATGTTTTGATACCAAATATAAAAAAAATAGCTAATCCTTCCTACCTAAAGCTTAAGCTTTCAATACGGGACGCTTGATCTGTCACACTTAATCATCGTTCAAAGCTCTCACCAAGTCACGAGGATATTACCCCCCATGCACCACACAAGTTATTCTAAATGACCCTTGGAAACAACATAGAAAGGTTACCCACAACAATAGGCACAGGGATGGTACTTACCTTGCTTGCATCATTCTGTCTCTTTAAAGGGAGTTTCATCTCGAAATGGGGCTTTTATGGGATTCGAACCTGAGATCATGTTTGGATACCAAACATAGGAAAAATAGCTAATCCTTAATACCTAAAGCTTAAGCTTTCAATACGAGACGCTTGAACTGTCACACTTAATCCTCTTTCAAAGCTCACACCAAGTCACGATGATGTTACCATATATGCACCACCCAAGTCATTCTAAATGACCCTTGGAAACAACATAGAAAGGTTACCCACAACAACGAGCCCAGGGATGCTACTTACCTTGGTTGCGTCATTCCGTCTCTTTAAAGGGAAATTCATCTCGAACTGGGGCTTTTATGGGATTCGAACCTGATATCATGTTTGGATACCAAACATAGGAAAAATAGCTAATCCTTCCTACCTAAAAGCTTAAGCTTGAAAATACGAGACGCTTGAACTGTCACACTTAATCCTCGTTCAAAGCTCACACGAAGTCACGATGATGTTACCATATATGCACCACCCAAGTCATTCTAAATGACCCTTGGAAACAACATAGAAAGGTCACCCACAACAACGAGCCCAAGGATGCTACTTACCTTGGTTGCGTCATTTCGTCTCTTTGAAGCGAAATTCATCTCGAACTGGGGCTTTTATGGGATTCGACCTGATATCATGTTTTGATACCAAACATAGGAAAAATAGCTAATCCTTCCTACCTAAAGCTTAAGCTTTCAATACGGGACGCTTGATCTGTCACACTTAATCCTCGTTCAAAGCTCTCACCATGTCACGAGGATATTATCCCCCATGCACCACATAAGTCATTCTAAATGACCCTTGGAAACAACATAGAAAGGTTACCCACAACAATAGGCACAGGGATGGTACTTACCTTGCTTGCATCATTCTGTCTCTTTAAAGCGAAATTCATCTCGAAATGGGGCTTTTATGGGATTCGAACCTGAGATCATGTTTGGATACCAAACATAGGAAAAAATAGCTAATCCTTCCTACCTAAAGCTTAAGCTTTCAATACGAGACGGTTGAATTGTCACACTTAATCCTCGTTCAAAGCTCACACCAAGTCACGATGATGTTACCATATATGCACCACCGAAGTCATTCTAAATGACCCTTGGAAACAACATAGAAAGGTTACCCACAACAACGAGCCCAGGGATGCTACTTACCTTGGTTGCGTCATTCTGTCTCTTTAAAGGGAAATTCATCTCGAACTGGGGCTTTTATGGGATTCGAACCTGATATCATGTTTTGATACCAAACATAGGAAAAATAGCTAATCCTTCCTACCTAAAGCTTAAGCTTTCAATACGGGACGCTTGATGTGTCACACTTAATCCTCGTTCAAAGCTCTCACCAAGTCACGAGGATGTTACCCCCCATGCACCACACAAGTCATTCTAAATGACCCTTGGAAACAACATAGAAAGGTTACCCACAACAACGAGCCCAGGAATGCAACTTACCTTGGTTGCGTCATTCCGTCTCTTTAAAGGGAAATTCATCTCGAACTGGGGCTTTTATGGGATTCGAACCTGATATCATGTTTGGATACCAAACATAGGAAAAATAGCTAATCCTTCCTACCTAAAGCTTAAGCTTTCAATACGAGACGCTTGAACTGTCACACTTAATCCTCGTTCAAAGCTCACACCAAGTCACGATGATGTTACCATATATGCACCACCCAAGTCATTCTAAATGACAATTGGAAACAACATAGAAAGGTTACCCACAACAACGAGCCCAGGGATGCTACTTACCTTGGTTGCGTCATTCCGTCTCTTTAAAGGGAAATTCATCTCGAACTGGGGCTTTTATGGGATTCGAACCTGATATCATGTTTTGATACCAAATATAAAAAAAATAGCTAATCCTTCCTACCTAAAGCTTAAGCTTTCAATACGGGACGCTTGATCTGTCACACTTAATCATCGTTCAAAGCTCTCACCAAGTCACGAGGATATTACCCCCCATGCACCACACAAGTCATTCTAAATGACCCTTGGAAACAACATAGAAAGGTTACCCACAACAACGAGCCCAGGGATGCTACTTACCTTGTTGCGTCATTCCGTCTCTTTAAAGGGAAATTCATCTCGAACTGGGGCTTTTATGGGATTCGAACCTGATATCTTGTTTGGATACCAAACATAGGAAAAATAGCTAATCCTTCCTACCTAAAGCTTAATCTTTCAATACGGGACGCTTGAACTGTCACACTTAATCCTCGTTCAAAGCTCACACCAAGTCACGATGATGTTACCATATATGCACCACACAAGTCATTCTAAATGACCCTTGGAAACAACATAGAAAGGTTACCCACAACAACGAGCCCAGGGATGCTACTTACCTTGGTTGCGTCATTCCGTCTCTTTAAAGGGAAATTCATCTCGAACTGGGGCTTTTATGGGATTCGAACCTGATATCATGTTTGGATACCAAACATAGGAAAAATAGCTAATCCTTCCTACCTAAAGCTTAAGCTTTCAATACGAGACGCTTGAACTGTCACACTTAATCCTCGTTCAAAGCTCACACCAAGTCACGATGATGTTACCATATATGCACCACCCAAGTCATTCTAAATGACCCTTGGAAACAACATAGAAAGGTTACCCACAACAACGAACCCAGGGATGCTACTTACCTTGGTTGCGTCATTCCGTCTCTTTAAAGAGAAATTCATCTCGAACTGGGGCTTTTATGGGATTCGAACCTGATATCATGTTTTGATACCAAACATAGGAAAAATAGCTAATCCTTCCTAACTAAAGCTTAAGCTTTCAATACGGGACGCTTGATCTGTCACACTTAATCCTCGTTCAAAGCTCTCACCAAGTCACGAGGATATTACCCCCCATGCACCACACAAGTTATTCTAAATGACCCTTGGAAACAACATAGAAAGGTTACCCACAACAATAGGCACAGGGATGGTACTTACCTTGCTTGCATCATTCTGTCTCTTTAAAGGGAGTTTCATCTCGAAATGGGGCTTTTATGGGATTCGAACCTGAGATCATGTTTGGATACCAAACATAGGAAAAATAGCTAATCCTTAATACCTAAAGCTTAAGCTTTCAATACGAGACGCTTGAACTGTCACACTTAATCCTCTTTCAAAGCTCACACCAAGTCACGATGATGTTACCATATATGCACCACCCAAGTCATTCTAAATGACCCTTGGAAACAACATAGAAAGGTTACCCACAACAACGAGCCCAGGGATGCTACTTACCTTGGTTGCGTCATTCCGTCTCTTTAAAGGGAAATTCATCTCGAACTGGGGCTTTTATGGGATTCGAACCTGATATCATGTTTGGATACCAAACATAGGAAAAATAGCTAATCCTTCCTACCTAAAAGCTTAAGCTTGAAAATACGAGACGCTTGAACTGTCACACGTAATCCTCGTTCAAAGCTCACACGAAGTCACGATGATGTTACCATATATGCACCACCCAAGTCATTCTAAATGACCCTTGGAAACAACATAGAAAGGTCACCCACAACAACGAGCCCAAGGATGCTACTTACCTTGGTTGCGTCATTTCGTCTCTTTGAAGCGAAATTCATCTCGAACTGGGGCTTTTATGGGATTCGACCTGATATCATGTTTTGATACCAAACATAGGAAAAATAGCTAATCCTTCCTACCTAAAGCTTAAGCTTTCAATACGGGACGCTTGATCTGTCACACTTAATCCTCGTTCAAAGCTCTCACCATGTCACGAGGATATTACCCCCCATGCACCACATAAGTCATTCTAAATGACCCTTGGAAACAACATAGAAAGGTTACCCACAACAATAGGCACAGGGATGGTACTTACCTTGCTTGCATCATTCTGTCTCTTTAAAGCGAAATTCATCTCGAAATGGGGCTTTTATGGGATTCGAACCTGAGATCATGTTTGGATACCAAACATAGGAAAAAATAGCTAATCCTTCCTACCTAAAGCTTAAGCTTTCAATACGAGACGGTTGAACTGTCACACTTAATCCTCGTTCAAAGCTCACACCAAGTCACGATGATGTTACCATATATGCACCACCGAAGTCATTCTAAATGACCCTTGGAAACAACATAGAAAGGTTACCTACAACAACGAGCCCAGGGATGCTACTTACCTTGGTTGCGTCATTCTGTCTCTTTAAAGGGAAATTCATCTCGAACTGGGGCTTTTATGGGATTCGAACCTGATATCATGTTTTGATACCAAACATAGGAAAAATAGCTAATCCTTCCTACCTAAAGCTTAAGCTTTCAATACGGGACGCTTGATGTGTCACACTTAATCCTCGTTCAAAGCTCTCACCAAGTCACGAGGATGTTACCCCCCATGCACCACACAAGTCATTCTAAATGACCCTTGGAAACAACATAGAAAGGTTACCCACAACAACGAGCCCAGGAATGCAACTTACCTTGGTTGCGTCATTCCGTCTCTTTAAAGGGAAATTCATCTCGAACTGGGGCTTTTATGGGATTCGAACCTGATATCATGTTTGGATACCAAACATAGGAAAAATAGCTAATCCTTCCTACCTAAAGCTTAAGCTTTCAATACGAGACGCTTGAATTGTCACACTTAATCCTCGTTCAAAGCTCACACCAAGTCACGATGATGTTACCATATATGCACAACCCAAGTCATTCTAAATGACAATTGGAAACAACATAGAAAGGTTACCCACAACAACGAGCCCAGGGATGCTACTTACCTTGGTTGCGTCATTCCGTCTCTTTAAAGGGAAATTCATCTCGAACTGGGGCTTTTATGGGATTCGAACCTGATATCATGTTTTGATACCAAATATAAAAAAAATAGCTAATCCTTCCTACCTAAAGCTTAAGCTTTCAATACGGGACGCTTGATCTGTCACACTTAATCATCGTTCAAAGCTCTCACCAAGTCACGAGGATATTACCCCCAATGCACCACACAAGTCATTCTAAATGACCCTTGGAAACAACATAGAAAGGTTACCCACAACAACGAGCCCAGGGATGCTACTTACCTTGTTGCGTCATTCCGTCTCTTTAAAGGGAAATTCATCTCGAACTGGGGCTTTTATGGGATTCGAACCTGATATCTTGTTTGGATACCAAACATAGGAAAAATAGCTAATCCTTCCTACCTAAAGCTTAATCTTTCAATACGAGACGCTTGAACTGTCACACTTAATCCTCGTTCAAAGCTCACACCAAGTCACGATGATGTTACCATATATGCACCACACAAGTCATTCTAAATGACCCTTGGAAACAACATAGAAAGGTTACCCACAACAACGAGCCCAGGGATGCTACTTACCTTGGTTGCGTCATTCCGTCTCTTTAAAGGGAAATTCATCTCGAACTGGGGCTTTTATGGGATTCGAACCTGATATCATGTTTGGATACCAAACATAGGAAAAATAGCTAATCCTTCCTACCTAAAGCTTAAGCTTTCAATACGAGACGCTTGAACTGTCACACTTAATCCTCGTTCAAAGCTCACACCAAGTCACGATGATGTTACCATATATGCACCACCCAAGTCATTCTAAATGACCCTTGGAAACAACATAGAAAAGTTACCCACAACAACGAACCCAGGGATGCTACTTACCTTGGTTGCGTCATTCCGTCTCTTTAAAGAGAAATTCATCTCGAACTGGGGCTTTTATGGGATTCGAACCTGATATCATGTTTTGATACCAAACATAGGAAAACTAGCTAATCCTTCCTACCTAAAGCTTAAGCTTTCAATACGGGACGCTTGATCTGTCACACTTAATCCTCGTTCAAAGCTCTCAGCAAGTCACGAGGATATTACCCCCCATGCACCACACAAGTTATTCTAAATGACCCTTGGAAACAACATAGAAAGGTTACCCACAACAACGAGCCCAGGGATGCTACTTACCTTGGTTGCATCATTCCGTCTCTTTAAAGGGAAATTTATCTCGAACTGGGGCTTTTATGGGATTCGAACCTGATATCATGTTTTGATACCAAACATAAGAAAAATAGCTAATCCTTCCTACCTAAAGCTTAAGCTTTCAATACAGGACGCTTGATCTGTCACACTTAATCATCGTTCAAAGCTCTCACCAAGTCACGAGGATATTACCCCACATGCACCACACAAGTCATTCTAAATGACCCTTGGAAACAACATAGAAATGTTTCCCACAACAACGAGCCCAGGGATCCTACTTACCTTGGTTGCGTCATTCTGTCTCTTAAAAGGGAAATTCATCTCGAACTGGGGCTTTTATGGGATTCGAACCTGAGATCATGTTTGGATACCAAACATAGGAAAAATAGCTAATCCTTCCTACCTAAAGCTTAACCTTTCAATACGAGACGCTTGAACTGTAACACTTAATCCTCGTTCAAAGCTCACACCAAGTCACGATGATGTTACCATATATGCACCACCCAAGTCATTCTAAATGACCCTTGGAAACAACATAGAAAGGTTACCCACAACAACGAGCCCAGGGATGCTACTTACCTTGCTTGCGTGATTCCGTCTCTTTAAAGGGAAATTCATCTCGAACTGGGGCTTCTATGGGATTCGAACCTGATATCATGTTTTCATACCAAACATAGGAAAAATAGCTAATCCTTCCTACCTAAAGCTTAAGCTTTCAATACGGGACGCTTGATCTGTCACACTTAATCCTCGTTCAAAGCTCTCACCAAGTCACGAGGATATTACCCCCCATGCACCACACAAGTTATTCTAAATGACCCTTGGAAACAACATAGAAAGGTTACCCATAACAATAGGCACAGGGATGGTACTTACCTTGCTTGCATCATTCTGTCTCTTTAAAGGGAATTTCATCTCGAAATGGGGTTTTTATGGGATTCGAACCTGAGATCATGTTTGGATACCAAACATAGGAAAAATAGCTAATCCTTCCTACCTAAAGCTTAAGCTTTCAATATGAGACGCTTGAACTGTCACACTTAATCCTCGTTCAAAGCTCACACCAAGTCACGATGATGTTACCATATATGCACCACCCAAGTCATTCTAAATGACCCTTGGAAACAACATAGAAAGGTTACCCACAACAACGAGCCCAGGGATGCTACTTACCTTGGTTGCGTCATTCCGTCTCTTTAAAGGGAAATTCATCTCGAACTGGGGCTTTTATGGGATTCGAACCTGATATCATGTTTTGATACCAAACATAGGATAAATAGCTAATCCTTCCTACCTAAAGCTTAAGCTTTCAATACGGGACGCTTGATCTGTCACACTTAATCATCGTTCAAAGCTCTCACCAAGTCACGAGGATATTACCCCACATGCACCACACAAGTCATTCTAAATGACCCTTGGAAACAACATAGAAAGGTTACCCACAACAACGAGCCCAGGGATGCTACTTACCTTGGTTGCGTCATTCCGTCTCTTTAAAGGGAAATTCAACTCGAACTAAGGCTTTTATGGGATTCGAACCTGATATCATGTTTTGATACCAAACATAGGAAAAATAGCTAATCCTTCCTACCTAAAGCTTAAGCTTTCAATACGGGACGCTTGATTTGTCACACTTAATCATCGTTCAAAGCTCACACCAAGTCACGAGGATATTACCCCCCATGCACCACACAAGTCATTCTAAATGACCCTTGGAAACAACATAGAAAGGTTACCCACAACAACGAGCCCAGGGATGCTACTTACCTTGGTTGCGTCATTCCGTCTCTTTAAAGGGAAATTCATCTCGAACTGGGGCTTTTATGGGATTCGAACCTGATATCATGTTTGGATACCAAACATAGGAAAAATAGCTAATCCTTCCTACCTAAAGCTTAAGCTTTCAATACGAGACGCTTGAACTGTCACACTTAATCCTCGTTCAAAGCTCACACCAAGTCACGATGATGTTACCATATATGCACCACCCAAGTCATTCTAAATGACCCTTGGAAACAACATAGAAAGGTTACCCACAACAACGAGCCCAGGGATGCTACTTACCTTGGTTGCGTCATTCCGTCTCTTTAAAGAGAAATTCATCTCGAACTGGGGCTTTTATGGGATTCGAACCTGATATCATGTTTTGATACCAAACATAGGAAAACTAGCTAATCCTTCCTACCTAAAGCTTAAGCTTTCAATACGGGACGCTTGATCTGTCACACTTAATCCTCGTTCAAAGCTCTCAGCAAGTCACGAGGATATTACCCCCCATGCACCACACAAGTTATTCTAAATGACCCTTGGAAACAACATAGAAAGGTTACCCACAACAATAGGCACAGGGATGGTACTTACCTTGCTTGCATCATTCTGACTCTTTAAAGGGAATTTCATCTCGAAATGGGGCTTTTATGGGATTCGAACCTGAGATCATGTTTGGATACCAAACATAGGAAAAATAGCTAATCCTTCCTACCTAAAGCTTAAGCTTTCAATACGAGACGCTTGAACTGTCATACTTAATCCTCGTTCAAAGCTCACACCAAGTCACGATGATGTTACCATATATGCACCACATAAGTCATTCTAAATGACCCTTGGAAACAACATAGAAAGGTTACCCACAACAACGAGCCCAGGGATGCTACTTACCTTGGTTGCGTCATTCCGTCTCTTTAAAGGGAAATTCATCTCGAACTGGGGCTTTTATGGGATTCGAACCTGATATCATGTTTTGATACCAAACATAGGAAAAATAGCTAATCCTTCCTACCTAAAGCTTAAGCTTTCAATACGGGACGCTTGATCTATCACACTTAATCCTCGTTCAAAGCTCACACCAAGTCACGAGGATATTACCATATATGCACCACCCAAGTCATTCTAAATGACCCTTGGAAACAACATAGAAATGTTACCCACAACAACGAGCCCAGGGATGCTACTTACCTTGGTTGCGTCATTCCGTCTCTTTAAAGAGAAATTCATCTCGAACTGGGGCTTTTATGGGATTCGAACCTGAGATCATGTTTGGATACCAAACATCGGAAAAATAGCTAATCCTTCCTACCTAAAGCTTAAGCTTTCAATACGAGACGCTTGAACTGTCACACTTAATCCTCGTTCAAAGCTCACACCAAGTCACGATGATGTTACCATATATGCACCACCCAAGTCATTCTAAATGACCCTTGGAAACAACATAGAAAGGTTACCCACAACAACGAGCCCAGGGATGCTACTTACCTTGGTTGCATCATTCCGTCTCTTTAAAGGGAAATTCATCTCGAACTGGGGCTTCTATGGGATTCGAACCTGATATCATGTTTGCATACCAAACATAGGAAAAATAGCTAATCCTTCCTACCTAAAGCTTAAGCTTTGAATACGGGACGCTTGATCTGTCACACTTAATCATCGTTCAAAGCTCTCACCAAGTCACGAGGATATTACCCCCCATGCACCACACAAGTAATTCTAAATGACCCTTGGAAACAACATAGAAAGGTTACCCACAACAATAGGCACAGGGATGGTACTTACCTTGCTTGCATCATTCTGTCTCTTTAAAGGGAAATTCATCTCGAAATGGGGCTTTTATGGGATTCGAACCTGAGATCATGTTTGGATACCAAACATAGGAAAAATAGCTAATCCTTCCTACCTAAAGCTTAAGCTTTCAATACGAGACGCTTGAACTGTCATACTTAATCCTCGTTCAAAGCTCACACCATGTCACGATGATGTTACCATATATGCACCACCGAAGTCATTCTAAATGACCCTTGGAAAGAACATAGAAAGGTTACCCACAACAACGAGCCCAGGGATGCTACTTACCTTGGTTGCGTCATTCCGTCTCTTTAAAGGGAAATTCATCTCGAACTGGGGCTTTTATGGGATTTGAACCTGATATCGTGTTTTGATACCAAACATAGGAAAAATAGCTAATCCTTCCTACCTAAAGCTTAAGCTTTCAATACGGGACGCTTGATCTATCACACTTAATCCTCGTTCAAAGCTCACACCAAGTCACGAGGATATTACCCCCCATGCACCACACAAGTCATTCTAAATGACCCTTGGAAACAACATAGAAAGGTTACCTACAACAATAGGCACAGGGATGGTACTTACCTTGCTTGCATCATTCTGTCTCTTCAAAGGGAAATTCATCTCGAAATGGGGCTTTTATGGGATTCGAACTTGAGATCATGTTTGGATACCAAACATAGGAAAAATAGCTAATCCTTCCTACCTAAAGCTTAAGCTTTCAATACGAGACGCTGGAACTGTCACACTTAATCCTCGTTCAAAGCTCACACCAAGTCACGATGATGTAACCATATATGCACCACCCAAGTCATTCTAAATGACCCTTGGAAACAACATAGAAAGGTTACCCACAACAACGAGCCCAGGGATGCTACTTACCTTGGTTGCGTCATTCCGTCTCTTTAAAGGGAAATTCATCTCGAACTGGGGCTTTTATGGGATTCGAACCTGATATCATGTTTTGATACCAAACATAGGAAAAATAGCTAATCCTTCCTACCTAAAGCTTAAGCTTTCAATACGGGACGCTTGATCTGTCACACTTAATCATCGTTCAAAGCTCTCACCAAGTCACGAGGATATTACCCCCCATGCACCACACAAGTCATTCTAAATGACCCTTGGAAACAACATAGAAAGGTTACCCACAACAACGAGCCCAGGGATGCTACTTACCTTGGTTGCGTCATTCCGTCTCTTTAAAGGGAAATTCATCTCGAATTGGGGCTTTTATAGGATTCGAACCTGATATCATGTTTTGATACCAAGCATAGGAAAAATAGCTAATACTTCCTACCTAAAGCTTAAGCTTTCAATACGGGACGCTTGATCTGTCACACTTAATCCTCGTTCAAAGCTCTCACCAAGTCACGAGGATATTACCCCCTCATGCACCACACAAGTCATTCTAAATGACCCTTGGAAACAACATAGAAAGGTTACCCACAACAATAGGCACAGGGATGGTACTTACCTTGCTTGCATCATTCTGTCTCTTCAAAGGGAAATTCATCTCAAAATGGGGCTTTTATGGGATTCGAACCTGAGATCATGTTTGGATACCAAACATAGGAAAAATAGTTAATCCTTCCTACCTAAAGCTTAAGCTTTCAATATGAGACGCTTGAACTGTCACACTAAATCCTCGTTCAAAGCTCACACCAAGTCACGAGGATGTTACCCCTTATGCACCACAGAAGTCATTCTAAATGACCCTTGGAAACAACATAGAAAGGTTACCCACAACAACGAGCCCAGGGATGCTACTTACCTTGGTTGCGTCATTCCGTCTCTTTAAAGGGAAATTCATCTTGAACTGGGGCTTTTATGGGATTCGAACCTGATATCATGTTTTGATACCAAACATAGGAAAAATAGCTAATCCTTCCTACCTAAACCTTAAGCTTTCAATACGGGACGCTTGAACTGTCACACTTAATCCTCGTTCAAAGCTCACACCAAGTCACGAGGATGTTACCACTTATGCACCACACAAGTCATTCTAAATGACCCTTGGAAACAACATAGAAAGGTTGCCCACAACAACGAGCCCAGGGATGCTACTTACCTTGGTTGCGTCATTCCGTCTCTTTAAAGGGAAATTCATCTCGAAATGGGGCTTTTATGGGATTCGAACCTGAGATCATGTTTGGATACCAAACATAGGAAAAATAGCTAATCCTTCCTACCTAAAGCTTAAGCTTTCAATACGAGACGCTTGAACTGTCATACTTAATCCTCGTTCAAAGCTCACACCATGTCACGATGATGTTACCATATATGCACCACCGAAGTCATTCTAAATGACCCTTGGAAAACACATAGAAAGGTTACCCACAACAACGAGCCCAGGGATGCTACTTACCTTGGTTGCGTCATTCCGTCTCTTTAAAGGGAAATTCATCTCGAACTGGGGCTTTTATGGGATTTGAACCTGATATCGTGTTTTGATACCAAACATAGGAAAAATAGCTAATCCTTCCTACCTAAAGCTTAAGCTTTCAATACGGGACGCTTGATCTGTCACACTTAATCCTCGTTCAAAGCTCACACCAAGTCACGAGGATATTACCCCCCATGCACCACACAAGTCATTCTAAATGACCCTTGGAAACAACATAGAAAGGTTACCTACAACAATAGGCACAGGGATGGTACTTACCTTGCTTGCATCATTCTGTCTCTTCAAAGGGAAATTCATCTCGAAATGGGGTTTTTATGGGATTCGAACTTGAGATCATGTTTGGATACCAAACATAGGAAAAATAGCTTATCCTTCCTACCTAAAGCTTAAGCTTTCAATACGAGACGCTTGAACTGTCACACTTAATCCTCGTTCAAAGCTCACACCAAGTCACGATGATGTAACCATATATGCACCACCCAAGTCATTCTAAATGACCCTTGGAAACAACATAGAAAGGTTACCCACAAGAACGAGCCCAGGGATGCTACTTACCTTGGTTGCGTCATTCCGTCTCTTTAAAGGGAAATTCATCTCGAATTGGGGCTTTTATAGGATTCGAACCAGATATCATGTTTTGATACCAAGCATAGGAAAAATAGCTAATCCTTCCTACCTAAAGCTTAAGCTTTCAATACGGGACACTTGATCTGTCACACTTAATCCTCGTTCAAAGCTCTCACCAAGTCACGAGGATATTACCCCCTCATGCACCACACAAGTCATTCTAAATGACCCTTGGAAACAACATAGAAAGGTTACCCACAACAATAGGCACAGGGATGGTACTTACCTTGCTTGCATCATTCTGCCTCTTCAAAGGGAAATTCATCTCAAAATGGGGCTTTTATGGGATTCGAACCTGAGATCATGTTTGGATACCAAACATAGGAAAAATAGGTAATCCTTCCTACCTAAAGCTTAAGCTTTCAATACGAGACGCTTGAACTGTCACACTAAATCCTCGTTCAAAGCTCACACCAAGTCACGAGGATGTTACCCCTTATGCACCACAGAAGTCATTCTAAATGACCCTTGGAAACAACATAGAAAGGTTACCCACAACAACGAGCCCAGGGATGCTACTTACCTTGGTTGCGTCATTCCTTCTCTTTAAAGGGAAATTCATCTTGAACTGGGGCTTTTATGGGATTCGAACCTGATATCATGTTTTGATACCAAACATAGGAAAAATAGCTAATCCTTCCTACCTAAACCTTAAGCTTTCAATACGGGACGCTTGAACTGTCACACTTAATCCTCGTTCAAAGCTCACACCAAGTCACGAGGATGTTACCACTTATGCACCACACAAGTCATTCTAAATGACCCTTGGAAACAACATAGAAAGGTTGCCCACAACAACGAGCCCAGGGATGCTACTTACCTTGGTTGCGTCATTCCGTCTCTTTAAAGGGAAATTCATCTCGAACTGGGGCTTTTATGGGATTCGAACCTGATATCATGTTTTGATACCAAACATAGGAAAAATAGCTAATCCTTCCTACCTAAAGCATAAGCTTTCAATACGGGACACTTGATCTGTCACACTTAATCCTCGTTCAAAGCTCTCACCAAGTCACGAGGATATTACCCCCTCTGCACCACACAAGTCATTCTAAATGACCCTTGGAAACAACATAGAAAGGTTACCCACAACAATAGGCACAGGGATGGTACTTACCTCGGTCGCATCATTCCGTCTCTTTAAAGGGAAATTCATCTCGAACTGGGGCTTTTATGGGATTCGAACCTGAGATCATGTATTGATACCAAACATAGGAAAAATACCTAATCCTTCCTACCTAAACCTTAAGCTTTCAATACGGGACGCTTGAACTGTCACACTTAATCCTCGTTCAAAGCTCACACCAAGTCACGAGGATGTTACCCTTATGCACAACACAAGTCATTCTAAATGACCCTTGGAAACAACATAGAAAGGTTACCTACAACAACGAGCCCAGGGATGGGACTTACCTTGGTTGCGTCATTCCGTCTCTTTAATGGGAAATTCATCTCGAAATGGGGATTTTATGGGATTCGAAACTGAGATCATGTTTTGATACCAAACATAGGAAAAATAGCTAATCCTTCCTACCTAAAACTTAAGCTTTCAATACGGGACGCTTGAACAGTCACACTTAATCCTCGTTCAAAGCTCACACCATGTCACGAGTATGTTAGCCCTTATGCACCACACAAGTCATTCTAAATGACCCTTGGAAACAACATAGAAAGGTTACCCACAACAACGAGCCCAGGGATGCTACTTACCTTGGTTGCGTCATTCCGTCTCTTTAAAGGGAAATTCATCTCGAACTGGGGCTTTTATGGGATTCGACCTGATATCGTGTTTTGATACCAAACATAGGAAAAATAGCTAATCCTTCCTACCTAAAGCTTAAGCTTTCAATACGAGACGCTTGAACTGTCACACTTAATCCTCATTCAAAGCTCTCACCAAGTCACGAGGATATTACCCCCCATGCACCATAAAAGTCATTCTAAATGACCCTTGGAAACAACATAGAAAGGTTACCCACAACAATAGGGACAGGGATGGTACTTACCTTGCTTGCATCAGAAATCTCTTTATTGGAAAATTCATCTCGAAATGGGGCTTTTATGGGATTCGAACCTGAGATCATGTTTGGATACCAAATATAGGAAAAATAGCTAATCCTTCCTACCTAAAGCTTAAGTTTTCAATACGAGACGCTTGAACTGTCACACTTAATCCTCGTTCAAAGCTCACACCAAGTCACGATGATGTAACCATATATGCACCACCCAAGTCATTCTAAATGACCCTTGGAAACAACATAGAAAGGTTACCCACAACAACGAGCCCAGGGATGCTACTTACCTTGGTTGCGTCATTCCGTCTCTTTAAAGGGAAATTCATCTCGAACTGGGGCTTTTATTAGATTCGAACCTGATATCATGTTTTGATACCAAACATAGGAAAAATAGCTAATCCTTCCTACCTAAAGCTTAAGCTTTCAATACGGGACGCTTGATCTGTCACACTTAATCCTCGTTCAAAGCTCTCACCAAGTCACGAGGATATTACCCCCCATGCACCACACAAGTCATTCTAAATGACCCTTGGAAACAACATAGAAAGGTTACCCACAACAATAGGCACAGGGATGGTACTTACCTTGCTTGCATCATTCTGTCTCTTCAAAGGGAAATTCATCTCAAAATGGGGATTTTATGGGATTCGAACCTGAGATCATGTTTGGATACCAAACATAGGAAAAATAGTTAATCCTTCCTACCTAAAGCTTAAGCTTTCAATACGAGACGCTTTAACTGTCACACTTAATCCTCGTTCAAAGCTCACACCAAGTCACGAGGATTTTACCCCTTATGCACCACAGAAGTCATTCTAAATGACCCTTGGAAACAACATAGAAAGGTTACCCACAACAACGAGCCCAGGGATGCTACTTACCTTGGTTGCGTCATTCCGTCTCTTTAAAGGGAAATTTATCTTGAACTGGGGCTTTTATGGGATTCGAACCTGATATCATGTTTTGATACCAAACATAGGAAAAATAGCTAATCCTTCCTATCTAAACCTTAAGCTTTCAATACGGGACGCTTGAACTGTCACACTTAATCCTCGTTCAAAGCTCACACCAAGTCACGAGGATGTTACCACTTATGCACCACACAAGTCATTCTAAATGACCCTTGGAAAAAACATAGAAAGGTTGCCCACAACAACGAGCCCAGGGATGCTACTTACCTTGGTTGCGTCATTCCGTCTCTTTAAAGGGAAATTCATCTCGAACTGGGGCTTTTATGGGATTCGAACCTGATATCATGTTTTGATACCAAACATAGGAAAAATAGCTAATCATTCCTACCTAAAGCATAAGCTTTCAATACGGGACGCTTGATCTGTCACACTTAATCCTCGTTCAAAGCTCTCACCAAGTCACGAGGATATTACCCCCTATGCACCACACAAGTCATTCTAAATGACCCTTGGAAACAACATAGAAAGGTTACCCACAACAATAGGCACAGGGATGGTACTTACCTCGGTCGCATCATTCCGTCTCTTTAAAGGGAAATTCATCTCGAACTGGGGCTTTTATGGGATTCGAACCTGAGATCATGTATTGATACCAAACATAGGAAAAATACCTAATCCTTCCTACCTAAACCTTAAGCTTTCAATACGGGACGCTTGATCTGTCACACTTAATCCTCGTTCAAAGCTCTCACCAAGTCACGAGGATATTACCCCCCATGCACCACAAAAGTCATTCTAAATGACCCTTGGAAACAACATAGAAAGGTTACCCACAACAATAGGCACAGGGATGGTACTTACCTTGCTTGCATCATTCTATCTCTTTATAGGAAAATTCATCTCGAAATGGGGCTTTTATGGGATTCGAACCTGAGATCATGTTTGGATACCAAACATAGGAAAAATTGCTAATCCTTTCTACCTAAAGCTTAAGCTTTCAATACGAGACGCTTGAACTGTCACACTTAATCCTCGTTCAAAGCTCACACCAAGTCACGATGATGTTACCATATATGCACCACCCAAGTCATTCTAAATGACCCTTGGAAACAACATAGAAAGGTTACCCACAACAACGAGCCCAGGGATGCTACTTACCTTGGTTGCGTCATTCCGTCTCTTTAAAGGGAAATTCATCTCGAACTGGGGCTTTTATGAGATTCGAACCTGATATCATGTTTTGATACCAAACATAGGAAAAATAGCTAATCCTTCCTACCTAAAGCTTAAGCTTTCAATACGGGACGCTTGATCTGTCACACTTAATCCTCGTTCAAAGCTCTCACCAAGTCACGAGGATATTACCCCCCATGCACCACACAAGTCATTCTAAATGACCTTTGGAAACAACATAGAAAGGTTACCCACAACAATAGGCACAGGGATGGTACTTACCTTGCTTGCATCATTCTGTCTCTTCAAAGGGAAATTCATCTCAAAATGGGGATTTTATGGGATTCGAACCTGAGATCATGTTTGGATACCAAACATAGGAAAAATAGTTAATCCTTCCTACCTAAAGCTTAAGCTTTCAATACGAGACGCTTTAACTGTCACACTTAATCCTCGTTCAAAGCTCACACCAAGTCACGAGGATGTTACCCCTTATGCACCACAGAAGTCATTCTAAATGACCCTTGGAAACAACATAGAAAGGTTACCCACAACAATAGGGACAGGGATGGTACTTACCTTGCTTGCATCAGAAATCTCTTTATTGGAAAATTCATCTCGAAATGGGGCTTTTATGGGATTCGAACCTGAGATCATGTTTGGATACCAAATATAGGAAAAATAGCTAATCCTTCCTACCTAAAGCTTAAGTTTTCAATACGAGACGCTTGAACTGTCACACTTAATCCTCGTTCAAAGCTCACACCAAGTCACGATGATGTAACCATATATGCACCACCCAAGTCATTCTAAATGACCCTTGGAAACAACATAGAAAGGTTACCCACAACAACGAGCCCAGGGATGCTACTTACCTTGGTTGCGTCATTCCGTCTCTTTAAAGGGAAATTCATCTCGAACTGGGGCTTTTATTAGATTCGAACCTGATATCATGTTTTGATACCAAACATAGGAAAAATAGCTAATCCTTCCTACCTAAAGCTTAAGCTTTCAATACGGGACGCTTGATCTGTCACACTTAATCCTCGTTCAAAGCTCTCACCAAGTCACGAGGATATTACCCCCCATGCACCACACAAGTCATTCTAAATGACCCTTGGAAACAACATAGAAAGGTTACCCACAACAATAGGCACAGGGATGGTACTTACCTTGCTTGCATCATTCTGTCTCTTCAAAGGGAAATTCATCTCAAAATGGGGATTTTATGGGATTCGAACCTGAGATCATGTTTGGATACCAAACATAGGAAAAATAGTTAATCCTTCCTACCTAAAGCTTAAGCTTTCAATACGAGACGCTTTAACTGTCACACTTAATCCTCGTTCAAAGCTCACACCAAGTCACGAGGATTTTACCCCTTATGCACCACAGAAGTCATTCTAAATGACCCTTGGAAACAACATAGAAAGGTTACCCACAACAACGAGCCCAGGGATGCTACTTACCTTGGTTGCGTCATTCCGTCTCTTTAAAGGGAAATTTATCTTGAACTGGGGCTTTTATGGGATTCGAACCTGATATCATGTTTTGATACCAAACATAGGAAAAATAGCTAATCCTTCCTATCTAAACCTTAAGCTTTCAATACGGGACGCTTGAACTGTCACACTTAATCCTCGTTCAAAGCTCACACCAAGTCACGAGGATGTTACCACTTATGCACCACACAAGTCATTCTAAATGACCCTTGGAAAAAACATAGAAAGGTTGCCCACAACAACGAGCCCAGGGATGCTACTTACCTTGGTTGCGTCATTCCGTCTCTTTAAAGGGAAATTCATCTCGAACTGGGGCTTTTATGGGATTCGAACCTGATATCATGTTTTGATACCAAACATAGGAAAAATAGCTAATCATTCCTACCTAAAGCATAAGCTTTCAATACGGGACGCTTGATCTGTCACACTTAATCCTCGTTCAAAGCTCTCACCAAGTCATGAGGATATTACCCCCTATGCACCACACAAGTCATTCTAAATGACCCTTGGAAACAACATAGAAAGGTTACCCACAACAATAGGCACAGGGATGGTACTTACCTCGGTCGCATCATTCCGTCTCTTTAAAGGGAAATTCATCTCGAACTGGGGCTTTTATGGGATTCGAACCTGAGATCATGTATTGATACCAAACATAGGAAAAATACCTAATCCTTCCTACCTAAACCTTAAGCTTTCAATACGGGACGCTTGATCTGTCACACTTAATCCTCGTTCAAAGCTCTCACCAAGTCACGAGGATATTACCCCCCATGCACCACAAAAGTCATTCTAAATGACCCTTGGAAACAACATAGAAAGGTTACCCACAACAATAGGCACAGGGATGGTACTTACCTTGCTTGCATCATTCTATCTCTTTATAGGAAAATTCATCTCGAAATGGGGCTTTTATGGGATTCGAACCTGAGATCATGTTTGGATACCAAACATAGGAAAAATTGCTAATCCTTTCTACCTAAAGCTTAAGCTTTCAATACGAGACGCTTGAACTGTCACACTTAATCCTCGTTCAAAGCTCACACCAAGTCACGATGATGTTACCATATATGCACCACCCAAGTCATTCTAAATGACCCTTGGAAACAACATAGAAAGGTTACCCACAACAACGAGCCCAGGGATGCTACTTACCTTGGTTGCGTCATTCCGTCTCTTTAAAGGGAAATTCATCTCGAACTGGGGCTTTTATGAGATTCGAACCTGATATCATGTTTTGATACCAAACATAGGAAAAATAGCTAATCCTTCCTACCTAAAGCTTAAGCTTTCAATACGGGACGCTTGATCTGTCACACTTAATCCTCGTTCAAAGCTCTCACCAAGTCACGAGGATATTACCCCCCATGCACCACACAAGTCATTCTAAATGACCTTTGGAAACAACATAGAAAGGTTACCCACAACAATAGGCACAGGGATGGTACTTACCTTGCTTGCATCATTCTGTCTCTTCAAAGGGAAATTCATCTCAAAATGGGGATTTTATGGGATTCGAACCTGAGATCATGTTTGGATACCAAACATAGGAAAAATAGTTAATCCTTCCTACCTAAAGCTTAAGCTTTCAATACGAGACGCTTTAACTGTCACACTTAATCCTCGTTCAAAGCTCACACCAAGTCACGAGGATGTTACCCCTTATGCACCACAGAAGTCATTCTAAATGACCCTTGGAAACAACATAGAAAGGTTACCCACAACAACGAGCCCAGGGATGCTACTTACCTTGGTTGCGTCATTCCGTCTCTTTAAAGGGAAATTCATCTTGAACTGGGGCTTTTATGGGATTCGAACCTGATATCATGTTTTGATACCAAACATAGGAAAAATAGCTAATCCTTCCGATCTAAACCTTAAGCTTTCAATACGGGACGCTTGAACTGTCACACTTAATCCTCGTTCAAAGCTCACACCAAGTCACGAGGATGTTACCACTTATGCACCACACAAGTCATTCTAAATGACCCTTGGAAACAACATAGAAAGGTTGCCCACAACAACGAGCCCAGGGATGCTACTTACCTTGGTTGCGTCATTCCGTCTCTTTAAAGGGAAATTCATCTCGAACTGGGGCTTTTATGGGATTCGAACCTGATATCATGTTTTGATACCAAACATAGGAAAAATAGCTAATCCTTCCTACCTAAAGCATAAGCTTTCAATACGGGACGCTTGATCTGTCACACTTAATCCTCGTTCAAAGCTCTCACCAAGTCACGAGGATATTACCCCCTATGCACCACACAAGTCATTCTAAATGACCCTTGGAAACAACATAGAAAGGTTACCCACAACAATAGGCACAGGGATGGTACTTACCTCGGTTGCATCATTCCGTCTCTTTAAAGGGAAATTCATCTCGAACTGGGGCTTTTATGGGATTCGAACCTGAGATCATGTATTGATACCAAACATAGGAAAAATACCTAATCCTTCCTACCTAAACCTTAAGCTTTCAATACGGGACGCTTGAACTGTCACACTTAATCCTCGTTCAAAGCTCACACCGAGTCACGTGGATGTTACCCCTTATGCACAACACAAGTCATTCTAAATGACCCTTGGAAACAACATAGAAAGGTTACCTACAACAACGAGCCCAGGGATGGGACTTACCTTGGTTGCGTCATTCCGTCTCTTTAATGGGAAATTCATCTCGAAATGGGGATTTTATGGGATTCGAAACTGAGATCATGTTTTGATACCAAACATAGGAAAAATAGCTAATCCTTCCTACCTAAAACTTAAGCTTTCAATACGGGACGCTTGAACATTCACACTTAATCCTCGTTCAAAGCTCACACCAAGTCACGAGTATGTTAGCCCTTATGCACCACCCAAGTCATTCTAAATGACCCTTGGAAACAACATAGAAAGGTTACCCACAACAACGAGCCCAGGGATGCTACTTACCTTGGTTGCGTCATTCCGTCTCTTTAAAGGGAAATTCATCTCGAACTGGGGCTTTTATGGGATTCGAACCTGATATCATGTTTTGATACCAAACATAGGAAAAATAGCTAATCATTCCTACCTAAAGCATAAGCTTTCAATACGGGACGCTTGATCTGTCACACTTAATCCTCGTTCAAAGCTCTCACCAAGTCATGAGGATATTACCCCCTATGCACCACACAAGTCATTCTAAATGACCCTTGGAAACAACATAGAAAGGTTACCCACAACAATAGGCACAGGGATGGTACTTACCTCGGTCGCATCATTCCGTCTCTTTAAAGGGAAATTCATCTCGAACTGGGGCTTTTATGGGATTCGAACCTGAGATCATGTATTGATACCAAACATAGGAAAAATACCTAATCCTTCCTACCTAAACCTTAAGCTTTCAATACGGGACGCTTGATCTGTCACACTTAATCCTCGTTCAAAGCTCTCACCAAGTCACGAGGATATTACCCCCCATGCACCACAAAAGTCATTCTAAATGACCCTTGGAAACAACATAGAAAGGTTACCCACAACAATAGGCACAGGGATGGTACTTACCTTGCTTGCATCATTCTATCTCTTTATAGGAAAATTCATCTCGAAATGGGGCTTTTATGGGATTCGAACCTGAGATCATGTTTGGATACCAAACATAGGAAAAATTGCTAATCCTTTCTACCTAAAGCTTAAGCTTTCAATACGAGACGCTTGAACTGTCACACTTAATCCTCGTTCAAAGCTCACACCAAGTCACGATGATGTTACCATATATGCACCACCCAAGTCATTCTAAATGACCCTTGGAAACAACATAGAAAGGTTACCCACAACAACGAGCCCAGGGATGCTACTTACCTTGGTTGCGTCATTCCGTCTCTTTAAAGGGAAATTCATCTCGAACTGGGGCTTTTATGAGATTCGAACCTGATATCATGTTTTGATACCAAACATAGGAAAAATAGCTAATCCTTCCTACCTAAAGCTTAAGCTTTCAATACGGGACGCTTGATCTGTCACACTTAATCCTCGTTCAAAGCTCTCACCAAGTCACGAGGATATTACCCCCCATGCACCACACAAGTCATTCTAAATGACCTTTGGAAACAACATAGAAAGGTTACCCACAACAATAGGCACAGGGATGGTACTTACCTTGCTTGCATCATTCTGTCTCTTCAAAGGGAAATTCATCTCAAAATGGGGATTTTATGGGATTCGAACCTGAGATCATGTTTGGATACCAAACATAGGAAAAATAGTTAATCCTTCCTACCTAAAGCTTAAGCTTTCAATACGAGACGCTTTAACTGTCACACTTAATCCTCGTTCAAAGCTCACACCAAGTCACGAGGATGTTACCCCTTATGCACCACAGAAGTCATTCTAAATGACCCTTGGAAACAACATAGAAAGGTTACCCACAACAACGAGCCCAGGGATGCTACTTACCTTGGTTGCGTCATTCCGTCTCTTTAAAGGGAAATTCATCTTGAACTGGGGCTTTTATGGGATTCGAACCTGATATCATGTTTTGATACCAAACATAGGAAAAATAGCTAATCCTTCCGATCTAAACCTTAAGCTTTCAATACGGGACGCTTGAACTGTCACACTTAATCCTCGTTCAAAGCTCACACCAAGTCACGAGGATGTTACCACTTATGCACCACACAAGTCATTCTAAATGACCCTTGGAAACAACATAGAAAGGTTGCCCACAACAACGAGCCCAGGGATGCTACTTACCTTGGTTGCGTCATTCCGTCTCTTTAAAGGGAAATTCATCTCGAACTGGGGCTTTTATGGGATTCGAACCTGATATCATGTTTTGATACCAAACATAGGAAAAATAGCTAATCCTTCCTACCTAAAGCATAAGCTTTCAATACGGGACGCTTGATCTGTCACACTTAATCCTCGTTCAAAGCTCTCACCAAGTCACGAGGATATTACCCCCTATGCACCACACAAGTCATTCTAAATGACCCTTGGAAACAACATAGAAAGGTTACCCACAACAATAGGCACAGGGATGGTACTTACCTCGGTTGCATCATTCCGTCTCTTTAAAGGGAAATTCATCTCGAACTGGGGCTTTTATGGGATTCGAACCTGAGATCATGTATTGATACCAAACATAGGAAAAATACCTAATCCTTCCTACCTAAACCTTAAGCTTTCAATACGGGACGCTTGAACTGTCACACTTAATCCTCGTTCAAAGCTCACACCGAGTCACGTGGATGTTACCCCTTATGCACAACACAAGTCATTCTAAATGACCCTTGGAAACAACATAGAAAGGTTACCTACAACAACGAGCCCAGGGATGGGACTTACCTTGGTTGCGTCATTCCGTCTCTTTAATGGGAAATTCATCTCGAAATGGGGATTTTATGGGATTCGAAACTGAGATCATGTTTTGATACCAAACATAGGAAAAATAGCTAATCCTTCCTACCTAAAACTTAAGCTTTCAATACGGGACGCTTGAACATTCACACTTAATCCTCGTTCAAAGCTCACACCAAGTCACGAGTATGTTAGCCCTTATGCACCACCCAAGTCATTCTAAATGACCCTTGGAAACAACATAGAAAGGTTACCCACAACAACGAGCCCAGGGATGCTACTTACCTTGGTTGCGTCATTCCGTCTCTTTAAAGGGAAATTCATCTCGAACTGGGGCTTTTATGGGATTCGAACCTGATATCATGTTTTGATACCAAACATAGGAAAAATAGCTAATCCTTCCTACCTAAAGCTTAAGCTTTTAATACGAGACGCTTGAACTGTCACACTTAATCCTCGTTCAAAGCTCATACCAAGTCACGATGATGTTACCATATATGCACCACCCAAGTCATTCTAAATGACCCTTAGAAACAACATAGAAAGGTTACCCACAACAACGAACCCAGGGATGCTACTTACCTTGGTTGCGTCATTCCGTCTCTTTAAAGGGAAATTCATCTCGAACTGGGGCTTTTATGGGATTCGAACCTGATATCATGTTTTGATACCAAACATAGGAAAAATAGCTAATCCTTCTTACCTAAAGCTTAAGCTTTCAATACGAGACGCTTGAACTGTCACACTAAATCCTCGTTCAAAGCTCACACCAAGTCACGAGGATGTTACCCCTTATGCACCACACAAGTCATTCTAAATGACCCTTGGAAAAAACATAGAAAGGTTACCCACAACAACGAGCCCAGGGATGCTACTTACCTTGGTTGCGTCATTCCGTCTCTTTAAAGGGAAATTCATCTCGAACTGGGGCTTTTATGGGATTCGAACCTGATATCATGTTTTGATACCAAACAAAGGAAAAATAGCTAATCCTTCCTACCTAAAGCATAAGCTTTCAATACGGGACGCTTGATCTGTCACACTTAATCCTCGTTCAAAGCTCTCACCAAGTCACGAGGATATTACCCCCCATGCACCACAAAAGTCATTCTAAATGACCCTTGGAAACAACATAGAAAGGTTACCCACAACAATAGGCACAGGGATGCTACTTACCTTGCTTGCATCATTCTATCTCTTTTAAGGAAAATTCATCTCGAAATGGGGCTTTTATATGATTCGAACCTGAGATCATGTTTGGATACCAAACATAGGAAAAATAGCTAATCCTTTCTACCTAAAGCTTAAGCTTTCAATACGAGACGCTTGAACTGTCACACTTAATCCTCGTTCAAAGCTCACACCAAGTCACGATGATGTAACCATATATGCACCACCCAAGTCATTCTAAATGACCCTTGGAAACAACATAGAAAGGTTACCCACAACAACGAGCCCAGGGATGCTACTTACCTTGGTTGCGTCATTCCGTCTCTTTAAAGGGAAATTCATCTCGAACTGGGGCTTTTATGAGATTCGAACCTGATATCATGTTTTGATACCAAACATAGGAAAAATAGCTAATCCTTCCTACCTAAAGCTTAAGCTTTCAATACGTGACGCTTGATCTGTCACACTTAATCCTCGTTCAAAGCTCTCACCAAGTCACGAGGATATTACCCCCCATCCACCACACAAGTCATTCTAAATGACCCTTGGAAACAACATAGAAAGGTTACCCACAACAATAGGCACAGGGATGGTACTTACCTTGCTTGCATCATTCTGTCTCTTCAAAGGGAAATTCATCTCAAAATGGGGCTTTTACGGGATTCGAACCTGAGATCATGTTTGGATACCAAACATAGGAAAAATAGTTAATCCTTCCTACCTAAAGCTTAAGCTTTCAATACGAGACGCTTTAACTGTCACACTTAATCCTCGTTCAAAGCTCACACCAAGTCACGAGGATGTTACCCCTTATGCACCACACAAGTCATTCTAAATGACCCTTGGAAACAACATAGAAAGGTTACCCACAACAACGAGCCCAGGGATGCTACTTACCTTGGTTGCGTCATTCTGTCTCTTTAAAGGGAAATTCATCTGGAACTGGGGCTTTTATGGGATTCGAACCTGAGATCATGTTTGGATACCAAACATAGGAAAAATAGTTAATCCTTCCTACCTAAAGCTTAAGCTTTCAATACGAGACGCTTTAACTGTCACACTTAATCCTCGTTCAAAGCTCACACCAAGTCACGAGGATGTTACCCCTTATGCACCACACAAGTAATTCTAAATGACCCTTGGAAACAACATAGAAAGGTTACCCACAACAACGAGCCCAGGGATGCTACTTACCTTGGTTGCGTCATTCCGTCTCTTTAAAGGGAAATTCATCTCGAACTGGGGCTTTTATGGGATTCGACCTGATATCATGTTTTGATACCAAACATAAGAAAAATAGCTAATCCTTCCTACCTAAAGCTTAAGCTTTCAATACGGGACGCTTGATCTGTCACACTTAATCCTCGTTCAAAGCTCTCACCAAGTCACGAGGATATTACCCCCCATGCACCACAAAAGTCATTCTAAATGACCCTTGGAAACAACATAGAAAGGTTACCCACAACAATAGGCACAGGGATGGTACTTACCTTGCTTGCATCATTCTATCTCTTTATAGGAAAATTCATCTCGAAATGGGGCTTTTATGGGATTCGAACCTGAGATCATGTTTGGATACCAAACATAGGAAAAATAGCTAATCCTTTCTACCTAAAGCTTAAGCTTTCAATACGAGACGCTTGAACTGTCACACTTAATCCTCGTTCAAAGCTCACACCAAGTCACGATGATGTTACCATATATGCACCACCCAAGTCATTCTAAATGACCCTTGGAAACAACATAGAAAGGTTACCCACAACAACGAGCCCAGGGATGCTACTTACCTTGGTTGCGTCATTCCGTCTCTTTAAAGCGAAATTCATCTCGAACTGGGGCTTTTATGGGATTCGAACCTGATATCATGTTTTGATACCAAACATAGGAAAAATAGCTAATCCTTCCTACCTAAAGCTTAAGCTTTTAATACGAGACGCTTGAACTGTCACACTTAATCCTCGTTCAAAGCTCATACCAAGTCACGATGATGTTACCATATATGCACCACCCAAGTCATTCTAAATGACCCTTAGAAACAACATAGAAAGGTTACCCACAACAACGAACCCAGGGATGCTACTTACCTTGGTTGCGTCATTCCGTCTCTTTAAAGGGAAATTCATCTCGAACTGGGGCTTTTATGGGATTCGAACCTGATATCATGTTTTGATACCAAACATAGGAAAAATAGCTAATCCTTCTTACCTAAAGCTTAAGCTTTCAATACGAGACGCTTGAACTGTCACACTAAATCCTCGTTCAAAGCTCACACCAAGTCACGAGGATGTTACCCCTTATGCACCACACAAGTCATTCTAAATGACCCTTGGAAAAAACATAGAAAGGTTACCCACAACAACGAGCCCAGGGATGCTACTTACCTTGGTTGCGTCATTCCGTCTCTTTAAAGGGAAATTCATCTCGAACTGGGGCTTTTATGGGATTCGAACCTGATATCATGTTTTGATACCAAACAAAGGAAAAATAGCTAATCCTTCCTACCTAAAGCATAAGCTTTCAATACGGGACGCTTGATCTGTCACACTTAATCCTCGTTCAAAGCTCTCACCAAGTCACGAGGATATTACCCCCCATGCACCACAAAAGTCATTCTAAATGACCCTTGGAAACAACATAGAAAGGTTACCCACAACAATAGGCACAGGGATGCTACTTACCTTGCTTGCATCATTCTATCTCTTTAAAGGAAAATTCATCTCGAAATGGGGCTTTTATGGGATTCGAACCTGAGATCATGTTTGGATACCAAACATAGGAAAAATAGCTAATCCTTTCTACCTAAAGCTTAAGCTTTCAATACGAGACGCTTGAACTGTCACACTTAATCCTCGTTCAAAGCTCACACCAAGTCACGATGATGTAACCATATATGCACCACCCAAGTCATTCTAAATGACCCTTGGAAACAACATAGAAAGGTTACCCACAACAACGAGCCCAGGGATGCTACTTACCTTGGTTGCGTCATTCCGTCTCTTTAAAGGGAAATTCATCTCGAACTGGGGCTTTTATGAGATTCGAACCTGATATCATGTTTTGATACCAAACATAGGAAAAATAGCTAATCCTTCCTACCTAAAGCTTAAGCTTTCAATACGTGACGCTTGATCTGTCACACTTAATCCTCGTTCAAAGCTCTCACCAAGTCACGAGGATATTACCCCCCATCCACCACACAAGTCATTCTAAATGACCCTTGGAAACAACATAGAAAGGTTACCCACAACAATAGGCACAGGGATGGTACTTACCTTGCTTGCATCATTCTGTCTCTTCAAAGGGAAATTCATCTCAAAATGAGGCTTTTACGGGATTCGAACCTGAGATCATGTTTGGATACCAAACATAGGAAAAATAGTTAATCCTTCCTACCTAAAGCTTAAGCTTTCAATACGAGACGCTTTAACTGTCACACTTAATCCTCGTTCAAAGCTCACACCAAGTCACGAGGATGTTACCCCTTATGCACCACACAAGTCATTCTAAATGACCCTTGGAAACAACATAGAAAGGTTACCCACAACAACGAGCCCAGGGATGCTACTTACCTTGGTTGCGTCATTCTGTCTCTTTAAAGGGAAATTCATCTGGAACTGGGGCTTTTATGGGATTCGAACCTGAGATCATGTTTGGATACCAAACATAGGAAAAATAGTTAATCCTTCCTACCTAAAGCTTAAGCTTTCAATACGAGACGCTTTAACTGTCACACTTAATCCTCGTTCAAAGCTCACACCAAGTCACGAGGATGTTACCCCTTATGCACCACACAAGTAATTCTAAATGACCCTTGGAAACAACATAGAAAGGTTACCCACAACAACGAGCCCAGGGATGCTACTTACCTTGGTTGCGTCATTCCGTCTCTTTAAAGGGAAATTCATCTCGAACTGGGGCTTTTATGGGATTCGACCTGATATCATGTTTTGATACCAAACATAAGAAAAATAGCTAATCCTTCCTACCTAAAGCTTAAGCTTTCAATACGGGACGCTTGATCTGTCACACTTAATCCTCGTTCAAAGCTCTCACCAAGTCACGAGGATATTACCCCCCATGCACCACAAAAGTCATTCTAAATGACCCTTGGAAACAACATAGAAAGGTTACCCACAACAATAGGCACAGGGATGGTACTTACCTTGCTTGCATCATTCTATCTCTTTATAGGAAAATTCATCTCGAAATGGGGCTTTTATGGGATTCGAACCTGAGATCATGTTTGGATACCAAACATAGGAAAAATAGCTAATCCTTTCTACCTAAAGCTTAAGCTTTCAATACGAGACGCTTGAACTGTCACACTTAATCCTCGTTCAAAGCTCACACCAAGTCACGATGATGTTACCATATATGCACCACCCAAGTCATTCTAAATGACCCTTGGAAACAACATAGAAAGGTTACCCACAACAACGAGCCCAGGGATGCTACTTACCTTGGTTGCGTCATTCCGTCTCTTTAAAGCGAAATTCATCTCGAACTGGGGCTTTTATGGGATTCGAACCTGATATCATGTTTTGATACCAAACATAGGAAAAATAGCTAATCCTTCCTACCTAAAGCTTAAGCTTTCAATACGTGACGCTTGATCTGTCACACTTAATCCTCGTTCAAAGCTCTCACCAAGTCACGAGGATATTACCCCCCATCCACCACACAAGTCATTCTAAATGACCCTTGGAAACAACATAGAAAGGTTACCCACAACAATAGGCACAGGGATGGTACTTACCTTGCTTGCATCATTCTGTCTCTTCAAAGGGAAATTCATCTCAAAATGGGGCTTTTACGGGATTCGAACCTGAGATCATGTTTGGATACCAAACATAGGAAAAATAGTTAATCCTTCCTACCTAAAGCTTAAGCTTTCAATACGAGACGCTTTAACTGTCACACTTAATCCTCGTTCAAAGCTCACACCAAGTCACGAGGATGTTACCCCTTATGCACCACACAAGTCATTCTAAATGACCCTTGGAAACAACATAGAAAGGTTACCCACAACAACGAGCCCAGGGATGCTACTTACCTTGGTTGCGTCATTCTGTCTCTTTAAAGGGAAATTCATCTGGAACTGGGGCTTTTATGGGATTCGAACCTGAGATCATGTTTGGATACCAAACATAGGAAAAATAGTTAATCCTTCCTACCTAAAGCTTAAGCTTTCAATACGAGACGCTTTAACTGTCACACTTAATCCTCGTTCAAAGCTCACACCAAGTCACGAGGATGTTACCCCTTATGCACCACACAAGTAATTCTAAATGACCCTTGGAAACAACATAGAAAGGTTACCCACAACAACGAGCCCAGGGATGCTACTTACCTTGGTTGCGTCATTCCGTCTCTTTAAAGGGAAATTCATCTCGAACTGGGGCTTTTATGGGATTCGACCTGATATCATGTTTTGATACCAAACATAAGAAAAATAGCTAATCCTTCCTACCTAAAGCTTAAGCTTTCAATACGGGACGCTTGATCTGTCACACTTAATCCTCGTTCAAAGCTCTCACCAAGTCACGAGGATATTACCCCCCATGCACCACAAAATTCATTCTAAATGACCCTTGGAAACAACATAGAAAGGTTACCCACAACAATAGGCACAGGGATGGTACTTACCTTGCTTGCATCATTCTATCTCTTTATAGGAAAATTCATCTCGAAATGGGGCTTTTATGGGATTCGAACCTGAGATCATGTTTGGATACCAAACATAGGAAAAATAGCTAATCCTTTCTACCTAAAGCTTAAGCTTTCAATACGAGACGCTTGAACTGTCACACTTAATCCTCGTTCAAAGCTCACACCAAGTCACGATGATGTTACCATATATGCACCACCCAAGTCATTCTAAATGACCCTTGGAAACAACATAGAAAGGTTACCCACAACAACGAGCCCAGGGATGCTACTTACCTTGGTTGCGTCATTCCGTCTCTTTAAAGCGAAATTCATCTCGAACTGGGGCTTTTATGGGATTCGAACCTGATATCATGTTTTGATACCAAACATAGGAAAAATAGCTAATCCTTCCTACCTAAAGCTTAAGCTTTTAATACGAGACGCTTGAACTGTCACACTTAATCCTCGTTCAAAGCTCATACCAAGTCACGATGATGTTACCATATATGCACCACCCAAGTCATTCTAAATGACCCTTAGAAACAACATAGAAAGGTTACCCACAACAACGAACCCAGGGATGCTACTTACCTTGGTTGCGTCATTCCGTCTCTTTAAAGGGAAATTCATCTCGAACTGGGGCTTTTATGGGATTCGAACCTGATATCATGTTTTGATACCAAACATAGGAAAAATAGCTAATCCTTCTTACCTAAAGCTTAAGCTTTCAATACGAGACGCTTGAACTGTCACACTAAATCCTCGTTCAAAGCTCACACCAAGTCACGAGGATGTTACCCCTTATGCACCACACAAGTCATTCTAAATGACCCTTGGAAAAAACATAGAAAGGTTACCCACAACAACGAGCCCAGGGATGCTACTTACCTTGGTTGCGTCATTCCGTCTCTTTAAAGGGAAATTCATCTCGAACTGGGGCTTTTATGGGATTCGAACCTGATATCATGTTTTGATACCAAACAAAGGAAAAATAGCTAATCCTTCCTACCTAAAGCATAAGCTTTCAATACGGGACGCTTGATCTGTCACACTTAATCCTCGTTCAAAGCTCTCACCAAGTCACGAGGATATTACCCCCCATGCACCACAAAAGTCATTCTAAATGACCCTTGGAAACAACATAGAAAGGTTACCCACAACAATAGGCACAGGGATGCTACTTACCTTGCTTGCATCATTCTATCTCTTTAAAGGAAAATTCATCTCGAAATGGGGCTTTTATGGGATTCGAACCTGAGATCATGTTTGGATACCAAACATAGGAAAAATAGCTAATCCTTTCTACCTAAAGCTTAAGCTTTCAATACGAGACGCTTGAACTGTCACACTTAATCCTCGTTCAAAGCTCACACCAAGTCACGATGATGTAACCATATATGCACCACCCAAGTCATTCTAAATGACCCTTGGAAACAACATAGAAAGGTTACCCACAACAACGAGCCCAGGGATGCTACTTACCTTGGTTGCGTCATTCCGTCTCTTTAAAGGGAAATTCATCTCGAACTGGGGCTTTTATGAGATTCGAACCTGATATCATGTTTTGATACCAAACATAGGAAAAATAGCTAATCCTTCCTACCTAAAGCTTAAGCTTTCAATACGTGACGCTTGATCTGTCACACTTAATCCTCGTTCAAAGCTCTCACCAAGTCACGAGGATATTACCCCCCATCCACCACACAAGTCATTCTAAATGACCCTTGGAAACAACATAGAAAGGTTACCCACAACAATAGGCACAGGGATGGTACTTACCTTGCTTGCATCATTCTGTCTCTTCAAAGGGAAATTCATCTCAAAATGGGGCTTTTACGGGATTCGAACCTGAGATCATGTTTGGATACCAAACATAGGAAAAATAGTTAATCCTTCCTACCTAAAGCTTAAGCTTTCAATACGAGACGCTTTAACTGTCACACTTAATCCTCGTTCAAAGCTCACACCAAGTCACGAGGATGTTACCCCTTATGCACCACACAAGTCATTCTAAATGACCCTTGGAAACAACATAGAAAGGTTACCCACAACAACGAGCCCAGGGATGCTACTTACCTTGGTTGCGTCATTCCGTCTCTTTAAAGGGAAATTCATCTGGAACTGGGGCTTTTATGGGATTCGAACCTGAGATCATGTTTGGATACCAAACATAGGAAAAATAGTTAATCCTTCCTACCTAAAGCTTAAGCTTTCAATACGAGACGCTTTAACTGTCACACTTAATCCTCGTTCAAAGCTCACACCAAGTCACGAGGATGTTACCCCTTATGCACCACACAAGTAATTCTAAATGACCCTTGGAAACAACATAGAAAGGTTACCCACAACAACGAGCCCAGGGATGCTACTTACCTTGGTTGCATCATTCCGTCTCTTTAAAGGGAAATTCATCTCGAACTGGGGCTTTTATGGGATTCGACCTGATATCATGTTTTGATACCAAACATAAGAAAAATAGCTAATCCTTCCTACCTAAAGCTTAAGCTTTCAATACGGGACGCTTGATCTGTCACACTTAATCCTCGTTCAAAGCTCTCACCAAGTCACGAGGATATTACCCCCCATGCACCACAAAAGTCATTCTAAATGACCCTTGGAAACAACATAGAAAGGTTACCCACAACAATAGGCACAGGGATGGTACTTACCTTGCTTGCATCATTCTATCTCTTTATAGGAAAATTCATCTCGAAATGGGGCTTTTATGGGATTCGAACCTGAGATCATGTTTGGATACCAAACATAGGAAAAATAGCTAATCCTTTCTACCTAAAGCTTAAGCTTTCAATACGAGACGCTTGAACTGTCACACTTAATCCTCGTTCAAAGCTCACACCAAGTCACGATGATGTTACCATATATGCACCACCCAAGTCATTCTAAAAGACCCTTGGAAACAACATAGAAAGGTTACCCACAACAACGAGCCCAGGGATGCTACTTACCTTGGTTGCGTCATTCCGTCTCTTTAAAGCGAAATTCATCTCGAACTGGGGCTTTTATGGGATTCGAACCTGATATCATGTTTTGATACCAAACATAGGAAAAATAGCTAATCCTTCCTACCTAAAGCTTAAGCTTTTAATACGAGACGCTTGAACTGTCACACTTAATCCTCGTTCAAAGCTCATACCAAGTCACGATGATGTTACCATATATGCACCACCCAAGTCATTCTAAATGACCCTTAGAAACAACATAGAAAGGTTACCCACAACAACGAACCCAGGGATGCTACTTACCTTGGTTGCGTCATTCCGTCTCTTTAAAGGGAAATTCATCTCGAACTGGGGCTTTTATGGGATTCGAACCTGATATCATGTTTTGATACCAAACATAGGAAAAATAGCTAATCCTTCTTACCTAAAGCTTAAGCTTTCAATACGAGACGCTTGAACTGTCACACTAAATCCTCGTTCAAAGCTCACACCAAGTCACGAGGATGTTACCCCTTATGCACCACACAAGTCATTCTAAATGACCCTTGGAAAAAACATAGAAAGGTTACCCACAACAACGAGCCCAGGGATGCTACTTACCTTGGTTGCGTCATTCCGTCTCTTTAAAGGGAAATTCATCTCGAACTGGGGCTTTTATGGGATTCGAACCTGATATCATGTTTTGATACCAAACAAAGGAAAAATAGCTAATCCTTCCTACCTAAAGCATAAGCTTTCAATACGGGACGCTTGATCTGTCACACTTAATCCTCGTTCAAAGCTCTCACCAAGTCACGAGGATATTACCCCCCATGCACCACAAAAGTCATTCTAAATGACCCTTGGAAACAACATAGAAAGGTTACCCACAACAATAGGCACAGGGATGCTACTTACCTTGCTTGCATCATTCTATCTCTTTAAAGGAAAATTCATCTCGAAATGGGGCTTTTATGGGATTCGAACCTGAGATCATGTTTGGATACCAAACATAGGAAAAATAGCTAATCCTTTCTACCTAAAGCTTAAGCTTTCAATACGAGACGCTTGAACTGTCACACTTAATCCTCGTTCAAAGATCACACCAAGTCACGATGATGTAACCATATATGCACCACCCAAGTCATTCTAAATGACCCTTGGAAACAACATAGAAAGGTTACCCACAACAACGAGCCCAGGGATGCTACTTACCTTGGTTGCGTCATTCCGTCTCTTTAAAGGGAAATTCATCTCGAACTGGGGCTTTTATGAGATTCGAACCTGATATCATGTTTTGATACCAAACATAGGAAAAATAGCTAATCCTTCCTACCTAAAGCTTAAGCTTTCAATACGTGACGCTTGATCTGTCACACTTAATCCTCGTTCAAAGCTCTCACCAAGTCACGAGGATATTACCCCCCATCCACCACACAAGTCATTCTAAATGACCCTTGGAAACAACATAGAAAGGTTACCCACAACAATAGGCACAGGGATGGTACTTACCTTGCTTGCATCATTCTGTCTCTTCAAAGGGAAATTCATCTCAAAATGGGGCTTTTACGGGATTCGAACCTGAGATCATGTTTGGATACCAAACATAGGAAAAATAGTTAATCCTTCCTACCTAAAGCTTAAGCTTTCAATACGAGACGCTTTAACTGTCACACTTAATCCTCGTTCAAAGCTCACACCAAGTCACGAGGATGTTACCCCTTATGCACCACACAAGTCATTCTAAATGACCCTTGGAAACAACATAGAAAGGTTACCCACAACAACGAGCCCAGGGATGCTACTTACCTTGGTTGCGTCATTCCGTCTCTTTAAAGGGAAATTCATCTGGAACTGGGGCTTTTATGGGATTCGAACCTGAGATCATGTTTGGATACCAAACATAGGAAAAATAGTTAATCCTTCCTACCTAAAGCTTAAGCTTTCAATACGAGACGCTTTAACTGTCACACTTAATCCTCGTTCAAAGCTCACACCAAGTCACGAGGATGTTACCCCTTATGCACCACACAAGTAATTCTAAATGACCCTTGGAAACAACATAGAAAGGTTACCCACAACAACGAGCCCAGGGATGCTACTTACCTTGGTTGCGTCATTCCGTCTCTTTAAAGGGAAATTCATCTCGAACTGGGGCTTTTATGGGATTCGACCTGATATCATGTTTTGATACCAAACATAAGAAAAATAGCTAATCCTTCCTACCTAAAGCTTAAGCTTTCAATACGGGACGCTTGAACTGTCACACTTAATCCTCGTTCAAAGCTCACACTAAGTCACGAGGATGTTACCACTTATGCACCACACAAGTCATTCTAAATGACCCTTGGAAACAACATAGAAAGGTTGCCCACAACAACGAGCCCAGGGATGCTACTTACCTTGGTTGCGTCATTCCGTCTCTTTAAAGGGAAATTCATCTCGAACTGGGGCTTTTATGGGATTCGACCTGATATCATGTTTTGATACCAAACATAGGAAAAATAGCTAATCCTTCCTACCTAAAGCTTAAGCTTTCAATACGGGACTCTTGATCTGTCACACTTAATCCTCGTTCAAAGCTCTCACCAAGTCACGAGGATATTACCCCCCATGCACCACAAAAGTCATTCTAAATGACCCTTGGAAACAACATAGAAAGGTTACCCACAACAATAGGCACAGGGATGGTACTTACCTTGCTTGCATCATTCTATCTCTTTAAAGGAAAATTCATCTCGAAATGGGGCTTTTATGGGATTCGAACCTGAGATCATGTTTGGATACCAAACATAGGAAAAATAGCTAATCCTTTCTACCTAAAGCTTAAGCTTTCAATACGAGACGCTTGAACTGTCACACTTAATCCTCGTTCAAAGCTCACACCAAGTCACGATGATGTAACCATATATGCATCACCCAAGTCATTCTAAATGACCCTTGGAAACAACATAGAAAGGTTACCCACAACAACGAGCCCAGGGATGCTACTTACCTTGGTTGCGTCATTCCGTCTCTTTAACGGGAAATTCATCTCGAACTGGGGCTTTTATGGGATTCGAACCTGATATCATGTTTTGATACCAAACATAGGAAAAATAGCTAATCCTTCCTACCTAAAGCTTAAGCTTTCAATACGAGACGCTTGAACTGTCACACTTAATCCTCGTTCAAAGCTCACACCAAGTCACGATGATGTTACCATATATGCACCACCCAAGTCATTCTAAATGACCCTTAGAAACAACATAGAAAGGTTACCCACAACAACGAACCCAAGGATGCTACTTACCTTGGTTGCGTCATTCCGTCTCTTTAAAGGGAAATTCATCTCGAACTGGGGCTTTTATGGGATTCGAACCTGATATCATGTTTTGATACCAAACATAGGAAAAATAGCTAATCCTTCTTACCTAAAGCTTAAGCTTTCAATACGAGACGCTTGAACTGTCACACTAAATCCTCGTTCAAAGCTCACACCAAGTCACGAGGATGTTACCCCTTATGCACCACACAAGTCATTCTAAATGACCCTTGGAAACAACATAGAAAGGTTACCCACAACAACGAGCCCAGGGATGCTACTTACCTTGGTTGCGTCATTCCGTCTCTTTAAAGGGAAATTCATCTCGAACTGGGGCTTTTATGGGATTCGAACCTCATATCATGTTTTGATACCAAACATAGGAAAAATAGCTAATCCTTCCTACCTAAAGCTTAAGCTTTCAATACGGGACGCTTGATCTGTCACACTTAATCCTCGTTCAAAGCTCTCACCAAGTCACGAGGATATTACCCCCCATGCACCACAAAAGTCATTCTAAATGACCCTTGGAAACAACATAGAAATGTTACCCACAACAATAGGCACAGGGATGCTACTTACCTTGCTTGCACCATTCTATCTCTTTAAAGGAAAATTCATCTCGAAATGGGGCTTTTATGGGATTCGAACCTGAGATCATGTTTGGATACCAAACATAGGAAAAATAGCTAATCCTTTCTACCTAAAGCTTAAGCTTTCAATACGAGACGCTTGAACTGTCACACTTAATCCTCGTTCAAAGCTCACACCAAGTCACGATGATGTAACCATATATGCACCACCCAAGTCATTCTAAATGACCCTTGGAAACAACATAGAAAGGTTACCCACAACAACGAGCCCAGGGATGCTACTTACCTTGGTTGCGTCATTCCGTCTCTTTAAAGGGAAATTCATCTCGAACTGGGGCTTTTATGAGATTCGAACCTGATATCATGTTTTGATACCAAACATAGGAAAAATAGCTAATCCTTCCTACCTAAAGCTTAAGCTTTCAATACGGGACGCTTGATCTGTCACACTTAATCCTCGTTCAAAGCTCTCACCAAGTCACGAGGATATTACCCCCCATGCACCACACAAGTCATTCTAAATGACCCTTGGAAACAACATAGAAAGGTTACCCACAACAATAGGCACAGGGATGGTACTTACCTTGCTTGCATCATTCTGTCTCTTCAAAGGGAAATTCATCTCAAAATGGGGCTTTTATGGGATTCGAACCTGAGATCATGTTTGGATACCAAACATAGGAAAAATAGTTAATCCTTCCTACCTAAAGCTTAAGCTTTCAATACGAGACGCTTTAACTGTCACACTTAATCCTCGTTCAAAGCTCACACCAAGTCACGAGGATGTTACCCCTTATGCACCACACAAGTCATTCTAAATGACCCTTGGAAACAACATAGAAAGGTTACCCACAACAACGAGCCCAGGGATGCTACTTACCTTGGTTGCGTCATTCCGTCTCTTTAAAGGGAAATTCATCTTGAACTGGGGCTTTTATGGGATTCGAACCTGATATCATGTTTTGATACCAAACATGGGAAAAATAGCTAATCCTTCCTACCTAAACCTTAAGCTTTCAATACGGGACGCTTGAACTGTCACACTTAATCCTCGTTCAAAGCTCACACTAAGTCACGAGGATGTTACCACTTATGCACCACACAAGTCATTCTAAATGACCCTTGGAAACAACATAGAAAGGTTGCCCACAACAACGAGCCCAGGGATGCTACTTACCTTGGTTGCGTCATTCCGTCTCTTTAAAGGGAAATTCATCTCGAACTGGGGCTTTTATGGGATTCGACCTGATATCATGTTTTGATACCAAACATAGGAAAAATAGCTAATCCTTCCTACCTAAAGCTTAAGCTTTCAATACGGGACTCTTGATCTGTCACACTTAATCCTCGTTCAAAGCTCTCACCAAGTCACGAGGATATTACCCCCCATGCACCACAAAAGTCATTCTAAATGACCCTTGGAAACAACATAGAAAGGTTACCCACAACAATAGGCACAGGGATGGTACTTACCTTGCTTGCATCATTCTATCTCTTTAAAGGAAAATTCATCTCGAAATGGGGCTTTTATGGGATTCGAACCTGAGATCATGTTTGGATACCAAACATAGGAAAAATAGCTAATCCTTTCTACCTAAAGCTTAAGCTTTCAATACGAGACGCTTGAACTGTCACACTTAATCCTCGTTCAAAGCTCACACCAAGTCACGATGATGTAACCATATATGCATCACCCAAGTCATTCTAAATGACCCTTGGAAACAACATAGAAAGGTTACCCACAACAACGAGCCCAGGGATGCTACTTACCTTGGTTGCGTCATTCCGTCTCTTTAACGGGAAATTCATCTCGAACTGGGGCTTTTATGGGATTCGAACCTGATATCATGTTTTGATACCAAACATAGGAAAAATAGCTAATCCTTCCTACCTAAAGCTTAAGCTTTCAATACGAGACGCTTGAACTGTCACACTTAATCCTCGTTCAAAGCTCACACCAAGTCACGATGATGTTACCATATATGCACCACCCAAGTCATTCTAAATGATCCTTAGAAACAACATAGAAAGGTTACCCACAACAACGAACCCAAGGATGCTACTTACCTTGGTTGCGTCATTCCGTCTCTTTAAAGGGAAATTCATCTCGAACTGGGGCTTTTATGGGATTCGAACCTGATATCATGTTTTGATACCAAACATAGGAAAAATAGCTAATCCTTCTTACCTAAAGCTTAAGCTTTCAATACGAGACGCTTGAACTGTCACACTAAATCCTCGTTCAAAGCTCACACCAAGTCACGAGGATGTTACCCCTTATGCACCACACAAGTCATTCTAAATGACCCTTGGAAACAACATAGAAAGGTTACCCACAACAACGAGCCCAGGGATGCTACTTACCTTGGTTGCGTCATTCCGTCTCTTTAAAGGGAAATTCATCTCGAACTGGGGCTTTTATGGGATTCGAACCTCATATCATGTTTTGATACCAAACATAGGAAAAATAGCTAATCCTTCCTACCTAAAGCTTAAGCTTTCAATACGGGACGCTTGATCTGTCACACTTAATCCTCGTTCAAAGCTCTCACCAAGTCACGAGGATATTACCCCCCATGCACCACAAAAGTCATTCTAAATGACCCTTGGAAACAACATAGAAAGGTTACCCACAACAATAGGCACAGGGATGCTACTTACCTTGCTTGCACCATTCTATCTCTTTAAAGGAAAATTCATCTCGAAATGGGGCTTTTATGGGATTCGAACCTGAGATCATGTTTGGATACCAAACATAGGAAAAATAGCTAATCCTTTCTACCTAAAGCTTAAGCTTTCAATACGAGACGCTTGAACTGTCACACTTAATCCTCGTTCAAAGCTCACACCAAGTCACGATGATGTAACCATATATGCACCACCCAAGTCATTCTAAATGACCCTTGGAAACAACATAGAAAGGTTACCCACAACAACGAGCCCAGGGATGCTACTTACCTTGGTTGCGTCATTCCGTCTCTTTAAAGGGAAATTCATCTCGAACTGGGGCTTTTATGAGATTCGAACCTGATATCATGTTTTGATACCAAACATAGGAAAAATAGCTAATCCTTCCTACCTAAAGCTTAAGCTTTCAATACGGGACGCTTGATCTGTCACACTTAATCCTCGTTCAAAGCTCTCACCAAGTCACGAGGATATTACCCCCCATGCACCACACAAGTCATTCTAAATGACCCTTGGAAACAACATAGAAAGGTTACCCACAACAATAGGCACAGGGATGGTACTTACCTTGCTTGCATCATTCTGTCTCTTCAAAGGGAAATTCATCTCAAAATGGGGCTTTTATGGGATTCGAACCTGAGATCATGTTTGGATACCAAACATAGGAAAAATAGTTAATCCTTCCTACCTAAAGCTTAAGCTTTCAATACGAGACGCTTTAACTGTCACACTTAATCCTCGTTCAAAGCTCACACCAAGTCACGAGGATGTTACCCCTTATGCACCACACAAGTCATTCTAAATGACCCTTGGAAACAACATAGAAAGGTTACCCACAACAACGAGCCCAGGGATGCTACTTACCTTGGTTGAGTCATTCCGTCTCTTTAAAGGGAAATTCATCTTGAACTGGGGCTTTTATGGGATTCGAACCTGATATCATGTTTTGATACCAAACATGGGAAAAATAGCTAATCCTTCCTACCTAAACCTTAAGCTTTCAATACGGGACGCTTGAACTGTCACACTTAATCCTCGTTCAAAGCTCACACTAAGTCACGAGGATGTTACCACTTATGCACCACACAAGTCATTCTAAATGACCCTTGGAAACAACATAGAAAGGTTGCCCACAACAACGAGCCCAGGGATGCTACTTACCTTGGTTGCGTCATTCCGTCTCTTTAAAGGGAAATTCATCTCGAACTGGGGCTTTTATGGGATTCGACCTGATATCATGTTTTGATACCAAACATAGGAAAAATAGCTAATCCTTCCTACCTAAAGCTTAAGCTTTCAATACGGGACTCTTGATCTGTCACACTTAATCCTCGTTCAAAGCTCTCACCAAGTCACGAGGATATTACCCCCCATGCACCACAAAAGTCATTCTAAATGACCCTTGGAAACAACATAGAAAGGTTACCCACAACAATAGGCACAGGGATGGTACTTACCTTGCTTGCATCATTCTATCTCTTTATAGGAAAATTCATCTCGAAATGGGGCTTTTATGGGATTCGAACCTGAGATCCTGTTTGGATACCAAACATAGGAAAAATAGCTAATCCTTTCTACCTAAAGCTTAAGCTTTCAATACGAGACGCTTGAACTGTCACACTTAATCCTCGTTCAAAGCTCACACCAAGTCACGATGATGTTACCATATATGCACCACCCAAGTCATTCTAAATGACCCTTGGAAACAACATAGAAAGGTTACCCACAACAACGAGCCCAGGGATGCTACTTACCTTGGTTGCGTCATTCCGTCTCTTTAACGGGAAATTCATCTCGAACTGGGGCTTTTATGGGATTCGAACCTGATATCATGTTTTGATACCAAACATAGGAAAAATAGTTAATCCTTCCTACCTAAAGCTTAAGCTTTCAATACGAGACGCTTGAACTGTCACACTTAATCCTCGTTCAAAGCTCACACCAAGTCACGATGATGTTACCATATATGCACCACCCAAGTCATTCTAAATGACCCTTAGAAACAACATAGAAAGGTTACCCACAACAACGAACCCAAGGATGCTACTTACCTTGGTTGCGTCATTCCGTCTCTTTAAAGGGAAATTCATCTCGAACTGGGGCTTTTATGGGATTCGAACCTGATATCATGTTTTGATACCAAACATAGGAAAAATAGCTAATCCTTCTTACCTAAAGCTTAAGCTTTCAATACGAGACGCTTGAACTGTCACACTAAATCCTCGTTCAAAGCTCACACCAAGTCACGAGGATGTTACCCCTTATGCACCACACAAGTCATTCTAAATGACCCTTGGAAACAACATAGAAAGGTTACCCACAACAACGAGCCCAGGGATGCTACTTACCTTGGTTGCGTCATTCCGTCTCTTTAAAGGGAAATTCATCTCGAACTGGGGCTTTTATGGGATTCGAACCTGATATCATGTTTTGATACCAAACATAGGAAAAATAGCTAATCCTTCCTACCTAAAGCTTAAGCTTTCAATACGGGACGCTTGATCTGTCACACTTAATCCTCGTTCAAAGCTCTCACCAAGTCACGAGGATATTACCCCCCATGCACCACAAAAGTCATTCTAAATGACCCTTGGAAACAACATAGAAAGGTTACCCACAACAATAGGCACAGGGATGCTACTTACCTTGCTTGCATCATTCTATCTCTTTAAAGGAAAATTCATCTCGAAATGGGGCTTTTATGGGATTCGAACCTGAGATCATGTTTGGATACCAAACATAGGAAAAATAGCTAATCCTTTCTACCTAAAGCTTAAGCTTTCAATACGAGACGCTTGAACTGTCACACTTAATCCTCGTTCAAAGCTCACACCAAGTAACGATGATGTAACCATATATGCACCACCCAAGTCATTCTAAATGACCCTTGGAAACAACATAGAAAGGTTACCCACAACAACGAGCCCAGGGATGGTACTTACCTTGGTTGCGTCATTCCGTCTCTTTAAAGGGAAATTCATCTCGAACTGGGGCTTTTATGAGATTCGAACCTGATATCATGTTTTGATACCAAACATAGGAAAAATAGCTAATCCTTCCTACCTAAAGCTTAAGCTTTCAATACGGGACGCTTGATCTGTCACACTTAATCCTCGTTCAAAGCTCTCACCAAGTCACGAGGATATTACCCCCCATGCACCACACAAGTCATTCTAAATGACCCTTGGAAACAACATAGAAAGGTTACCCACAACAATAGGCACAGGGATGGTACTTACCTTGCTTGCATCATTCTGTCTCTTCAGAGGGAAATTCATCTCAAAATTGGGCTTTTATGGGATTCGAACCTGAGATCATGTTTGGATACCAAACATAGGAAAAATAGTTAATCCTTCCTACCTAAAGCTTAAGCTTTCAATACGAGACGCTTTAACTGTCACACTTAATCCTCGTTCAAAGCTCACACCAAGTCACGAGGATGTTACCCCTTATGCACCACACAAGTCATTCTAAATGACCCTTGGAAACAACATAGAAAGGTTACCCACAACAACGAGCCCAGGGATGCTACTTACCTTGGTTGCGTCATTCCGTCTCTTTAAAGGGAAATTCATCTCGAACTGGGGCTTTTATGGGATTCGAACCTGATATCATGTTTTGATACCAAACATGGGAAAAATAGCTAATCCTTCCTACCTAAACCTTAAGCTTTCAATACGGGACGCTTGAACTGTCACACTTAATCCTCGTTCAAAACTCACACCAAGTCACGAGGATGTTACCACTTATGCACCACACAAGTCATTCTAAATGACCCTTGGAAACAACATAGAAAGGTTGCCCACAACAACGAGCCCAGGGATGCTACTTACCTTGGTTGCGTCATTCCGTCTCTTTAAAGGGAAATTCATCTCGAACTGGGGCTTTTATGGGATTCGACCTGATATCATGTTTTGATACCAAACATAGGAAAAATAGCTAATCCTTCCTACCTAAAGCTTAAGCTTTCAATACGGGACTCTTGATCTGTCACACTTAATCCTCGTTCAAAGCTCTCACCAAGTCACGAGGATATTACCCCCCATGCACCACAAAAGTCATTCTAAATGACCCTTGGAAACAACATAGAAAGGTTACCCACAACAACGAACCCAAGGATGCTACTTACCTTGGTTGCGTCATTCCGTCTCTTTAAAGGGAAATTCATCTCGAACTGGGGCTTTTATGGGATTCGAACCTGATATCATGTTTTGATACCAAACATAGGAAAAATAGCTAATCCTTCTTACCTAAAGCTTAAGCTTTCAATACGAGACGCTTGAACTGTCACACTAAATCCTCGTTCAAAGCTCACACCAAGTCACGAGGATGTTACCCCTTATGCACCACACAAGTCATTCTAAATGACCCTTGGAAACAACATAGAAAGGTTACCCACAACAACGAGCCCAGGGATGCTACTTACCTTGGTTGCGTCATTCCGTCTCTTTAACGGGAAATTCATCTCGAACTGGGGCTTTTATGGGATTCGAACCTGATATCATGTTTTGATACCAAACATAGGAAAAATAGCTAATCCTTCCTACCTAAAGCTTAAGCTTTCAATACGAGACGCTTGAACTGTCACACTTAATCCTCGTTCAAAGCTCACACCAAGTCACGATGATGTTACCATATATGCACCACCCAAGTCATTCTAAATGACCCTTAGAAACAACATAGAAAGGTTACCCACAACAACGAACCCAAGGATGCTACTTACCTTGGTTGCGTCATTCCGTCTCTTTAAAGGGAAATTCATCTCGAACTGGGGCTTTTATGGGATTCGAACCTGATATCATGTTTTGATACCAAACATAGGAAAAATAGCTAATCCTTCTTACCTAAAGCTTAAGCTTTCAATACGAGACGCTTGAACTGTCACACTAAATCCTCGTTCAAAGCTCACACCAAGTCACGAGGATGTTACCCCTTATGCACCACACAAGTCATTCTAAATGACCCTTGGAAACAACATAGAAAGGTTACCCACAACAACGAGCCCAGGGATGCTACTTACCTTGGTTGCGTCATTCCGTCTCTTTAAAGGGAAATTCATCTCGAACTGGGGCTTTTATGGGATTCGAACCTGATATCATGTTTTGATACCAAACATAGGAAAAATAGCTAATCCTTCCTACCTAAAGCTTAAGCTTTCAATACGGGACGCTTGATCTGTCACACTTAATCCTCGTTCAAAGCTCTCACCAAGTCACGAGGATATTACCCCCCATGCACCACAAAAGTCATTCTAAATGACCCTTGGAAACAACATAGAAAGGTTACCCACAACAATAGGCACAGGGATGCTACTTACCTTGCTTGCATCATTCTATCTCTTTAAAGGAAAATTCATCTCGAAATGGGGCTTTTATGGGATTCGAACCTGAGATCATGTTTGGATACCAAACATAGGAAAAATAGCTAATCCTTTCTACCTAAAGCTTAAGCTTTCAATACGAGACGCTTGAACTGTCACACTTAATCCTCGTTCAAAGCTCACACCAAGTCACGATGATGTAACCATATATGCACCACCCAAGTCATTCTAAATGACCCTTGGAAACAACATAGAAAGGTTACCCACAACAACGAGCCCAGGGATGCTACTTAACTTGGTTGCGTCATTCCGTCTCTTTAAAGGGAAATTCATCTCGAACTGGGGCTTTTATGAGATTCGAACCTGATATCATGTTTTGATACCAAACATAGGAAAAATAGCTAATCCTTCCTACCTAAAGCTTAAGCTTTCAATACGGGACGCTTGATCTGTCACACTTAATCCTCGTTCAAAGCTCTCACCAAGTCACGAGGATATTACCCCCCATGCACCACACAAGTCATTCTAAATGACCCTTGGAAACAACATAGAAAGGTTACCCACAACAATAGGCACAGGGATGGTACTTACCTTGCTTGCATCATTCTGTCTCTTCAGAGGGAAATTCATCTCAAAATTGGGCTTTTATGGGATTCGAACCTGAGATCATGTTTGGATACCAAACATAGGAAAAATAGTTAATCCTTCCTACCTAAAGCTTAAGCTTTCAATACGAGACGCTTTAACTGTCACACTTAATCCTCGTTCAAAGCTCACACCAAGTCACGAGGATGTTACCCCTTATGCACCACACAAGTCATTCTAAATGACCCTTGGAAACAACATAGAAAGGTTACCCACAACAACGAGCCCAGGGATGCTACTTACCTTGGTTGCGTCATTCCGTCTCTTTAAAGGGAAATTCATCTCGAACTGGGGCTTTTATGGGATTCGAACCTGATATCATGTTTTGATAACAAACATGGGAAAAATAGCTAATCCTTCCTACCTAAACCTTAAGCTTTCAATACGGGACGCTTGAACTGTCACACTTAATCCTCGTTCAAAACTCACACCAAGTCACGAGGATGTTACCACTTATGCACCACACAAGTCATTCTAAATGACCCTTGGAAACAACATAGAAAGGTTGCCCACAACAACGAGCCCAGGGATGCTACTTACCTTGGTTGCGTCATTCCGTCTCTTTAAAGGGAAATTCATCTCGAACTGGGGCTTTTATGGGATTCGAACCTGATATCATGTTTTGATACCAAACATAGGAAAAATAGCTAATCCTTCCTACCTAAAGCATAAGCTTTCTATACGGGACGCTTGATCTGTCACACTTAATCCTCGTTCAAAGCTCTCACCAAGTCACGAGGATATTAACCCCTATGCACCACACAAGTCATTCTAAATGACCCTTGGAAATAACATAGAAAGGTTACCCACAACAATAGGCACAGGGATGGTACTTGCCTCGGTTGCATCATTCCGTCTCTTTAAAGGGAAATTCATCTCGAACTGGGGCTTTTATGGGATTCGAACCTGAGATCATGTATTGATACCAAACATAGGAAAAATAGCTAATCCTTCCTACCTAAAGCTTAAGCTTTCAATACGGGACGCTTGAACTGTCACACTTAATTCTCGTTCAAAGCTCACACCAAGTCACGAGCATGTTACCCCTTATGCACAACTCAAGTCATTCTAAATGACCCTTTGAAACAACATAGAAAGGTTAAGTACAACAACGAGCCCAGGGATGGGACTTACCTTGGTTGCGTCATTCCGTCTCTTTAATGGGAAATTCATCTCGAAATGGGGATTTTATGGGATTCGAAACTGAGATCTTGTTTTGATACCAAACATAGGAAAAATAGCTAATCCTTCCTACCTAAAACTTAAGCTTTCAATACGGGACGCTTGAACAGTCACACTTAATCCTCGTTCAAAGCTCACACCAAGTCACGAGTAAGTTAGCCCTTATGCACCACACAAGTCATTCTAAATGACCCTTGGAAACAACATAGAAAGGTTACCCACAACAACGAACCCAGGGATGCTACTTACCTTGGTTGCGTCATTCCGTCTCTTTAAAGGGAAATTCATCTCGAACTGGGGCTTTTATGGGATTCGACCTGATATCGTGTTTTGATACCAAACATAGGAAAAATAGCTAATCCTTCCTACCTAAAGCTTAAGCTTTAAATACGAGACGCTTGAACTGTCACACTTAATCCTCGTTCAAAGCTCTCACCAAGTCACGAGGATATTACCCCCCATGCACCACAAAAGTCATTCTAAATGACCCTTGGAAACAACATAGAAAGGTTACCCACAACAATAGGCACAGGGATGGTACTTACCTTGCTTGCATCAGAAATCTCTTTATAGGAAAATTCATCTCGAAATGGGGCTTTTATGGGATTCGAACCTGAGATCATGTTTGGATACCAAACATAGGAAAAATAGCTAATCCTTCCTACCTAAAGCTTAAGCTTTCAATACGAGACGCTTGAACTGTCACACTTAATCCTCGTTCAAAGCTCACACCAAGTCACGATGATGTAACCATATATGCACCACCCAAGTCATTCTAAATGACCCTTGGAAACAACATAGAAAGGTTACCCACAACAACGAGCCCAGGGATGCTACTTACCTTGGTTGCGTCATTCCGTCTCTTTAAAGGGAAATTCATCTCGAACTGGGGCTTTGATGAGATTCGAACCTGATATCATGTTTTGATACCAAACATAGGAAAAATAGCTAATCCTTCCTACCTAAAGCTTAAGCTTTCAATACGGGACGCTTGATCTGTCACACTTAATCCTCGTTCAAAGCTCTCACCAAGTCACGATGATGTTACCATATATGCACCACACAAGTCATTCTAAATGACCCTTGGAAACAACATAGAAAGGTTACCCACAACAATAGGCACAGGGATGGTAATTACCTTGCTTGCATCATTCTGTCTCTTCAAAGGGAAATTCATCTCAAAATGGGGCTTTTATGGGATTCGAACCTGAGATCATGTTTGGATACCAAACATAGGAAAAATAGTTAATCCTTCCTACCTAAAGCTTAAGCTTTCAATACGAGACGCTTTAACTGTCACACTTAATCCTCATTCAAAGCTCACACCAAGTCACGAGGATGTTACCCCTTATGCACCACAGAAGTCATTCTAAATGACCCTTGGAAACAACATAGAAAGGTTACCCACAACAACGAGCCCAGGGATGCTACTTACCTTGGTTGCGTCATTCCGTCTCTTTAAAGGGAAATTCATCTTGAACTGGGGCTTTTATGGGATTCGAACCTGATATCATGTTTTGATACCAAACATAGGAAAAATAGCTAATCCTTCCTACCTAAACCTTAAGCTTTCAATACGGGACGCTTGAACTGTCACACTTAATCCTCGTTCAAAGCTCACACCAAGTCACGAGGATGTTACCACTTATGCACCACACAAGTCATTCTAAATGACCCTTGGAAACAACATAGAAAGGTTGCCCACAACAACGAGCCCAGGGATGCTACTTACCTTGGTTGCGTCATTCCGTCTCTTTAAAGGGAAATTCATCTCGAACTGGGGCTTTTATGGGATTCGAACCTGATATCATGTTTTGATACCAAACATAGGAAAAATAGCTAATCCTTCCTACCTAAAGCATAAGCTTTCAATACGGGACGCTTGATCTGTCATACTTAATCCTCGTTCAAAGCTCTCACCAAGTCACGAGGATATTACCCCCTATGCACCACACAAGTCATTCTAAATGACCCTTGGAAACAACATAGAAAGGTTGCCCACAACAACGAGCCCAGGGATGCTACTTACCTTGGTTGCGTCATTCCGTCTCTTTAAAGAGAAATTCATCTCGAACTGGGGCTTTTATGGGATTCGAACCTGATATCATGTTTTGATACCAAACATAGGAAAACTAGCTAATCCTTCCTACCTAAAGCATAAGCTTTCAATACGGGACGCTTGATCTGTCATACTTAATCCTCGTTCAAAGCTCTCACCAAGTCACGAGGATATTACCCCCTATGCACCACACAAGTCATTCTAAATGACCCTTGGAAACAACATAGAAAGGTTGCCCACAACAACGAGCCCAGGGATGCTACTTACCTTGGTTGCGTCATTCCGTCTCTTTAAAGAGAAATTCATCTCGAACTGGGGCTTTTATGGGATTCGAACCTGATATCATGTTTTGATACCAAACATAGGAAAACTAGCTAATCCTTCCTACCTAAAGCATAAGCTTTCAATACGGGACGCTTGATCTGTCATACTTAATCCTCGTTCAAAGCTCTCACCAAGTCACGAGGATATTACCCCCTATGCACCACACAAGTCATTCTAAATGACCCTTGGAAACAACATAGAAAGGTTGCCCACAACAACGAGCCCAGGGATGGTACTTACCTCGGTTGCATCATTCCGTCTCTTTAAAGCGAAATTCATCTCGAACTGGGGCTTTTATGGGATTCGAACCTGAGATCATGTATTGATACCAAACATAGGAAAAATAGCTAATCCTTCCTACCTAAACCTTAAGCTTTCAATACGGGACGCTTGAACTGTCACACTTAATCCTCGTTCAAAGCTCACACCAAGTCACGAGGATGTTACCCCTTATGCACAACACAAGTCATTCTAAATGACCCTTGGAAACAACATAGAAAGGTTACCTACAACAACGAGCCCAGGGATGCTACTTACCTTGGTTGCGTCATTCCGTCTCTTTAAAGGGAAATTCATCTTGAAATGGGGCTTTTATGGGATTCGAAACTGAGATCATGTTTTGATACCAAACATGGGAAAAATAGCTAATCCTTCCTACCTAAAACTTAAGCTTTCAATACGGGACGCTTGAACAGTCACACTTAATCCTCGTTCAAAGCTCACACCAAGTCACGAGGATGTTACCACTTATGCACCACACAAGTCATTCTAAATGACCCTTGGAAACAACATAGAAAGGTTACACACAACAACGAGCCCAGGGATGGTACTTACCTCGGTTGCATCATTCCGTCTCTTTAAAGGGAAATTCATCTCGAACTGGGGCTTTTATGGGATTCGACCTGATATCATGTTTTGATACCAAACATAGGAAAAATAGCTAATCCTTCCTACCTAAAACTTAAGCTTTCAATACGGGACGCTTGATCTGTCACACTTAATCCTCGTTCAAAGCTCTCACCAAGTCACGAGGATATTACCCCCCATGCACCACAAAAGTCATTCTAAATGACCCTTGGAAACAACATAGAAAGGTTATCGACAACAATAGGCACAGGGATGGTACTTACCTTGCTTGCATCATTCTATCTCTTTATAGGAAAATTCATCTCGAAATGGGGCTTTTATGGGATTCGAACCTGAGATCTTGTTTGGATACCAAACATAGGAAAAATAGCTATTCCTTTTTACCTAAAGCTTAAGCTTTCAATACGAGACGCTTGAACTGTCACACTTAATCCTCGTTCAAAGCTCACACCAAGTCACGATGATGTTACCATATATGCACCACCCAAGTCATTCTAAATGACCCTTAGAAACAACATAGAAAGGTTACCCACAACAACGAACCCAGGGATGCTACTTACCTTGGTTGCGTCATTCCGTCTCTTTAAAGGGAAATTCATCTCGAACTGGGGCTTTTATGGGATTCGAACCTGATATCATGTTTTGATACCAAACATAGGAAAAATAGCTAATCCTTCTTACCTAAAGCTTAAGCTTTCAATACGAGACGCTTGAACTGTCACACTAAATCCTCGTTCAAAGCTCACACCAAGTCACGAGGATGTTACCCCTTATGCACCACACAAGTCATTCTAAATGACCCTTGGAAACAACATAGAAAGGTTACCCACAACAACGAGCCCAGGGATGCTACTTACCTTGGTTGCGTCATTCCGTCTCTTTAAAGGGAAATTCATCTCGAACTGGGGCTTTTATGGGATTCGAACCTGATATCATGTTTTGATACCAAACATAGGAAAAATAGCTAATCCTTCCTACCTAAAGCTTAAGCTTTCAATACGGGACGCTTGATCTGTCAAACTTAATCCTCGTTCAAAGCTCTCACCAAGTCACGAGGATATTACCCCCCATGCACCACAAAAGTCATTCTAAATGACCCTTGGAAACAACATAGAAAGGTTACCCACAACAATAGGCACAGGGATGCTACTTACCTTGCTTGCATCATTCTATCTCTTTAAAGGAAAATTCATCTCGAAATGGGGCTTTTATGGGATTCGAACCTGAGATCATGTTTGGATACCAAACATAGGAAAAATAGCTAATCCTTTCTACCTAAAGCTTAAGCTTTCAATACGAGACCCTTGAACTGTCACACTTAATCCTCGTTCAAAGCTCACACCAAGTCACGATGATGTTACCATATATGCACCACCCAAGTCATTCTAAATGACCCTTGGAAACAACATAGAAAGGTTACCCACAACAACGAGCCCAGGGATGCTACTTACCTTGGTTGCGTCATTCCGTCTCTTTAAAGGGAAATTCATCTCGAACTGGGGCTTTTATGGGATTCGAACCTGATATCATGTTTTGATAGCAAACATAGGAAAAATAGCTAATCCTTCCTACCTAAAGCTTAAGCTTTCAATACGGGACGCTTGATCTGTCACACTTAATCCTCGTTCAAAGCTCTCACCAAGTCACGAGGATATTACCCCCCATGCACCACACAAGTCATTCTAAATGACCCTTGGAAACAACATAGAAAGGTTACCCACAACAATAAGCACAGGGATGGTACTTACCTTGCTTGCATCATTCTGTCTCTTCAAAGGGAAATTCATCTCAAAATGGGGCTTTTATGGGATTCGAACCTGAGATCATGTTTGGATACCAAACATAGGAAAAATAGTTAATCCTTCCTACCTAAAGCTTAAGCTTTCAATACGAGACGCTTTAACTGTCACACTTAATCCTCGTTCAAAGCTCACACCAAGTCACGAGGATGTTACCCCTTATGCACCACCCAAGTCATTCTAAATGACCCTTGGAAACAACATAGAAAGGTTACCCACAACAACGAGCCCAGGGATGCTACTTACCTTGGTTGCGTCATTCCGTCTCTTTAAAGGGAAATTCATCTTGAACTGGGGCTTTTATGGGATTCGAACCTGATATCATGTTTTGATACCAAACATGGGAAAAATAGCTAATCCTTCCTACCTAAAGCTTAAGCTTTCAATACGAGACGCTTGAACTGTCACACTAAATCCTCGTTCAAAGCTCACACCAAGTCACGAGGATGTTACCCCTTATGCACCACACAAGTCATTCTAAATGACCCTTGGAAACAACATAGAAAGGTTACCCACAACAACGAGCCCAGGGATGCTACTTACCTTGGTTGCGTCATTCCGTCTCTTTAAAGGGAAATTCATCTCGAACTGGGGCTTTTATGGGATTGGAACCTGATATCATGTTTTGATACCAAACATAGGAAAAATAGCTAATCCTTCCTACCTAAAGCTTAAGCTTTCAATACGGGACGCTTGATCTGTCACACTTAATCCTCGTTCAAAGCTCTCACCAAGTCACGAGGATATTACCCCCCATGCACCACACAAGTCATTCTAAATGACCCTTGGAAACAACATAGAAAGGTTACCCACAACAATAGGCACAGGGATGGTACTTACCTTGCTTGCATCATTCTGTCTCTTCAAAGGGAAATTCATCTCAAAATGGGGCTTTTATGGGATTCGAACCTGAGATCATGTTTGGATACCAAACATAGGAAAAATAGTTAATCCTTCCTACCTAAAGCTTAAGCTTTCAATACGAGACGCTTTAACTGTCACACTTAATCCTCGTTCAAAGCTCACACCAAGTCACGAGGATGTTACCCCTTATGCACCACCCAAGTCATTCTAAATGACCCTTGGAAACAACATAGAAAGGTTACCCACAACAACGAGCCCAGGGATGCTACTTACCTTGGTTGCATCATTCCGTCTCTTTAAAGGGAAATTCATCTTGAACTGGGGCTTTTATGGGATTCGAACCTGATATCATGTTTTGATACCAAACATGGGAAAAATAGCTAATCCTTCCTACCTAAACCTTAAGCTTTCAATACGGGACGCTTGAACTGTCACACTTAATCCTCGTTCAAAGCTTACACCAAGTCACGAGGATGTTACCACTTATGCACCACACAAGTCATTCTAAATGACCCTTGGAAACAACATAGAAAGGTTGCCCACAACAACGAGCCCAGGGATGCTACTTACCTTGGTTGCGTCATTCCGTCTCTTTAAAGGGAAATTCATCTCGAACTGGGGCTTTTATGGGATTCGAACCTGAGATCATGTATTGATACCAAACATAGGAAAAATAGCTAATCCTTCCTACCTAAACCTTAAGCTTTCAATACGGGACGCTTGATCTGTCACACTTAATCCTCGTTCAAAGCTCACACCAAGTCACGAGGATGTTACCCCTTATGCACAACCTAAGTCATTCTAAATGACCCTTTGAAACAACATAGAAAGGTTAAGTACAACAACGAGCCCAGGGATGGGACTTACCTTGGTTGCGTCATTCCGTCTCTTTAATGGGAAATTCATCTCGAAATGGGGATTTTATGGGATTCGAAACTGAGATCATGTTTTGATACCAAACATAGGAAAAATAGCTAATCCTTCCTACCTAAAACTTAAGCTTTCAATACGGGACGCTTGAACAGTCACACTTAATCCTCGTTCAAAGCTCACACCAAGTCACGAGTATGTTAGCCCTTATGCACCACACAAGTCATTCTAAATGACCCTTGGAAACAATATAGAAAGGTTACCCACAACAACGAACCCAGGGATGCTACTTACCTTGGTTGCGTCATTCCGTCTCTTTAAAGGGAAATTCATCTCGAACTGGGGCTTCTATGGGATTCGAACCTGATATCATGTTTTGATAGCAAACATAGGAAAAATAGCTAATCCTTCCTACCTAAAGCTTAAGCTTTCAATACGGGACGCTTGATCTGTCACACTTAATCCTCGTTCAAAGCTCTCACCAAGTCACGAGGATATTACCCCCCATGCACCACAAAAGTCATTCTAAATGACCCTTGGAAACAACATAGAAAGGTTACCCACAACAATAGGCACAGGGATGGTACTTACCTTGCTTGCATCATTCTATCTCTTTATAGGAAAATTCATCTCGAAATGGGGCTTTTATGGGATTCGAACCTGAGATCATGTTTGGATACCAAACATAGGAAAAATAGCTAATCCTTTCTACCTAAAGCTTAAGCTTTCAATACGAGACGTTTGAACTGTCACACTTAATCCTCGTTCAAAGCTCACACCAAGTCACGATGATGTAACCATATATGCACCACCCAAGTCATTCTAAATGACCCTTGGAAACAACATAGAAAGGTTACCCACAACAACGAGCCCAGGGATGCTACTTACCTTGGTGGCGTCATTCCGTCTCTTTAAAGGGAAATTCATCTCGAACTGGGGCTTTTATGAGATTCGAACCTGATATCATGTTTTGATACCAAACATAGGAAAAATAGCTAATCCTTCCTACCTAAAGCTTAAGCTTTCAATACGGGACGCTTGATCTGTCACACTTAATCCTCGTTCAAAGCTCTCACCAAGTCACGAGTATGTTAGCCCTTATGCACCACACAAGTCATTCTAAATGACCCTTGGAAACAACATAGAAAGGTTACCCACAACAACGAACCCAGGGATGCTACTTACCTTGGTCGCGTCATTCAGTCTCTTTAAAGGGAAATTCATCTCGAACTGGGGCTTCTATGGGATTCGAACCTGATATCATGTTTTGATACCAAACATAGGAAAAATAGCTAATCTTTCCTACCTAAAGCTTAAGCTTTCAATACGAGACGCTTGATCTGTCACACTTAATCCTCGTTCAAAGCTCTCACCAAGTCACGAGGATATTACCCCCCATGCACCACAAAAGTCATTCTAAATGACCCTTGGAAACAACATAGAAAGGTTACCCACAACAATAGGCACAGGGATGGTACTTACCTTGCTTGCGTCATTCCGTCTCTTTAAAGGGAAATTCATCTCGAAATGGGGCTTTTATGGGATTCGAACCTGATATCATGTTTGGATACCAAACATGGGAAAAATAGCTAATCCTTCCTACCTAAAGCTTAAGCTTTCAATACGAGACGCTTGAACTGTCACACTTAATCCTCGTTCAAAGCTCACACCAAGTCACGAGGATGTTACCCCTTATGCACCACACAAGTCATTCTAAATGACCCTTGGAAACAACATAGAAAGGTTACCCACAACAACGAGCCCAGGGATGCTACTTACCTTGGTTGCGTCATTCCGTCTCTTTAAAGGGAAATTCATCTCGAACTGGGGCTTTTATGGGATTGGAACCTGATATCATGTTTTGATACCAAACATAGGAAAAATAGCTAATCCTTCCTACCTAAAGCTTAAGCTTTCAATACGGGACGCTTGATCTGTCACACTTAATCCTCGTTCAAAGCTCTCACCAAGTCACGAGGATATTACCCCCCATGCACCACACAAGTCATTCTAAATGACCCTTGGAAACAACATAGAAAGGTTACCCACAACAATAGGCACAGGGATGGTACTTACCTTGCTTGCATCATTCTGTCTCTTCAAAGGGAAATTCATCTCAAAATGGGGCTTTTATGGGATTCGAACCTGAGATCATGTTTGGATACCAAACATAGGAAAAATAGTTAATCCTTCCTACCTAAAGCTTAAGCTTTCAATACGAGACGCTTTAACTGTCACACTTAATCCTCGTTCAAAGCTCACACCAAGTCACGAGGATGTTACCCCTTATGCACCACACAAGTCATTCTAAATGACCCTTGGAAACAACATAGAAAGGTTACCCACAACAACGAGCCCAGGGATGCTACTTACCTTGGTTGCGTCATTCCGTCTCTTTAAAGGGAAATTCATCTTGAACTGGGGCTTTTATGGGATTCGAACCTGATATCATGTTTTGATACCAAACATGGGAAAAATAGCTAATCCTTCCTACCTAAACCTTAAGCTTTCAATACGGGACGCTTGAACTGTCACACTTAATCCTCGTTCAAAGCTCACACCAAGTCACGAGGATGTTACCACTTATGCACCACACAAGTCATTCTAAATGACCCTTGGAAACAACATAGAAAGGTTGCCCACAACAACGAGCCCAGGGATGCTACTTACCTTGGTTGCGTCATTCCGTCTCTTTAAAGGGAAATTCATCTCGAACTGGGGCTTTTATGGGATTCGAACCTGAGATCATGTATTGATACCAAACATAGGAAAAATAGCTAATCCTTCCTACCTAAACCTTAAGCTTTCAATACGGGACGCTTGATCTGTCACACTTAATCCTCGTTCAAAGCTCACACCAAGTCACGAGGATGTTACCCCTTATGCACAACCTAAGTCATTCTAAATGACCCTTTGAAACAACATAGAAAGGTTAAGTACAACAACGAGCCCAGGGATGGGACTTACCTTGGTTGCGTCATTCCGTCTCTTTAATGGGAAATTCATCTCGAAATGGGGATTTTATGGGATTCGAAACTGAGATCATGTTTTGATACCAAACATAGGAAAAATAGCTAATCCTTCCTACCTAAAACTTAAGCTTTCAATACGGGACGCTTGAACAGTCACACTTAATCCTCGTTCAAAGCTCACACCAAGTCACGAGTATGTTAGCCCTTATGCACCACACAAGTCATTCTAAATGACCCTTGGAAACAATATAGAAAGGTTACCCACAACAACGAACCCAGGGATGCTACTTACCTTGGTTGCGTCATTCCGTCTCTTTAAAGGGAAATTCATCTCGAACTGGGGCTTCTATGGGATTCGAACCTGATATCATGTTTTGATACCAAACATAGGAAAAATAGCTAATCCTTCCTACCTAAAGCTTAAGCTTTCAATACGGGACGCTTGATCTGTCACACTTAATCCTCGTTCAAAGCTCTCACCAAGTCACGAGGATATTACCCCCCATGCACCACAAAAGTCATTCTAAATGACCCTTGGAAACAACATAGAAAGGTTACCCACAACAATAGGCACAGGGATGGTACTTACCTTGCTTGCATCATTCTATCTCTTTATAGGAAAATTCATCTCGAAATGGGGCTTTTATGGGATTCGAACCTGAGATCATGTTTGGATACCAAACATAGGAAAAATAGCTAATCCTTTCTACCTAAAGCTTAAGCTTTCAATACGAGACGTTTGAACTGTCACACTTAATCCTCGTTCAAAGCTCACACCAAGTCACGATGATGTAACCATATATGCACCACCCAAGTCATTCTAAATGACCCTTGGAAACAACATAGAAAGGTTACCCACAACAACGAGCCCAGGGATGCTACTTACCTTGGTTGCGTCGTTCCGTCTCTTTAAAGGGAAATTCATCTCGAACTGGGGCTTTTATGAGATTCGAACCTGATATCATGTTTTGATACCAAACATAGGAAAAATAGCTAATCCTTCCTACCTAAAGCTTAAGCTTTCAATACGGGACGCTTGATCTGTCACACTTAATCCTCGTTCAAAGCTCTCACCAAGTCACGAGTATGTTAGCCCTTATGCACCACACAAGTCATTCTAAATGACCCTTGGAAACAACATAGAAAGGTTACCCACAACAACGAACCCAGGGATGCTACTTACCTTGGTCGCGTCATTCAGTCTCTTTAAAGGGAAATTCATCTCGAACTGGGGCTTCTATGGGATTCGAACCTGATATCATGTTTTGATACCAAACATAGGAAAAATAGCTAATCTTTCCTACCTAAAGCTTAAGCTTTCAATACGGGACGCTTGATCTGTCACACTTAATCCTCGTTCAAAGCTCTCACCAAGTCACGAGGATATTACCCCCCATGCACCACAAAAGTCATTCTAAATGACCCTTGGAAACAACATAGAAAGGTTACCCACAACAATAGGCACAGGGATGGTACTTACCTTGCTTGCATCATTCTATCTCTTTATAGGAAAATTCATCTCGAAATGGGGCTTTTATGGGATTCGAACCTGATATCATGTTTGGATACCAAACATAGGAAAAATAGCTAATCCTTTCTACCTAAAGCTTAAGCTTTCAATACGAGACGCTTGAACTGTCACACTTAATCCTCGTTCAAAGCTCACACCAAGTCACGATGATGTTACCATATATGCACCACCCAAGTCATTCTAAATGACCCTTGGAAACAACATAGAAAGGTTACCCACAACAACAAGCCCAGGGATGCTACTTACCTTGGTTGCGTCATTCCGTCTCTTTAAAGGGAAATTCATCTCGAACTGGGGCTTCTATGGGATTCGAACCTGATATCATGTTTTCATACCAAACATAGGAAAAATAGCTAATCCTTCCTACCTAAAGCTTAAGCTTTCAATACGGGACGCTTGATCTATCACACTTAATCCTCGTTCAAAGCTCTCACCAAGTCACGAGGATATTACCCCCCATGCACCACACAAGTCATTCTAAATGACCCTCGGAAACAACATAGAAAGGTTACCCACAACAATAGGCACAGGGATGGTACTTACCTCGGTTGCATCATTCCGTCTCTTTAAAGGGAAATTCATCTCGAACTGGGTCGTTTATGGGATTCGAACCTGAGATCATGTATTGATACCAAACATAGGAAAAATAGCAAATACTTCTTACCTAAAGCTTAAGCTTTCAATACGAGACGCTTGAACTGTCACACTAAATCCTCGTTTAAAGCACACACCAAGTCACGAGGATGTTACCCCTTATGCACCACACAAGTCATTCTAAATGACCCTTGGAAACAACATAGAAAGGTTACCCACAACAATGAGCCCAGGGATGGGACTTACCTTGGTTGCGTCATTCCGTCTCTTTAAAGGGAAATTCATCTCGAACTGGGGCTTTTAAGGGATTCGAACCTGATATCATGTTTTGATACCAAACATAGGAAAAATAGCTAATCCTTCCTAACTAAAGCTTAAGCTTTCAATACGGGACGCTTGATCTGTCAAACTTAATCCTCGTTCAAAGCTCTCACCAAGTCACGAGGATATTACCCCCATGCACCACAAAAGTCATTCTAAATGACCCTTGGAAACAACATAGAAAGGTTATCCACAACAATAGGCACAGGGATGCTACTTACCTTGCTTGCATCATTCTATCTCTTTAAAGGAAAATTCAAATTCATCTCCAAAATGGGGCTTTTATGGGATTCGAACCTGAGATCACGTTTGGATACCAAACATAGGAAAAATAGCTAATCCTTTCTACCTAAAGCTTAAGCTATCAATACGAGACGCTTGAACTGTCACACTTAATCCTCGTTCAAAGCTCACACCAAGTCACGATGATGTAACCATATATGCACCACCCAAGTCATTCTAAATGACCCTTGGAAACAACATAGAAAGGTTACCCACAACAACGAGCCCAGGGATGCTACTTACCATGGTTGCGTCATTCCGTCTCTTTAAAGGGAAATTCATCTCGAACTGGGGCTTTTATGAGATTCGAACCTGATATCATGTTTTGATAGCAAACATAGGAAAAATAGCTAATCCTTCCTACCTAAAGCTTAAGCTTTCAATACGGGACGCTTGATCTGTCACACTTAATCCTCGTTCAAAGCTCTCACCAAGTCACGAGGATATTACCCCCCATGCACCACACAAGTCATTCTAAATGACCCTTGGAAACAACATAGAAAGGTTACCCACAACAATAGGCACAGGGATGGTACTTACCTTGCTTGCATCATTCTGTCTTTTCAAAGGGAAATTCATCTCAAAATGGGGCTTTTATGGGATTCGAACCTGAGATCATGTTTGGATACCAAACATAGGAAAAATAGTTAATCCTTCCTACCTAAAGCTTAAGCTTTCAATACGAGACGCTTTAATTGTCACACTTAATCCTCGTTCAAAGCTCACACCAAGTCACGAGGATGCTACCCCTTATGCACCACACAAGCCATTCTAAATGACCCTTGGAAACAACATAGAAAGGTTACCCACAACAACGAGCCCAGGGATGCTACTTACCTTGGTTGCGTCATTCCGTCTCTTTAAAGGGAAATTCATCTTGAACTGGGGCTTTTATGGGATTCGAACCTGATATCATGTTTTGATACCAAACATGGGAAAAATAGCTAATCCTTCCTACCTAAAGCATAAGCTTTCAATACGGGACGCTTTATTCTGTCACACTTAATCCTCGTTCAAAGCTCTCACCAAGTCACGAGGATATTACCCCCTATGTACCACACAAGTCATTCTAAATGACCCTTGGAAACAACATAGAAAGGTTACCCACAACAACGAGCCCAGGGATGCTACTTACCTTGGTTGCGTCATTCCGTCTCTTTAAAGGGAAATTCATCTTGAACTGGGGCTTTTATGGGATTCGAACCTGATATCATGTTTTGATACCAAACATGGGAAAAATAGCTAATCCTTCCTACCTAAAGCATAAGCTTTCAATACGGGACGCTTTATTCTGTCACACTTAATCCTCGTTCAAAGCTCACACCAAGTCACGAGGATGCTACCCCTTATGCACCACACAAGCCATTCTAAATGACCCTTGGAAACAACATAGAAAGGTTACCCACAACAACGAGCCCAGGGATGCTACTTACCTTGGTTGCGTCATTCCGTCTCTTTAAAGGGAAATTCATCTTGAACTGGGGCTTTTATGGGATTCGAACCTGATATCATGTTTTGATACCAAACATAGGAAAAATAGCTAATCCTTCCTACCTAAAGCTTAAGCTTTCAATACGGGACGCTTGATCTATCACACTTAATCCTCGTTCAAAGCTCTCACCAAGTCACGGGGATATTACCACCCATGCACCACACAAGTCATTCTAAATGACCCTCGGAAACAACATAGAAAGGTTACCCACAACAATAGGCACAGGGATGGTACTTACCTCGGTTGCATCATTCCGTCTCTTTAAAGGGAAATTCATCTCGAACTGGGTCGTTTATGGGATTCGAACCTGAGATCATGTATTGATACCAAACATAGGAAAAATAGCAAATACTTCTTACCTAAAGCTTAAGCTTTCAATACGAGACGCTTGAACTGTCACACTAAATCCTCGTTTAAAGCTCACACCAAGTCACGAGGATGTTACCCCTTATGCACCACACAAGTCATTCTAAATGACCCTTGGAAACAACATAGAAAGGTTAAGTACAACAATGAGCCCAGGGATGGGACTTACCTTGGTTGCGTCATTCCGTCTCTTTAATGGGAAATTCATCTCGAAATGGGGATTTTATGGGATTCGAAACTGAGATCATGTTTTGATACCAAACATAGGAAAAATAGCTAATCCTTCCTACCTAAAACTTAAGCTTTCAATACGGGACGCTTGAACAGTCACACTTAATCCTCGTTCAAAGCTCACACCAAGTCACGAGTATGTTAGCCCTTATGCACCACACAAGTCATTCTAAATGACCCTTGGAAACAACATAGAAAGGTTACCCACAACAACGAACCCAGGGATGCTACTTACCTTGGTTGCGTCATTCCGTCTCTTTAAAGGGAAATTCATCTCGAACTGGGGCTTCTATGGGATTCGAACCTGATATCATGTTTTGATACCAAACATAGGAAAATAGCTAATCTTTCCTACCTAGAGCTTAAGCTTTCAATACGGGACGCTTGATCTGTCACACTTAATCCTCGTTCAAAGCTCTCACCAAGTCACGAGGATATTACCCCCCATGCACCACACAAGTCATTCTAAATGACCCTTGGAAACAACATAGAAAGGTTACCCACAACAATAGGCACAGGGATGGTACTTACCTTGCTTGCATCATTCTGTCTCTTCAAAGGGAAATTCATCTCAAAATGGGGCTTTTATGGGATTCGAACCTGAGATCATGTTTGGATACCAAACATAGGAAAAATAGTTAATCCTTCCTACCTAAAGCTTAAGCTTTCAATACGAGACGCTTTAACTGTCACACTTAATCCTCGTTCAAAGCTCACACCAAGTCACGAGAATGTTACCCCTTATGCACCACACAAGTCATTCTAAATGACCCTTGGAAACAACATAAAAAGGTTACCCACAACAACGAGCCCAGGGATGCTACTTACCTTGGTTGCGTCATTCCGTCTCTTTAAAGGGAAATTCATCTCGAACTGGGGCTTTTATGGGATTCGAACCTGATATCATGTTTTGATACCAAACATAGGAAAAATAGCTAATCCTTCCTACCTAAAGCATAAGCTTTCTATACGGGACGCTTGATCTGTCACACTTAATCCTCGTTCAAAGCTCTCACCAAGTCACGAGGATATTACCCCCTATGCACCACACAAGTCATTCTAAATGACCCTTGGAAATAACATAGAAAGGTTACCCACAACAATAGGCACAGGGATGCTACTTACCTTGGTTGCGTCATTCCGTCTCTTTAAAGGGAAATTCATCTCGAACTGGGGCTTTTATGGGATTCGAACCTGAGATCATGTATTGATACCAAACATAGGAAAAATAGCTAATCCTTCCTACCTAAAGCTTAAGCTTTCAATACGGGACGCTTGAACAGTCACACTTAATCCTCGTTCAAAGCTCACACCAAGTCACGAGTATGTTAGCCCTTATGCACCACACAAGTCATTCTAAATGACCCTTGGAAACAACATAGAAAGGTTACCCACAACAACGAACCCAGGGATGCTACTTACCTTGGTTGCGTCATTCCGTCTCTTTAAAGGGAAATTCATCTCGAACTGGGGCTTCTATGGGATTCGAACCTGATATCATGTTTTGATACCAAACATAGGAAAAATAACTAATCTTTCCTACCTAAAGCTTAAGCTTTCAATACGGGACGCTTGATCTGTCACACTTAATCCTCGTTCAAAGCTCTCACCAAGTCACGAGGATATTACCCCCCATGCACCACAAAAGTCATTCTAAATGACCCTTGGAAACAACATAGAAAGGTTACCCACAACAATAGGCACAGGGATGGTACTTACCTTGCTTGCATCATTCTATCTCTTTATAGGAAAATTCATCTCGAAATGGGGCTTTTATGGGATTCGAACCTGATATCATGTTTGGATACCAAACATAGGAAAAATAGCTAATCCTTTCTACCTAAAGCTTAAGCTTTCAATACGAGACGCTTGAACTGTCACACTTAATCCTCGTTCAAAGCTCACACCAAGTCACGATGATGTTACCATATATGCACCACCCAAGTCATTCTAAATGACCCTTGGAAACAACATAGAAAGGTTACCCACAACAACGAGCCCAGGGATGCTACTTACCTTGGTTGCGTCATTCCGTCTCTTTAAAGGGAAATTCATCTCGAACTGGGGCTTTTATGGGATTCAAACCTGATATCATGTTTTGATACCAAACATAGGAAAAATAGCTAATCCTTCCTACCTAAAGCTTAAGCTTTCAATACGGGACGCTTGATCTATCACACTTAATCCTCGTTCAAAGCTCTCACCAAGTCACGGGGATATTACCCCCCATGCACCACACAAGTCATTCTAAATGACCCTCGGAAACAACATAGAAAGGTTACCCACAACAATAGGCACAGGGATGGTACTTACCTCGGTTGCATCATTCCGTCTCTTTAAAGGGAAATTCATCTCGAACTGGGTCGTTTATGGGATTCGAACCTGAGATCATGTATTGATACCAAACATAGGAAAAATAGCAAATACTTCTTACCTAAAGCTTAAGCTTTCAATACGAGACGCTTGAACTGTCACACTAAATCCTCGTTTAAAGCACACACCAAGTCACGAGGATGTTACCCCTTATGCACCACACAAGTCATTCTAAATGACCCTTGGAAACAACATAGAAAGGTTACCCACAACAACGAGCCCAGGGATGCAACTTACCTTGGTTGCGTCATTCCGTCTCTTTAAAGGGAAATTCATCTCGAACTGGGGCTTTTAAGGGATTCGAACCTGATATCATGTTTTGATACCAAACATAGGAAAAATAGCTAATCCTTCCTAACTAAAGCTTAAGCTTTCAATACGGGACGCTTGATCTGTCAAACTTAATCCTCGTTCAAAGCTCTCACCAAGTCACGAGGATATTACCCCCATGCACCACAAAAGTCATTCTAAATGACCCTTGGAAACAACATAGAAAGGTTATCCACAACAATAGGCACAGGGATGCTACTTACCTTGCTTGCATCATTCTATCTCTTTAAAGGAAAATTCAAATTCATCTCCAAAATGGGGCTTTTATGGGATTCGAACCTGAGATCACGTTTGGATACCAAACATAGGAAAAATAGCTAATCCTTTCTACCTAAAGCTTAAGCTATCAATACGAGACGCTTGAACTGTCACACTTAATCCTCGTTCAAAGCTCACACCAAGTCACGATGATGTAACCATATATGCACCACCCAAGTCATTCTAAATGACCCTTGGAAACAACATAGAAAGGTTACCCACAACAACGAGCCCAGGGATGCTACTTACCATGGTTGCGTCATTCCGTCTCTTTAAAGGGAAATTCATCTCGAACTGGGGCTTTTATGAGATTCGAACCTGATATCATGTTTTGATAGCAAACATAGGAAAAATAGCTAATCCTTCCTACCTAAAGCTTAAGCTTTCAATACGGGACGCTTGATCTGTCACACTTAATCCTCGTTCAAAGCTCTCACCAAGTCACGAGGATATTACCCCTCATGCACCACACAAGTCATTCTAAATGACCCTTGGAAACAACATAGAAAGGTTACCCACAACAATAGGCACAGGGATGGTACTTACCTTGCTTGCATCATTCTGTCTTTTCAAAGGGAAATTCATCTCAAAATGGGGCTTTTATGGGATTCGAACCTGAGATCATGTTTGGATACCAAACATAGGAAAAATAGTTAATCCTTCCTACCTAAAGCTTAAGCTTTCAATACGAGACGCTTTAATTGTCACACTTAATCCTCGTTCAAAGCTCACACCAAGTCACGAGGATGCTACCCCTTATGCACCACACAAGCCATTCTAAATGACCCTTGGAAACAACATAGAAAGGTTACCCACAACAACGAGCCCAGGGATGCTACTTACCTTGGTTGCGTCATTCCGTCTCTTTAAAGGGAAATTCATCTTGAACTGGGGCTTTTATGGGATTCGAACCTGATATCATGTTTTGATACCAAACATGGGAAAAATAGCTAATCCTTCCTACCTAAAGCATAAGCTTTCAATACGGGACGCTTTATTCTGTCACACTTAATCCTCGTTCAAAGCTCTCACCAAGTCACGAGGATATTACCCCCTATGTACCACACAAGTCATTCTAAATGACCCTTGGAAACAACATAGAAAGGTTACCCACAACAATAGGCACAGGGATGGTACTTACCTCGGTTGCATCATTCCGTCTCTTTAAAGGGAAATTTATCTCGAACTGGGGCTTTTATGGGATTCGAACCTGAGATCATGTATTGATACCAAACATAGGAAAAATAGCAAATCCTTCCTACCTAAACCTTAAGCTTTCAATACAGGACGCTTGAACTGTCACACTTAATCCTCGTTCAAAGCTCACACCAAGTCACGAGGATCTTACCCTTATGCACAACACAAGTCATTCTAAATGACCCTTGGAAACAACATAGAAAGGTTACCTACAACAACGAGGCCAGGGATGGGACTTACCTTGGTTGCGTAATTCCGTCTCTTTAATGGGAAATTCATCTCGAAATGGGGATTTTATGGGATTCGAAACTGAGATCATGTTTTGATACCAAACATAGGAAAAATAGCTAATCATTCCTACCTAAAACTTAAGCTTTCAATACGGGACGCTTGAACAGTCACACTTAATCCTCGTTCAAAGCTCACACCAAGTCACGAGTATGTTAGCCCTTATGCACCACACAAGTCATTCTAAATGAGCCTTGGAAACAACATAGAAAGGTTACCCACAACAACGAGCCCAGGGATGCTACTTACCTTGGTTGCGTAATTCCGTCTCTTTAAAGGGAAATTCATCTCGAACTGGGGCTTTTATGGGATTCGACCTGATATCATGTTTTGATACCAAACATAGGAAAAATAGCTAATCCTTCTTACCTAAAGCTTAAGCTTTCAATACGGGACGCTTGATCTGTCACACTTAATCCTCGTTCAAAGCTCTCACCAAGTCACGAGGATATTACCCCCCATGCACCACAAAAGTCATTCTAAATGACCCTTGGAAACAACATAGAAAGGTTACCCACAACAATAGGCACAGGGATGGTACTTACCTTGCTTGCATCATTCTATCTCTTTATAGGAAAATTCATCTCGAAATGGGGCTTTTATGGGATTCGTACCTGAGATCATGTTTGGATACCAAACATAGGAAAAATAGCTAATCCTTTCTACCTAAAGCTTAAGCTTTCAATACGAGACGCTTGAACTGTCACACTTAATCCTCGTTCAAAGCTCACACCAAGTCACGATGATGTTACCATATATGCACCACCCAAGTCATTCTAAATGACCCTTGGAAACAACATAGAAAGGTTACCCACAACAACGAGCCCAGGGATGCTACTTACCTTGGTTGCGTCATTCCGTCTCTTTAAAGGGAAATTCATCTCGAACTGGGGCTTTTATGGGATTCGAACCTGAGATCATGTATGGATACCAAACATAGGAAAAATAGCTAATCCTTCCTACCTAAAGCTTAAGCTTTCAATACGGGACGCTTGAACTGTCACACTTAATCCTCGTTCAAAGCTCACACCAAGTCACGAGCATGTTACCCCTTATGCACAACTCAAGTCATTCTAAATGACCCTTTGAAACAACATAGAAAGGTTAAGTACAACAACGAGCCCAGGGATGGGACTTACCTTGGTTGCGTCATTCCGTCTCTTTAAAGGGAAATTCATCTTGAACTGGGGCTTTTATGGGATTCGAACCTGATATCATGTTTTGATACCAAACATGGGAAAAATAGCTAATCCTTCCTACCTAAAGCATAAGCTTTCAATACGGGACGCTTTATTCTGTCACACTTAATCCTCGTTCAAAGCTCTCACCAAGTCACGAGGATATTACCCCCTATGTACCACACAAGTCATTCTAAATGACCCTTGGAAACAACATAGAAAGGTTACCCACAACAATAGGCACAGGGATGGTACTTACCTCGGTTGCATCATTCCGTCTCTTTAAAGGGAAATTTATCTCGAACTGGGGCTTTTATGGGATTCGAACCTGAGATCATGTATTGATACCAAACATAGGAAAAATAGCAAATCCTTCCTACCTAAACCTTAAGCTTTCAATACAGGACGCTTGAACTGTCACACTTAATCCTCGTTCAAAGCTCACACCAAGTCACGAGGATCTTACCCTTATGCACAACACAAGTCATTCTAAATGACCCTTGGAAACAACATAGAAAGGTTACCTACAACAACGAGGCCAGGGATGGGACTTACCTTGGTTGCGTAATTCCGTCTCTTTAATGGGAAATTCATCTCGAAATGGGGATTTTATGGGATTCGAAACTGAGATCATGTTTTGATACCAAACATAGGAAAAATAGCTAATCATTCCTACCTAAAACTTAAGCTTTCAATACGGGACGCTTGAACAGTCACACTTAATCCTCGTTCAAAGCTCACACCAAGTCACGAGTATGTTAGCCCTTATGCACCACACAAGTCATTCTAAATGAGCCTTGGAAACAACATAGAAAGGTTACCCACAACAACGAGCCCAGGGATGCTACTTACCTTGGTTGCGTAATTCCGTCTCTTTAAAGGGAAATTCATCTCGAACTGGGGCTTTTATGGGATTCGAACCTGATATCATGTTTTGATACCAAACATAGGAAAAATAGCTAATCCTTCCTACCTAAAGCTTAAGCTTTCAATACGGGACGCTTGATCTATCACACTTAATCCTCGTTCAAAGCTCTCACCAAGTCACGAGGATATTACCCCCCATGCACCACACAAGTCATTCTAAATGACCCTCGGAAACAACATAGAAAGGTTACCCACAACAATAGGCACAGGGATGGTACTTACCTCGGTTGCATCATTCCATCTCTTTAAAGGGAAATTCATCTCGAACTGGGGCTTTTATGGGATTCGAACCTGAGATCATGTATTGATACCAAACATAGGGAAAATAGCTAATCCTTCCTACCTAAAGCTTAAGCTTTCAATACGAGACGCTTGAACTGTCACACTAAATCCTCGTTCAAAGCTCACACCAAGTCACGAGGATGTTACCCCTTATGCACCACACAAGTCATTCTAAATGACCCTTGGAAACAACATAGAAAGGTTACCCACAACAACGAGCCCAGGGATGCTACTTACCTTGGTTTCGTCATTCCGTCTCTTTAAAGGGAAATTCATCTCGAACTGGGGCTTTTATGGGATTCGAACCTGATATCATGTTTTGATACCAAACATAGGAAAAATAGCTAATCCTTCCTACCTAAACCTTAAGCATTCAATACGGGACGCTTGAACTGTCACACTTAATCCTCGTTCAAAGCTCACACCAAGTCACGAGGATGTTACCACTTATGCACCACACAAGTCATTCTAAATGACCCTTGGAAACAACATAGAAAGGTTGCCCACAACAACGAGCCCAGGGATGCTACTTACCTTGGTTGCGTCATTCCGTCTCTTTAAAGGGAAATTCATCTCGAACTGGGGCTTTTATGGGATTCGAACCTGATATCATGTTTTGATACCAAACATAGGAAAAATAGCTAATCCTTCCTACCTAAAGCATAAGCTTTCAATACGGGACGCTTGATCTGTCACACTTAATCCTCGTTCAAAGCTCTCACCAAGTCACGAGGATATTACCCCCCATGCACCACACAAGTCATTCTAAATGACCCTCGGAAACAACATAGAAAGGTTACCCACAACAATAGGCACAGGGATGGTACTTACCTCGGTTGCATCATTCCGTCTCTTTAAAGGGAAATTCATCTCGAACTGGGGCTTTTATGGGATTCGAACCTGAGATCATGTATTGATACCAAACATAGGGAAAATAGCTAATCCTTCCTACCTAAAGCTTAAGCTTTCAATACGAGACGCTTGAACTGTCACACTAAATCCTCGTTCAAAGCTCTCACCAAGTCACGAGGATATTACCCCCCATGCACCACACAAGTCATTCTAAATGACCCTCGGAAACAACATAGAAAGGTTACCCACAACAATAGGCACAGGGATGGTACTTACCTCGGTTGCATCATTCCGTCTCTTTAAAGGGAAATTAATCTCGAACTGGGTCGTTTATGGGATTCGAACCTGAGATCATGTATTGATACCAAACATAGGAAAAATAGCAAATCCTTCCTACCCAAAGCTTAAGCTTTCAATACGAGACGCTTGAACTGTCACACTAAATCCTCGTTCAAAGCTCACACCAAGTCACGAGGATGTTACCCCTTATGCACCACACAAGTCATTCTAAATGACCCTTGGAAACAACATGGAAAGGTTACCCACAACAACGAGCCCAGGGATGCTACTTACCTTGGTTGCGTCATTCCGTCTCTTTAAAGGGAAATTCATCTCGAACTGGGGCTTTTATGGGATTCGAACCTGATATCATGTTTTGATACCAAACATAGGAAAAATAGCTAATCCTTCCTACCTAAAGCTTAAGCTTTCAATACGGGACGCTTGATCTATCACACTTAATCCTCGTTCAAAGCTCTCACCAAGTCACGAGGATATTACCCCCCATGCACCACACAAGTCATTCTAAATGACCCTCGGAAACAACATAGAAAGGTTACCCACAACAATAGGCACAGGGATGGTACTTACCTCGGTTGCATCATTCTGTCTCTTTAAAGGGAAATTCATCTCGAACTGGGGCTTTTATGGGATTCGAACCTGAGATCATGTATTGATACCAAACATAGGGAAAATAGCTAATCCTTCCTACCTAAAGCTTAAGCTTTCAATACGAGACGCTTGAACTGTCACACTAAATCCTCGTTCAAAGCTCACACCAAGTCACGAGGATGTTACCCCTTATGCACCACACAAGTCATTCTAAATGACCCTTGGAAACAACATAGAAAGGTTACCCACAACAACGAGCCCAGGGATGCTACTTACCTTGGTTGCGTCATTCCGTCTCTTTAAAGGGAAATTCATCTCGAACTGGGGCTTTTATGGGATTCGAACCTGATATCATGTTTTGATACCAAACATAGGAAAAATAGCTAATCCTTCCTACCTAAACCTTAAGCATTCAATACGGGACGCTTGAACTGTCACACTTAATCCTCGTTCAAAGCTCACACCAAGTCACGAGGATGTTACCACTTATGCACCACACAAGTCATTCTAAATGACCCTTGGAAACAACATAGAAAGGTTGCCCACAACAACGAGCCCAGGGATGCTACTTACCTTGGTTGCGTCATTCCGTCTCTTTAAAGGGAAATTCATCTCGAACTGGGGCTTTTATGGGATTCGAACCTGATATCATGTTTTGATACCAAACATAGGAAAAATAGCTAATCCTTCCTACCTAAAGCATAAGCTTTCAATACGGGACGCTTGATCTGTCACACTTAATCCTCGTTCAAAGCTCTCACCAAGTCACGAGGATATTACCCCCCATGCACCACACAAGTCATTCTAAATGACCCTCGGAAACAACATAGAAAGGTTACCCACAACAATAGGCACAGGGATGGTACTTACCTCGGTTGCATCATTCCGTCTCTTTAAAGGGAAATTCATCTCGAACTGGGGCTTTTATGGGATTCGAACCTGAGATCATGTATTGATACCAAACATAGGGAAAATAGCTAATCCTTCCTACCTAAAGCTTAAGCTTTCAATACGAGACGCTTGAACTGTCACACTAAATCCTCGTTCAAAGCTCTCACCAAGTCACGAGGATATTACCCCCCATGCACCACACAAGTCATTCTAAATGACCCTCGGAAACAACATAGAAAGGTTACCCACAACAATAGGCACAGGGATGGTACTTACCTCGGTTGCATCATTCCGTCTCTTTAAAGGGAAATTAATCTCGAACTGGGTCGTTTATGGGATTCGAACCTGAGATCATGTATTGATACCAAACATAGGAAAAATAGCAAATCCTTCCTACCCAAAGCTTAAGCTTTCAATACGAGACGCTTGAACTGTCACACTAAATCCTCGTTCAAAGCTCACACCAAGTCAGGAGGATGTTACCCCTTATGCACCACACAAGTCATTCTAAATGACCCTTGGAAACAACATGGAAAGGTTACCCACAACAACGAGCCCAGGGATGCTACTTACCTTGGTTGCGTCATTCCGTCTCTTTAAAGGGAAATTCATCTCGAACTGGGGCTTTTATGGGATTCGAACCTGATATCATGTTTTGATACCAAACATAGGAAAAATAGCTAATCCTTCCTACCTAAAGCTTAAGCTTTCAATACGGGACGCTTGATCTATCACACTTAATCCTCGTTCAAAGCTCTCACCAAGTCACGAGGATATTACCCCCCATGCACCACACAAGTCATTCTAAATGACCCTCGGAAACAACATAGAAAGGTTACCCACAACAATAGGCACAGGGATGGTACTTACCTCGGTTGCATCATTCTGTCTCTTTAAAGGGAAATTCATCTCGAACTGGGGCTTTTATGGGATTCGAACCTGAGATCATGTATTGATACCAAACATAGGGAAAATAGCTAATCCTTCCTACCTAAAGCTTAAGCTTTCAATACGAGACGCTTGAACTGTCACACTAAATCCTCGTTCAAAGCTCACACCAAGTCACGAGGATGTTACCCCTTATGCACCACACAAGTCATTCTAAATGACCCTTGGAAACAACATAGAAAGGTTACCCACAACAACGAGCCCAGGGATGCTACTTACCTTGGTTGCGTCATTCCGTCTCTTTAAAGGGAAATTCATCTCGAACTGGGGCTTTTATGGGATTCGAACCTGATATCATGTTTTGATACCAAACATAGGAAAAATAGCTAATCCTTCCTACCTAAACCTTAAGCATTCAATACGGGACGCTTGAACTGTCACACTTAATCCTCGTTCAAAGCTCACACCAAGTCACGAGGATGTTACCACTTATGCACCACACAAGTCATTCTAAATGACCCTTGGAAACAACATAGAAAGGTTGCCCACAACAACGAGCCCAGGGATGCTACTTACCTTGGTTGCGTCATTCCGTCTCTTTAAAGGGAAATTCATCTCGAACTGGGGCTTTTATGGGATTCGAACCTGATATCATGTTTTGATACCAAACATAGGAAAAATAGCTAATCCTTCCTACCTAAAGCATAAGCTTTCAATACGGGACGCTTGATCTGTCACACTTAATCCTCGTTCAAAGCTCTCACCAAGTCACGAGGATATTACCCCCTATGCACCACACAAGTCATTCTAAATGACCCTTGGAAACAACATAGAAAGGTTACCCACAACAATATGCACAGGGATGGTACTTACCTCGGTTGCATCATTCCGTCTCTTTAAAGGGAAATTCATCTCGAACTGGGGCTTTTATGGGATTCGAACCTGAGATCATGTATTGATACCAAACATAGGGAAAATAGCTAATCCTTCCTACCTAAAGCTTAAGCTTTCAATACGAGACGCTTGAACTGTCACACTAAATCCTCGTTCAAAGCTCACACCAAGTCACGAGGATGTTACCCCTTATGCACCACACAAGTCATTCTAAATGACCCTTGGAAACAACATGGAAAGGTTACCCACAACAACAAGCCCAGGGATGCTACTTACCTTGGTTGCGTCATTCCCTCTCTTTAAAGGGAAATTCATCTCGAACTGGGGCTTTTATGGGATTCGAACCTGATATCATGTTTTGATACCAAACATAGGAAAAATAGCTAATCCTTCCTACCTAAAGCTTAAGCTTTCAATACGGGACGCTTGATCTATCACACTTAATCCTCGTTCAAAGCTCTCACCAAGTCACGAGGATATTACCCCCCATGCACCACACAAGTCATTCTAAATGACCCTCGGAAACAACATAGAAAGGTTACCCACAACAATAGGCACAGGGATGGTACTTACCTCGATTGCATCATTCCGTCTCTTTAAAGGGAAATTCATCTCGAACTGGGGCTTTTATGAGATTCGAACCTGAGATCATGTATTGATACCAAACATAGGGAAAATAGCTAATCCTTCCTACCTAAAGCTTAAGCTTTCAATACGAGACGCTTGAACTGTCACACTAAATCCTCGTTCAAAGCTAACACCAAGTCACGAGGATGTTACCCCTTATGCACCACACAAGTCATTCTAAATGACCCTTGGAAACAACATAGAAAGGTTACCCACAACAACGAGCCCAGGGATGCTACTTACCTTGGTTGCGTCATTCCGTCTCTTTAAAGGGAAATTCATCTCGAACTGGGGCTTTTATGGGATTCGAACCTGATATCATGTTTTGATACCAAACATAGGAAAAATAGCTAATCCTTCCTACCTAAACCTTAAGCATTCAATACGGGACGCTTGAACTGTCACACTTAATCCTCGTTCAAAGCTCACACCAAGTCACGAGGATGTTACCACTTATGCACCACACAAGTCATTCTAAATGACCCTTGGAAACAACATAGAAAGGTTGCCCACAACAACGAGCCCAGGGATGCTACTTACATTGGTTGCGTCATTCCGTCTCTTTAAAGGGAAATTCATCTCGAACTGGGGCTTTTATGGGATTCGAACCTGATATCATGTTTTGATACCAAACATAGGAAAAATAGCTAATCCTTCTTACCTAAAGCTTAAGCTTTCAATACGGGACGCTTGATCTGTCACACTTAATCCTCGTTCAAAGCTCTCACCAAGTCACGAGGATATTACCCCCCATGCACCACAAAAGTCATTCTAAATGACCCTTGGAAACAACATAGAAAGGTTACCCACAACAATAGGCACAGGGATGGTACTTACCTTGCTTGCATCATTCTGTCTCTTTAAATGGAAATTCATCTCGAAATAGGGCTTTTATGGGATTCGAACCTGAGATCATGTTTGGATACCAAACATAGGAAAAATAGCTAATCCTTTCTACCTAAAGCTTAAGCTTTCAATACGAGACGCTTGAACTGTCACACTTAATCCTCGTTCAAAGCTCACACCAAGTCACGATGATGTTACCATATATGCACCACCCAAGTCATTCTAAATGACCCTTGGAAACAACATAGAAAGGTTACCCACAACAACGAGCCCAGGGATGCTACTTACCTTGGTTGCGTCATTCCGTCTCTTTAAAGGGAAATTCATCTCGAACTGGGGCTTTTATGGGATTCGAACCTGAGATCATGTATGGATACCAAACATAGGAAAAATAGCTAATCCTTCCTACCTAAAGCTTAAGCTTTCAATACGAGACGCTTGAACTGTCACACTTAATCCTCGTTCAAAGCTCACACCAAGTCACGATGATGTTACCATATATGCACCACCCAAGTCATTCTAAATTACCCTTGGAAACAACATAGAAAGGTTACCCACAACAACGAACCCAGGGATGTTACTTACCTTGGTTGCGTCATTCCGTCTCTTTAAAGGGAAATTCATCTCGAACTGGGGCTTCTATGGGATTCGAACCTGATATCATGTTTTGATACCAAACATAGGAAAAATAGCTAATCCTTCCTACCTAAAGCTTAAGCTTTCAATACGGGACGCTTGAACAGTCACACTTAATCCTCGTTCAAAGCTCACACCAAGTCACGAGTATGTTAGCCCTTATCCACCACACAAGTCATTCTAAATGACCCTTGGAAACAACATAGAAAGGTTACCCACAACAACGAGCCCAGGGATGCTACTTACCTTGGTTGCGTCATTCCGTCTCTTTAAAGGGAAATTCATCTCGAACTGGGGCTTTTATGGGATTCGAACCTGAGATCATGTATGGATACCAAACATAGGAAAAATAGCTAATCCTTCCTACCTAAAGCTTAAGCTTTCAATACGAGACGCTTGAACTGTCACACTTAATCCTCGTTCAAAGCTCACACCAAGTCACGATGATGTTACCATATATGCACCACCCAAGTCATTCTAAATGACCCTTGGAAACAACATAGAAAGGTTACCCACAACAACGAACCCAGGGATGTTACTTACCTTGGTTGCGTCATTCCGTCTCTTTAAAGGGAAATTCATCTCGAACTGGGGCTTCTATGGGATTCGAACCTGATATCATGTTTTGATACCAAACATAGGAAAAATAGCTAATCCTTCCTACCTAAAGCTTAAGCTTTCAATACGGGACGCTTGATCTGTCACACTTAATCCTCGTTCAAAGCTCTCACCAAGTCACGAGGATATTACCCCCCATGCACCACACAAGTCATTCTAAATGACCCTCGGAAACAACATAGAAAGGTTACCCACAACAATAGGCACAGGGATGGTACTTACCTCGGTTGCATCATTCCGTCTCTTTAAAGTGAAATTCATCTCGAACTGGGTCGTTTATGGGATTCGAACCTGAGATCATGTATTGATACCAAACATAGGAAAAATAGCAAATCCTTCCTACCCAAAGCTTAAGCTTTCAATACGAGACGCTTGAACTGTCACACTAAATCCTCGTTCAAAGCTCACACCAAGTCACGAGGATGTTACCCCTTATGCACCACACAAGTCATTCTAAATGACCCTTGGAAACAACATGGAAAGGTTACCCACAACAACGAGCCCAGGGATGCTACTTACCTTGGTTGCGTCATTCCGTCTCTTTAAAGGGAAATTCATCTCGAACTGGGGCTTTTATGGGATTCGAACCTGATATCATGTTTTGATACCAAACATAGGAAAAATAGCTAATCCTTCCTACCTAAAGCTTAAGCTTTCAATACGGGACGCTTGATCTATCACACTTAATCCTCGTTCAAAGCTCTCACCAAGTCACGAGGATATTACCCCCCATGCACCACACAAGTCATTCTAAATGACCCTCGGAAACAACATAGAAAGGTTACCCACAACAATAGGCACAGGGATGGTACTTACCTCGGTTGCATCATTCCATCTCTTTAAAGGGAAATTCATCTCGAACTGGGGCTTTTATGGGATTCGAACCTGAGATCATGTATTGATACCAAACATAGGGAAAATAGCTAATCCTTCCTACCTAAAGCTTAAGCTTTCAATACGAGACGCTTGAACTGTCACACTAAATCCTCGTTCAAAGCTCACACCAAGTCACGAGGATGTTACCCCTTATGCACCACACAAGTCATTCTAAATGACCCTTGGAAACAACATAGAAAGGTTACCCACAACAACGAGCCCCGGGATGCTACTTACCTTGGTTTCGTCATTCCGTCTCTTTAAAGGGAAATTCATCTCGAACTGGGGCTTTTATGGGATTCGAACCTGATATCATGTTTTGATACCAAACATAGGAAAAATAGCTAATCCTTCCTACCTAAACCTTAAGCATTCAATACGGGACGCTTGAACTGTCACACTTAATCCTCGTTCAAAGCTCACACCAAGTCACGAGGATGTTACCACTTATGCACCACACAAGTCATTCTAAATGACCCTTGGAAACAACATAGAAAGGTTGCCCACAACAACGAGCCCAGGGATGCTACTTACCTTGGTTGCGTCATTCCGTCTCTTTAAAGGGAAATTCATCTCGAACTGGGGCTTTTATGGGATTCGAACCTGATATCATGTTTTGATACCAAACATAGGAAAAATAGCTAATCCTTCCTACCTAAAGCATAAGCTTTCAATACGGGACGCTTGATCTGTCACACTTAATCCTCGTTCAAAGCTCTCACCAAGTCACGAGGATATTACCCCCCATGCACCACACAAGTCATTCTAAATGACCCTCGGAAACAACATAGAAAGGTTACCCACAACAATAGGCACAGGGATGGTACTTACCTCGGTTGCATCATTCCGTCTCTTTAAAGGGAAATTCATCTCGAACTGGGGCTTTTATGGGATTCGAACCTGAGATCATGTATTGATACCAAACATAGGGAAAATAGCTAATCCTTCCTACCTAAAGCTTAAGCTTTCAATACGAGACGCTTGAACTGTCACACTAAATCCTCGTTCAAAGCTCTCACCAAGTCACGAGGATATTACCCCCCATGCACCACACAAGTCATTCTAAATGACCCTCGGAAACAACATAGAAAGGTTACCCACAACAATAGGCACAGGGATGGTACTTACCTCGGTTGCATCATTCCGTCTCTTTAAAGGGAAATTAATCTCGAACTGGGTCGTTTATGGGATTCGAACCTGAGATCATGTATTGATACCAAACATAGGAAAAATAGCAAATCCTTCCTACCCAAAGCTTAAGCTTTCAATACGAGACGCTTGAACTGTCACACTAAATCCTCGTTCAAAGCTCACACCAAGTCACGAGGATGTTACCCCTTATGCACCACACAAGTCATTCTAAATGACCCTTGGAAACAACATGGAAAGGTTACCCACAACAACGAGCCCAGGGATGCTACTTACCTTGGTTGCGTCATTCCGTCTCTTTAAAGGGAAATTCATCTCGAACTGGGGCTTTTATGGGATTCGAACCTGATATCATGTTTTGATACCAAACATAGGAAAAATAGCTAATCCTTCCTACCTAAAGCTTAAGCTTTCAATACGGGACGCTTGATCTATCACACTTAATCCTCGTTCAAAGCTCTCACCAAGTCACGAGGATATTACCCCCCATGCACCACACAAGTCATTCTAAATGACCCTCGGAAACAACATAGAAAGGTTACCCACAACAATAGGCACAGGGATGGTACTTACCTCGGTTGCATCATTCCGTCTCTTTAAAGGGAAATTCATCTCGAACTGGGGCTTTTATGGGATTCGAACCTGAGATCATGTATTGATACCAAACATAGGGAAAATAGCTAATCCTTCCTACCTAAAGCTTAAGCTTTCAATACGAGACGCTTGAACTGTCACACTAAATCCTCGTTCAAAGCTCACACCAAGTCACGAGGATGTTACCCCTTATGCACCACACAAGTCATTCTAAATGACCCTTGGAAACAACATAGAAAGGTTACCCACAACAATAGGCACAGGGATGGTACTTACCTCGATTGCATCATTCCGTCTCTTTAAAGGGAAATTCATCTCGAACTGGGGCTTTTATGAGATTCGAACCTGAGATCCTGTATTGATACCAAACATAGGGAAAATAGCTAATCCTTCCTACCTAAAGCTTAAGCTTTCAATACGAGACGCTTGAACTGTCACACTAAATCCTCGTTCAAAGCTAACACCAAGTCACGAGGATGTTACTCCTTATGCACCACACAAGTCATTCTAAATGACCCTTGGAAACAACATAGAAAGGTTACCCACAACAACGAGCCCAGGGATGCTACTTACCTTGGTTGCGTCATTCCGTCTCTTTAAAGGGAAATTCATCTCGAACTGGGGCTTTTATGGGATTCGAACCTGATATCATGTTTTGATACCAAACATAGGAAAAATAGCTAATCCTTCCTACCTAAACCTTAAGCATTCAATACGGGACGCTTGAACTGTCACACTTAATCCTCGTTCAAAGCTCACACCAAGTCACGAGGATGTTACCACTTATGCACCACACAAGTCATTCTAAATGACCCTTGGAAACAACATAGAAAGGTTGCCCACAACAACGAGCCCAGGGATGCTACTTACATTGGTTGCGTCATTCCGTCTCTTTAAAGGGAAATTCATCTCGAACTGGGGCTTTTATGGGATTCGAACCTGATATCATGTTTTGATACCAAACATAGGAAAAATAGCTAATCCTTCCTACCTAAACCTTAAGCATTCAATACGGGACGCTTGAACTGTCACACTTAATCCTCGTTCAAAGCTCACACCAAGTCACGAGGATGTTACCACTTATGCACCACACAAGTCATTCTAAATGACCCTTGGAAACAACATAGAAAGGTTGCCCACAACAACGAGCCCAGGGATGCTACTTACATTGGTTGCGTCATTCCGTCTCTTTAAAGGGAAATTCATCTCGAACTGGGGCTTTTATGGGATTCGAACCTGATATCATGTTTTGATACCAAACATAGGAAAAATAGCTAATCCTTCTTACCTAAAGCTTAAGCTTTCAATACGGGACGCTTGATCTGTCACACTTAATCCTCGTTCAAAGCTCTCACCAAGTCACGAGGATATTACCCCCCATGCACCACAAAAGTCATTCTAAATGACCCTTGGAAACAACATAGAAAGGTTACCCACAACAATAGGCACAGGGATGGTACTTACCTTGCTTGCATCATTCTGTCTCTTTAAATGGAAATTCATCTCGAAATAGGGCTTTTATGGGATTCGAACCTGAGATCATGTTTGGATACCAAACATAGGAAAAATAGCTAATCCTTTCTACCTAAAGCTTAAGCTTTCAATACGAGACGCTTGAACTGTCACACTTAATCCTCGTTCAAAGCTCACACCAAGTCACGATGATGTTACCATATATGCACCACCCAAGTCATTCTAAATGACCCTTGGAAACAACATAGAAAGGTTACCCACAACAACGAGCCCAGGGATGCTACTTACCTTGGTTGCGTCATTCCGTCTCTTTAAAGGGAAATTCATCTCGAACTGGGGCTTTTATGGGATTCGAACCTGAGATCATGTATGGATACCAAACATAGGAAAAATAGCTAATCCTTCCTACCTAAAGCTTAAGCTTTCAATACGAGACGCTTGAACTGTCACACTTAATCCTCGTTCAAAGCTCACACCAAGTCACGATGATGTTACCATATATGCACCACCCAAGTCATTCTAAATGACCCTTGGAAACAACATAGAAAGGTTACCCACAACAACGAACCCAGGGATGTTACTTACCTTGGTTGCGTCATTCCGTCTCTTTAAAGGGAAATTCATCTCGAACTGGGGCTTCTATGGGATTCGAACCTGATATCATGTTTTGATACCAAACATAGGAAAAATAGCTAATCCTTCCTACCTAAAGCTTAAGCTTTCAATACGGGACGCTTGAACAGTCACACTTAATCCTCGTTCAAAGCTCACACCAAGTCACGAGTATGTTAGCCCTTATGCACCACACAAGTCATTCTAAATGACCCTTGGAAACAACATAGAAAGGTTACCCACAACAACGAGCCCAGGGATGCTACTTACCTTGGTTGCGTCATTCCGTCTCTTTAAAGGGAAATTCATCTCGAACTGGGGCTTTTATGGGATTCGAACCTGAGATCATGTATGGATACCAAACATAGGAAAAATAGCTAATCCTTCCTACCTAAAGCTTAAGCTTTCAATACGAGACGCTTGAACTGTCACACTTAATCCTCGTTCAAAGCTCACACCAAGTCACGATGATGTTACCATATATGCACCACCCAAGTCATTCTAAATGACCCTTGGAAACAACATAGAAAGGTTACCCACAACAACGAACCCAGGGATGTTACTTACCTTGGTTGCGTCATTCCGTCTCTTTAAAGGGAAATTCATCTCGAACTGGGGCTTCTATGGGATTCGAACCTGATATCATGTTTTGATACCAAACATAGGAAAAATAGCTAATCCTTCCTACCTAAAGCTTAAGCTTTCAATACGGGACGCTTGATCTGTCACACTTAATCCTCGTTCAAAGCTCTCACCAAGTCACGAGGATATTACCCCCCATGCACCACACAAGTCATTCTAAATGACCCTCGGAAACAACATAGAAAGGTTACCCACAACAATAGGCACAGGGATGGTACTTACCTCGGTTGCATCATTCCGTCTCTTTAAAGTGAAATTCATCTCGAACTGGGTCGTTTATGGGATTCGAACCTGAGATCATGTATTGATACCAAACATAGGAAAAATAGCAAATCCTTCCTACCCAAAGCTTAAGCTTTCAATACGAGACGCTTGAACTGTCACACTAAATCCTCGTTCAAAGCTCACACCAAGTCACGAGGATGTTACCCCTTATGCACCACACAAGTCATTCTAAATGACCCTTGGAAACAACATGGAAAGGTTACCCACAACAACGAGCCCAGGGATGCTACTTACCTTGGTTGCGTCATTCCGTCTCTTTAAAGGGAAATTCATCTCGAACTGGGGCTTTTATGGGATTCGAACCTGATATCATGTTTTGATACCAAACATAGGAAAAATAGCTAATCCTTCCTACCTAAAGCTTAAGCTTTCAATACGGGACGCTTGATCTATCACACTTAATCCTCGTTCAAAGCTCTCACCAAGTCACGAGGATATTACCCCCCATGCACCACACAAGTCATTCTAAATGACCCTCGGAAACAACATAGAAAGGTTACCCACAACAATAGGCACAGGGATGGTACTTACCTCGGTTGCATCATTCCATCTCTTTAAAGGGAAATTCATCTCGAACTGGGGCTTTTATGGGATTCGAACCTGAGATCATGTATTGATACCAAACATAGGGAAAATAGCTAATCCTTCCTACCTAAAGCTTAAGCTTTCAATACGAGACGCTTGAACTGTCACACTAAATCCTCGTTCAAAGCTCACACCAAGTCACGAGGATGTTACCCCTTATGCACCACACAAGTCATTCTAAATGACCCTTGGAAACAACATAGAAAGGTTACCCACAACAACGAGCCCCGGGATGCTACTTACCTTGGTTTCGTCATTCCGTCTCTTTAAAGGGAAATTCATCTCGAACTGGGGCTTTTATGGGATTCGAACCTGATATCATGTTTTGATACCAAACATAGGAAAAATAGCTAATCCTTCCTACCTAAACCTTAAGCATTCAATACGGGACGCTTGAACTGTCACACTTAATCCTCGTTCAAAGCTCACACCAAGTCACGAGGATGTTACCACTTATGCACCACACAAGTCATTCTAAATGACCCTTGGAAACAACATAGAAAGGTTGCCCACAACAACGAGCCCAGGGATGCTACTTACCTTGGTTGCGTCATTCCGTCTCTTTAAAGGGAAATTCATCTCGAACTGGGGCTTTTATGGGATTCGAACCTGATATCATGTTTTGATACCAAACATAGGAAAAATAGCTAATCCTTCCTACCTAAAGCATAAGCTTTCAATACGGGACGCTTGATCTGTCACACTTAATCCTCGTTCAAAGCTCTCACCAAGTCACGAGGATATTACCCCCCATGCACCACACAAGTCATTCTAAATGACCCTCGGAAACAACATAGAAAGGTTACCCACAACAATAGGCACAGGGATGGTACTTACCTCGGTTGCATCATTCCGTCTCTTTAAAGGGAAATTCATCTCGAACTGGGGCTTTTATGGGATTCGAACCTGAGATCATGTATTGATACCAAACATAGGGAAAATAGCTAATCCTTCCTACCTAAAGCTTAAGCTTTCAATACGAGACGCTTGAACTGTCACACTAAATCCTCGTTCAAAGCTCTCACCAAGTCACGAGGATATTACCCCCCATGCACCACACAAGTCATTCTAAATGACCCTCGGAAACAACATAGAAAGGTTACCCACAACAATAGGCACAGGGATGGTACTTACCTCGGTTGCATCATTCCGTCTCTTTAAAGGGAAATTAATCTCGAACTGGGTCGTTTATGGGATTCGAACCTGAGATCATGTATTGATACCAAACATAGGAAAAATAGCAAATCCTTCCTACCCAAAGCTTAAGCTTTCAATACGAGACGCTTGAACTGTCACACTAAATCCTCGTTCAAAGCTCACACCAAGTCACGAGGATGTTACCCCTTATGCACCACACAAGTCATTCTAAATGACCCTTGGAAACAACATGGAAAGGTTACCCACAACAACGAGCCCAGGGATGCTACTTACCTTGGTTGCGTCATTCCGTCTCTTTAAAGGGAAATTCATCTCGAACTGGGGCTTTTATGGGATTCGAACCTGATATCATGTTTTGATACCAAACATAGGAAAAATAGCTAATCCTTCCTACCTAAAGCTTAAGCTTTCAATACGGGACGCTTGATCTATCACACTTAATCCTCGTTCAAAGCTCTCACCAAGTCACGAGGATATTACCCCCCATGCACCACACAAGTCATTCTAAATGACCCTCGGAAACAACATAGAAAGGTTACCCACAACAATAGGCACAGGGATGGTACTTACCTCGGTTGCATCATTCCGTCTCTTTAAAGGGAAATTCATCTCGAACTGGGGCTTTTATGGGATTCGAACCTGAGATCATGTATTGATACCAAACATAGGGAAAATAGCTAATCCTTCCTACCTAAAGCTTAAGCTTTCAATACGAGACGCTTGAACTGTCACACTAAATCCTCGTTCAAAGCTCACACCAAGTCACGAGGATGTTACCCCTTATGCACCACACAAGTCATTCTAAATGACCGTTGGAAACAACATAGAAAGGTTACCCACAACAACGAGCCCAGGGATGCTACTTACCTTGGTTGCGTCATTCCGTCTCTTTAAAGGGAAATTCATCTCGAACTGGGGCTTTTATGGGATTCGAACCTGATATCATGTTTTGATACCAAACATAGGAAAAATAGCTAATCCTTCCTACCTAAACCTTAAGCATTCAATACGGGACGCTTGAACTGTCACACTTAATCCTCGTTCAAAGCTCACACCAAGTCACGAGGATGTTACCACTTATGCACCACACAAGTCATTCTAAATGACCCTTGGAAACAACATAGAAAGGTTGCCCACAACAACGAGCCCAGGGATGCTACTTACCTTGGTTGCGTCATTCCGTCTCTTTAAAGGGAAATTCATCTCGAACTGGGGCTTTTATGGGATTCGAACCTGATATCATGTTTTGATACCAAACATAGGAAAAATAGCTAATCCTTCCTACCTAAAGCATAAGCTTTCAATACGGGACGCTTGATCTGTCACACTTAATCCTCGTTCAAAGCTCTCACCAAGTCACGAGGATATTACCCCCTATGCACCACACAAGTCATTCTAAATGACCCTTGGAAACAACATAGAAAGGTTACCCACAACAATATGCACAGGGATGGTACTTACCTCGGTTGCATCATTCCGTCTCTTTAAAGGGAAATTCATCTCGAACTGGGGCTTTTATGGGATTCGAACCTGAGATCATGTATTGATACCAAACATAGGAAAAATAGCAAATCCTTCCTACCCAAAGCTTAAGCTTTCAATACGAGACGCTTGAACTGTCACACTAAATCCTCGTTCAAAGCTCACACCAAGTCACGAGGATGTTACCCCTTATGCACCACACAAGTCATTCTAAATGACCCTTGGAAACAACATGGAAAGGTTACCCACAACAACGAGCCCAGGGATGCTACTTACCTTGGTTGCGTCATTCCGTCTCTTTAAAGGGAAATTCATCTCGAACTGGGGCTTTTATGGGATTCGAACCTGATATCATGTTTTGATACCAAACATAGGAAAAATAGCTAATCCTTCCTACCTAAAGCTTAAGCTTTCAATACGGGACGCTTGATCTATCACACTTAATCCTCGTTCAAAGCTCTCACCAAGTCACGAGGATATTACCCCCCATGCACCACACAAGTCATTCTAAATGACCCTCGGAAACAACATAGAAAGGTTACCCACAACAATAGGCACAGGGATGGTACTTACCTCGGTTGCATCATTCCGTCTCTTTAAAGGGAAATTCATCTCGAACTGGGGCTTTTATGGGATTCGAACCTGAGATCATGTATTGATACCAAACATAGGGAAAATAGCTAATCCTTCCTACCTAAAGCTTAAGCTTTCAATACGAGACGCTTGAACTGTCACACTAAATCCTCGTTCAAAGCTCACACCAAGTCACGAGGATGTTACCCCTTATGCACCACACAAGTCATTCTAAATGACCCTTGGAAACAACATAGAAAGGTTACCCACAACAACGAGCCCAGGGATGCTACTTACCTTGGTTGCGTCATTCCGTCTCTTTAAAGGGAAATTCATCTCGAACTGGGGCTTTTATGGGATTCGAACCTGATATCATGTTTTGATACCAAACATAGGAAAAATAGCTAATCCTTCCTACCTAAACCTTAAGCATTCAATACGGGACGCTTGAACTGTCACACTTAATCCTCGTTCAAAGCTCACACCAAGTCACGAGGATGTTACCACTTATGCACCACACAAGTCATTCTAAATGACCCTTGGAAACAACATAGAAAGGTTGCCCACAACAACGAGCCCAGGGATGCTACTTACCTTGGTTGCGTCATTCCGTCTCTTTAAAGGGAAATTCATCTCGAACTGGGGCTTTTATGGGATTCGAACCTGATATCATGTTTTGATACCAAACATAGGAAAAATAGCTAATCCTTCCTACCTAAAGCATAAGCTTTCAATACGGGACGCTTGATCTGTCACACTTAATCCTCGTTCAAAGCTCTCACCAAGTCACGAGGATATTACCCCCTATGCACCACACAAGTCATTCTAAATGACCCTTGGAAACAACATAGAAAGGTTACCCACAACAATATGCACAGGGATGGTACTTACCTCGGTTGCATCATTCCGTCTCTTTAAAGGGAAATTCATCTCGAACTGGGGCTTTTATGGGATTCGAACCTGAGATCATGTATTGATACCAAACATAGGGAAAATAGCTAATCCTTCCTACCTAAAGCTTAAGCTTTCAATACGAGACGCTTGAACTGTCACACTAAATCCTCGTTCAAAGCTCACACCAAGTCACGATGATGTTACCCCTTATGCACCACACAAGTCATTCTAAATGACCCTTGGAAACAACATGGAAAGGTTACCCACAACAACAAGCCCAGGGATGCTACTTACCTTGGTTGCGTCATTCCGTCTCTTTAAAGGGAAATTCATCTCGAACTGGGGCTTTTATGGGATTCGAACCTGATATCATGTTTTGATACCAAACATAGGAAAAATAGCTAATCCTTCCTACCTAAAGCTTAAGCTTTCAATACGGGACGCTTGATCTATCACACTTAATCCTCGTTCAAAGCTCTCACCAAGTCACGAGGATATTACCCCCCATGCACCACACAAGTCATTCTAAATGACCCTCGGAAACAACATAGAAAGGTTACCCACAACAATAGGCACAGGGATGGTACTTACCTCGGTTGCATCATTCCATCTCTTTAAAGGGAAATTCATCTCGAACTGGGGCTTTTATGGGATTCGAACCTGAGATCATGTATTGATACCAAACATAGGGAAAATAGCTAATCCTTCCTACCTAAAGCTTAAGCTTTCAATACGAGACGCTTGAACTGTCACACTAAATCCTCGTTCAAAGCTCACACCAAGTCACGAGGATGTTACCCCTTATGCACCACACAAGTCATTCTAAATGACCCTTGGAAACAACATAGAAAGGTTACCCACAACAACGAGCCCCGGGATGCTACTTACCTTGGTTTCGTCATTCCGTCTCTTTAAAGGGAAATTCATCTCGAACTGGGGCTTTTATGGGATTCGAACCTGATATCATGTTTTGATACCAAACATAGGAAAAATAGCTAATCCTTCCTACCTAAACCTTAAGCATTCAATACGGGACGCTTGAACTGTCACACTTAATCCTCGTTCAAAGCTCACACCAAGTCACGAGGATGTTACCACTTATGCACCACACAAGTCATTCTAAATGACCCTTGGAAACAACATAGAAAGGTTGCCCACAACAACGAGCCCAGGGATGCTACTTACCTTGGTTGCGTCATTCCGTCTCTTTAAAGGGAAATTCATCTCGAACTGGGGCTTTTATGGGATTCGAACCTGATATCATGTTTTGATACCAAACATAGGAAAAATAGCTAATCCTTCCTACCTAAAGCATAAGCTTTCAATACGGGACGCTTGATCTGTCACACTTAATCCTCGTTCAAAGCTCTCACCAAGTCACGAGGATATTACCCCCCATGCACCACACAAGTCATTCTAAATGACCCTCGGAAACAACATAGAAAGGTTACCCACAACAATAGGCACAGGGATGGTACTTACCTCGGTTGCATCATTCCGTCTCTTTAAAGGGAAATTCATCTCGAACTGGGGCTTTTATGGGATTCGAACCTGAGATCATGTATTGATACCAAACATAGGGAAAATAGCTAATCCTTCCTACCTAAAGCTTAAGCTTTCAATACGAGACGCTTGAACTGTCACACTAAATCCTCGTTCAAAGCTCTCACCAAGTCACGAGGATATTACCCCCCATGCACCACACAAGTCATTCTAAATGACCCTCGGAAACAACATAGAAAGGTTACCCACAACAATAGGCACAGGGATGGTACTTACCTCGGTTGCATCATTCCGTCTCTTTAAAGGGAAATTAATCTCGAACTGGGTCGTTTATGGGATTCGAACCTGAGATCATGTATTGATACCAAACATAGGAAAAATAGCAAATCCTTCCTACCCAAAGCTTAAGCTTTCAATACGAGACGCTTGAACTGTCACACTAAATCCTCGTTCAAAGCTCACACCAAGTCACGAGGATGTTACCCCTTATGCACCACACAAGTCATTCTAAATGACCCTTGGAAACAACATGGAAAGGTTACCCACAACAACGAGCCCAGGGATGCTACTTACCTTGGTTGCGTCATTCCGTCTCTTTAAAGGGAAATTCATCTCGAACTGGGGCTTTTATGGGATTCGAACCTGATATCATGTTTTGATACCAAACATAGGAAAAATAGCTAATCCTTCCTACCTAAAGCTTAAGCTTTCAATACGGGACGCTTGATCTATCACACTTAATCCTCGTTCAAAGCTCTCACCAAGTCACGAGGATATTACCCCCCATGCACCACACAAGTCATTCTAAATGACCCTCGGAAACAACATAGAAAGGTTACCCACAACAATAGGCACAGGGATGGTACTTACCTCGGTTGCATCATTCCGTCTCTTTAAAGGGAAATTCATCTCGAACTGGGGCTTTTATGGGATTCGAACCTGAGATCATGTATTGATACCAAACATAGGGAAAATAGCTAATCCTTCCTACCTAAAGCTTAAGCTTTCAATACGAGACGCTTGAACTGTCACACTAAATCCTCGTTCAAAGCTCACACCAAGTCACGAGGATGTTACCCCTTATGCACCACACAAGTCATTCTAAATGACCCTTGGAAACAACATAGAAAGGTTACCCACAACAACGAGCCCAGGGATGCTACTTACCTTGGTTGCGTCATTCCGTCTCTTTAAAGGGAAATTCATCTCGAACTGGGGCTTTTATGGGATTCGAACCTGATATCATGTTTTGATACCAAACATAGGAAAAATAGCTAATCCTTCCTACCTAAACCTTAAGCATTCAATACGGGACGCTTGAACTGTCACACTTAATCCTCGTTCAAAGCTCACACCAAGTCACGAGGATGTTACCACTTATGCACCACACAAGTCATTCTAAATGACCCTTGGAAACAACATAGAAAGGTTGCCCACAACAACGAGCCCAGGGATGCTACTTACCTTGGTTGCGTCATTCCGTCTCTTTAAAGGGAAATTCATCTCGAACTGGGGCTTTTATGGGATTCGAACCTGATATCATGTTTTGATACCAAACATAGGAAAAATAGCTAATCCTTCCTACCTAAAGCATAAGCTTTCAATACGGGACGCTTGATCTGTCACACTTAATCCTCGTTCAAAGCTCTCACCAAGTCACGAGGATATTACCCCCTATGCACCACACAAGTCATTCTAAATGACCCTTGGAAACAACATAGAAAGGTTACCCACAACAATATGCACAGGGATGGTACTTACCTCGGTTGCATCATTCCGTCTCTTTAAAGGGAAATTCATCTCGAACTGGGGCTTTTATGGGATTCGAACCTGAGATCATGTATTGATACCAAACATAGGAAAAATAGCAAATCCTTCCTACCCAAAGCTTAAGCTTTCAATACGAGACGCTTGAACTGTCACACTAAATCCTCGTTCAAAGCTCACACCAAGTCACGAGGATGTTACCCCTTATGCACCACACAAGTCATTCTAAATGACCCTTGGAAACAACATGGAAAGGTTACCCACAACAACGAGCCCAGGGATGCTACTTACCTTGGTTGCGTCATTCCGTCTCTTTAAAGGGAAATTCATCTCGAACTGGGGCTTTTATGGGATTCGAACCTGATATCATGTTTTGATACCAAACATAGGAAAAATAGCTAATCCTTCCTACCTAAAGCTTAAGCTTTCAATACGGGACGCTTGATCTATCACACTTAATCCTCGTTCAAAGCTCTCACCAAGTCACGAGGATATTACCCCCCATGCACCACACAAGTCATTCTAAATGACCCTCGGAAACAACATAGAAAGGTTACCCACAACAATAGGCACAGGGATGGTACTTACCTCGGTTGCATCATTCCGTCTCTTTAAAGGGAAATTCATCTCGAACTGGGGCTTTTATGGGATTCGAACCTGAGATCATGTATTGATACCAAACATAGGGAAAATAGCTAATCCTTCCTACCTAAAGCTTAAGCTTTCAATACGAGACGCTTGAACTGTCACACTAAATCCTCGTTCAAAGCTCACACCAAGTCACGAGGATGTTACCCCTTATGCACCACACAAGTCATTCTAAATGACCCTTGGAAACAACATAGAAAGGTTACCCACAACAACGAGCCCAGGGATGCTACTTACCTTGGTTGCGTCATTCCGTCTCTTTAAAGGGAAATTCATCTCGAACTGGGGCTTTTATGGGATTCGAACCTGATATCATGTTTTGATACCAAACATAGGAAAAATAGCTAATCCTTCCTACCTAAACCTTAAGCATTCAATACGGGACGCTTGAACTGTCACACTTAATCCTCGTTCAAAGCTCACACCAAGTCACGAGGATGTTACCACTTATGCACCACACAAGTCATTCTAAATGACCCTTGGAAACAACATAGAAAGGTTGCCCACAACAACGAGCCCAGGGATGCTACTTACCTTGGTTGCGTCATTCCGTCTCTTTAAAGGGAAATTCATCTCGAACTGGGGCTTTTATGGGATTCGAACCTGATATCATGTTTTGATACCAAACATAGGAAAAATAGCTAATCCTTCCTACCTAAAGCATAAGCTTTCAATACGGGACGCTTGATCTGTCACACTTAATCCTCGTTCAAAGCTCTCACCAAGTCACGAGGATATTACCCCCTATGCACCACACAAGTCATTCTAAATGACCCTTGGAAACAACATAGAAAGGTTACCCACAACAATATGCACAGGGATGGTACTTACCTCGGTTGCATCATTCCGTCTCTTTAAAGGGAAATTCATCTCGAACTGGGGCTTTTATGGGATTCGAACCTGAGATCATGTATTGATACCAAACATAGGGAAAATAGCTAATCCTTCCTACCTAAAGCTTAAGCTTTCAATACGAGACGCTTGAACTGTCACACTAAATCCTCGTTCAAAGCTCACACCAAGTCACGATGATGTTACCCCTTATGCACCACACAAGTCATTCTAAATGACCCTTGGAAACAACATGGAAAGGTTACCCACAACAACAAGCCCAGGGATGCTACTTACCTTGGTTGCGTCATTCCCTCTCTTTAAAGGGAAATTCATCTCGAACTGGGGCTTTTATGGGATTCGAACCTGATATCATGTTTTCATACCAAACATAGGAAAAATAGCTAATCCTTCCTACCTAAAGCTTAAGCTTTCAATACGGGACGCTTGATCTATCACACTTAATCCTCGTTCAAAGCTCTCACCAAGTCACGAGGATATTACCACCCATGCACCACACAAGTCATTCTAAATGACCCTCGGAAACAACATAGAAAGGTTACCCACAACAATAGGCACAGGGATGGTACTTACCTCGATTGCATCATTCCGTCTCTTTAAAGGGAAATTCATCACGAACTGGGGCTTTTATGAGATTCGAACCTGAGATCATGTATTGATACCAAACATAGGGAAAATAGCTAATCCTTCCTACCTAAAGCTTAAGCTTTCAATACGAGACGCTTGAACTGTCACACTAAATCCTCGTTCAAAGCTAACACCAAGTCACGAGGATGTTACCCCTTATGCACCACACAAGTCATTGTAAATGACCCTTGGAAACAACATAGAAAGGTTACCCACAACAACGAGCCCAGGGATGCTACTTACCTTGGTTGCGTCATTCCGTCTCTTTAAAGGGAAATTCATCTCGAACTGGGGCTTTTATGGGATTCGAACCTGATATCATGTTTTGATACCAAACATAGGAAAAATAGCTAATCCTTCCTACCTAAACCTTAAGCATTCAATACGGGACGCTTGAACTGTCACACTTAATCCTCGTTCAAAGCTCACACCAAGTCACGAGGATGTTACCACTTATGCACCACACAAGTCATTCTAAATGACCCTTGGAAACAACATAGAAAGGTTGCCCACAACAACGAGCCCAGAGATGCTACTTACATTGGTTGCGTCATTCCGTCTCTTTAAAGGGAAATTCATCTCGAACTGGGGCTTTTATGGGATTCGAACCTGATATCATGTTTTGATACCAAACATAGGAAAAATAGCTAATCCTTCTTACCTAAAGCTTAAGCTTTCAATACGGGACGCTTGATCTGTCACACTTAATCCTCGTTCAAAGCTCTCACCAAGTCACGAGGATATTACCCCCCATGCACCACAAAAGTCATTCTAAATGACCCTTGGAAACAACATAGAAAGGTTACCCACAACAATAGGCACAGGGATGGTACTTACCTTGCTTGCATCATTCTATCTCTTTATAGGAAAATTCATCTCGAAATGGGGCTTTTATGGGATTCGAACCTGAGATCATGTTTGGATACCAAACATAGGAAAAATAGCTAATCCTTTCTACCTAAAGCTTAAGCTTTCAATACGAGACGCTTGAACTGTCACACTTAATCCTCGTTCAAAGCTCACACCAAGTCACGATGATGTTACCATATATGCACCACCCAAGTCATTCTAAATGACCCTTGGAAACAACATAGAAAGGTTACCCACAACAACGAGCCCAGGGATGCTACTTACCTTGGTTGCGTCATTCCGTCTCTTTAAAGGGAAATTCATCTCGAACTGGGGCTTTTATGGGATTCGAACCTGAGATCATGTATGGATACCAAACATAGGAAAAATAGCTAATCCTTCCTACCTAAAGCTTAAGCTTTCAATACGAGACGCTTGAACTGTCACACTAAATCCTCGTTCAAAGCTAACACCAAGTCACGAGGATGTTACCCCTTATGCACCACACAAGTCATTCTAAATGACCCTTGGAAACAACATAGAAAGGTTACCCACAACAACGAGCCCAGGGATGCTACTTACCTTGGTTGCGTCATTCCGTCTCTTTAAAGGGAAATTCATCTCGAACTGGGGCTTTTATGGGATTCGAACCTGATATCATGTTTTGATACCAAACATAGGAAAAATAGCTAATCCTTCCTACCTAAACCTTAAGCATTCAATACGGGACGCTTGAACTGTCACACTTAATCCTCGTTCAAAGCTCACACCAAGTCACGAGGATGTTACCACTTATGCACCACACAAGTCATTCTAAATGACCCTTGGAAACAACATAGAAAGGTTGCCCACAACAACGAGCCCAGGGATGCTACTTACATTGGTTGCGTCATTCCGTCTCTTTAAAGGGAAATTCATCTCGAACTGGGGCTTTTATGGGATTCGAACCTGATATCATGTTTTGATACCAAACATAGGAAAAATAGCTAATCCTTCCTACCTAAACCTTAAGCATTCAATACGGGACGCTTGAACTGTCACACTTAATCCTCGTTCAAAGCTCACACCAAGTCACGAGGATGTTACCACTTATGCACCACACAAGTCATTCTAAATGACCCTTGGAAACAACATAGAAAGGTTGCCCACAACAACGAGCCCAGGGATGCTACTTACATTGGTTGCGTCATTCCGTCTCTTTAAAGGGAAATTCATCTCGAACTGGGGCTTTTATGGGATTCGAACCTGATATCATGTTTTGATACCAAACATAGGAAAAATAGCTAATCCTTCTTACCTAAAGCTTAAGCTTTCAATACGGGACGCTTGATCTGTCACACTTAATCCTCGTTCAAAGCTCTCACCAAGTCACGAGGATATTACCCCCCATGCACCACAAAAGTCATTCTAAATGACACTTGGAAACAACATAGAAAGGTTACCCACAACAATAGGCACAGGGATGGTACTTACCTTGCTTGCATCATTCTATCTCTTTATAGGAAAATTCATCTCGAAATGGGGCTTTTATGGGATTCGAACCTGAGATCATGTTTGGATACCAAACATAGGAAAAATAGCTAATCCTTTCTACCTAAAGCTTAAGCTTTCAATACGAGACGCTTGAACTGTCACACTTAATCCTCGTTCAAAGCTCACACCAAGTCACGATGATGTTACCATATATGCACCACCCAAGTCATTCTAAATGACCCTTGGAAACAACATAGAAAGGTTACCCACAACAACGAGCCCAGGGATGCTACTTACGTTGGTTGCGTCATTCCGTCTCTTTAAAGGGAAATTCATCTCGAACTGGGGCTTTTATGGGATTCGAACCTGAGATCATGTATGGATACCAAACATAGGAAAAATAGCTAATCCTTCCTACCTAAAGCTTAAGCTTTCAATACAAGACGCTTGAACTGTCACACTTAATCCTCGTTCAAAGCTCACACCAAGTCACGATGATGTTACCATATATGCACCACCCAAGTCATTCTAAATGACCCTTGGAAACAACATAGAAAGGTTACCCACAACAACGAACCCAGGGATGTTACTTACCTTGGTTGCGTCATTCCGTCTCTTTAAAGGGAAATTCATCTCGAACTGGGGCTTCTATGGGATTCGAACCTGATATCATGTTTTGATACCAAACATAGGAAAAATAGCTAATCCTTCCTACCTAAAGCTTAAGCTTTCAATACGGGACGCTTGATCTGTCACACTTAATCCTCGTTCAAAGCTCTCACCAAGTCACGAGGATATTACCCCCCATGCACCACACAAGTCATTCTAAATGACCCTCGGAAACAACATAGAAAGGTTACCCACAACAATAGGCACAGGGATGGTACTTACCTCGGTTGCATCATTCCGTCTCTTTAAAGTGAAATTCATCTCGAACTGGGTCGTTTATGGGATTCGAACCTGAGATCATGTATTGATACCAAACATAGGAAAAATAGCAAATCCTTCCTACCCAAAGCTTAAGCTTTCAATACGAGACGCTTGAACTGTCACACTAAATCCTCGTTCAAAGCTCACACCAAGTCACGAGGATGTTACCCCTTATGCACCACACAAGTCATTCTAAATGACCCTTGGAAACAACATGGAAAGGTTACCCACAACAACGAGCCCAGGGATGCTACTTACCTTGGTTGCGTCATTCCGTCTCTTTAAAGGGAAATTCATCTCGAACTGGGGCTTTTATGGGATTCGAACCTGATATCATGTTTTGATACCAAACATAGGAAAAATAGCTAATCCTTCCTACCTAAAGCTTAAGCTTTCAATACGGGACGCTTGATCTATCACACTTAATCCTCGTTCAAAGCTCTCACCAAGTCACGAGGATATTACCCCCCATGCACCACACAAGTCATTCTAAATGACCCTCGGAAACAACATAGAAAGGTTACCCACAACAATAGGCACAGGGATGGTACTTACCTCGGTTGCATCATTCCATCTCTTTAAAGGGAAATTCATCTCGAACTGGGGCTTTTATGGGATTCGAACCTGAGATCAGGTATTGATACCAAACATAGGGAAAATAGCTAATCCTTCCTACCTAAAGCTTAAGCTTTCAATACGAGACGCTTGAACTGTCACACTAAATCCTCGTTCAAAGCTCACACCAAGTCACGAGGATGTTACCCCTTATGCACCACACAAGTCATTCTAAATGACCCTTGGAAACAACATAGAAAGGTTACCCACAACAACGAGCCCAGGGATGCTACTTACCTTGGTTTCGTCATTCCGTCTCTTTAAAGGGAAATTCATCTCGAACTGGGGCTTTTATGGGATTCGAACCTGATATCATGTTTTGATACCAAACATAGGAAAAATAGCTAATCCTTCCTACCTAAACCTTAAGCATTCAATACGGGACGCTTGAACTGTCACACTTAATCCTCGTTCAAAGCTCACACCAAGTCACGAGGATGTTACCACTTATGCACCACACAAGTCATTCTAAATGACCCTTGGAAACAACATAGAAAGGTTGCCCACAACAACGAGCCCAGGGATGCTACTTACCTTGGTTGCGTCATTCCGTCTCTTTAAAGGGAAATTCATCTCGAACTGGGGCTTTTATGGGATTCGAACCTGATATCATGTTTTGATACCAAACATAGGAAAAATAGCTAATCCTTCCTACCTAAAGCATAAGCTTTCAATACGGGACGCTTGATCTGTCACACTTAATCCTCGTTCAAAGCTCTCACCAAGTCACGAGGATATTACCCCCCATGCACCACACAAGTCATTCTAAATGACCCTCGGAAACAACATAGAAAGGTTACCCACAACAATAGGCACAGGGATGGTACTTACCTCGGTTGCATCATTCCGTCTCTTTAAAGGGAAATTCATCTCGAACTGGGGCTTTTATGGGATTCGAACCTGAGATCATGTATTGATACCAAACATAGGGAAAATAGCTAATCCTTCCTACCTAAAGCTTAAGCTTTCAATACGAGACGCTTGAACTGTCACACTAAATCCTCGTTCAAAGCTCTCACCAAGTCACGAGGATATTACCCCCCATGCACCACACAAGTCATTCTAAATGACCCTCGGAAACAACATAGAAAGGTTACCCACAACAATAGGCACAGGGATGGTACTTACCTCGGTTGCATCATTCCGTCTCTTTAAAGGGAAATTAATCTCGAACTGGGTCGTTTATGGGATTCGAACCTGAGATCATGTATTGATACCAAACATAGGAAAAATAGCAAATCCTTCCTACCCAAAGCTTAAGCTTTCAATACGAGACGCTTGAACTGTCACACTAAATCCTCGTTCAAAGCTCACACCAAGTCACGAGGATGTTACCCCTTATGCACCACACAAGTCATTCTAAATGACCCTTGGAAACAACATGGAAAGGTTACCCACAACAACGAGCCCAGGGATGCTACTTACCTTGGTTGCGTCATTCCGTCTCTTTAAAGGGAAATTCATCTCGAACTGGGGCTTTTATGGGATTCGAACCTGATATCATGTTTTGATACCAAACATAGGAAAAATAGCTAATCCTTCCTACCTAAAGCTTAAGCTTTCAATACGGGACGCTTGATCTATCACACTTAATCCTCGTTCAAAGCTCTCACCAAGTCACGAGGATATTACCCCCCATGCACCACACAAGTCATTCTAAATGACCCTCGGAAACAACATAGAAAGGTTACCCACAACAATAGGCACAGGGATGGTACTTACCTCGGTTGCATCATTCCGTCTCTTTAAAGGGAAATTCATCTCGAACTGGGGCTTTTATGGGATTCGAACCTGAGATCATGTATTGATACCAAACATAGGGAAAATAGCTAATCCTTCCTACCTAAAGCTTAAGCTTTCAATACGAGACGCTTGAACTGTCACACTAAATCCTCGTTCAAAGCTCACACCAAGTCACGAGGATGTTACCCCTTATGCACCACACAAGTCATTCTAAATGACCCTTGGAAACAACATAGAAAGGTTACCCACAACAACGAGCCCAGGGATGCTACTTACCTTGGTTGCGTCATTCCGTCTCTTTAAAGGGAAATTCATCTCGAACTGGGGCTTTTATGGGATTCGAACCTGATATCATGTTTTGATACCAAACATAGGAAAAATAGCTAATCCTTCCTACCTAAACCTTAAGCATTCAATACGGGACGCTTGAACTGTCACACTTAATCCTCGTTCAAAGCTCACACCAAGTCACGAGGATGTTACCACTTATGCACCACACAAGTCATTCTAAATGACCCTTGGAAACAACATAGAAAGGTTGCCCACAACAACGAGCCCAGGGATGCTACTTACCTTGGTTGCGTCATTCCGTCTCTTTAAAGGGAAATTCATCTCGAACTGGGGCTTTTATGGGATTCGAACCTGATATCATGTTTTGATACCAAACATAGGAAAAATAGCTAATCCTTCCTACCTAAAGCTTAAGCTTTCAATACGGGACGCTTGATCTATCACACTTAATCCTCGTTCAAAGCTCTCACCAAGTCACGAGCATATTACCCCCCATGCACCACACAAGTCATTCTAAATGACCCTCGGAAACAACATAGAAAGGTTACCCACAACAATAGGCACAGGGATGGTACTTACCTCGATTGCATCATTCCGTCTCTTTAAAGGGAAATTCATCTCGAACTGGGGCTTTTATGAGATTCGAACCTGAGATCATGTATTGATACCAAACATAGGGAAAATAGCTAATCCTTCCTACCTAAAGCTTAAGCTTTCAATACGAGACGCTTGAACTGTCACACTAAATCCTCGTTCAAAGCTAACACCAAGTCACGAGGATGTTACCCCTTATGCACCACACAAGTCATTCTAAATGACCCTTGGAAACAACATGGAAAGGTTACCCACAACAACGAGCCCAGGGATGCTACTTACCTTGGTTGCGTCATTCCGTCTCTTTAAAGGGAAATTCATCTCGAACTGGGGCTTTTATGGGATTCGAACCTGATATCATGTTTTGATACCAAACATAGGAAAAATAGCTAATCCTTCCTACCTAAACCTTAAGCATTCAATACGGGACGCTTGAACTGTCACACTTAATCCTCGTTCAAAGCTCACACCAAGTCACGAGGATGTTACCACTTATGCACCACACAAGTCATTCTAAATGACCCTTGGAAACAACATAGAAAGGTTGCCCACAACAACGAGCCCAGGGATGCTACTTACATTGGTTGCGTCATTCCGTCTCTTTAAAGGGAAATTCATCTCGAACTGGGGCTTTTATGGGATTCGAACCTGATATCATGTTTTGATACCAAACATAGGAAAAATAGCTAATCCTTCTTACCTAAAGCTTAAGCTTTCAATACGGGACGCTTGATCTGTCACACTTAATCCTCGTTCAAAGCTCTCACCAAGTCACGAGGATATTACCCCCCATGCACCACAAAAGTCATTCTAAATGACCCTTGGAAACAACATAGAAAGGTTACCCACAACAATAGGCACAGGGATGGTACTTACCTTGCTTGCATCATTCTATCTCTTTATAGGAAAATTCATCTCGAAATGGGGCTTTTATGGGATTCGAACCTGAGATCATGTTTGGATACCAAACATAGGAAAAATAGCTAATCCTTTCTACCTAAAGCTTAAGCTTTCAATACGAGACGCTTGAACTGTCACACTTAATCCTCGTTCAAAGCTCACACCAAGTCACGATGATGTTACCATATATGCACCACCCAAGTCATTCTAAATGACCCTTGGAAACAACATAGAAAGGTTACCCACAACAACGAGCCCAGGGATGCTACTTACCTTGGTTGCGTCATTCCGTCTCTTTAAAGGGAAATTCATCTCGAACTGGGGCTTTTATGGGATTCGAACCTGAGATCATGTATGGATACCAAACATAGGAAAAATAGCTAATCCTTCCTACCTAAAGCTTAAGCTTTCAATACGAGACGCTTGAACTGTCACACTAAATCCTCGTTCAAAGCTAACACCAAGTCACGAGGATGTTACCCCTTATGCACCACACAAGTCATTCTAAATGACCCTTGGAAACAACATAGAAAGGTTACCCACAACAACGAGCCCAGGGATGCTACTTACCTTGGTTGCGTCATTCCGTCTCTTTAAAGGGAAATTCATCTCGAACTGGGGCTTTTATGGGATTCGAACCTGATATCATGTTTTGATACCAAACATAGGAAAAATAGCTAATCCTTCCTACCTAAACCTTAAGCATTCAATACGGGACGCTTGAACTGTCACACTTAATCCTCGTTCAAAGCTCACACCAAGTCACGAGGATGTTACCACTTATGCACCACACAAGTCATTCTAAATGACCCTTGGAAACAACATAGAAAGGTTGCCCACAACAACGAGCCCAGGGATGCTACTTACATTGGTTGCGTCATTCCGTCTCTTTAAAGGGAAATTCATCTCGAACTGGGGCTTTTATGGGATTCGAACCTGATATCATGTTTTGATACCAAACATAGGAAAAATAGCTAATCCTTCCTACCTAAACCTTAAGCATTCAATACGGGACGCTTGAACTGTCACACTTAATCCTCGTTCAAAGCTCACACCAAGTCACGAGGATGTTACCACTTATGCACCACACAAGTCATTCTAAATGACCCTTGGAAACAACATAGAAAGGTTGCCCACAACAACGAGCCCAGGGATGCTACTTACATTGGTTGCGTCATTCCGTCTCTTTAAAGGGAAATTCATCTCGAACTGGGGCTTTTATGGGATTCGAACCTGATATCATGTTTTGATACCAAACATAGGAAAAATAGCTAATCCTTCTTACCTAAAGCTTAAGCTTTCAATACGGGACGCTTGATCTGTCACACTTAATCCTCGTTCAAAGCTCTCACCAAGTCACGAGGATATTACCCCCCATGCACCACAAAAGTCATTCTAAATGACCCTTGGAAACAACATAGAAAGGTTACCCACAACAATAGGCACAGGGATGGTACTTACCTTGCTTGCATCATTCTATCTCTTTATAGGAAAATTCATCTCGAAATGGGGCTTTTATGGGATTCGAACCTGAGATCATGTTTGGATACCAAACATAGGAAAAATAGCTAATCCTTTCTACCTAAAGCTTAAGCTTTCAATACGAGACGCTTGAACTGTCACACTTAATCCTCGTTCAAAGCTCACACCAAGTCACGATGATGTTACCATATATGCACCACCCAAGTCATTCTAAATGACCCTTGGAAACAACATAGAAAGGTTACCCACAACAACGAGCCCAGGGATGCTACTTACCTTGGTTGCGTCATTCCGTCTCTTTAAAGGGAAATTCATCTCGAACTGGGGCTTTTATGGGATTCGAACCTGAGATCATGTATGGATACCAAACATAGGAAAAATAGCTAATCCTTCCTACCTAAAGCTTAAGCTTTCAATACGAGACGCTTGAACTGTCACACTTAATCCTCGTTCAAAGCTCACACCAAGTCACGATGATGTTACCATATATGCACCACCCAAGTCATTCTAAATGACCCTTGGAAACAACATAGAAAGGTTACCCACAACAACGAACCCAGGGATGTTACTTACCTTGGTTGCGTCATTCCGTCTCTTTAAAGGGAAATTCATCTCGAACTGGGGCTTCTATGGGATTCGAACCTGATATCATGTTTTGATACCAAACATAGGAAAAATAGCTAATCCTTCCTACCTAAAGCTTAAGCTTTCAATACGGGACGCTTGATCTGTCACACTTAATCCTCGTTCAAAGCTCTCACCAAGTCACGAGGATATTACCCCCCATGCACCACACAAGTCATTCTAAATGACCCTCGGAAACAACATAGAAAGGTTACCCACAACAATAGGCACAGGGATGGTACTTACCTCGGTTGCATCATTCCGTCTCTTTAAAGTGAAATTCATCTCGAACTGGGTCGTTTATGGGATTCGAACCTGAGATCATGTATTGATACCAAACATAGGAAAAATAGCAAATCCTTCCTACCCAAAGCTTAAGCTTTCAATACGAGACGCTTGAACTGTCACACTAAATCCTCGTTCAAAGCTCACACCAAGTCACGAGGATGTTACCCCTTATGCACCACACAAGTCATTCTAAATGACCCTTGGAAACAACATGGAAAGGTTACCCACAACAACGAGCCCAGGGATGCTACTTACCTTGGTTGCGTCATTCCGTCTCTTTAAAGGGAAATTCATCTCGAACTGGGGCTTTTATGGGATTCGAACCTGATATCATGTTTTGATACCAAACATAGGAAAAATAGCTAATCCTTCCTACCTAAAGCTTAAGCTTTCAATACGGGACGCTTGATCTATCACACTTAATCCTCGTTCAAAGCTCTCACCAAGTCACGAGGATATTACCCCCCATGCACCACACAAGTCATTCTAAATGACCCTCGGAAACAACATAGAAAGGTTACCCACAACAATAGGCACAGGGATGGTACTTACCTCGGTTGCATCATTCCATCTCTTTAAAGGGAAATTCATCTCGAACTGGGGCTTTTATGGGATTCGAACCTGAGATCAGGTATTGATACCAAACATAGGGAAAATAGCTAATCCTTCCTACCTAAAGCTTAAGCTTTCAATACGAGACGCTTGAACTGTCACACTAAATCCTCGTTCAAAGCTCACACCAAGTCACGAGGATGTTACCCCTTATGCACCACACAAGTCATTCTAAATGACCCTTGGAAACAACATAGAAAGGTTACCCACAACAACGAGCCCAGGGATGCTACTTACCTTGGTTTCGTCATTCCGTCTCTTTAAAGGGAAATTCATCTCGAACTGGGGCTTTTATGGGATTCGAACCTGATATCATGTTTTGATACCAAACATAGGAAAAATAGCTAATCCTTCCTACCTAAACCTTAAGCATTCAATACGGGACGCTTGAACTGTCACACTTAATCCTCGTTCAAAGCTCACACCAAGTCACGAGGATGTTACCACTTATGCACCACACAAGTCATTCTAAATGACCCTTGGAAACAACATAGAAAGGTTGCCCACAACAACGAGCCCAGGGATGCTACTTACCTTGGTTGCGTCATTCCGTCTCTTTAAAGGGAAATTCATCTCGAACTGGGGCTTTTATGGGATTCGAACCTGATATCATGTTTTGATACCAAACATAGGAAAAATAGCTAATCCTTCCTACCTAAAGCATAAGCTTTCAATACGAGACGCTTGATCTGTCACACTTAATCCTCGTTCAAAGCTCTCACCAAGTCACGAGGATATTACCCCCCATGCACCACACAAGTCATTCTAAATGACCCTCGGAAACAACATAGAAAGGTTACCCACAACAATAGGCACAGGGATGGTACTTACCTCGGTTGCATCATTCCGTCTCTTTAAAGGGAAATTCATCTCGAACTGGGGCTTTTATGGGATTCGAACCTGAGATCATGTATTGATACCAAACATAGGGAAAATAGCTAATCCTTCCTACCTAAAGCTTAAGCTTTCAATACGAGACGCTTGAACTGTCACACTAAATCCTCGTTCAAAGCTCTCACCAAGTCACGAGGATATTACCCCCCATGCACCACACAAGTCATTCTAAATGACCCTCGGAAACAACATAGAAAGGTTACCCACAACAATAGGCACAGGGATGGTACTTACCTCGGTTGCATCATTCCGTCTCTTTAAAGGGAAATTAATCTCGAACTGGGTCGTTTATGGGATTCGAACCTGAGATCATGTATTGATACCAAACATAGGAAAAATAGCAAATCCTTCCTACCCAAAGCTTAAGCTTTCAATACGAGACGCTTGAACTGTCACACTAAATCCTCGTTCAAAGCTCACACCAAGTCACGAGGATGTTACCCCTTATGCACCACACAAGTCATTCTAAATGACCCTTGGAAACAACATGGAAAGGTTACCCACAACAACGAGCCCAGGGATGCTACTTACCTTGGTTGCGTCATTCCGTCTCTTTAAAGGGAAATTCATCTCGAACTGGGGCTTTTATGGGATTCGAACCTGATATCATGTTTTGATACCAAACATAGGAAAAATAGCTAATCCTTCCTACCTAAAGCTTAAGCTTTCAATACGGGACGCTTGATCTATCACACTTAATCCTCGTTCAAAGCTCTCACCAAGTCACGAGGATATTACCCCCCATGCACCACACAAGTCATTCTAAATGACCCTCGGAAACAACATAGAAAGGTTACCCACAACAATAGGCACAGGGATGGTACTTACCTCGGTTGCATCATTCCGTCTCTTTAAAGGGAAATTCATCTCGAACTGGGGCTTTTATGGGATTCGAACCTGAGATCATGTATTGATACCAAACATAGGGAAAATAGCTAATCCTTCCTACCTAAAGCTTAAGCTTTCAATACGAGACGCTTGAACTGTCACACTAAATCCTCGTTCAAAGCTCACACCAAGTCACGAGGATGTTACCCCTTATGCACCACACAAGTCATTCTAAATGACCCTTGGAAACAACATAGAAAGGTTACCCACAACAACGAGCCCAGGGATGCTACTTACCTTGGTTGCGTCATTCCGTCTCTTTAAAGGGAAATTCATCTCGAACTGGGGCTTTTATGGGATTCGAACCTGATATCATGTTTTGATACCAAACATAGGAAAAATAGCTAATCCTTCCTACCTAAACCTTAAGCATTCAATACGGGACGCTTGAACTGTCACACTTAATCCTCGTTCAAAGCTCACACCAAGTCACGAGGATGTTACCACTTATGCACCACACAAGTCATTCTAAATGACCCTTGGAAACAACATAGAAAGGTTGCCCACAACAACGAGCCCAGGGATGCTACTTACCTTGGTTGCGTCATTCCGTCTCTTTAAAGGGAAATTCATCTCGAACTGGGGCTTTTATGGGATTCGAACCTGATATCATGTTTTGATACCAAACATAGGAAAAATAGCTAATCCTTCCTACCTAAAGCTTAAGCTTTCAATACGGGACGCTTGATCTATCACACTTAATCCTCGTTCAAAGCTCTCACCAAGTCACGAGGATATTACCCCCCATGCACCACACAAGTCATTCTAAATGACCCTCGGAAACAACATAGAAAGGTTACCCACAACAATAGGCACAGGGATGGTACTTACCTCGATTGCATCATTCCGTCTCTTTAAAGGGAAATTCATCTCGAACTGGGGCTTTTATGAGATTCGAACCTGAGATCATGTATTGATACCAAACATAGGGAAAATAGCTAATCCTTCCTACCTAAAGCTTAAGCTTTCAATACGAGACGCTTGAACTGTCACACTAAATCCTCGTTCAAAGCTAACACCAAGTCACGAGGATGTTACCCCTTATGCACCACACAAGTCATTCTAAATGACCCTTGGAAACAACATGGAAAGGTTACCCACAACAACGAGCCCAGGGATGCTACTTACCTTGGTTGCGTCATTCCGTCTCTTTAAAGGGAAATTCATCTCGAACTGGGGCTTTTATGGGATTCGAACCTGATATCATGTTTTGATACCAAACATAGGAAAAATAGCTAATCCTTCCTACCTAAACCTTAAGCATTCAATACGGGACGCTTGAACTGTCACACTTAATCCTCGTTCAAAGCTCACACCAAGTCACGAGGATGTTACCACTTATGCACCACACAAGTCATTCTAAATGACCCTTGGAAACAACATAGAAAGGTTGCCCACAACAACGAGCCCAGGGATGCTACTTACATTGGTTGCGTCATTCCGTCTCTTTAAAGGGAAATTCATCTCGAACTGGGGCTTTTATGGGATTCGAACCTGATATCATGTTTTGATACCAAACATAGGAAAAATAGCTAATCCTTCTTACCTAAAGCTTAAGCTTTCAATACGGGACGCTTGATCTGTCACACTTAATCCTCGTTCAAAGCTCTCACCAAGTCACGAGGATATTACCCCCCATGCACCACAAAAGTCATTCTAAATGACCCTTGGAAACAACATAGAAAGGTTACCCACAACAATAGGCACAGGGATGGTACTTACCTTGCTTGCATCATTCTATCTCTTTATAGGAAAATTCATCTCGAAATGGGGCTTTTATGGGATTCGAACCTGAGATCATGTTTGGATACCAAACATAGGAAAAATAGCTAATCCTTTCTACCTAAAGCTTAAGCTTTCAATACGAGACGCTTGAACTGTCACACTTAATCCTCGTTCAAAGCTCACACCAAGTCACGATGATGTTACCATATATGCACCACCCAAGTCATTCTAAATGACCCTTGGAAACAACATAGAAAGGTTACCCACAACAACGAGCCCAGGGATGCTACTTACCTTGGTTGCGTCATTCCGTCTCTTTAAAGGGAAATTCATCTCGAACTGGGGCTTTTATGGGATTCGAACCTGAGATCATGTATGGATACCAAACATAGGAAAAATAGCTAATCCTTCCTACCTAAAGCTTAAGCTTTCAATACGAGACGCTTGAACTGTCACACTTAATCCTCGTTCAAAGCTCACACCAAGTCACGATGATGTTACCCCTTATGCACCACACAAGTCATTCTAAATGACCCTTGGAAACAACATAGAAAGGTTACCCACAACAACGAGCCCAGGGATGCTACTTACCTTGGTTGCGTCATTCCGTCTCTTTAAAGGGAAATTCATCTCGAACTGGGGCTTTTATGGGATTCGAACCTGATATCATGTTTTGATACCAAACATAGGAAAAATAGCTAATCCTTCCTACCTAAACCTTAAGCATTCAATACGGGACGCTTGAACTGTCACACTTAATCCTCGTTCAAAGCTCACACCAAGTCACGAGGATGTTACCACTTATGCACCACACAAGTCATTCTAAATGACCCTTGGAAACAACATAGAAAGGTTGCCCACAACAACGAGCCCAGGGATGCTACTTACATTGGTTGCGTCATTCCGTCTCTTTAAAGGGAAATTCATCTCGAACTGGGGCTTTTATGGGATTCGAACCTGATATCATGTTTTGATACCAAACATAGGAAAAATAGCTAATCCTTCCTACCTAAACCTTAAGCATTCAATACGGGACGCTTGAACTGTCACACTTAATCCTCGTTCAAAGCTCACACCAAGTCACGAGGATGTTACCACTTATGCACCACACAAGTCATTCTAAATGACCCTTGGAAACAACATAGAAAGGTTGCCCACAACAACGAGCCCAGGGATGCTACTTACATTGGTTGCGTCATTCCGTCTCTTTAAAGGGAAATTCATCTCGAACTGGGGCTTTTATGGGATTCGAACCTGATATCATGTTTTGATACCAAACATAGGAAAAATAGCTAATCCTTCTTACCTAAAGCTTAAGCTTTCAATACGGGACGCTTGATCTGTCACACTTAATCCTCGTTCAAAGCTCTCACCAAGTCACGAGGATATTACCCCCCATGCACCACAAAAGTCATTCTAAATGACCCTTGGAAACAACATAGAAAGGTTACCCACAACAATAGGCACAGGGATGGTACTTACCTTGCTTGCATCATTCTATCTCTTTATAGGAAAATTCATCTCGAAATGGGGCTTTTATGGGATTCGAACCTGAGATCATGTTTGGATACCAAACATAGGAAAAATAGCTAATCCTTTCTACCTAAAGCTTAAGCTTTCAATACGAGACGGTTGAACTGTCACACTTAATCCTCGTTCAAAGCTCACACCAAGTCACGATGATGTTACCATATATGCACCACCCAAGTCATTCTAAATGACCCTTGGAAACAACATAGAAAGGTTACCCACAACAACGAGCCCAGGGATGCTACTTACCTTGGTTGCGTCATTCCGTCTCTTTAAAGGGAAATTCATCTCGAACTGGGGCTTTTATGGGATTCGAACCTGAGATCATGTATGGATACCAAACATAGGAAAAATAGCTAATCCTTCCTACCTAAAGCTTAAGCTTTCAATACGAGACGCTTGAACTGTCACACTTAATCCTCGTTCAAAGCTCACACCAAGTCACGATGATGTTACCATATATGCACCACCCAAGTCATTCTAAATGACCCTTGGAAACAACATAGAAAGGTTACCCACAACAACGAACCCAGGGATGTTACTTACCTTGGTTGCGTCATTCCGTCTCTTTAAAGGGAAATTCATCTCGAACTGGGGCTTCTATGGGATTCGAACCTGATATCATGTTTTGATACCAAACATAGGAAAAATAGCTAATCCTTCCTACCTAAAGCTTAAGCTTTCAATACGGGACGCTTGATCTGTCACACTTAATCCTCGTTCAAAGCTCTCACCAAGTCACGAGGATATTACCCCCCATGCACCACACAAGTCATTCTAAATGACCCTCGGAAACAACATAGAAAGGTTACCCACAACAATAGGCACAGGGATGGTACTTACCTCGGTTGCATCATTCCGTCTCTTTAAAGTGAAATTCATCTCGAACTGGGTCGTTTATGGGATTCGAACCTGAGATCATGTATTGATACCAAACATAGGAAAAATAGCAAATCCTTCCTACCCAAAGCTTAAGCTTTCAATACGAGACGCTTGAACTGTCACACTAAATCCTCGTTCAAAGCTCACACCAAGTCACGAGGATGTTACCCCTTATGCACCACACAAGTCATTCTAAATGACCCTTGGAAACAACATGGAAAGGTTACCCACAACAACGAGCCCAGGGATGCTACTTACCTTGGTTGCGTCATTCCGTCTCTTTAAAGGGAAATTCATCTCGAACTGGGGCTTTTATGGGATTCGAACCTGATATCATGTTTTGATACCAAACATAGGAAAAATAGCTAATCCTTCCTACCTAAAGCTTAAGCTTTCAATACGGGACGCTTGATCTATCACACTTAATCCTCGTTCAAAGCTCTCACCAAGTCACGAGGATATTACCCCCCATGCACCACACAAGTCATTCTAAATGACCCTCGGAAACAACATAGAAAGGTTACCCACAACAATAGGCACAGGGATGGTACTTACCTCGGTTGCATCATTCCATCTCTTTAAAGGGAAATTCATCTCGAACTGGGGCTTTTATGGGATTCGAACCTGAGATCATGTATTGATACCAAACATAGGGAAAATAGCTAATCCTTCCTACCTAAAGCTTAAGCTTTCAATACGAGACGCTTGAACTGTCACACTAAATCCTCGTTCAAAGCTCACACCAAGTCACGAGGATGTTACCCCTTATGCACCACACAAGTCATTCTAAATGACCCTTGGAAACAACATAGAAAGGTTACCCACAACAACGAGCCCAGGGATGCTACTTACCTTGGTTTCGTCATTCCGTCTCTTTAAAGGGAAATTCATCTCGAACTGGGGCTTTTATGGGATTCGAACCTGATATCATGTTTTGATACCAAACATAGGAAAAATAGCTAATCCTTCCTACCTAAACCTTAAGCATTCAATACGGGACGCTTGAACTGTCACACTTAATCCTCGTTCAAAGCTCACACCAAGTCACGAGGATGTTACCACTTATGCACCACACAAGTCATTCTAAATGACCCTTGGAAACAACATAGAAAGGTTGCCCACAACAACGAGCCCAGGGATGCTACTTACCTTGGTTGCGTCATTCCGTCTCTTTAAAGGGAAATTCATCTCGAACTGGGGCTTTTATGGGATTCGAACCTGATATCATGTTTTGATACCAAACATAGGAAAAATAGCTAATCCTTCCTACCTAAAGCATAAGCTTTCAATACGGGACGCTTGATCTGTCACACTTAATCCTCGTTCAAAGCTCTCACCAAGTCACGAGGATATTACCCCCCATGCACCACACAAGTCATTCTAAATGACCCTCGGAAACAACATAGAAAGGTTACCCACAACAATAGGCACAGGGATGGTACTTACCTCGGTTGCATCATTCCGTCTCTTTAAAGGGAAATTCATCTCGAACTGGGGCTTTTATGGGATTCGAACCTGAGATCATGTATTGATACCAAACATAGGGAAAATAGCTAATCCTTCCTACCTAAAGCTTAAGCTTTCAATACGAGACGCTTGAACTGTCACACTAAATCCTCGTTCAAAGCTCTCACCAAGTCACGAGGATATTACCCCCCATGCACCACACAAGTCATTCTAAATGACCCTCGGAAACAACATAGAAAGGTTACCCACAACAATAGGCACAGGGATGGTACTTACCTCGGTTGCATCATTCCGTCTCTTTAAAGGGAAATTAATCTCGAACTGGGTCGTTTATGGGATTCGAACCTGAGATCATGTATTGATACCAAACATAGGAAAAATAGCAAATCCTTCCTACCCAAAGCTTAAGCTTTCAATACGAGACGCTTGAACTGTCACACTAAATCCTCGTTCAAAGCTCACACCAAGTCACGAGGATGTTACCCCTTATGCACCACACAAGTCATTCTAAATGACCCTTGGAAACAACATGGAAAGGTTACCCACAACAACGAGCCCAGGGATGCTACTTACCTTGGTTGCGTCATTCCGTCTCTTTAAAGGGAAATTCATCTCGAACTGGGGCTTTTATGGGATTCGAACCTGATATCATGTTTTGATACCAAACATAGGAAAAATAGCTAATCCTTCCTACCTAAAGCTTAAGCTTTCAATACGGGACGCTTGATCTATCACACTTAATCCTCGTTCAAAGCTCTCACCAAGTCACGAGGATATTACCCCCCATGCACCACACAAGTCATTCTAAATGACCCTCGGAAACAACATAGAAAGGTTACCCACAACAATAGGCACAGGGATGGTACTTACCTCGGTTGCATCATTCCGTCTCTTTAAAGGGAAATTCATCTCGAACTGGGGCTTTTATGGGATTCGAACCTGAGATCATGTATTGATACCAAACATAGGGAAAATAGCTAATCCTTCCTACCTAAAGCTTAAGCTTTCAATACGAGACGCTTGAACTGTCACACTAAATCCTCGTTCAAAGCTCACACCAAGTCACGAGGATGTTACCCCTTATGCACCACACAAGTCATTCTAAATGACCCTTGGAAACAACATAGAAAGGTTACCCACAACAACGAGCCCAGGGATGCTACTTACCTTGGTTGCGTCATTCCGTCTCTTTAAAGGGAAATTCATCTCGAACTGGGGCTTTTATGGGATTCGAACCTGATATCATGTTTTGATACCAAACATAGGAAAAATAGCTAATCCTTCCTACCTAAACCTTAAGCATTCAATACGGGACGCTTGAACTGTCACACTTAATCCTCGTTCAAAGCTCACACCAAGTCACGAGGATGTTACCACTTATGCACCACACAAGTCATTCTAAATGACCCTTGGAAACAACATAGAAAGGTTGCCCACAACAACGAGCCCAGGGATGCTACTTACCTTGGTTGCGTCATTCCGTCTCTTTAAAGGGAAATTCATCTCGAACTGGGGCTTTTATGGGATTCGAACCTGATATCATGTTTTGATACCAAACATAGGAAAAATAGCTAATCCTTCCTACCTAAAGCTTAAGCTTTCAATACGGGACGCTTGATCTATCACACTTAATCCTCGTTCAAAGCTCTCACCAAGTCACGAGGATATTACCCCCCATGCACCACACAAGTCATTCTAAATGACCCTCGGAAACAACATAGAAAGGTTACCCACAACAATAGGCACAGGGATGGTACTTACCTCGATTGCATCATTCCGTCTCTTTAAAGGGAAATTCATCTCGAACTGGGGCTTTTATGAGATTCGAACCTGAGATCATGTATTGATACCAAACATAGGGAAAATAGCTAATCCTTCCTACCTAAAGCTTAAGCTTTCAATACGAGACGCTTGAACTGTCACACTAAATCCTCGTTCAAAGCTAACACCAAGTCACGAGGATGTTACCCCTTATGCACCACACAAGTCATTCTAAATGACCCTTGGAAACAACATGGAAAGGTTACCCACAACAACGAGCCCAGGGATGCTACTTACCTTGGTTGCGTCATTCCGTCTCTTTAAAGGGAAATTCATCTCGAACTGGGGCTTTTATGGGATTCGAACCTGATATCATGTTTTGATACCAAACATAGGAAAAATAGCTAATCCTTCCTACCTAAACCTTAAGCATTCAATACGGGACGCTTGAACTGTCACACTTAATCCTCGTTCAAAGCTCACACCAAGTCACGAGGATGTTACCACTTATGCACCACACAAGTCATTCTAAATGACCCTTGGAAACAACATAGAAAGGTTGCCCACAACAACGAGCCCAGGGATGCTACTTACATTGGTTGCGTCATTCCGTCTCTTTAAAGGGAAATTCATCTCGAACTGGGGCTTTTATGGGATTCGAACCTGATATCATGTTTTGATACCAAACATAGGAAAAATAGCTAATCCTTCTTACCTAAAGCTTAAGCTTTCAATACGGGACGCTTGATCTGTCACACTTAATCCTCGTTCAAAGCTCTCACCAAGTCACGAGGATATTACCCCCCATGCACCACAAAAGTCATTCTAAATGACCCTTGGAAACAACATAGAAAGGTTACCCACAACAATAGGCACAGGGATGGTACTTACCTTGCTTGCATCATTCTATCTCTTTATAGGAAAATTCATCTCGAAATGGGGCTTTTATGGGATTCGAACCTGAGATCATGTTTGGATACCAAACATAGGAAAAATAGCTAATCCTTTCTACCTAAAGCTTAAGCTTTCAATACGAGACGCTTGAACTGTCACACTTAATCCTCGTTCAAAGCTCACACCAAGTCACGATGATGTTACCATATATGCACCACCCAAGTCATTCTAAATGACCCTTGGAAACAACATAGAAAGGTTACCCACAACAACGAGCCCAGGGATGCTACTTACCTTGGTTGCGTCATTCCGTCTCTTTAAAGGGAAATTCATCTCGAACTGGGGCTTTTATGGGATTCGAACCTGAGATCATGTATGGATACCAAACATAGGAAAAATAGCTAATCCTTCCTACCTAAAGCTTAAGCTTTCAATAGGAGACGCTTGAACTGTCACACTTAATCCTCGTTCAAAGCTCACACCAAGTCACGATGATGTTACCATATATGCACCACCCAAGTCATTCTAAATGACCCTTGGAAACAACATAGAAAGGTTACCCACAACAACGAGCCCAGGGATGCTACTTACCTTGGTTGCGTCATTCCGTCTCTTTAAAGGGAAATTCATCTCGAACTGGGGCTTTTATGGGATTCGAACCTGAGATCATGTATGGATACCAAACATAGGAAAAATAGCTAATCCTTCCTACCTAAAGCTTAAGCTTTCAATAGGAGACGCTTGAACTGTCACACTTAATCCTCGTTCAAAGCTCACACCAAGTCACGATGATGTTACCATATATGCACCACCCAAGTCATTCTAAATGACCCTTGGAAACAACATAGAAAGGTTACCCACAACAACGAACCCAGGGATGTTACTTACCTTGGTTGCGTCATTCCGTCTCTTTAAAGGGAAATTCATCTCGAACTGGGGCTTCTATGGGATTCGAACCTGATATCATGTTTTGATACCAAACATAGGAAAAATAGCTAATCCTTCCTACCTAAAGCTTAAGCTTTCAATACGGGACCCTTGATCTGTCACACTTAATCCTCGTTCAAAGCTCTCACCAAGTCACGAGGATATTACCCCCCATGCACCACACAAGTCATTCTAAATGACCCTCGGAAACAACATAGAAAGGTTACCCACAACAATAGGCACAGGGATGGTACTTACCTCGGTTGCATCATTCCGTCTCTTTAAAGTGAAATTCATCTCGAACAGGGTCGTTTATGGGATTCGAACCTGAGATCATGTATTGATACCAAACATAGGAAAAATAGCAAATCCTTCCTACCCAAAGCTTAAGCTTTCAATACGAGACGCTTGAACTGTCACACTAAATCCTCGTTCAAAGCTCACACCAAGTCACGAGGATGTTACCCCTTATGCACCACACAAGTCATTCTAAATGACCCTTGGAAACAACATGGAAAGGTTACCCACAACAACGAGCCCAGGGATGCTACTTACCTTGGTTGCGTCATTCCGTCTCTTTAAAGGGAAATTCATCTCGAACTGGGGCTTTTATGGGATTCGAACCTGATATCATGTTTTGATACCAAACATAGGAAAAATAGCTAATCCTTCCTACCTAAAGCTTAAGCTTTAAATACGGGACGCTTGATCTATCACACTTAATCCTCGTTCAAAGCTCTCACCAAGTCACGAGGATATTACCCCCCATGCACCACACAAGTCATTCTAAATGACCCTCGGAAACAACATAGAAAGGTTACCCACAACAATAGGCACAGGGATGGTACTTACCTCGGTTGCATCATTCCATCTCTTTAAAGGGAAATTCATCTCGAACTGGGGCTTTTATGGGATTCGAACCTGAGATCATGTATTGATACCAAACATAGGGAAAATAGCTAATCCTTCCTACCTAAAGCTTAAGCTTTCAATACGAGACGCTTGAACTGTCACACTAAATCCTCGTTCAAAGCTCACACCAAGTCACGAGGATGTTACCCCTTATGCACCACACAAGTCATTCTAAATGACATTTGGAAACAACATAGAAAGGTTACCCACAACAACGAGCCCAGGGATGCTACTTACCTTGGTTTCGTCATTCCGTCTCTTTAAAGGGAAATTCATCTCGAACTGGGGCTTTTATGGGATTCGAACCTGATATCATGTTTGGATACCAAACATAGGAAAAATAGTTAATCCTTCCTACCTAAAGCTTAAGCTTTCAATACGAGACGCTTTAACTGTCACACTTAATCCTCGTTCAAAGCTCACACCAAGTCACGAGGATGTTACCCCTTATGCACCACAGAAGTCATTCTAAATGACCCTTGGAAACAACATAGAAAGGTTACCCACAACAACGAGCCCAGGGATGCTACTTACCTTGGTTGCGTCATTCCGTCTCTTTAAAGGGAAATTCATCTTGAACTGGGGCTTTTATGGGATTCGAACCTGATATCATGTTTTGATACCAAACATAGGAAAAATAGCTAATCCTTCCGATCTAAACCTTAAGCTTTCAATACGGGACGCTTGAACTGTCACACTTAATCCTCGTTCAAAGCTCACACCAAGTCACGAGGATGTTACCACTTATGCACCACACAAGTCATTCTAAATGACCCTTGGAAACAACATAGAAAGGTTGCCCACAACAACGAGCCCAGGGATGCTACTTACCTTGGTTGCGTCATTCCGTCTCTTTAAAGGGAAATTCATCTCGAACTGGGGCTTTTATGGGATTCGAACCTGATATCATGTTTTGATACCAAACATAGGAAAAATAGTTAATCCTTCCTACCTAAAGCTTAAGCTTTCAATACGAGACGCTTTAACTGTCACACTTAATCCTCGTTCAAAGCTCACACCAAGTCACGAGGATGTTACCCCTTATGCACCACAGAAGTCATTCTAAATGACCCTTGGAAACAACATAGAAAGGTTACCCACAACAACGAGCCCAGGGATGCTACTTACCTTGGTTGCGTCATTCCGTCTCTTTAAAGGGAAATTCATCTTGAACTGGGGCTTTTATGGGATTCGAACCTGAGATCATGTATTGATACCAAACATAGGGAAAATAGCTAATCCTTCCTACCTAAAGCTTAAGCTTTCAATACGAGACGCTTGAACTGTCACACTAAATCCTCGTTCAAAGCTCACACCAAGTCACGAGGATATTACCCCCCATGCACCACACAAGTCATTCTAAATGACCTTTGGAAACAACATAGAAAGGTTACCCACAACAATAGGCACAGGGATGGTACTTACCTTGCTTGCATCATTCTGTCTCTTCAAAGGGAAATTCATCTCAAAATGGGGATTTTATGGGATTCGAACCTGAGATCATGTTTGGATACCAAACATAGGAAAAATAGTTAATCCTTCCTACCTAAAGCTTAAGCTTTCAATACGAGACGCTTTAACTGTCACACTTAATCCTCGTTCAAAGCTCACACCAAGTCACGAGGATGTTACCCCTTATGCACCACAGAAGTCATTCTAAATGACCCTTGGAAACAACATAGAAAGGTTACCCACAACAACGAGCCCAGGGATGCTACTTACCTTGGTTGCGTCATTCCGTCTCTTTAAAGGGAAATTCATCTTGAACTGGGGCTTTTATGGGATTCGAACCTGATATCATGTTTTGATACCAAACATAGGAAAAATAGCTAATCCTTCCGATCTAAAGCTTAAGCTTTCAATACGGGACGCTTGAACTGTCACACTTAATCCTCGTTCAAAGCTCACACCAAGTCACGAGGATGTTACCACTTATGCACCACACAAGTCATTCTAAATGACCCTTGGAAACAACATAGAAAGGTTGCCCACAACAACGAGCCCAGGGATGCTACTTACCTTGGTTGCGTCATTCCGTCTCTTTAAAGGGAAATTCATCTCGAACTGGGGCTTTTATGGGATTCGAACCTGATATCATGTTTTGATACCAAACATAGGAAAAATAGCTAATCCTTCCTACCTAAAGCATAAGCTTTCAATACGGGACGCTTGATCTGTCACACTTAATCCTCGTTCAAAGCTCTCACCAAGTCACGAGGATATTACCCCCCATGCACCACACAAGTCATTCTAAATGATCCTCGGAAACAACATAGAAAGGTTACCCACAACAATAGGCACAGGGATGGTACTTACCTCGGTTGCATCATTCCGTCTCTTTAAAGGGAAATTCATCTCGAACTGGGGCTTTTATGGGATTCGAACCTGATATCATGTTTTGATACCAAACATAGGAAAAATAGCTAATCCTTCCTACCTAAAGCTTAAGCTTTCAATACGAGACGCTTGAACTGTCACACTAAATCCTCGTTCAAAGCTCTCACCAAGTCACGAGGATATTACCCCCCATGCACCACACAAGTCATTCTAAATGACCCTCGGAAACAACATAGAAAGGTTACCCACAACAATAGGCACAGGGATGGTACTTACCTCGGTTGCATCATTCCGTCTCTTTAAAGGGAAATTAATCTCGAACTGGGTCGTTTATGGGATTCGAACCTGAGATCATGTATTGATACCAAACATAGGAAAAATAGCAAATCCTTCCTACCCAAAGCTTAAGCTTTCAATACGAGACGCTTGAACTGTCACACTAAATCCTCGTTCAAAGCTCACACCAAGTCACGAGGATGTTACCCCTTATGCACCACACAAGTCATTCTAAATGACCCTTGGAAACAACATGGAAAGGTTACCCACAACAACGAGCCCAGGGATGCTACTTACCTTGGTTGCGTCATTCCGTCTCTTTAAAGGGAAATTCATCTCGAACTGGGGCTTTTATGGGATTCGAACCTGATATCATGTTTTGATACCAAACATAGGAAAAATAGCTAATCCTTCCTACCTAAAGCTTAAGCTTTCAATACGGGACGCTTGATCTATCACACTTAATCCTCGTTCAAAGCTCTCACCAAGTCACGAGGATATTACCCCCCATGCACCACACAAGTCATTCTAAATGACCCTCGGAAACAACATAGAAAGGTTACCCACAACAATAGGCACAGGGATGGTACTTACCTCGGTTGCATCATTCCGTCTCTTTAAAGGGAAATTCATCTCGAACTGGGGCTTTTATGGGATTCGAACCTGATATCATGTTTTGATACCAAACATAGGAAAAATAGCTAATCCTTCCTACCTAAAGCTTAAGCTTTCAATACGGGACGCTTGATCTATCACACTAAATCCTCGTTCAAAGCTCACACCAAGTCACGAGGATGTTACCCCTTATGCACCACACAAGTCATTCTAAATGACCCTTGGAAACAACATAGAAAGGTTACCCACAACAACGAGCCCAGGGATGCTACTTACCTTGGTTGCGTCATTCCGTCTCTTTAAAGGGAAATTCATCTCGAACTGGGGCTTTTATGGGATTCGAACCTGATATCATGTTTTGATACCAAACATAGGAAAAATAGCTAATCCTTCCTACCTAAACCTTAAGCATTCAATACGGGACGCTTGAACTGTCACACTTAATCCTCGTTCAAAGCTCACACCAAGTCACGAGGATGTTACCACTTATGCACCACACAAGTCATTCTAAATGACCCTTGGAAACAACATAGAAAGGTTGCCCACAACAACGAGCCCAGGGATGCTACTTACCTTGGTTGCGTCATTCCGTCTCTTTAAAGGGAAATTCATCTCGAACTGGGGCTTTTATGGGATTCGAACCTGATATCATGTTTTGATACCAAACATAGGAAAAATAGCTAATCCTTCCTACCTAAAGCATAAGCTTTCAATACGGGACGCTTGATCTGTCACACTTAATCCTCGTTCAAAGCTCTCACCAAGTCACGAGGATATTACCCCCTATGCACCACACAAGTCATTCTAAATGACCCTTGGAAACAACATAGAAAGGTTACCCACAACAATATGCACAGGGATGGTACTTACCTCGGTTGCATCATTCCGTCTCTTTAAAGGGAAATTCATCTCGAACTGGGGCTTTTATGGGATTCGAACCTGATATCATGTTTTGATACCAAACATAGGAAAAATAGCTAATCCTTCCTACCTATACCTTAAGCATTCAATACGGGACGCTTGAACTGTCACACTTAATCCTCATTCAAAGCTCACACCAAGTCACGAGGATGTTACCACTTATGCACCACACAAGTCATTCTAAATGACCCTTGGAAACAACATAGAAAGGTTGCCCACAACAACGAGCCCAGGGATGCTACTTACCTTGGTTGCGTCATTCCGTCTCTTTAAAGGGAAATTCATCTCGAACTGGGGCTTCTATGGGATTCGAACCTGATATCATGTTTTGATACCAAACATAGGAAAAATAGCTAATCTTTCCTACCTAAAGCTTAAGCTTTCAATACGGGACGCTTGATCTGTCACACTTAATCCTCGTTCAAAGCTCTCACCAAGTCACGAGGATATTACCCCCCATGCACCACAAAAGTCATTCTAAATGACCCTTGGAAACAACATAGAAAGGTTACCCACAACAATAGGCACAGGGATGGTACTTACCTTGCTTGCATCATTCTATCTCTTTATAGGAAAATTCATCTCGAAATGGGGCTTTTATGGGATTCGAACCTGATATCATGTTTGGATACCAAACATAGGAAAAATAGCTAATCCTTTCTACCTAAAGCTTAAGCTTTCAATACGAGACGCTTGAACTGTCACACTTAATCCTCGTTCAAAGCTCACACCAAGTCACGAGGATGTTACCCCTTATGCACCACACAAGTCATTCTAAATGACCCTTGGAAACAACATAGAAAGGTTACCTACAACAACGAGCCCAGGGATGCTACTTACCTTGGTTGCGTCATTCCGTCTCTTTAAAGGGAAATTCATCTCGAAATGGGGCTTTTATGGGATTCGAACCTGATATCATGTTTTGATACCAAACATAGGAAAAATAGCTAATCCTTCCTACCTAAACCTTAAGCATTCAATACGGGACGCTTGAACTGTCACACTTAATCCTCGTTCAAAGCTCACACCAAGTCACGAGGATGTTACCACTTATGCACCACACAAGTCATTCTAAATGACCCTTGGAAACAACATAGAAAGGTTGCCCACAACAACGAGCCCAGGGATGCTACTTACATTGGTTGCGTCATTCCGTCTCTTTAAAGGGAAATTCATCTCGAACTGGGGCTTTTATGGGATTCGAACCTCATATCATGTTTTGATAGCAAACATAGGAAAAATAGCTAATCCTTCCTACCTAAAGCTTAAGCTTTCAATACGGGACGCTTGATCTGTCACACTTAATCCTCGTTCAAAGCTCTCACCAAGTCACGAGGATATTACCCCCCATGCACCACACAAGTCATTCTAAATGACCCTTGGAAACAACATAGAAAGGTTACCCACAACAATAGGCACAGGGATGGTACTTACCTTGCTTGCATCATTCTGTCTTTTCAAAGGGAAATTCATCTCAAAATGGGGCTTTTATGGGATTCGAACCTGAGATCATGTTTGGATACCAAACATAGGAAAAATAGTTAATCCTTCCTACCTAAAGCTTAAGCTTTCAATACGAGACGCTTTAACTGTCACACTTAATCCTCGTTCAAAGCTCACACCAAGTCACGAGGATGCTACCCCTTATGCACCACACAAGCCATTCTAAATGACCCTTGGAAACAACATAGAAAGGTTACCCACAACAACGAGCCCAGGGATGCTACTTACCTTGGTTGCGTCATTCCGTCTCTTTAAAGGGAAATTCATCTTGAACTGGGGCTTTTATGGGATTCGAACCTGATATCATGTTTTGATACCAAACATGGGAAAAATAGCTAATCCTTCCTACCTAAAGCATAAGCTTTCAATACGGGACGCTTTATTCTGTCACACTTAATCCTCGTTCAAAGCTCTCACCAAGTCACGAGGATATTACCCCCTATGTACCACACAAGTCATTCTAAATGACCCTTGGAAACAACATAGAAAGGTTACCCACAACAATAGGCACAGGGATGGTACTTACCTCGGTTGCATCATTCCGTCTCTTTAAAGGGAAATTCATCTCGAACTGGGGCTTTTATGGGATTCGAACCTGAGATCATGTATTGATACCAAACATAGGAAAAATAGCTAATCCTTCCTACCTAAACCTTAAGCTTTCAATACGGGACGCTTGAACTGTCACACTTAATCCTCGTTCAAAGCTCACACCAAGTCACGAGGATGTTACCCTTATGCACAACACAAGTCATTCTAAATGACCCTTAGAAACAACATAGAAAGGTTACCTACAACAACGAGGCCAGGGATGGGACTTACCTTGGTTGCGTAATTCCGTCTCTTTAATGGGAAATTCATCTCGAAATGGGGATTTTATGGGATTCGAAACTGAGATCATGTTTTGATACCAAACATAGGAAAAATAGCTAATCATTCCTACCTAAAACTTAAGCTTTCAATACGGGACGCTTGAACAGTCACACTTAATCCTCGTTCAAAGCTCACACCAAGTCACGAGTATGTTAGCCCTTATGCACCACACAAGTCATTCTAAATGAGCCTTGGAAACAACATAGAAAGGTTACCCACAACAACGAGCCCAGGGATGCTACTTACCTTGGTTGCGTAATTCCGTCTCTTTAAAGGGAAATTCATCTCGAACTGGGGCTTTTATGGGATTCGACCTGATATCATGTTTTGATACCAAACATAGGAAAAATAGCTAATCCTTCTTACCTAAAGCTTAAGCTTTCAATACGGGACGCTTGATCTGTCACACTTAATCCTCGTTCAAAGCTCTCACCAAGTCACGAGGATATTACCCCCCATGCACCACAAAAGTCATTCTAAATGACCCTTGGAAACAACATAGAAAGGTTACCCACAACAATAGGCACAGGGATGGTACTTACCTTGCTTGCATCATTCTATCTCTTTATAGGAAAATTCATCTCGAAATGGGGCTTTTATGGGATTCGAACCTGAGATCATGTTTGGATACCAAACATAGGAAAAATAGCTAATCCTTTCTACCTAAAGCTTAAGCTTTCAATACGAGACGCTTGAACTGTCACACTTAATCCTCGTTCAAAGCTCACACCAAGTCACGATGATGTTACCATATATGCACCACCCAAGTCATTCTAAATGACCTTTGGAAACAACATAGAAAGGTTACCCACAACAACGAGCCCAGGGATGCTACTTACCTTGGTTGCGTCATTCCGTCTCTTTAAAGGGAAATTCATCTCGAACTGGGGCTTTTATGGGATTCGAACCTGAGATCATGTATGGATACCAAACATAGGAAAAATAGCTAATCCTTTCTACCTAAAGCTTAAGCTTTCAATACGAGACGCTTGAACTGTCACACTTAATCCTCGTTCAAAGCTCACACCAAGTCACGATGATGTTACCATATATGCACCACCCAAGTCATTCTAAATGACCCTTGGAAACAACATAGAAAGGTTACCCACAACAACGAACCCAGGGAGGCTACTTACCTTGGTTGCGTCATTCCGTCTCGTTAAAGGGAAATTCATCTCGAACTGGGGCTTCTATGGGATTCGAACCTGATATCATGTTTTGATACCAAACATAGGAAAAATAGCTAATCCTTCCTACCTAAAGCTTAAGCTTTCAATACGGGACGCTTGATCTGTCACACTTAATCCTCGTTCAAAGCTCTCACCAAGTCACGAGGATATTACCCCCCATGCACCACACAAGTCATTCTAAATGACCCTCGGAAACAACATAGAAAGGTTACCCACAACAATAGGCACAGGGATGGTACTTACCTCGGTTGCATCATTCCGTCTCTTTAAAGGGAAATTCATCTCGAACTGGGTCGTTTATGGGATTCGAACCTGAGATCATGTATTGATACCAAACATAGGAAAAATAGCAAATCCTTCCTACCCAAAGCTTAAGCTTTCAATACGAGACGCTTGAACTGTCACACTAAATCCTCGTTCAAAGCTCACACCAAGTCACGAGGATGTTACCCCTTATGCACCACACAAGTCATTCTAAATGACCCTTGGAAACAACATGGAAAGGTTACCCACAACAACAAGCCCAGGGATGCTACTTACCTTGGTTGCGTCATTCCCTCTCTTTAAAGGGAAATTCATCTCGAACTGGGGCTTTTATGGGATTCGAACCTGATATCATGTTTTGATACCAAACATAGGAAAAATAGCTAATCCTTCCTACCTAAAGCTTAAGCTTTCAATACGGGACGCTTGATCTATCACACTTAATCCTCGTTCAAAGCTCTCACCAAGTCACGAGGATATTACCCCCCATGCACCACACAAGTCATTCTAAATGACCCTCGGAAACAACATAGAAAGGTTACCCACAACAATAGGCACAGGGATGGTACTTACCTCGATTGCATCATTCCGTCTCTTTAAAGGGAAATTCATCTCGAACTGGGGCTTTTATGAGATTCGAACCTGAGATCATGTATTGATACCAAACATAGGGAAAATAGCTAATCCTTCCTACCTAAAGCTTAAGCTTTCAATACGAGACGCTTGAACTGTCACACTAAATCCTCGTTCAAAGCTAACACCAAGTCACGAGGATGTTACCCCTTATGCACCACACAAGTCATTCTAAATGACCCTTGGAAACAACATAGAAAGGTTACCCACAACAACGAGCCCAGGGATGCTACTTACCTTGGTTGCGTCATTCCGTCTCTTTAAAGGGAAATTCATCTCGAACTGGGGCTTTTATGGGATTCGAACCTGATATCATGTTTTGATACCAAACATAGGAAAAATAGCTAATCCTTCCTACCTAAACCTTAAGCATTCAATACGGGACGCTTGAACTGTCACACTTAATCCTCGTTCAAAGCTCACACCAAGTCACGAGGATGTTACCACTTATGCACCACACAAGTCATTCTAAATGACCCTTGGAAACAACATAGAAAGGTTGCCCACAACAACGAGCCCAGGGATGCTACTTACATTGGTTGCGTCATTCCGTCTCTTTAAAGGGAAATTCATCTCGAACTGGGGCTTTTATGGGATTCGAACCTGATATCATGTTTTGATACCAAACATAGGAAAAATAGCTAATCCTTCTTACCTAAAGCTTAAGCTTTCAATACGGGACGCTTGATCTGTCACACTTAATCCTCGTTCAAAGCTCTCACCAAGTCACGAGGATATTACCCCCCATGCACCACAAAAGTCATTCTAAATGACCCTTGGAAACAACATAGAAAGGTTACCCACAACAATAGGCACAGGGATGGTACTTACCTTGCTTGCATCATTCTATCTCTTTATAGGAAAATTCATCTCGAAATGGGGCTTTTATGGGATTCGAACCTGAGATCATGTTTGGATACCAAACATAGGAAAAATAGCTAATCCTTTCTACCTAAAGCTTAAGCTTTCAATACGAGACGCTTGAACTGTCACACTTAATCCTCGTTCAAAGCTCACACCAAGTCACGATGATGTTACCATATATGCACCACCCAAGTCATTCTAAATGACCCTTGGAAACAACATAGAAAGGTTACCCACAACAACGAGCCCAGGGATGCTACTTACCTTGGTTGCGTCATTCCGTCTCTTTAAAGGGAAATTCATCTCGAACTGGGGCTTTTATGGGATTCGAACCTGAGATCATGTATGGATACCAAACATAGGAAAAATAGCTAATCCTTCCTACCTAAAGCTTAAGCTTTCAATACGAGACGCTTGAACTGTCACACTTAAACCTCGTTCAAAGCTCACACCAAGTCACGATGATGTTACCATATATGCACCACCCAAGTCATTCTAAATGACCCTCGGAAACAACATAGAAAGGTTACCCACAACAATAGGCACAGGGATGGTACTTACCTCGGTTGCATCATTCCGTCTCTTTAAAGGGAAATTCATCTCGAACTGGGTCGTTTATGGGATTCGAACCTGAGATCATGGATTGATACCAAACATAGGAAAAATAGCAAATCCTTCCTACCCAAAGCTTAAGCTTTCAATACGAGACGCTTGAACTGTCACACTAAATCCTCGTTCAAAGCTCACACCAAGTCACGAGGATGTTACCCCTTATGCACCACACAAGTCATTCTAAATGACCCTTGGAAACAACATGGAAAGGTTACCCACAACAACGAGCCCAGGGATGCTACTTACCTTGGTTGCGTCATTCCGTCTCTTTAAAGGGAAATTCATCTCGAACTGGGGCTTTTATGGGATTCGAACCTGATATCATGTTTTGATACCAAACATAGGAAAAATAGCTAATCCTTCTTACCTAAAGCTTAAGCTTTCAATACGGGACGCTTGATCTGTCACACTTAATCCTCGTTCAAAGCTCTCACCAAGTCACGAGGATATTACCCCCCATGCACCACAAAAGTCATTCTAAATGACCCTTGGAAACAACATAGAAAGGTTACCCACAACAATAGGCACAGGGATGGTACTTACCTTGCTTGCATCATTCTATCTCTTTATAGGAAAATTCATCTCGAAATGGGGCTTTTATGGGATTCGAACCTGAGATCATGTTTGGATACCAAACATAGGAAAAATAGCTAATCCTTTCTACCTAAAGCTTAAGCTTTCAATACGAGACGCTTGAACTGTCACACTTAATCCTCGTTCAAAGCTCACACCAAGTCACGATGATGTTACCATATATGCACCACCCAAGTCATTCTAAATGACCCTTGGAAACAACATAGAAAGGTTACCCACAACAACGAGCCCAGGGATGCTACTTACCTTGGTTGCGTCATTCCGTCTCTTTAAAGGGAAATTCATCTCGAACTGGGGCTTTTATGGGATTCGAACCTGATATCATGTTTTGATACCAAACATAGGAAAAATAGCTAATCCTTCCTACCTAAAGCTTAAGCTTTCAATACGGGACGCTTGATCTGTCACACTTAATCCTCGTTCAAAGCTCTCACCAAGTCACGAGGATATTACCCCCCATGCACCACACAAGTCATTCTAAATGACCCTCGGAAACAACATAGAAAGGTTACCCACAACAATAGGCACAGGGATGGTACTTACCTCGGTTGCATCATTCCGTCTCTTTAAAGGGAAATTCATCTCGAACTGGGTCGTTTATGGGATTCGAACCTGAGATCATGTATTGATACCTAACATAGGAAAAATAGCAAATCCTTCCTACCCAAAGCTTAAGCTTTCAATACGAGACGCTTGAACTGTCACACTAAATCCTCGTTCAAAGCTCACACCAAGTCACGAGGATGTTACCCCTTATGCACCACACAAGTCATTCTAAATGACCCTTGGAAACAACATGGAAAGGTTACCCACAACAACGAGCCCAGGGATGCTACTTACCTTGGTTGCGTCATTCCGTCTCTTTAAAGGGAAATTCATCTCGAACTGGGGCTTTTATGGGATTCGAACCTGATATCATGTTTTGATACCAAACATAGGAAAAATAGCTAATCCTTCCTACCTAAAGCTTAAGCTTTCAATACGGGACGCTTGATCTATCACACTTAATCCTCGTTCAAAGCTCTCACCAAGTCACGAGGATATTACCCCCCATGCACCACACAAGTCATTCTAAATGACCCTCGGAAACAACATAGAAAGGTTACCCACAACAATAGGCACAGGGATGGTACTTACCTCGGTTGCATCATTCCATCTCTTTAAAGGGAAATTCATCTCGAACTGGGGCTTTTATGGGATTCGAACCTGAGATCATGTATTGATACCAAACATAGGGAAAATAGCTAATCCTTCCTACCTAAAGCTTAAGCTTTCAATACGAGACGCTTGAACTGTCACACTAAATCCTCGTTCAAAGCTCACACCAAGTCACGAGGATGTTACCCCTTATGCACCACACAAGTCATTCTAAATGACCCTTGGAAACAACATAGAAAGGTTACCCACAACAACGAGCCCAGGGATGCTACTTACCTTGGTTGCGTCATTCCGTCTCTTTAAAGGGAAATTCATCTCGAACTGGGGCTTTTATGGGATTCGAACCTGATATCATGTTTTGATACCAAACATAGGAAAAATAGCTAATCCTTCCTACCTAAACCTTAAGCATTCAATACGGGACGCTTGAACTGTCACACTTAATCCTCGTTCAAAGCTCACACCAAGTCACGAGGATGTTACCACTTATGCACCACACAAGTCATTCTAAATGACCCTTGGAAACAACATAGAAAGGTTGCCCACAACAACGAGCCCAGGGATGCTACTTACCTTGGTTGCGTCATTCCGTCTCTTTAAAGGGAAATTCATCTCGAACTGGGGCTTTTATGGGATTCGAACCTGATATCATGTTTTGATACCAAACATAGGAAAAATAGCTAATCCTTCCTACCTAAAGCATAAGCTTTCAATACGGGACGCTTGATCTGTCACACTTAATCCTCGTTCAAAGCTCTCACCAAGTCACGAGGATATTACCCCCCATGCACCACACAAGTCATTCTAAATGACCCTCGGAAACAACATAGAAAGGTTACCCACAACAATAGGCACAGGGATGGTACTTACCTCGGTTGCATCATTCCGTCTCTTTAAAGGGAAATTCATCTCGAACTGGGGCTTTTATGGGATTCGAACCTGAGATCATGTATTGATACCAAACATAGGGAAAATAGCTAATCCTTCCTACCTAAAGCTTAAGCTTTCAATACGAGACGCTTGAACTGTCACACTAAATCCTCGTTCAAAGCTCTCACCAAGTCACGAGGATATTACCCCCCATGCACCACACAAGTCATTCTAAATGACCCTCGGAAACAACATAGAAAGGTTACCCACAACAATAGGCACAGGGATGGTACTTACCTCGGTTGCATCATTCCGTCTCTTTAAAGGGAAATTAATCTCGAACTGGGTCGTTTATGGGATTCGAACCTGAGATCATGTATTGATACCAAACATAGGAAAAATAGCAAATCCTTCCTACCCAAAGCTTAAGCTTTCAATACGAGACGCTTGAACTGTCACACTAAATCCTCGTTCAAAGCTCACACCAAGTCACGAGGATGTTACCCCTTATGCACCACACAAGTCATTCTAAATGACCCTTGGAAACAACATGGAAAGGTTACCCACAACAACGAGCCCAGGGATGCTACTTACCTTGGTTGCGTCATTCCGTCTCTTTAAAGGGAAATTCATCTCGAACTGGGGCTTTTATGGGATTCGAACCTGATATCATGTTTTGATACCAAACATAGGAAAAATAGCTAATCCTTCCTACCTAAAGCTTAAGCTTTCAATACGGGACGCTTGATCTATCACACTTAATCCTCGTTCAAAGCTCTCACCAAGTCACGAGGATATTACCCCCCATGCACCACACAAGTCATTCTAAATGACCCTCGGAAACAACATAGAAAGGTTACCCACAACAATAGGCACAGGGATGGTACTTACCTCGGTTGCATCATTCCGTCTCTTTAAAGGGAAATTCATCTCGAACTGGGGCTTTTATGGGATTCGAACCTGAGATCATGTATTGATACCAAACATAGGGAAAATAGCTAATCCTTCCTACCTAAAGCTTAAGCTTTCAATACGAGACGCTTGAACTGTCACACTAAATCCTCGTTCAAAGCTCACACCAAGTCACGAGGATGTTACCCCTTATGCACCACACAAGTCATTCTAAATGACCCTTGGAAACAACATAGAAAGGTTACCCACAACAACGAGCCCAGGGATGCTACTTACCTTGGTTGCGTCATTCCGTCTCTTTAAAGGGAAATTCATCTCGAACTGGGGCTTTTATGGGATTCGAACCTGATATCATGTTTTGATACCAAACATAGGAAAAATAGCTTATCCTTCCTACCTAAACCTTAAGCATTCAATACGGGACGCTTGAACTGTCACACTTAATCCTCGTTCAAAGCTCACACCAAGTCACGAGGATGTTACCACTTATGCACCACACAAGTCATTCTAAATGACCCTTGGAAACAACATAGAAAGGTTGCCCACAACAACGAGCCCAGGGATGCTACTTAACTTGGTTGCGTCATTCCGTCTCTTTAAAGGGAAATTCATCTCGAACTGGGGCTTTTATGGGATTCGAACCTGATATCATGTTTTGATACCAAACATAGGAAAAATAGCTAATCCTTCCTACCTAAAGCATAAGCTTTCAATACGGGACGCTTGATCTGTCACACTTAATCCTCGTTCAAAGCTCTCACCAAGTCACGAGGATATTACCCCCTATGCACCACACAAGTCATTCTAAATGACCCTTGGAAACAACATAGAAAGGTTACCCACAACAATATGCACAGGGATGGTACTTACCTCGGTTGCATCATTCCGTCTCTTTAAAGGGAAATTCATCTCGAACTGGGGCTTTTATGGGATTCGAACCTGAGATCATGTATTGATACCAAACATAGGAAAAATAGCTAATCCTTCCTACCTAAAGCTTAAGCTTTCAATACGAGACGCTTGAACTGTCACACTAAATCCTCGTTCAAAGCTCACACCAAGTCACGAGGATGTTACCCCTTATGCACCACACAAGTCATTCTAAATGACCCTTGGAAACAACATAGAAAGGTTACCTACAACAACGAGCCCAGGGATGCTACTTACCTTGGTTGCGTCATTCCGTCTCTTTAAAGGGAAATTCATCTCGAAATGGGGCTTTTATGGGATTCGAACCTGATATCATGTTTTGATACCAAACATAGGAAAAATAGCTAATCCTTCCTACCTAAACCTTAAGCATTCAATACGGGACGCTTGAACTGTCACACTTAATCCTCGTTCAAAGCTCACACCAAGTCACGAGGATGTTACCACTTATGCACCACACAAGTCATTCTAAATGACCCTTGGAAACAACATAGAAAGGTTGCCCACAACAACCAGCCCAGGGATGCTACTTACATTGGTTGCGTCATTCCGTCTCTTTAAAGGGAAATTCATCTCGAACTGGGGCTTTTATGGGATTCGAACCTGATATCATGTTTTGATACCAAACATAGGAAAAATAGCTAATCCTTCTTACCTAAAGCTTAAGCTTTCAATACGGGACGCTTGATCTGTCACACTTAATCCTCGTTCAAAGCTCTCACCAAGTCACGAGGATATTACCCCCCATGCACCACAAAATTCATTCTAAATGACCCTTGGAAACAACATAGAAAGGTTACCCACAACAATAGGCACAGGGATGGTCCTTACCTTGCTTGCATCATTCTATCTCTTTATAGGAAAATTCATCTCGAAATGGGGCTTTTATGGGATTCGAACCTGAGATCATGTTTGGATACCAAACATAGGAAAAATAGCTAATCCTTTCTACCTAAAGCTTAAACTTTCAATACGAGACGCTTGAACTGTCACACTTAATCCTCGTTCAAAGCTCACATCAAGTCACGATGATGTTACCATATATGCACCACCCAAGTCATTCTAAATGACCCTTGGAAACAACATAGAAAGGTTACCCACAACAACGAGCCCAGGGATGCTACTTACCTTGGTTGCGTCATTCCGTCTCTTTAAAGGGAAATTCATCTCGAACTGGGGCTTTTATGGGATTCGAACCTGAGATCATGTATGGATACCAAACATAGGAAAAATAGCTAATCCTTCCTACCTAAAGCTTAAGCTTTTAATACTAGACGCTTGAACTGTCACACTTAATCCTCGTTCAAAGCTCACACCAAGTCACGATGATGTTACCATATATGCACCACCCAAGTCATTCTAAATGAGCCTTGGAAACAACATAGAAAGGTTACCCACAACAACGAACCCAGGGATGTTACTTACCTTGGTTGCGTCATTCCGTCTCTTTAAAGGGAAATTCATCTCGAACTGGGGCTTCTATGGGATTCGAACCTGATATCATGTTTTGATACCAAACATAGGAAAAATAGCAAATCCTTCCTACCCAAAGCTTAAGCTTTCAATACGAGACGCTTGAACTGTCACACTAAATCCTCGTTCAAAGCTCACACCAAGTCACGAGGATATTACCCCCCATGCACCACACAAGTCATTCTAAATGACCCTTGGAAACAACATAGAAAGGTTACCCACAACAATAGGCACAGGGATGGTACTTACCTCGGTTGCATCATTCCGTCTCTTTAAAGGGAAATTCATCTCGAACTGGGTCGTTTATGGGATTCGAACCTGAGATCATGTATTGATACCAAACATAGGAAAAATAGCAAATCCTTCCTACCCAAAGCTTAAGCTTTCAATACGAGACGCTTGAACTGTCACACTAAATCCTCGTTCAAAGCTCACACCAAGTCAAGAGGATGTTACCCCTTATGCACCACACAAGTCATTCTAAATGACCCTCGGAAACAACATAGAAAGGTTACCCACAACAATAGGCACAGGGATGGTACTTACCTCGGTTGCATCATTCCGTCTCTTTAAAGGGAAATTCATCTCGAACTGGGGCTTTTATGGGATTCGAACCTGAGATCATGTATTGATACCAAACATAGGGAAAATAGCTAATCCTTCTTACCTAAAGCTTAAGCTTTCAATACGGGACGCTTGATCTGTCACACTTAATCCTCGTTCAAAGCTCTCACCAAGTCACGAGGATATTACCCCCCATGCACCACAAAATTCATTCTAAATGACCCTTGGAAACAACATAGAAAGGTTACCCACAACAATAGGCACAGGGATGGTCCTTACCTTGCTTGCATCATTCTATCTCTTTATAGGAAAATTCATCTCGAAATGGGGCTTTTATGGGATTCGAACCTGAGATCATGTTTGGATACCAAACATAGGAAAAATAGCTAATCCTTTCTACCTAAAGCTTAAACTTTCAATACGAGACGCTTGAACTGTCACACTTAATCCTCGTTCAAAGCTCACACCAAGTCACAAGGATGTTACCCCCCTTGACGACACAAGTCATTCTAAATGAGCCTTGGAAACAACATAGAAAGGTTACCCACAACAACGAACCCAGGGATGTTACTTACCTTGGTTGCGTCATTCCGTCTCTTTAAAGGGAAATTCATCTCGAACTGGGGCTTCTATGGGATTCGAACCTGATATCATGTTTTGATACCAAACATAGGAAAAATAGCAAATCCTTCCTACCCAAAGCTTAAGCTTTCAATACGAGACGCTTGAACTGTCACACTAAATCCTCGTTCAAAGCTCACACCAAGTCACGAGGATATTACCCCCCATGCACCACACAAGTCATTCTAAATGACCCTTGGAAACAACATAGAAAGGTTACCCACAACAATAGGCACAGGGATGGTACTTACCTCGGTTGCATCATTCCGTCTCTTTAAAGGGAAATTCATCTCGAACTGGGTCGTTTATGGGATTCGAACCTGAGATCATGTATTGATACCAAACATAGGAAAAATAGCAAATCCTTCCTACCCAAAGCTTAAGCTTTCAATACGAGACGCTTGAACTGTCACACTAAATCCTCGTTCAAAGCTCACACCAAGTCAAGAGGATGTTACCCCTTATGCACCACACAAGTCATTCTAAATGACCCTCGGAAACAACATAGAAAGGTTACCCACAACAATAGGCACAGGGATGGTACTTACCTCGGTTGCATCATTCCGTCTCTTTAAAGGGAAATTCATCTCGAACTGGGGCTTTTATGGGATTCGAACCTGAGATCATGTATTGATACCAAACATAGGGAAAATAGCTAATCCTTCTTACCTAAAGCTTAAGCTTTCAATACGGGACGCTTGATCTGTCACACTTAATCCTCGTTCAAAGCTCTCACCAAGTCACGAGGATATTACCCCCCATGCACCACAAAATTCATTCTAAATGACCCTTGGAAACAACATAGAAAGGTTACCCACAACAATAGGCACAGGGATGGTCCTTACCTTGCTTGCATCATTCTATCTCTTTATAGGAAAATTCATCTCGAAATGGGGCTTTTATGGGATTCGAACCTGAGATCATGTTTGGATACCAAACATAGGAAAAATAGCTAATCCTTTCTACCTAAAGCTTAAACTTTCAATACGAGACGCTTGAACTGTCACACTTAATCCTCGTTCAAAGCTCACATCAAGTCACGATGATGTTACCATATATGCACCACCCAAGTCATTCTAAATGACCCTTGGAAACACCATAGAAAGGTTACCCACAACAACGAGCCCAGGGATGCTACTTACCTTGGTTGCGTCATTCCGTCTCTTTAAAGGGAAATTCATCTCGAACTGGGGCTTTTATGGGATTCGAACCTGATATCATGTTTTGATACCAAACATAGGAAAAATAGCTAATCCTTCCTACCTAAACCTTAAGCATTCAATACGGGACGCTTGAACTGTCACACTTAATCCTCGTTCAAAGCTCACACCAAGTCACGAGGATGTTACCACTTATGCACCACACAAGTCATTCTAAATGACCCTTGGAAACAACATAGAAAGGTTGCCCACAACAACGAGCCCAGGGATGCTACTTACCTTGGTTGCGTCATTCCGTCTCTTTAAAGGGAAATTCATCTCGAACTGGGGCTTTTATGGGATTCGAACCTGAGATCATGTATTGATACCAAACATAAGAAAAATAGCTAATCCTTCCTACCTAAAGCTTAAGCTTTCAATACGAGACGCTTGAACTGTCACACTAAATCCTCGTTCAAAGCTCACACCAAGTCACGAGGATGTTACCCCTTATGCACCACACAAGTCATTCTAAATGACCCTTGGAAACAACATAGAAAGGTTACCCACAACAACGAGCCCAGGGATGCTACTTACCTTGGTTCCGTCATTCCGTCTCTTTAAAGGGAAATTCATCTCGAACTGGGGCTTTTATGGGATTCGAACCTGATATCATGTTTTGATACCAAACATAGGAAAAATAGCTAATCCTTCCTACCTAAAGCTTAAGCTTTCAATACGGGACGCTTGATCTATCACACTTAATCCTCGTTCAAAGCTCTCACCAAGTCACGAGGATATTACCCCCCATGCACCACACAAGTCATTCTAAATGACCCTCGGAAACAACATAGAAAGGTTACCCACAACAATAGGCATAGGGATGGTACTTACCTCGGTTGCATCATTCCGTCTCTTTAAAGGGAAATTCATCTCGAACTGGGTCGTTTATGGGATTCGAACCTGAGATCATGTATTGATACCAAACATAGGAAAAATAGCAAATCCTTCCTACCTAAAGCTTAAGCTTTCAATACGGGACGCTTGATCTGTCACACTTAATCCTCGTTCAAAGCTCTCACCAAGTCACGAGGATATTACCCCCCATGCACCACACAAGTCATTCTAAATGACCCTTGGAAACAACATAGAAAGGTTACCCACAACAATAGGCACAGGGATGGTACTTACCTTGCTTGCATCATTCTGTCTTTTCAAAGGGAAATTCATCTCAAAATGGGGCTTTTATGGGATTCGAACCTGAGATCATGTTTGGATACCAAACATAGGAAAAATAGTTAATCCTTCCTACCTAAAGCTTAAGCTTTCAATACGAGACGCTTTAACTGTCACACTTAATCCTCGTTCAAAGCTCACACCAAGTCACGAGGATGTTACCCCTTATGCACCACACAAGTCATTCTAAATGACCCTTGGAAACAACATAGAAAGGTTACCCACAACAACGAGCCCAGGGATGCTACTTACCTTGGTTGCGTCATTCCGTCTCTTTAAAGGGAAATTCATCTTGAACTGGGGCTTTTATGGGATTCGAACCTGATATCATGTTTTGATACCAAACATAGGAAAAATAGCTAATCCTTCCTACCTAAACCTTAAGCTTTCAATACGGGACGCTTGAACTGTCACACTTAATCCTCGTTCAAAGCTCACACCAAGTCACGAGGATGTTACCACTTATGCACCACACAAGTCATTCTAAATGACCCTTGGAAACAACATAGAAAGGTTGCCCACAACAACGAGCCCAGGGATGCTACTTACCTTGGTTGCGTCATTCTCTCTCTTTAAAGGGAAATTCATCTCGAACTGGGGCTTTTATGGGATTCGAACCTGATATAATGTTTTGATACCAAACATAGGAAAAATAGCTAATCCTTCCTACCTAAAGCATAAGCTTTCAATACGGGACGCTTGATCTGTCACACTTAATCCTCGTTCAAAGCTCTCACCAAGTCACGAGGATATTACGCCCTATGCACCACACAAGTCATTCTAAATCACCCTTGGAAACAACATAGAAAGGTTACCCACAACAATAGGCACAGGGATGGTACTTACCTCGGTTGCATCATTCCGTCTCTTTAAAGGGAAATTCATCTCGAACTGGGGCTTTTATGGGATTCGAACCTGAGATCATGTATTGATACCAAACATAGGAAAAATAGCTAATCCTTCCTACCTAAACCTTAAGCTTTCAATACGGGACGCTTGAACTGTCACACTTAATCCTCGTTCAAAGCTCACACCAAGTCACGAGGATGTTACCCCTTATGCACAACACAAGTCATTCTAAATGACCCTTGGAAACAATATAGAAAGGTTACCTACAACAACGAGCCCAGGGATGGGACTTACCTTGGTTGCGTCATTCTCTCTCTTTAAAGGGAAATTCATCTCGAACTGGGGCTTTTATGGGATTCGAACCTGAGATCATGTATTGATACCAAACATAGGAAAAATAGCTAATCCTTCCTACCTAAACCTTAAGCTTTCAATACGGGACGCTTGATCTGTCACACTTAATCGTCGTTCAAAGCTCTCACCAAGTCACGAGGATGTTACCACTTATGCACAACACAAGTCATTCTAAATGACCCTTGGAAACAACATAGAAAGGTTGCCCACAACAACGAGCCCAGAGATGGTACTTACCTCGGTTGCATCATTCTCTCTCTTTAAAGGGAAATTCATCTCGAAATGGGGATTTTATGGGATTCGAAACTGAGATCATGTTTTGATACCAAACATAGGAAAAATAGCTAATCCTTCCTACCTAAAGGTTAAGCTTTCAATACGGGACGCTTGATCTGTCACACTTAATCCTCGTTCAAAGCTCTCACCAAGTCACGAGGATATTACCCCCCATGCACCACACAAGTCATTCTAAATGACCCTTGGAAACAACATAGAAATGTTACCTACAACAACGAGCCCAGGGAGGGGACTTACCTTGGTTGCGTCATTCCGTGTCTTTAAAGGGAAATTCATCTCGAAATGGGGATTTTATGGGATTCGAAACTAAGATCATGTTTTGATACCAAACATAGGAAAAATAGCTAATCCTTCCTACCTAAACCTTAAGCTTTCAATACGGGACGCTTGAACTGTCACATTTAATCCTCGTTCAAAGCTCACACCAAGTCACGAGGATGTTACCCCTTATGCACCATACAAGTCATTCTAAATGACCCTTGGAAACAACATAGAAAGGTTGCCCACAACAACGAGCCCAGAGATGGTACTTACCTCGGTTGCATCATTCTCTCTCTTTAAAGGGAAATTCATCTCGAACTGGGGCTTTTATGGGATTCGAACCTGATATCATGTTTTGATACCAAACATAGGAAAAATAGCTAATCCTTCCTACCTAAAGCATAAGCTTTCAATACGGGACGCTTGATCTGTCACACTTAATCCTCGTTCAAAGCTCTCACCAAGTCACGAGGATGTTACCCCTTATGCACAACACAAGTCATTCTAAATGACCCTTGGAAACAACATAGAAAGGTTACCTATAACAACGAGCCCAGGGATGGTACTTACCTTGGTTGCGTCATTCCGTCTCTTTAAAGGGAAATTCATCTTGAACTGGGGCTTTTATGGGATTCGAACCTGATATCATGTTTTGATACCAAACATGGGAAAAATAGCTAATCCTTCCTACCTAAAGCATAACCTTTCAATACGGGACGCTTTATTCTGTCACACTTAATCCTCGTTCAAAGCTCTCACCAAGTCACGAGTATATTACCCCCCATGCACCACACAAGTCATTCTAAATGACCCTTGGAAACAACATAGAAAGGTTACCCACAACAATAGGCACAGGGATGGTACTTACCTTGCTTGCATCATTCTGTCTCTTTAAATGGAAATTCATCTCGAAATAGGGCTTTTATGGGATTCGAACCTGAGATCATGTTTGGATACCAAACATAGGAAAAATAGCTAATCCTTCCTACCTAAAGCTTAAGCTTTAAATACGAGACGCTTGAACTGTCACACTTAATCCTCGTTCAAAGCTCACACCAAGTCACGATGATTTTACCATATATGCACCACCCAAGTCATTCTAAATGACCCTTGGAAACAACATAGAAAGGTTACCCACAACAACGAGCCCAGGGATGCTACTTACCTTGGTTGCGTCATTCCGTCTCTTTAAAGGGAAATTCATCTCGAACTGGGGCTTTTATGAGATTCGAACCTGATATCATGTTTTGATACCAAACATAGGAAAAATAGCTAATCCTTCTTACCTAAAGCTTAAGCTTTCAATACGGGACGCTTGATCTGTCACACTTAATCCTCGTTCAAAGCTCTCACCAAGTCACGAGGATATTACCCCCCATGCACCAAACAAGTCATTCTAAATGACCCTTGGAAACAACATAGAAAGGTTACCCACAACAATAGGCACAGGGATGGTACTTACCTTGCTTGCATCATTCTGTCTCTTTAAATGGAAATTCATCTCGAAATAGGGCTTTTATGGGATTCGAACCTGAGATCATGTTTGGATACCAAACATAGGAAAAATAGCTAATCCTTCCTACCTAAAGCTTAAGCTTTAAATACGAGACGCTTGAACTGTCACACTTAATCCTCGTTCAAAGCTCACACCAAGTCACGATGATTTTACCATATATGCACCACCCAAGTCATTCTAAATGACCCTTAGAAACACCATAGAAAGGTTACCCACAACAACGAGCCGAGGGATGCTACTTACCTTGGTTGCGTCATTCCGTCTCTTTAAAGGGAAATTCATCTCGAACTGAGGCTTCTATGGGATTCGAACCTGATATCATGTTTTGATACCACACATAGGAAAAATAGCAAATCCTTCCTACCTAAAGCTTAAGCTTTCAACACGGGACGCTTGAACTGTCACACTTAATCCTCGTTCAAAGCTAACACCAAGTCACGAGGATGTTACCCCTTATGCACAACACAAGTCATTCTAAATGACCCATGGAAACAACATAGAAAGGTTACCTATAACAACGAGCCCAGGGATGGTACTTACCTTGGTTGCGTCATTCCGTCTCTTTAAAGGGAAATTCAACTCGAAATGGGGATTTTATGGGATTCGAAACTGAGATCATGTTTTGATACCAAACATACGAATAATAGCTAATCCTTCCTACCTAAACCTTAAGCTTACAATACGGGACGCTTGAACTGTCACACTTAATCCTCGTTCAAAGCTCACACCAAGTCACGAGGATGTTACCCCTTATGCACCACACAAGTGATTCTAAATGACCCTTGGAAACAACATAGAAAGGTTACCCACAACAACGAGCCCAGGGATGCTACTTACCTTGGTTGCGTCATTCCGTCTATTTAAAGGTAAATTCATCTCGAACTGGGGCTTTTATGGGATTCGAACCTGATATCATGTTTTGATACCAAACATAGGAAAAATAGCTAATCCTTCCTACCTAAAGCTTAAGCTTTCAATACGGGACGCTTGATCTGTCACACTTAATCCTCGTTCAAAGCTCTCACCAAGTCACGAGGATATTACCCCCCATGCACCAAACAAGTCATTCTAAATGACCCTTGGAAACAACATAGAAAGGTTACCCACAACAATAGGCACAGGGATGGTACTTACCTTGCTTGCATCATTCTGTCTCTTTAAATGGAAATTCATCTCGAAATAGGGCTTTTATGGGATTCGAACCTGAGATCATGTTTGGATACCAAACATAGGAAAAATAGCTAATCCTTCCTACCTAAAGCTTAAGCTTTAAATACGAGACGCTTGAACTGTCACACTTAATCCTCGTTCAAAGCTCACACCAAGTCACGATGATTTTACCATATATGCAGCACCCAAGTCATTCTAAATGACCCTTAGAAACACCATAGAAAGGTTACCCACAACAACGAGCCCAGGGATGCTACTTACCTTGGTTGCGTCATTCCGTCTCTTTAAAGGGAAATTCATCTCGAACTGAGGCTTCTATGGGATTCGAACCTGATATCATGTTTTGATACCACACATAGTAAAAATAGCAAATCCTTCCTACCTAAAGCTTAAGCTTTCAATACGGGACGCTTGAACTGTCACACTTAATCCTCGTTCAAAGCTCACACCAAGTCACGAGGATGTTACCCCTTATGCACAACACAAGTCATTCTAAATGACCCATGGAAACAACATAGAAAGGTTACCTATAACAACGAGCCCAGGGATGGTACTTACCTTGGTTGCGTCATTCCGTCTCTTTAAAGGGAAATTCAACTCGAAATGGGGATTTTATGGGATTCGAAACTGAGATCATGTTTTGATACCAAACATAGGAATAATAGCTAATCCTTCCTACCTAAACCTTAAGCTTACAATACGGGACGCTTGAACTGTCATACTTAATCCTCGTTCAAAGCTCACACCAAGTCACGAGGATGTTACCCCTTATGCACCACACAAGTCATTCTAAATGACCCTTGGAAACAACATAGAAAGGTTACCCACAACAACGAGCCCAGGGATGCTACTTACCTTGGTTGCGTCATTCCGTCTCTTTAAAGGTAAATTCATCTCGAACTGGGGCTTTGATGGGATTCGAACCTGATATCATGTTTTGATACCAAACATAGGAAAAATAGCTAATCCTTCCTACCTAAAGCTTAAGCTTTCAATACGGGACGCTTGATCTGTCACACTTAATCCTCGTTCAAAGCTCTCACCAAGTCACGAGGATATTACCCCCCATGCACCACACAAGTCATTCTAAATGACCCTTGGAAACAACATAGAAAGGTTACCCACAACAATAGGCACAGGGATGGTACTTACCTTGCTTGCATCATTCTGTCTCTTTAAATAGAAATTCATCTCGAAATAGGGCTTTTATGGGATTCGAACCTGTGATCATGTTTGGATACCAAACATAGGAAAAATAGCTAATCCTTCCTACCTAAAGCTTAAGCTTTAAATACGAGACGCTTGAACTGTCACACTTAATCCTCGTTCAAAGCTCACACCAAGTCACGATAATTTTACCATATATGCACCACCCAAGTCATTCTAAATGACCCTTAGAAACACCATAGAAAGGTTACCCACAACAACGAGCCCAGGGATGCTACTTACCTTGGTTGCGTCATTCCGTCTCTTTAAAGGGAAATTCATCTCGAACTGAGGCTTCTATGGGATTCGAACCTGATATCATGTTTTGATACCACACATAGTAAAAATAGCAAATCCTTCCTACCTAAAGCTTAAGCTTTCAATACGGGACGCTTGAACTGTCACACTTAATCCTCGTTCAAAGCTCACACCAAGTCACGAGGATGTTACCCCTTATGCACAACACAAGTCATTCTAAATGACCCATGGAAACAACATAGAAAGGTTACCTATAACAACGAGCCCAGGGATGGTACTTACCTTGGTTGCGTCATTCCGTCTCTTTAAAGGGAAATTCAACTCGAAATGGGGATTTTATGGGATTCGAAACTGAGATCATGTTTTGATACCAAACATAGGAATAATAGCTAATCCTTCCTACCTAAACCTTAAGCTTACAATACGGGACGCTTGAACTGTCATACTTAATCCTCGTTCAAAGCTCACACCAAGTCACGAGGATGTTACCCCTTATGCACCACACAAGTCATTCTAAATGACCCTTGGAAACAACATAGAGAGGTTACCCACAACAACGAGCCCAGGGATGCTACTTACCTTGGTTGCGTCATTCCGTCTCTTTAAAGGTAAATTCATCTCGAACTGGGGCTTTTATGGGATTCGAACCTGATATCATGTTTTGATACCAAACATAGGAAAAATAGCTAATCCTTCCTACCTAAAGCTTAAGCTTTCAATACGGGACGCTTGATCTGTCACACTTAATCCTCGTTCAAAGCTCTCACCAAGTCACGAGGATATTACCCCCCATGCACCACACAAGTCATTCTAAATGACCCTTGGAAACAACATAGAAAGGTTACCCACAACAATAGGCACAGGGATGGTACTTACCTTGCTTGCATCATTCTGTCTCTTTAAATGGAAATTCATCTCGAAATAGGGCTTTTATGGGATTCGAACCTGTGATCATGTTTGGATACCAAACATAGGAAAAATAGCTAATCCTTCCTACCTAAAGCTTAAGCTTTAAATACGAGACGCTTGAACTGTCACACTTAATCCTCGTTCAAAGCTCACACCAAGTCACGATAATTTTACCATATATGCACCACCCAAGTCATTCTAAATGACCCTTAGAAACACCATAGAAAGGTTACCCACAACAACGAGCCCAGGGATGCTACTTACCTTGGTTGCGTCATTCCGTCTCTTTAAAGGGAAATTCATCTCAAACTGGGGCTTTTATGGGATTCGAACCTGATATCATGTTTTGATACCAAACATAGGAAAAATAGCTAATCCTTCCTACCTAAAGCTTATGCTTTCAATACGGGACGCTTGAACTGTCACACTTAATCCTCGTTCAAAGCTCACACCAAGTCACGAGGATGTTACCCCTTATGCACCACACAAGTCATTCTAAATGACCGTTGGAAACAACATAGAAAGGTTACCCACAACAACGAGCCCAGGGATGCTACTTACCATGGTTGCGTCATTCCGTCTCTTTAAAGGGAAATTCATCTCGAACTGGGGCTTTTATGGGATTCGAACCTGATATCATGTTTTGATACCACACATAGGAAAAATAGCAAATCCTTCCTACCTAAAGCTTAAGCTTTCAATACGGGACGCTTGATCTGTCACACCTAATTCTCGTTCAAAGCTCTCACCAAGTCACGAGGATATTACCCCCCATGCACCACACAAGTCATTCTAAACGACCCTTGAAACAACATAGAGAGGTTACCCACAACAACGAGCCCAGGGATGCTACTTACCTTGGTTGCGTCACTCCGTCTCTTTAAAGTGAAATTCATCTCGAACTGTGGCTTTTATGTGATTCGAACGTGATATCATGTTTTGATACCAAACATAGGAAAAATAGCTAATCCTTCCTACCTAAAGCTTAAGCTTTCAATACGTGACACTTGATCTGTTACACTTAATCCTCGTTCAAAGCTCACACCAAGTCACGAGGATGTTACCCCTTATGCACCACACAAGTCATTCTAAATGACCCTTGGAAACAACATAGAAAGGTTACCCACAACAACGAGCCCAGGGATGCTACTTACCTTGGTTGCGTCATTCCGTCTCTTTAAAGGGAAATTCATCTTGAACTGGGGCTTTTATGAGATTCGAACCTGATATCATGTTTTGATACCAAACATAGGAAAAATAGCTAATCCTTCCTACCTAAAGCTTAAGCTTTCAATACGGAACGCTTGATCTTTCACACTTAATCCTCGTTCAAAGCTCTCACCAAGTCACGAGGATATTACCCCCCATGCACCACACAAGTCATTCTAAATGACCCTTGGAAACAACATAGAAAGGTTACCCACAACAATAGGCACAGGGATGGTACTTACCTTGCTTGCATCATTATGTCTCTTTAAAGGGAAATTCATCTCGAAATGCGGCTTTTATGGGATTCGAACTTGAGATCATGTTTAGATACCAAACATAGGAAAAATAGCTAATCCTTCCTACCTAAAGCTTAAGCTTTCAATACGAGACGCTTGAACTGTCACACTTAATCCTCGTTCAAAGTTCACACCAAGTCACGATAATTTTACCATATATGCACAACCCAAGTCATTCTAAATGACCCTTAGAAACAACATAGAAAGGTTACCCACAACAACGAGCCCAGGGATGTTACTTACTTTGGTTGCGTCATTCCGTCTCTTTAAAGGGAAATTCATCTCAAACTGGGGCTTTTATGGGATTCGAACCTGATATCATGTTTTGATACCAAACATAGGAAAAATAGCTAATCCTTCCTACCTAAAGCTTATGCTTTCAATACGGGACGCTTGAACTGTCATACTTAATCCTCGTTCAAAGCTCTCACCAAGTCACGAGGATATTACCCCCCATGCACCACACAAGTCATTCTAAATGACCCTTGGAAACAACATAGAAAGGTTACCCACAACGATAGGCACAGGGATGGTACTTAACTTGCTTGCATCATTCTTTCTCTTTAAAGGGAAATTCATATCGAAATGGGGCTTTTATGGGATTCGAACCTGAGATCATGTTTGGATACCAAACATAGGAAAATTAGCTAATCCTTCCTACCTAAAGCTTAAGCTTTCAATACGAGACGCTTGAACTGTCACACTTAATCCTCGTTGAAAGCTCACACCAAGTCACGATAATTTTACCATATATGCACCACCCAAGTCATTCTAAATGACCCTTAGAAACACCATAGAAAATTTACCCACAACAACGAGCCCAGGGATGCTACTTACCTTGGTTGCGTCATTCCGTCTCTTTAAAGGGAAATTCATCTCGAACTGGGGCTTTTATGGGATTCGAACCTTATATCTTGGTTTGATACCAAACATAGGAAAAATAGCTAATCCTTCCTACCTAAAGCTTATGCTTTCAATACGGGACGCTTGATCTGTCACACTTAATCCTCGTTCAAAGCTCTCACCAAGTCACGAGGATATTACCCCCCATGCACCAAACAAGTCATTCTAAATGACCCTTGGAAACAACATAGAAAGGTTACCCACAACAATAGGCACAGGGATGGTACTTACCTTGCTTGCATCATTCTGTCTCTTTAAATGGAAATTCATCTCGAAATAGGGCTTTTATGGGATTCGAACCTGAGATCATGTTTGGATACCAAACATAGGAAAAATAGCTAATCCTTCCTACCTAAAGCTTAAGCTTTAAATACGAGACGCTTGAACTGTCACACTTAATCCTCGTTCAAAGCTCACACCAAGTCACGATGATTTTACCATATATGCACCACCCAAGTCATTCTAAATGACCCTTAGAAACACCATAGAAAGGTTACCCACAACAACGAGCCGAGGGATGCTACTTACCTTGGTTGCGTCATTCCGTCTCTTTAAAGGGAAATTCATCTCGAACTGAGGCTTCTATGGGATTCGAACCTGATATCATGTTTTGATACCACACATAGGAAAAATAGCAAATCCTTCCTACCTAAAGCTTAAGCTTTCAACACGGGACGCTTGAACTGTCACACTTAATCCTCGTTCAAAGCTCACACCAAGTCACGAGGATGTTACCCCTTATGCACAACACAAGTCATTCTAAATGACCCATGGAAACAACATAGAAAGGTTACCTATAACAACGAGCCCAGGGATGGTACTTACCTTGGTTGCGTCATTCCGTCTCTTTAAAGGGAAATTCAACTCGAAATGGGGATTTTATGGGATTCGAAACTGAGATCATGTTTTGATACCAAACATAGGAATAATAGCTAATCCTTCCTACCTAAACCTTAAGCTTACAATACGGGACGCTTGAACTGTCACACTTAATCCTCGTTCAAAGCTCACACCAAGTCACGAGGATGTTACCCCTTATGCACCACACAAGTGATTCTAAATGACCCTTGGAAACAACATAGAAAGGTTACCCACAACAACGAGCCCAGGGATGCTACTTACCTTGGTTGCGTCATTCCGTCTATTTAAAGGTAAATTCATCTCGAACTGGGGCTTTTATGGGATTCGAACCTGATATCATGTTTTGATACCAAACATAGGAAAAATAGCTAATCCTTCCTACCTAAAGCTTAAGCTTTCAATACGGGACGCTTGATCTGTCACACTTAATCCTCGTTCAAAGCTCTCACCAAGTCACGAGGATATTACCCCCCATGCACCAAACAAGTCATTCTAAATGACCCTTGGAAACAACATAGAAAGGTTACCCACAACAATAGGCACAGGGATGGTACTTACCTTGCTTGCATCATTCTGTCTCTTTAAATGGAAATTCATCTCGAAATAGGGCTTTTATGGGATTCGAACCTGTGATCATGTTTGGATACCAAACATAGGAAAAATAGCTAATCCTTCCTACCTAAAGCTTAAGCTTTAAATACGAGACGCTTGAACTGTCACACTTAATCCTCGTTCAAAGCTCACACCAAGTCACGATGATTTTACCATATATGCACCACCCAAGTCATTCTAAATGACCCTTAGAAACACCATAGAAAGGTTACCCACAACAACGAGCCCAGGGATGCTACTTACCTTGGTTGCGTCATTCCGTCTCTTTAAAGGGAAATTCATCTCGAACTGGGGCTTTTATGGGATTCGAACCTGATATCATGTTTTGATACCAAACATAGGAAAAATAGCTAATCCTTCCTACCTAAAGCTTATGCTTTCAATACGGGACGCTTGAACTGTCACACTTAATCCTCGTTCAAAGCTCACACCAAGTCACGAGGATGTTACCCCTTATGCACCACACAAGTCATTCTAAATGACCCTTGGAAACAACATAGAAAGGTTACCCACAACAATAGGCACAGGGATGGTACTTACCTTGCTTGCATCATTCTGTCTCTTTAAATGGAAATTCATCTCGAAATAGGGCTTTTATGGGATTCGAACCTGAGATCATGTTTGGATACCAAACATAGGAAAAATAGCTAATCCTTCCTACCTAAAGCTTAAGCTTTAAATACGAGACGCTTGAACTGTCACACTTAATCCTCGTTCAAAGCTCACACCAAGTCACGATGATTTTACCATATATGCACCACCCAAGTCATTCTAAATGACCCTTAGAAACACCATAGAAAGGTTACCCACAACAACGAGCCCAGGGATGCTACTTACCTTGGTTGCGTCATTCCGTCTCTTTAAAGGGAAATTCATCTCGAACTGAGGCTTCTATGGGATTCGAACCTGATATCATGTTTTGATACCACACATAGGAAAAATAGCAAATCCTTCCTACCTAAAGCTTAAGCTTTCAACACGTGACGCTTGAACTGTCACACTTAATCCTCGTTCAAAGCTCACACCAAGTCACGAGGATGTTACCCCTTATGCACAACACAAGTCATTCTAAATGACCCATGGAAACAACATAGAAAGGTTACCTATAACAACGAGCCCAGGGATGGTACTTACCTTGGTTGCGTCATTCCGTCTCTTTAAAGGGAAATTCAACTCGAAATGGGGATTTTATGGGATTCGAAACTGAGATCATGTTTTGATACCAAACATAGGAATAATAGCTAATCCTTCCTACCTAAACCTTAAGCTTACAATACGGGACGCTTGAACTGTCACACTTAATCCTCGTTCAAAGCTCACACCAAGTCACGAGGATGTTACCCCTTATGCACCACCCAAGTCATTCTAAATAACCCTTGGAAACAACATAGAAAGGTTACCCACAACAACGATCCCAGTGATGGTACTTACCTTGGTTGCGTTATTCCGTCTCTTTAAAGGGAAATTCATCTCGAACTGGGGCTTTTATGTGATTCGAACCTGATATCATGTTTTGATACCAAACATAGGAAAAATAGCTAATCCTTCCTACCTAAAGCTTAAGCTTTAAATACGAGACGCTTGAACTGTCACACTTAATCCTCGTTCAAAGCTCACACCAAGTCACGATAATTTTACCATATATGCACCACCCAAGTCATTCTAAATGACCCTTAGAAACACCATAGAAAGGTTACCCACAACAACGAGCCCAGGGATGCTACTTACCTTGGTTGCGTCATTCCGTCTCTTTAAAGGGAAATTCATCTCGAACTGGGGCTTTTATGGGATTCGAACCTGATATCATGTTTTGATACCAAACATAGGAAAAATAGCTAATCCTTCCTACCTAAAGCTTATGCTTTCAATACGGGACGCTTGAACTGTCACACTTAATCCTCGTTCAAAGCTCACACCAAGTCACGAGGATGTTACCCCTTATGCACCACACAAGTCATTCTAAATGACCCTTGGAAACAACATAGAAAGGTTACCCACAACAATAGGCACAGGGATGGTACTTACCTTGCTTGCATCATTCTGTCTCTTTAAATGGAAATTCATCTCGAAATAGGGCTTTTATGGGATTCGAACCTGAGATCATGTTTGGATACCAAACATAGGAAAAATAGCTAATCCTTCCTACCTAAAGCTTAAGCTTTAAATACGAGACGCTTGAACTGTCACACTTAATCCTCGTTCAAAGCTCACACCAAGTCTCGATGATTTTACCATATATGCACCACCCAAGTCATTCTAAATGACCCTTAGAAACACCATAGAAAGGTTACCCACAACAACGAGCCCAGGGATGCTACTTACCTTGGTTGCGTCATTCCGTCTCTTTAAAGGGAAATTCATCTCGAACTGAGGCTTCTATGGGATTCGAACCTGATATCATGTTTTGATACCACACATAGTAAAAATAGCAAATCCTTCCTACCTAAAGCTTAAGCTTTCAATACGGGACGCTTGAACTGTCACACTTAATCCTCGTTCAAAGCTCACACCAAGTCACGAGGATGTTACCCCTTATGCACAACACAAGTCATTCTAAATGACCCATGGAAACAACATAGAAAGGTTACCTATAACAACGAGCCCAGGGATGGTACTTACCTTGGTTGCGTCATTCCGTCTCTTTAAAGGGAAATTCAACTCGAAATGGGGATTTTATGGGATTCGAAACTGAGATCATGTTTTGATACCAAACATAGGAATAATAGCTAATCCTTCCTACCTAAACCTTAAGCTTACAATACGGGACGCTTGAACTGTCATACTTAATCCTCGTTCAAAGCTCACACCAAGTCACGAGGATGTTACCCCTTATGCACCACACAAGTCATTCTAAATGACCCTTGGAAACAACATAGAGAGGTTACCCACAACAACGAGCCCAGGGATGCTACTTACCTTGGTTGCGTCATTCCGTCTCTTTAAAGGTAAATTCATCTCGAACTGGGGCTTTTATGGGATTCGAACCTGATATCATGTTTTGATACCAAACATAGGAAAAATAGCTAATCCTTCCTACCTAAAGCTTAAGCTTTCAATACGGGACGCTTGATCTGTCACACTTAATCCTCGTTCAAAGCTCTCACCAAGTCACGAGGATATTACCCTCCATGCACCACACAAGTCATTCTAAATGACCCTTGGAAACAACATAGAAAGGTTACCCACAACAATAGGCACAGGGATGGTACTTACCTTGCTTGCATCATTCTGTCTCTTTAAATGGAAATTCATCTCGAAATAGGGCTTTTATGGGATTCGAACCTGTGATCATGTTTGGATACCAAACATAGGAAAAATAGCTAATCCTTCCTACCTAAAGCTTATGCTTTCAATACGGGACGCTTGAACTGTCACACTTAATCCTCGTTCAAAGCTCACACCAAGTCACGAGGATGTTACCCCTTATGCACCACACAAGTCATTCTAAATGACCGTTGGAAACAACATAGAAAGGTTACCCACAACAACGAGCCCAGGGATGCTACTTACCATGGTTGCGTCATTCCGTCTCTTTAAAGGGAAATTCATCTCGAACTGGGGCTTTTATGGGATTCGAACCTGATATCATGTTTTGATACCACACATAGGAAAAATAGCAAATCCTTCCTACCTAAAGCTTAAGCTTTCAATACGGGACGCTTGATCTGTCACACCTAATTCTCGTTCAAAGCTCTCACCAAGTCACGAGGATATTACCCCCCATGCACCACACAAGTCATTCTAAACGACCCTTGAAACAACATAGAGAGGTTACCCACAACAACGAGCCCAGGGATGCTACTTACCTTGGTTGCGTCACTCCGTCTCTTTAAAGTGAAATTCATCTCGAACTGTGGCTTTTATGTGATTCGAACGTGATATCATGTTTTGATACCAAACATAGGAAAAATAGCTAATCCTTCCTACCTAAAGCTTAAGCTTTCAATACGTGACACTTGATCTGTTACACTTAATCCTCGTTCAAAGCTCACACCAAGTCACGAGGATGTTACCCCTTATGCACCACACAAGTCATTCTAAATGACCCTTGGAAACAACATAGAAAGGTTACCCACAACAACGAGCCCAGGGATGCTACTTACCTTGGTTGCGTCATTCCGTCTCTTTAAAGGGAAATTCATCTTGAACTGGGGCTTTTATGAGATTCGAACCTGATATCATGTTTTGATACCAAACATAGGAAAAATAGCTAATCCTTCCTACCTAAAGCTTAAGCTTTCAATACGGAACGCTTGATCTTTCACACTTAATCCTCGTTCAAAGCTCTCACCAAGTCACGAGGATATTACCCCCCATGCACCACACAAGTCATTCTAAATGACCCTTGGAAACAACATAGAAAGGTTACCCACAACAATAGGCACAGGGATGGTACTTACCTTGCTTGCATCATTATGTCTCTTTAAAGGGAAATTCATCTCGAAATGGGGCTTTTATGGGATTCGAACTTGAGATCATGTTTAGATACCAAACATAGGAAAAATAGCTAATCCTTCCTACCTAAAGCTTAAGCTTTCAATACGAGACGCTTGAACTGTCACACTTAATCCTCGTTCAAAGTTCACACCAACTCACGATAATTTTACCATATATGCACAACCCAAGTCATTCTAAATGACCCTTAGAAACAACATAGAAAGGTTACCCACAACAACGAGCCCAGGGATGTTACTTACTTTGGTTGCGTCATTCCGTCTCTTTAAAGGGAAATTCATCTCAAACTGGGGCTTTTATGGGATTCGAACCTGATATCATGTTTTGATACCAAACATAGGAAAAATAGCTAATCCTTCCTACCTAAAGCTTATGCTTTCAATACGGGACGCTTGAACTGTCATACTTAATCCTCGTTCAAAGCTCTCACCAAGTCACGAGGATATTACCCCCCATGCACCACACAAGTCATTCTAAATGACCCTTGGAAACAACATAGAAAGGTTACCCACAACGATAGGCACAGGGATGGTACTTAACTTGCTTGCATCATTCTTTCTCTTTAAAGGGAAATTCATCTCGAAATGGGGCTTTTATGGGATTCGAACATGAGATCATGTTTGGATACCAAACATAGGAAAATTAGCTAATCCTTCCTACCTAAAGCTTAAGCTTTCAATACGAGACGCTTGAACTGTCACACTTAATCCTCGTTGAAAGCTCACACCAAGTCACGATAATTTTACCATATATGCACCACCCAAGTCATTCTAAATGACCCTTAGAAACACCATAGAAAATTTACCCACAACAACGAGCCCAGGGATGCTACTTACCTTCGTTGCGTCATTCCGTCTCTTTAAAGGGAAATTCATCTCGAACTGGGGCTTTTATGGGATTCGAACCTTATATCTTGGTTTGATACCAAACATAGGAAAAATAGCTAATCCTTCCTACCTAAAGCTTATGCTTTCAATACGGGACGCTTGAACTGTCACACTTAATCCTCGTTCAAAGCTCACACCAAGTCACGAGGATGTTACCCCTTATGCACCACACAAGTCATTCTAAATGACATTTGGAAACAACATAGAAAGGTTACCCACAACAACGAGCCCAGGGATGCTACTTACCTTGGTTGCGTCATTCCGTCTCTTTAAAGGGAAATTCATCTCGAAATGGGGATTTTATGGGATTCGAAACTGAGATCATGTTTTGATACCAAACATATGAAAAATAGCTAATCCTTCCTACCTAAACCTTCAGCTTTCAATACGGGACGCTTGAACTGTCACACTTAATCCTCGTTCAAAGCTCACACCAAGTCACGAGGATGTTACCCCTTATGCACCACACAAGTGATTCTAAATGACCCTTGGAAACAACATAGAAAGGTTACACACAACAACGAGCCCAGGGATGCTACTTACCTTGGTTGCGTCATTCCGTCTCTTTAAAGGGATATTCATCTTGAACTGGGGCTTTTATGAGATTCGAACCTGATATCATGTTTTGATACGAAACATAGGAAAAATAGCTAATCCTTCCTACCTAAAGCTTAAGCTTTCAATACGGGACGCTTGATCGGTCACACTTAATCCTCGTTCAAAGCTCTCACCAAGTCACGAGGATATTACCCCCCATGCACCACACAAGTCATTCTAAATGACCCTTGGAAACAACATAGAAAGGTTACCCACAACAATAGGCACAGGGATGGTACTTACGTTGCTTGCATCATTCTGTCTCTTTAAAGGGAAATTCATCTCGAACTGGGGATTTTATGGGATTCGAACCTGATATCATGTTTTGATACCAAACATAGGAAAAATAGCTAATCCTTCCTACCTAAAGCTTATGCTTTCAATACGGGATGCTTGAACTGTCACACTAAATCCTCGTTCAAAGCTCACACCAAGTCACGAGGATGTTACCCCTTATACCCCACACAAGTCATTCTAAATGCCCTTGGAAACAACATAGAAATGTTACCTACAACAACGAGCCCAGGGATGCTACTTACCTTGGTTACGTCATTCCGTCTCTTTAAAGAAAAATTCATCTCGAAATGGGGATTTTATAGGATTCGAAACTGAGATCATGTTTTGATACCAAACATAGGAAAAATAGCTAATCCTTCCTACCTAAACCTTAAGCTTTCAATACGGGACGCTTGAACTGTCACACTTAATCCTCGTTCAAAGCTCACACCAAGTCACGAGGATGTTACCCCTTACGCACCACACAAGTCATTCTAAATGACCCTTGGAAACAACATAGAAAGGTTACCCACAACAACGAGCCCAGGAATGCTACTTACCTTGGTTGCGTCATTCCGTCTCTTTAAAGGGAAATTCATCTCGAACTGGGGCTTTTATGGGATTCGAACCTGATATCATGTTTTGATACCAAACATAGGAAAAATAGCTAATCCTTCCTACCTAAAGCTTAAGCTTTCAATACGGGACGCTTGATCTGTCACACTTAATCCTCGTTCAAAGCTCTCACCAAGTCACGAGGATATTACCCCCCATGCACCACACAAGTCATTCTAAATGACCCTTGGAAACAACATAGAAAGGTTACCCACAAAAATAGGCACAGGGATGGTACTTACCTTGCTTGCATCATTCTGTCTCTTCAAAGGGAAATTCATCTCGAAATGAGGCTTTTATGGGATTCGAACCTGAGATCATGTTTGGATACCAAACATAGGAAAAATAGCTAATCCTTCCTACCTAAAGCTTAAGCTTTCAATACGAGACGCTTGAACTGTCACACTTAATCCTCGTTCAAAGCTCACACCAAGTCACGAGGATGTTACCCCTTATGCACCACACAAGTCATTCTAAATGACCCTTGGAAATAACATAGAAAGGTTGCCCACAACAACGAGCCCAGAGATGGTACTTACCTCGGTTGCATCATTCTCTCTCTTTAAAGGGAAATTCATCTCGAACTGCGGCTTTTATGGGATTCGAACCTGAGATCATGTTTTAATACCAAACATAGGAAAAATAGCTAATCCTTCTTACCTAAACCTTAAGCTTTCAAAACGGGACGCTTTATCTGTCACACTTAATCCTCGTTCAAAGCTCTCACCAAGTCACGAGGATGTTACGCCTTATGCACAACACAAGTCATTCTAAATGACCCTTGGAAACAACATAGAAAGGTTACCTATAACAACGAGCCCAGGGATGGTACTTACCTTGGTTGCGTCATTCCGTCTCTTTAAAGGGAAATTCAACTCGAAATGGGGATTTTATGGGATTCGAAACTGAGATCATGTTTTGATACCAAACATAGGAATAATAGCTAATCCTTCCTACCTAAACCTTAAGCTTACAATACGGGACGCTTGAACTGTCACACTTAATCCTCGTTCAAAGCTCACACCAAGTCACGAGGATGTTACCCCTTATGCACCACAAAAGTCATTCTAAATGACCCTTGGAAACAACATAGAAAGGTTACCCACAACAACGAGCCCAGGGATGCTACTTACCTTGGTTGCGTCATTCCGTCTCTTTAAAAGGAAATTCCTCTCGAACTAGGGCTTTTATGTGATTCGAACCTGATATCATGTTTTGATACCAAACATAGGAAAAATAGCTAATCCTTCCTACCTAAAGCTTAAGCTTTCAATACGGGACACTTAATCTGTCACACTTAATCCTCGTTCAAAGCTCACACCAAGTCACGAGGATGTTACCACTTATGCACCACACAAGTCATTCTAAATGACCCTTGGAAACAACATAGAAAGGTTGCCCACAACAACGAGCCCAGAGATGGTACTTACCTCGGTTGCATCATTCTCTTTCTTTAAAGGAAAATTCATCTCGAACTGGGGCTTTTATGGGATTCGAACCTGAGATCATGTTTTGATACCAAACATAGAAAAAATAGCTAATCCTTCAATACGGGACGCTTGATCTGTCACACTTAATCCTCGTTCAAAGCTCTCACCAAGTCACGAGGATGTTACCCCTTATGCACAACACAAGTCATTCTAAATGACCGTTGGAAACAACATAGAAAGGTTACCCACAACAACGAGCCCAGGGATGCTACTTACCTTGGTTGCGTCATTCCGTCTCTTTAAAGGGATATTCATCTCGAACTGGGGCTTTTATGAGATTCGAACCTGATATCATGTTTTGATACGAAACATAGAAAAAATAGCTAATCCTTCCTACCTAAAGCTTAAGCTTTCAATACGGGACGCTTCATCGGTCACACTTAATTCTCGTTCAAAGATCTCACCAAGTCACGAGGATATTACCTCCCATGCACCACACAAGTCATTCTAAATGACCCGTGGAAACAACATAGAAAGGTTACCCACAATAATAGGCACAGGGATGGTACTTACGTTGCTTGCATCATTCTGTCTCTTTAAAGGGAAATTCATCTCGAACTGGGGCTTTTATGGGATTCGAACCTGATATCATGTTTTGATACCAAACATAGGAAAAATAGCTAATCCTTCCTACCTAAAGCTTATGCTTTCAATACGGGACTCTTGAACTGTCACACTAAATCCTCGTTCAAAGCTCACACCAAGTCACGAGGATGTTACCCCTTATACACCACACAAGTCATTCTAAATGACCCTTGGAAACAACATAGAAATGTTACCTACAACAACGAGCCCATGGATGCTACTAACCTTGGTTGCGTCATTCCGTCTCTTTAAAGGGAAATTCATCTCGAAATGGGGATTTTATGGGATTCGAAACTGAGATCATGTTTTGATACCAAAGATAGGAAAAATAGCTAATCCTTCCTACCTAAACCTTAAGCTTTCAATACGGGACGCTTGAACTGTCACACTTAATCCTCGTTCAAAGCTCACACCAAGTCACGAGGATGTTACCCCTTACGCACCACACAAGTCATTCTAAATGACCCTTGGAAACAACATAGAAAGGTTACCCACAACAACGAGCCCAGGGATGCTACTTACCTTGGTTGCGTCATTCCGTCTCTTTAAAGGGATATTCATCTCGAACTGGGGCTTTTATGGGATTCGAACCTGAGATCATGTTTTGATACCAAACATAGGAATAATAGCTAATCCTTCCTACCTAAACCTTAAGCTTTCAATACGGGACGCTTGATCTGTCACACTTAATCCTCGTTCAAAGCTCTCACCAAGTCACGAGGATGTTACCCCTTATGCACAACACAAGTCATTCTAAATGACCGTTGGAAATAACATAGAAAGGTTACCCACAACAACGAGCCCAGGGACGCTACTTACCTTGGTTGCGTCATTCCGTCTCTTTAAAGGGAAATTCATCTCGAAATGGGGATTTTATGGGATTCGAAACTGAGATCATGTTTTGATACCAAACATATGAAAAATAGCTAATCCTTCCTACCTAAACCTTCAGCTTTCAATACGGGACGCTTGAACTGTCACACTTAATCCTCGTTCAAAGCTCACACCAAGTCACGAGGATGTTACCACTTATGCACCACACAAGTCATTCTAAATGACCCTTGGAAACAACATAGAAAGGTTGCCCACAACAACGAGCCCAGAGATGGTACTTACCTCGGTTGCATCATTCTCTCTCTTTAAAGGAAAATTCATCTCGAACTGGGGCTTTTATGGGATTCGAACCTGAGATCATGTTTTGATACCAAACATAGGAAAAATAGCTAATCCTTCCTACCTAAAGCTTAAGCTTTCAATACGGGACGCTTGATCTGTCACACTTATTCCTCGTTCAAAGCTCTCACCAAGTCACGAGGATGTTACCCCTTATGCACAACACAAGTCATTCTAAATGACCCTTAGAAACAACATAGAAAGGTTACATATAACAACGAGCCCAGGGATTGTACTTACCTTGGTTGCGTCATTCCGTCTCTTTAAAGGGAAATTCAACTCGAAATAGGGATTTTATGGGATTCGAAACTGAGATCATGTTTTGATACCAAACATAGGAATAATAGCTAATCCTTCCCATCTAAACCTTATGCTTTCAATACGGGACGCTTGAACTGTCACACTTAATCCTCGTTCAAAGCTCACACCAAGTCACGAGGATGTTACCCCTTATGCACCACACAAGTCATTCTAAATGACCCTTGGAAACAACATAGAAAGGTTACACACAACAACGAGCCCAGGGATGCTACTTACCTTGGTTGCGTCATTCCGTCTCTTTAAAGGGATATTCATCTCGAACTGGGTCTTTTATGGGATTCGAACCTGATATCATGTTTTGATACCAAACATACTAAAAATAGCTAATCCTTCCTACCTAAAGCTTAAGCTTTCAATACGGGACACTTGATCTGTCACACTTAATCCTCGTTCAAAGCTCACACCAAGTCACGAGGATGTTACCACTTATGCACCACACAAGTCATTCTAAATGACCCTTGGAAACAACATAGAAAGGTTGCCCACAACAACGAGCCCAGAGATGGTACTTACCTCGGTTGCATCATTCTCTCTCTTTAAAGGAAAATTCATCTCGAACTGGGGCTTTTATGGGATTCGAACCTGAGATCATGTTTTGATACCAAACATAGGAAAAATAGCAAATACTTCCTACCTAAAGCTTAAGCTTTCAATACGAGACGCTTGAACTGTCACACTAAATCCTCGTTCAAAGCTCACACCAAGTCACGAGGATGTTACCCCTTATGCACCACACAAGTCATTCTAAATGACCGTTGGAAACAACATAGAAAGGTTACCCACAACAACGAGCCCAGGGATGCTACTTACCTTGGTTGCGTCATTCCGTCTCTTTAAAGGGAAATTCATCTCGAAATGGGGATTTTATGGGATTCGAAACTGAGATCATGTTTTGATACCAAACATATGAAAAATAGCTAATCCTTCCTACCTAAACCTTCAGCTTTCAATACGGGACGCTTGAACTGTCACACTTAATCCTCGTTCAAAGCTCACACCAAGTCACGAGGATGTTACCCCTTATGCACCACACAAGTCATTCTAAATGACCCTTGGAAACAACATAGAAAGGTTACCCACAACAACGAGCCCAGGGATGCTACTTACCTTGGTTGCGTCATTCCGTCTCTTTAAAGGGATATTCATCTCGAACTGGGGCTTTTATGTGATTCGAACCTGATATCATGTTTTGATACCAAACATAGGAAAAATAGCTAATCCTTCCTACCTAAAGCTTAAGCTTTCAATACGGGACACTTGATATGTCACACTTAATCCTCGTTCAAAGCTCACACTAAGTCACGAGGATGTTACCACTCATGCACCACACAAGTCATTCTAAATGACCCTTGGAAACAACATAGAAAGGTTGCCCACAACAACGAGCCCAGAGATGGTACTTACCTCGGTTGCATCATTCTCTCTCTTTAAAGGAAAATTCATCTCGAACTGGGGCTTTTATGGGATTCGAACCTGAGATCATGTTTTGATACCAAACATAGGAAAAATAGCAAATACTTCCTACCTAAAGCTTAAGCTTTCAATACGAGACGCTTGAACTGTCACACTAAATCCTCGTTCAAAGCTCACACCAAGTCACGAGGATGTTACCCCTTATGCACCACACAAGTCATTCTAAATGACCGTTGGAAACAACATAGAAACGTTACCCACAACAACGAGCCCAGGGATGCTACTTACCTTGGTTGCGTCATTCGGTCTCTTTAAAGGGAAATTCATCTCGAAATGGGGATTTTATGGGATTCGAAACTGAGATCATGTTTTGATACCAAACATATGAAAAATAGCTAATCCTTCCTACCTAAACCTTCAGCGTTCAATACGGGACGCTTGAACTGTCACACTTAATCCTCGTTCAAAGCTCACACCAAGTCACGAGGATGTTACCCCTTATGCACCACACAAGTCATTCTAAATGACCCTTGGAAACAACATAGAAAGGTTACCTATAACAACGAGCCCAGGGATGCTACTTACCTTGGTTGCGTCATTCCGTCTCTTTAAAGGGAAATTCAACTCGAAATAGGGATTTTATGGGATTCGAAACTGAGATCATGTTTTGATACCAAACATAGGAATAATAGCTAATCCTTCTTACCTAAACCTTAAGCTTTCAATACGGGACGCTTGATCTGTCACACTTAATCCTCGTTCAAAGCTCTCACCAAGTCACGAGGATGTTACCCCTTATGCACAACACAAGTCATTCTAAATGACCGTTGGAAACAACATAGAAAAGTTACCCACAACAACGAGCCCAGGGATGCTACTTACCTTGGTTGCGTCATTCCGTCTCTTTAAAGGGAAATTCATCTCGAAATGGGGATTTTATGGGATTCGAAACTGAGATCATGTTTTGATACCAAACATATGAAAAATAGCTAATCCTTCCTACCTAAACCTTCAGCTTTCAATACGGGACGCTTGAACTGTCACACTTAATCCTCGTTCAAAGCTCACACTAAGTCACGAGGATGTTACCCCTTATGCACCACACAAGTCATTCTAAATGACCCTTGGAAACAACATAGAAAGGTTACACAAAACAACGAGCCCAGGGATGCTACTTACCTTGGTTGCGTCATTCCGTCTCTTTAAAGGGATATTCATCTCGAACTGGGGCTTTTATGAGATTCGAACCTGATATCATGTTTTGATACGAAACATAGAAAAAATAGCTAATCCTTCCTACCTAAAGCTTAAGCTTTCAATACGGGACACTTGATCTGTCACACTTAATCCTCGTTCAAAGCTCACACCAAGTCACGAGGATGTTACCACTTATGCACCACACAAGTCATTCTAAATGACCCTTGGAAACAACATAGAAAGGTTGCCCACAACAACGAGCCCAGAGATGGTACTTACCTCGGTTGCATCATTCTCTCTCTTTAAAGGAAAATTCATCTCGAACTGGGGCTTTTATGGGATTCGAACCTGAGATCATGTTTTGATACCAAACATAGGAAAAATAGCAAATACTTCCTACCTAAAGCTTAAGCTTTCAATACGAGACGCTTGAACTGTCACACTAAATCCTCGTTCAAAGCTCACACCAAGTCACGAGTATGTTACCCCTTATACACCACACAAGTCATTCTAAATGACCCTTGGAAACAACATAGAAAGGTTAACAACAACAACGAGCCCAGGGATGCTACTTACCTTGGTGGCGTCATTCCGTCTCTTTAAAGGGATATTCATCTCGAAATGGGGATTTTATGGGATTCGAAACTGATATCATGTTTTGATACCAAACATAGGAAAAATAGCTAATCCTTCCTACCTAAACCTTAAGCTTTCAATACGGGACGCTTGAACTGTCACACTTAATCCTCCTTCAAAGCTCACACTAAGTCACGAGGATGTTACCCCTTACGCACCACACAAGTCATTCTAAATGACCCTTGGAAACAACATAGAAAGGTTACCCACAACAACGAGCCCAGGGATGCTACTTACCTTGGTTGCGTCATTCTGTCTCTTTAAAAGGATATTCATCTCGAACTGGGGCTTTTATGTGATTCGAACCTGATATCATGTTTTGATACCCAACATAGGAAAAATAGCTAATCCTTCCTACCTAAAGCTTAAGCTTTCAATACGGGACACTTGATATGTCACACTTAATCCTCGTTCAAAGCTCACACCAAGTCACGAGGATGTTACCACTTATGCACCACACAAGTCATTCTAAATGACCCTTGGAAACAACATAGAAAGGTTGCCCACAACAACGAGCCCAGAGATGGTACTTACCTCGGTTGCATCATTCTCTCTCTTTAAAGGAAAATTCATCTCGAACTGGGGCTTTTATGGGATTCGAACCTGAGATCATGTTTTGATACCAAACATAGAAAAAATAGCAAATAATTCCTACCTAAAGCTTAAGCTTTCAATACGAGACGCTTGAACTGTCACACTAAATCCTCGTTCAAAGCTCACACCAAGTCACGAGGATGTTACCCCTTATGCACCACACAAGTCATTCTAAATGACCGTTGGAAACAACATAGAAAGGTTACCCACAACAACGAGCCAAGGGATGCTACTTACCTTGGTTGCGTCATTCCGTCTCTTTAAAGGGAAATTCATCTCGAAATGGGGATTTTATGGGATTCGAAACTGAGATCATGTTTTGATACCAAACATATGAAAAATAGCTAATCCTTCCTACCTAAACCTTCAGCTTTCAATACGGGACGCTTGAACTGTCACACTTAATCCTCGTTCAAAGCTCACACCAAGTCACGAGGATGTTACCCCTTATGCACCACACAAGTCATTCTAAATGACCCTTGGAAACAACATAGAAAGGTTACCCACAACAACGAGCCCAGGGATGCTACTTACCTTGGTTGCGTCATTCCGTCTCTTTAAAGGGAAATTCATCTCGAACTGGGGCTTTTATGGGATTCGAACCTGATATCATGTTTTGATACCAAACATAGGAAAAATAGCTAATCCTTCCTACCTAAAGCTTATGCTTTCAATACGGGACGCTTGAACTGTCACACTTAATCCTCGTTCAAAGCTCTCACCAAGTCACGGGGATGTTACCCCTTATGCACAACACAAGTCATTCTAAATGACCCTTGGAAACAACATAGAAAGGTTACCTATAACAACGAGCCCAGGGATGGTACTTACCTTGGTTGCGTCATTCCGTCTCTTTAAAGGGAAATTCAACTCGAACTAGGGTTTTTATGGGATTTGAACCTGAGATCATGTTTTGATACCAAACATAGGAAAAATAGATAATCCTTCCTACTTAAAGCTTAAGATTTCAATACGGGACGCTTGAACTGTCACACTTAATCCTCGTTCAAAGTTCACGCCAACTCACGAGGATGTTACCCCTTCTGCACCACACAAGTCATTCTAAATGACCCTTGGAAACAACATAGAACGGTTACTGACAACAACGTATCCAGGGATGGTACTTACCTTGGTTGCGTCATTCCGTCTCTTTAAAGGGAAATTCTTTTCTAACTGGGGCTTTTATGGGATTCGAACCTGAGATCATGTTTTGATACCAAACATAAGAAAAATAGCTAATCCTTCCTACCTAAAGCTTAAGCTTTCAATACGTGACGGTTGAACTGTTACACTTAATCCTCGTTCAAAGCTCTCACCAAGTCACGATGATGTTACCCCCCATGCACCACACAAGTCATTCTAAATAACCCTTGGAAACAACATAGAAAGGTTACCCACAAAAATAGGCCCAGGGATGGTACTTGCCTCGGTTGCATCATTCTGTCTCTTTAAAGGGAAATTCATCTCGAACTAGGGCTTTTATGGGATTCGAACCTGAGATCATGTTTCGATACCAAACATAGGAAAAATAGATAATCCTTCCTACTTAAAGCTTAAGATTTCAATACGGGACTCTTGAACTGTCACACTTAATCCTCGTTCAAAGTTCACGCCAACTCACGAGGATGTTACCCCTTCTGCACCACACAAGTCATTCTAAATGACCCTTGGAAACAACATAGAAAGGTTACTGACAACAACGAGCCCAGGGATGGTACTTACCTTGGTTGCGTCATTCCGTCTCGTTAATGGGAAATTCTTTTCTAACTGGGGCTTTTATGGGATTCGAACCTGAGATCATGTTTTGATACCAAACATAGGAAAAATAGCTAATCCTTCATACCTAAAGCTTAAGCTTTCAATACGGGACGCTTGAACTGTTACACTTAATCCTCGTTCAAAGCTCTCACCAAGTCACGAGGATGTTACCCCCCATGCACCACACAAGTCATTCTAAATGACCCTTGGAAACAACATAGAAAGATTACCCACAACAATAGGCACAGAGATGGTACTTACCTCGGTTGCATTATTCTCTCTCTTTAAAGGGAAATTCATCTCGAACTGGGGCTTTTATGGGATTCGACCCTGAGATCATGTTTTGATACCAAACATAGGAAAAACAGATAATCCTTCTTACCTAAAGCTTAAGCTTTCAATACGGGACGCTTGAACTGTCACACTTAATCCTCGTTCAAAGCTCTCACCAAGTCACAAGGATGTTACCCCCCTTGACGACACAAGTCATTCTAAATGACCCTTGGAAACAACATAGAAAGGTTACAAACAACAATAGGCACAGGGATGGTACTTACCTCGGTTGCATCATTCTCTCTCTTCAAAGGGAAATTCATCTCGAACTGGGGATTTTATGGGATTCGAACCTGAGATCATGTTTTGATACCAAACAAAGGAAAAATAGCTAATCCTTCCTACCTAAAGCTTAAGCTTTCAATATGTGACGCTTGAACTGTCACACTTAATCCTCGTTCAAAGTTCACGCCAACTCACGAGGATGTTACCCCTTCTGCACCACACAAGTCATTCTAAATGATCCTTGGAAACAACATAGAACGGTTACTGACAACAACGTACCCAGGGATGGTACTTACCTTGGTTGCGTCATTCCGTCTCTTTAAAGGGAAATTCATCTCGAACTCGGGCTTTTATGGGATTCGAACCTGATATCATTTTTTGATACCAAACATAGGAAAAATAGCTAATCCTTCCTACCTAAAACTTAAGCTTTCAATACGGGACGCTTGAACTGTCACACTTAATCCTCGTTCAAAGCTCACCCCAAGTCACGAGGATGTTACCCCCCTTGCACGACACAAGTCATTGTAAATGACCTTTGGAAACAAACTGAAAAGGTTACCCACAACAATAGGAACAGGGATGGTACTTACCTCGGTTGCATCATTCTGTCTCTTTAAAAGGAAATTCATCTGGAACTGGGCCTTTTATGGGATTCGACCCTGAGATCATGTTTTCATACCAAACATAGGAAAAATAACTAATCCTTCCTACCTAAAGCTTAAGCTTTCAATACGGGACGCTTGAACTGTCACACTTAATCCTCGTTCAAAGCTCACACCAAGTCACGATAATTTTACCATATATGCACCACCCAAGTCATTCTAAATGACCCTTAGAAACACCATAGAAAGGTTACCCACAACAACGAGCCCAGGGATGCTACTTACCTTGGTTGCGTCATTCCGTCTCTTTAAAGGGAAATTCCTCTCGAACTGGGGCTTTTATGGGATTCGAACCTGATATCATGTTTTGATACCAAACATAGGAAAAATAGCTAATCCTTCCTACCTAAAGCTTATGCTTTCAATACGGGACGCTTGAACTGTCACACTTAATCCTCGTTCAAAGCTCACACCAAGTCACGAGGATGTTACCCCTTCTGCACCACACAAGTCATTCTAAATGACCCTTGGAAACAACATAGAAAGGTTACTGACAACAACGAGCCCAGGGATGGTACTTACCTTGGTTGCGTCATTCCGTCTCTTTAATGGGAAATTCTTTTCTAACTGGGGCTTTTATGTGATTCGAACCTGAGATCATGTTTTGATACCAAACATAGGAAAAATAGCTAATCCTTCATACCTAAAGCTTAAGCTTTCAATACGGGACGCTTGAACTGTCACACTTAATCCTCGTTCAAAGCTCTCACCAAGTCACAAGGATGTTACCCCCCTTGACGACACAAGTCATTCTAAATGACCCTTGGAAACAACATAGAAATGTTACCCACAACAACGAGCCCAGGGATGGTACTTACCTCGGTTGCATCATTCTCTCTCTTTAAAGGGAAAGTCATCTCGAATTTGGGCTTTTATGGGATTCGAACCTGAGATCATGTTTTTTATACCAAACATAGGAAAAATAGCTAATCCTTCCTACCTAAAGCTTAAGCTTTCAATACGGGACGCTTGAACTGTCACACTTAAATCTCGTTCAAAGCTCACCCCAAGTCACGAGGATGTTACCCCCCTTTCACGACACAAGTCATTGTAAATGACCCTTGGAAACAAACTGAAAAGGTTACCCATAACAATAGGCACAGGGATGGTACTTACCTCGGTTGCATCATTCTGTCTCTTTAAAAGGAAATTCATCTCGAACTGGGGCTTTTATGGGATTCGACCCTGAGATCATGTTTTGATACCAAGCATAGGAAAAATAGCTAATCCTTCCTACCTAAAGCTTAAGCTTTCAATACGGGACGCTTGAACTGTCACACTTAATCCTCGTTCAAAGTTCAGACCAAGTCACGAGGATGTTACCCCTTATGCACCACACAAGTCATTCTAAATGACCCTTGGAAACAACATAGAAAGGTTACCCATAACAACGAGCCCGGGGATGGTACTTACCTCGGTTGCATCATTCTCTCTCTTTAAAGGGAAATTCATCTCGAACTGGGGCTTTTATGGGATTCGAACCTAAAATCATGTTTTGATACCAAACATAGGAAAAATAGCTAATCCTTCCTACCTAAAGCTTAATCTTTTAATACGGGACGCTTGAACTGTCACACTTAATTCTCGTTCAAAGCTCTCACCAAGTCACAAGGATGTTACCCCCCTTGACGACACAAGTCATTCTAAATGACCCTTGGAAACAACATGGAAAGGTTACCCACAACAATAGGTACAGGGATGGTACTTACCTCGGTTGCATCATTCTCTCTCTTTAAAGGGAAATTCATCTCGAACTGGGGCTTTTATGGGATTCGAACCTGAGATCATGTTTTGATACCAAACATAGGAAAAAATAGATAATCCTTCCTACCTAAAGCTTAAGCTTTCAATACGGGACACTTGAACTGTCACACTTAATCCTCGTTCAAAGCTCTCACCAAGACACGAGGATGTTACCCCCCATGCACCACACAAGTCATTCTAAATGACCCTTGGAAACAACATAGAAAGGTTACTCACAACAATAGGCCCAGGAATGGTACTTACCTCGGTTGCATCATTCTGTCTCTTTAAAAAAAAATTCATCTCGAACTCGGGCTTTTATGGGATTCGACCCTGAGATCATGTTTTGATACCAAACAAAGGAAAAATAGCTAATCCTTCCTACCTAAAGCTTAAGCTTTCAATATGTGACGCTTGAACTGTCACACTTAATCCTCGTTCAAAGTTCACGCCAACTCACGAGGATGTTACCCCTTCTGCACCACACAAGTCATTCTAAATGATCCTTGGAAACAACATAGAACGGTTACTGACAACAACGTACCCAGGGATGGTACTTACCTTGGTTGCGTCATTCCGTCTCTTTAAAGGGAAATTCATCTCGAACTCGGGCTTTTATGGGATTCGAACCTGATATCATTTTTTGATACCAAACATAGGAAAAATAGCTAATCCTTCCTACCTAAAACTTAAGCTTTCAATACGGGACGCTTGAACTGTCACACTTAATCCTCGTTCAAAGCTCACCCCAAGTCACGAGGATGTTACCCCCCTTGCACGACACAAGTCATTGTAAATGACCTTTGGAAACAAACTGAAAAGGTTACCCACAACAATAGGAACAGGGATGGTACTTACCTCGGTTGCATCATTCTGTCTCTTTAAAAGGAAATTCATCTGGAACTGGGCCTTTTATGGGATTCGACCCTGAGATCATGTTTTCATACCAAACATAGGAAAAATAACTAATCCTTCCTACCTAAAGCTTAAGCTTTCAATACGGGACGCTTGAACTGTCACACTTAATCCTCGTTCAAAGTTCACACCAAGTCACAAGGATGTTACCCCTTATGCACCACACAAGTCATTCTAAATGACCCTTGGAAACAACATAGAAAGGTTACCCACAACAACGAGCCCGGGGATGGTACTTACCTCGGTTTCATCATTCTCTCTCTTTAAAGGGAAATTCATCTCGAACTGGGGCTTTTATGGGATTCGAACCTGAGATCATGTTTTGATACCAAACATAGGAAAAATAGCTATTCCTTCCTACCTAAAGCTTAAGCTTTCAATACGGGACGCTTGAACTGTCACACTTAATCCTCGTTCAAAGCTCTCACCAAGTCACAAGGATGTTACCCCCCTTTACGACACAAGTCATTCTAAATGACCCTTGGAGACAACATAGAAAGGTTACCCACAACAATAGGAACTGAGATGGTAGATACCTCGGTTGCATCATTCTCTCTCTTTAAAGGGAAATTCATCTCGAACTGGGGCTTTTATGGGATTCGAACCTGAGATCATGTTTTGATACCAAACATAGGAAAAATAGATAATCCTTCCTACTTAAAGCTTAAGATTTCAATACGGGACGCTTGAACTGTCACACTTAATCCTCGTTTAAAGTTCACACCAACTCACGAGGATGTTACCCCTTATGCACCACACAAGTCATTCTAAATGTCCCTTGGAAACAACATAGAAAGGTTACCCACAACAACGAGCCCGGGGATGGTACTTACCTCGGTTGCATCATTCTCTCTCTTTAAAGGGAAAATCATCTCGAACTGGGGTTTTTATGGGATTTGAACCTGAGATCATGTTTTGATACCAAACATAGGAAAAATAGATAATCCTTCCTACTTAAAGCTTAAGATTTCAATACGGGACGCTTGAACTGTCACACTTAATCCTCGTTCAAAGTTCACGCCAACTCACGAGGATGTTACCCCTTCTGCACCACACAAGTCATTCTAAATGATCCTTGGAAACAACATAGAACGGTTACTGACAACAATGTACCCAGGGATGGTACTTACCTTGGTTGCGTCATTCCGTCTCTTTAAATGGAAATTCTTTTCTAACTGGGGCTTTTATGGGATTCGAACCTGAGATCATGTTTTGATACCAAACATAAGAAAAATAACTAATCCTTCCTACCTAAAGCTTAAGCTTTCAATACGGGACGGTTGAACTGTTACACTTAATCCTCGTTCAAAGCTCTCACCAAGTCACGATGATGTTACCCCCCATGCACCACACAAGTCATTCTAAAAGACCCTTGGAAACAACATAGAAAGGTTACCGACAAAAATAGGCCCAGGGATGGTACTTGCCTCGGTTGCATCATTCTGTCTCTTTAAAGGGAAATTCATCTCGAACTCGGGCTTTTATGGGATTCGAACCTGAGATCATGTTTCGATACCAAACATAGGAAAAATAGATAATCCTTCCTACTTAAAGCTTAAGATTTCAATACGGGACGCTTGAACTGTCACACTTAATTCTCGTTTAAAGATCACACCAAGTCACAAGGATGTTACCTCCCTTTACGACACAAGTCATTCTAAAAGACCCTTGGAGACAACATAGAAAGGTTACCCACAACAATAGGAACAGAGATGGTAGTTACCTCGGTTGCATCATTCTCTCTCTTTAAAGGGAAATTCATCTCGAACTGGGGCTTTTATGGGATTCGAACCTGTGATCATGTTTTGATACCAAACATAGGAAAAATAGATAATCCTTCCTACTTAAAGCTTAAGATTTCAATACGGGACGCTTGAACTGTCACACTTAATCCTCGTTTAAAGTTCACACCAACTCACGAGGATGTTACCCCTTATGCACCACACAAGTCATTCTAAATGTCCCTTGGAAACAACATAGAAAGGTTACCCACAACATCGAGCCCGGGGATGGTACTTACCTCGGTTGCATCATTCTCTCTCTTTAAAGGGAAATTCATCTCGAACTGGGGTTTTTATGGGATTTGAACCTGAGATCATGTTTTGATACCAAACATAGGAAAAATAGATAATCCTTCCTACTTAAAGCTTAAGATTTCAATACGAGACGCTTGAACTGTCACACTTAATCCTCGTTCAAAGTTCACGCCAACTCACGAGGATGTTACCCCTTCTGCACCACACAAGTCATTCTAAATGACCCTTGGAAACAACATAGAACGGTTACTGACAACAACGTACCCAGGGATGGTACTTACCTTGGTTGCGTCATTCCGTCTCTTTAAAGGGAAATTCTTTTCTAACTGGGGCTTTTATGGGATTCGAACCTGAGATCATGTTTTGATACCAAACATAAGAAAAATAGCTAATCCTTCCTACCTAAAGCTTAAGCTTTCAATACGGGACGGTTGAACTGTTACACTTAATCCTCGTTCAAAGCTCTCACCAAGTCACGATGATGTTACCCCCCATGCACCACACAAGTCATTCTAAATGACCCTTGGAAACAACATAGAAAGGTTACCCACAAAAATAGGCCCAGGGATGGTACTTGCCTCGGTTGCATCATTCTGTCTCTTTAAAGGGAAATTCATCTCGAACTAGGGCTTTTATGGGATTCGAACCTGATCATGTTTCGATACCAAACATAGGAAAAATAGATAATCCTTCCTACTTAAAGCTTAAGATTTCAATACGGGACGCTTGAACTGTCACACTTAATCCTCGTTCAAAGCTCTCACCAAGTCACAAGTATGTTACCCCCCTTGACGACACAAGTCATTCTAAATGACCCTTGGAAACAACATAGAAAGGTTACACACAACAATAGGCACAGGGATGGTACTTACCTCGGTTGCATCATTCTCTCTCTTTAAAGGGAAATTCATCTCGAACTGGGGCTTTTATGGGATTCGAACCTGAGATCATGTTTTGATACCAAACATAGGAAAAATAGATAATCCTTCCTACTTAAAGCTTAAGATTTCAATACGGGACTCTTGAACTGTCACACTTAATCCTCGTTCAAAGTTCACGCCAACTCACGAGGATGTTACCCCTTCTGCACCACACAAGTCATTCTAAATGACCCTTGGAAACAACATAGAAAGGTTACTGACAACAACGAGCCCAGGGATGGTACTTACCTTGGTTGCGTCATTCCTTCTCTTTAATGGGAAATTCTTTTCTAACTGGGGCTTTTATGGGATTCGAACCTGAGATCATGTTTTGATACCAAACATAGGAAAAATAGCTAATCCTTCATACCTAAAGCTTAAGCTTTCAATACGGGACGCTTGAACTGTTACACTTAATCCTCGTTCAAAGCTCTCACCAAGTCACGAGGATGTTACCCCCCATGCACCACACAAGTCATTCTAAATGACCCTTGGAAACAACATAGAAAGATTACCCACAACAATAGGCACAGAGATGGTACTTACCTCGGTTGCATCATTCTCTCTCTTTAAAGGGAAATTCATCTCGAACTGGGGCTTTTATGGGATTCGACCCTGAGATCATGTTTTGATACCAAACATAGGAAAAATAGATAATCCTTCTTACCTAAAGCTTAAGCTTTCAATACGGGACGCTTGAACTGTCACACTTAATCCTCGTTCAAAGCTCTCACCAAGTCACAAGGATGTTACCCCCCTTGACGACACAAGTCATTCTAAATGACCCTTGGAAACAACATAGAAAGGTTACAAACAACAATAGGCACAGGGATGGTACTTACCTCGGTTGCATCATTCTCTCTCTTTAAAGGGAAATTCATCTCGAACTGGGGATTTTATGGGATTCGAACCTGAGATCATGTTTTGATACCAAACATAGGAAAAATAGATAATCCTTCCTACTTAAAGCTTAAGATTTCAATACGGGACTCTTGAACTGTCACACTTAATTCTCGTTCAAAGTTAACGCCAACTCACGAGGATGTTACCCCTTCTGCACCACACAAGTCATTCTAAATGACCCTTGGAAACAACATAGAAAGGTTACTGACAACAACGAGCCCAGGGATGGTACTTACCTTGGTTGCGTCATTCCGTCTCTTTAATGGGAAATTCTTTTCTAACTGGGGCTTTTATGGGATTCGAACCTGAGATCATGTTTTGATACCAAACATAGGAAAAATAGCTAATCCTTCATACCTAAAGCTTAAGCTTTCAATACGGGACGCTTGAACTGTTACACTTAATCGTCGTTCAAAGCTCTCACCAAGTCACGAGGATGTTACCCCCCATGCACCACACAAGTCATTCTAAATGACCCTTGGAAACAACATAGAAAGATTACCCACAACAATAGGCACAGAGATGGTACTTACCTCGGTTGCATCATTCTCTCTCTTTAAAGGGAAATTCATCTCGAACTGGGGCTTTTATGGGATTCGACCCTGAGATCATGTTTTGATACCAAACATTGGAAAAATAGATAATCCTTCTTACCTAAAGCTTAAGCTTTCAATACGGGACGCTGGAACTGTCACACTTAATCCTCGTTCAAAGCTCTCACCAAGTCACAAGTATGTTACCCCCCTTGACGACACAAGTCATTCTAAATGACCCTTGGAAACAACATAGAAAGGTTACACACAACAATAGGCACAGGGATGGTACTTACCTCGGTTGCATCATTCTCTCTCTTTAAAGGGAAATTCATCTCGAACTGGGGCTTTTATGGGATTCGAACCTGAGATCATGTTTTGATACCAAACATAGGAAAAATAGATAATCCTTCTTACCTAAAGCTTAAGCTTTCAATACGGGACGCTAAAACTGTCACACTTAATTCTCGTTCAAAGCTCTCACCAAGTCACAAGGATGTTACCCCGCTTGACGACACAAGTCATTCTAAATGACCCTTGGAAACAACATAGAAAGGTTACACACAACAATAGGCACAGGGATGGTACTTACCTCGGTTGCATCATTCTCTCTCTTTAAAGGGAAATTCATCTCGAACTGGGGCTTTTTTGGGATTCGAACCAGAGATCATGTTTTGATACCAAACATAGGAAAAATCGATAATCCTTCCTACCTAAAGCTTAAGCTTTCAATATGTGACGCTTGAACTGTCACACTTAATCCTCGTTCAAAGTTCACGCCAACTCACGAGGATGTTACCCCTTCTGCACCACACAAGTCATTCTAAATGACTCTTGGAAACAACATAGAAAGGTTACCGACAACAACGAGCCCAGGGATGGTACTTACCTTGGTTGCGTCTTTCCGTCTCTTTAAAAGGAAATTCATCTCGAACTCGGGCTTTTATGAGATTCGAACCTGAGATCATGTTTTGATACCAAACATAGGAAAAATAGCTAATCCTTCCTACCTAAAGCTTAAGCTTTCAATACGGGACGCTTGAACTGTCACACTTAATCCTCGTTCAAAGCTCTCACCAAGTCACAAGGATGTTACCCCTTACAGACGACACAAGTCATTCTAAATGACCCTTGGAAACAACATAGAAAGGTTACCCACAACAACGATCCCAGGGATGGTACTTACCTTGGTTGCGTCATTCCGTCTCTTTAAAGGGAAATTCCTCTCGAACTGAGGCTTTTATGGGATTCGAACCTGAGATCATGTTTTGATCCCAAACATAGGAAAAATAGCTAATCCTTCCTATCTAAAGCTTAAGCTTTCAATACGGGACGCTTGAACTGTCACACTTAATCCTCGTTCAAAGCTCTCACCAAGTCACAAGGATGTTACCCCCCTTGACGACACAAGTCATTCTAAATGACCCTTCGAAACAACATAGAAAGGTTACCCACAACAATAGGCCCAGGAATGTTACTTACCTCGGTCGCATCATTCTGTCTTTTTAAAAGGAAATTCATCTCGAACTGGGGCTTTTATGGGATTCGACCCTGAGATCATGTTTTGATACCAAACATAGGAAAAATAGATAATCCTTCCTACCTAAAGCTTAAGCTTTCAATACGGGACGCTTGAACTGTCACACTTAATCCTCGTTCAAAGTTCACACCAAGTCATGAGGATGTTACCCCTTATGCACCACACAAGTCATTCTAAATGACCCTTGGAAACAACATAGAAAGGTTACCCACAACAACGAGCCCGGGGATGGTACTTACCTCGGTTGCATCATTCTCTCTCTTTAAAGGGAAATTCATCTCGAACTGCGGCTTTTATGGGATTCGAACCTGAGATCATGTTTTGATACCAAACATAGGAAAAATAGCTAATCCTTCCTACCTAAAGCATAAGCTTTCAATACGGGACGCTTGAACTGTCACACTTAATCCTCGTTCAAAGCTCTCACCAAGTCACAAGGATGTTACCCCCCTTGACGACACAAGTCATTCTAAATGACCCTTCGAAACAACATAGAAAGGTTACCCACAACAATAGGCCCAGGAATGTTACTTACCTCGGTTGCATCATTCTGTCTTTTTAAAAGGAAATTCATCTCGAACTGGGGCTTTTATGGGATTCGACCCTGAGATCATGTTTTGATACCAAACATAGGAAAAATAGATAATCCTTCCTACCTAAAGCTTAAGCTTTCAATACGGGACACTTGAACTGTCACACTTAATCCTCGTTCAAAGCTCTCACCAAGACACGAGGATGTTACCCCCCATGCACCACACAAGTCATTCTAAATGACCCTTCGAAACAACATAGAAAGGTTACCCACAACAATAGGCCCAGGAATGTTACTTACCTCGGTTGCATCATTCTGTCTCTTTAAATGGAAATTCATCTCGAACTGGGGCTTTTATGGGATTCGACCCTGAGATCATGTTTTGATACCAAACATAGGAAAAATAGCTAATCCTTCCTACCTAAAGCTTAAGCTTTCAATACGGGACGCTTGAACTGTCACACTTAATCCTCGTTCAAAGTTCACACCAAGTCACGAGGATGTTACCCCTTATGTACCACACAAGTCATTCTAAATGACCCTTGGAAACAACATAGAAAGGTTACCCACAACAACGAGCCCGGGGATGGTACTTACCTCGGTTGCATCATTCTCTCTCTTTAAAGGGAAATTCATCTCGAACTGGTGCTTTTATGGGATTCGAACCTGAGATCATGTTTTGATACCAAACATAGGAAAAATAGCTAATCCTTCCTACCTAAAGCTTAAGCTTTCCATACGGGACGCTTGAACTGTCACACTTAATCCTCGTTCAAAGCTCTCACCAAGTCACAAGGATGTTACCCCCCTTGACGACACAAGTTATTCTAAATGACCCTTGGAAACAACATAGAAAGGTTAGCCACAACAATAGGCACGGGGATGGTACTTACCTCGGTTGCATCATTCTCTCTCTTTAAAGGGAAATTCATAACGAACTGAGGCTTTTATGGGATTCGAACCTGAGATCATGTTTTGATACCAAACATAGGAAAAATAGATAATCCTTCCTACCTAAAGCTTAAGCTTTCAATATGTGACGCTTGAACTGTCACACTTAATCCTCGTTCAAAGTTCACACCAACTCACGAGGATGTTACCCCTTCTGCACCACACAAGTCATTCTAAATGACCCTTGGAAACAACATAGAAAGGTTACCGACAACAACGAGCCCAGGGATGGTACTTACCTTGGTTGCGTCTTTCCGTCTCTTTAAAAGAAAATTCATCTCGAACTCGGGCTTTTATGAGATTCGACCCTGAGATCATGTTTTGATACCAAACATAGGAAAAATAGCTAATCCTTCCTACCTAAAGCTTAAGCTTTCAATACGGGACGCTTGAACTGTCACACTTAATCCTCGTTCAAAGCTCACACTAAGTCACGAGGATGTTACCCCTTATAGACCACACAAGTCATTCTAAATGACCCTAGGAAACAACATAGAAAGGTTACCGACAACAACGAGCCGAGGGATGGTACTTACCTTGGTTGCGTCATTCCGTCTCTTTAAAGGGAAATTCCTCTCGAACTGAGGCTTTTATGGGATTCGAACCTGAGATCATGTTTTGATCCCAAACATAGGAAAAATAGCTAATCCTTCCTATCTAAAGCTTAAGCTTTCAATACGGGACGCTTGAACTGTCACACTTAATCCTCGTTCAAAGCTCTCACCAAGTCACAAGGATGTTACCCCCCTTGACGACACAAGTCATTCTAAATGACCCTTCGAAACAACATAGAAAGGTTACCCACAACAATAGGCCCAGGAATGTTACTTACCTCGGTTGGATCATTCTGTCTTTTTAAAAGGAAATTCATCTCGAACTGGGGCTTTTATGGGATTCGACCCTGAGATCATGTTTTGATACCAAACATAGGAAAAATAGATAATCCTTCCTACCTAAAGCTTAAGCTTTCAATACGGGACGCTTGAACTGTCACACTTAATCCTCGTTCAAAGCTTCACCAAGTCACAAGGATGTTACCCCCCTTGACGACACAAGTCATTCTAAATGACCCTTGGAAACAACATAGAAAGGTTACCCACAACAATAGGCACAGGAATGTTACTTACCTCGGTTGCATCATTCTGTCATTTTAAAAGGAAATTCATCTCGAACTGGGGCTTTAATGGGATTCGACCCTGAGATCATGTTTTGATACCAAACATAGGAAAAATAGATAATCCTTCCTACCTAAAGCTTAAGCTTTCAATACGGGACGCTTGAACTGTCACACTTAATCCTCGTTCAAAGTTCACACCAAGTCACGAGGATGTTACCCCTTATGCACCACACAAGTCATTCTAAATGACCCTTGGAAACAACATAGAAAGGTTACCCACAACAACGAGCCCGGGGATGGTACTTACCTCGGTTGCATCATTCTCTCTCTTTAAAGGGAAATTCATCTCGAACTGGGGCTTTTATGGGATTCGAACCTGAGATCATGTTTTGATACCAAACATAGGAAAAATAGCTAATCCTTCCTACCTAAAGCATAAGCTTTCAATATGGGACGCTTGAACTGTCACACTTAATCCTCGTTCAAAGCTCTCACCAAGTCACAAGGATGTTACCCCCCTTGACGACACAAGCCATTCTAAATGACCCTTGGAAACAACATAGAAAGGTTACCCACAACAATAGGCACAGGGATGGTACTTACCTCGGTTCCATCATTCTCTCTCTTTAAAGGGAAATTCCTCTCGAACTGAGGCTTTTATGGGATTCGAACCTGAGATCATGTTTTGATCCCAAACATAGGAAAAATAGCTAATCCTTCCTATCTAAAGCTTAAGCTTTCAATACGGGACGCTTGAACTGTCACACTTAATCCTCGTTCAAAACTCTCACCAAGTCACAAGGATGTTACCCCCCTTGACGACACAAGTCATTCTAAATGACCCTTCGAAACAACATAGAAAGGTTACCCACAACAATAGGCCCAGGAATGTTACTTACCTCGGTTGCATCATTCTGTCATTTTAAAAGGAAATTCATCTCGAACTGGGGCTTTAATGGGATTCGACCCTGAGATCATGTTTTGATACCAAACATAGGAAAAATAGATAATCCTTCCTACCTAAAGCTTAAGCTTTCAATACGGGACGCTTGAACTGTCACACTTAATCCTCGTTCAAAGTTCACACCAAGTCACGAGGATGTTACCCCTTATGCAACACACAAGTCATTCTAAATGACCCTTGGAAACAACATAGAAAGGTTACCCACAACAACGAGCCCGGGGATGGTACTTACCTCGGTTGCATCATTCTCTCTCTTTAAAGGGAAATTCATCTCGAACTGGGGCTTTTATGGGATTCGAACCTGAGATCATGTTTTGATACCAAACATAGGAAAAATAGCTAATCCTTCCTACCTAAAGCATAAGCTTTCAATATGGGACGCTTGAACTGTCACACTTAATCCTCGTTCAAAGTTCTCACCAAGTCACAAGGATGTTACCCCCCTTGACGACACAAGCCATTCTAAATGACCCTTGGAAACAACATAGAAAGGTTACCCACAACAATAGGCACAGGGATGGTACTTACCTCGGTTCCATCATTCTCTCTCTTTAAAGGGAAATTCCTCTCGAACTGAGGCTTTTATGGGATTCGAACCTGAGATCATGTTTTGATCCCAAACATAGGAAAAATAGCTAATCCTTCCTATCTAAAGCTTAAGCTTTCAATACGGGATGCTTGAACTGTCACACTTAATCCTCGTTCAAAACTCTCACCAAGTCACAAGGATGTTACCCCCCTTGACGACACAAGTCATTCTAAATGACCCTTCGAAACAACATAGAAAGGTTACCCACAACAATAGGCCCAGGAATGTTACTTACCTCGGTTGCATCATTCTGTCTTTTTAAAAGGAAATTCATCTCGAACTGGGGCTTTTATGGGATTCGACCCTGAGATCATGTTTTGATACCAAACATAGGAAAAATAGATAATCCTTCCTACCTAAAGCTTAAGCTTTCAATACGGGACGCTTGAACTGTCACACTTAATCCTCGTTCAAAGCTCTCACCAAGTCACAAGGATGTTACCCCCCTTGACGACACAAGTCATTCTAAATGACCCTTGGAAACAACATAGAAAGGTTACCCACAACAATAGGCACAGGAATGTTACTTACCTCGGTTGCATCATTCTGTCATTTTAAAAGGAAATTCATCTCGAACTGGGGCTTTTGTGGGATTCGACCCTGAGATCATGTTTTGATACCAAACATAGGAAAAATAGATAATCCTTCCTACCTAAAGCTTAAGCTTTCAATACGGGACGCTTGAACTGTCACACTTAATCCTCGTTCAAAGTTCACACCAAGTCACGAGGATGTTACCCCTTATGCACCACACAAGTCATTTTAAATGACCCTTGGAAACAACATAGAAAGGTTACCCACAACAACGAGCCCAGGGATGGTACTTACCTCGGTTGCATCATTCTCTCTCTTTAAAGGGAAATTCATCTCGAACTGGGGCTTTTATGGGATTCGAACCTGAGATCATGTTTTGATACCAAACATAGGAAAAATAGCTAATCCTTCCTACCTAAAGCATAAGCTTTCAATACGGGACGCTTGAACTGTCACACTTAATCCTCGTTCAAAGCTCTCACCAAGTCACAAGGATGTTACCCCCCTTGACGACACAAGTCATTCTAAATGACCCTTGGAAACAACATAGAAAGGTTACCCACAACAATAGGCACAGGAATGTTACTTACCTCGGTTGCATCATTCTGTCATTTTAAAAGGAAATTCATCTCGAACTGGGGCTTTTGTGGGATTCGACCCTGAGATCATGTTTTGATACCAAACATAGGAAAAATAGATAATCCTTCCTACCTAAAGCTTAAGCTTTCAATACGGGACGCTTGAACTGTCACACTTAATCCTCGTTCAAAGTTCACACCAAGTCACGAGGATGTTACCCCTTATGCACCACACAAGTCATTCTAAATGACCCTTGGAAACAACATAGAAAGGTTACCCACAACAACGAGCCCGGGGATGGTACTTACCTCGGTTGCATCATTCTCTCTCTTTAAAGGGAAATTCATCTCGAACTGGGGCTTTTATGGGATTCGAACCTGAGATCATGTTTTGATACCAAACATAGGAAAAATAGCTAATCCTTCCTACCTAAAGCATAAGCTTTCAATACGGGACGCTTGAACTGTCACACTTAATCCTCGTTCAAAGCTCTCACCAAGTCACAAGGATGTTACCCCCCTTGACGACACAAGTCATTCTAAATGACCCTTGGAAACAACATAGAAAAGTTACCCACAACAATAGGCACGGGGATGGTACTTACCTCGGTTGCATCATTCTCTCTCTTTAAAGGGAAATTCATATCGAACTGAGGCTTTTATGGGATTCGAACCTGAGATCATGTTTTGATACCAAACATAGGAAAAATAGATAATCCTTCCTACCTAAAGCTTAAGCTTTCAATACGGGACACTTGAACTGTCACACTTAATCCTCGTTCAAAGCTCTCACCAAGACACGAGGATGTTACCCCCCATGCACCGCACAAGTCATTCTAAATGACCATTCCAAACAACATAGAAAGGTTACCCACAACAATAGGCCCAGGAATGTTACTTACCTCGGTTGCATCATTCTTTCTTTTTAAAAGGAAATTCATCTCGAATTGGGGCTTTTATGGGATTCGACCCTGAGATCATGTTTTGATACCAAACATAGGAAAAATAGATAATCCTTCCTACCTAAAGCTTAAGCTTTCAATACGGGACGCTTGAACTGTCACACTTAATCCTCGTTCAAAGCTCTCACCAAGTCACAAGGATGTTACCCCCCTTGACGACACAAGTCATTCTAAATGACCCTTGGAAACAACATAGAAAGGTTACCCACAACAATAGGCACGGGGATGGTACTTACCTCGGTTGCATCATTCTCTCTCTTTAAAGGGAAATTCATATCGAACTGGGGCTTTTATGGGATTCGAACCTGAGATCATGTTTTGATACCAAACATAGGAAAAATAGATAATCCTTCCTACCTAAAGCTTAAGCTTTCAATACGGGACACTTGAACTGTCACACTTAATCCTCGTTCAAAGCTCTCACCAAGTCACGAGGATGTTACCCCCCTTGACGACACAAGTTATTCTAAATGACCCTTGGAAACAACATAGAAAGGTTACCCACAACAATAGGCCCAGGGATGGTACTTACCTCGGTTCCATCATTCTCTCTCTTTAAAGGGAAATTCATCTCGAACTGGGGCTTTTATGGGATTCGACCCTGAGATCATGTTTTGATACCAAACATAGGGAAAATAGCTAATCCTTCCTACCTAAAGCTTAAGCTTTCAATATGTGACGCTTGAACTGTCACACTTAATCCTCGTTCAAAGTTCACACCAACTCACGAGGATGTTACCCCTTCTGCACCACACAAGTCATTCTAAATGACCCTTGGAAACAACATAGAAAGGTTACCGACAACAACGAGCCCAGGGATGGTACTTACCTTGGTTGCGTCTTTCCGTCTCTTTAAAAGGAAATTCATCTCGAACTCGGGCTTTTATGAGATTCGACCCTGAGATCATGTTTTGATACCAAACATAGGAAAAATAGCTAATCCTTCCTACCTAAAGCTTAAGCTTTCAATACGGGACGCTTGAACTGTCACACTTAATCCTCGTTCAAAGCTAACACTAAGTCACGAGGATGTTACCCCTTATAGACCACACAAGTCATTCTAAATGATCCTTGGAAACAACATAGAAAGGTTACCGACAACAACGAGCCCAGAGATGGTACTTACCTTGGTTGCGTCATTCCGTCTCTTTAAAGGGAAATTCATCTAGAATTGGAGCTTTTATGAGATTCGAACCTGAGATCATGTTTTGATACAAACATAGGAAAAATAGCTAATCCTTCCTACCTAAAGCTTAAGCTTTCAATACGGGACGCTTGAACTGTCACACTTAATCCTCGTTCAAAGCTCTCACCAAGTCACAAGGATGTTACCCCCCTTGACGACACAAGTCATTCTAAATGACCCTTCGAAACAACATAGAAAGGTTACCCACAACAATAGGCCCAGGAATGTTACTTACCTCGGTTGCATCATTCTGTCTTTTTAAAAGGAAATTCATCTCGAACTGGGGCTTTTATGGGATTCGACCCTGAGATCATGTTTTGATACCAAACATAGGAAAAATAGATAATCCTTCCTACCTAAAGCTTAAGCTTTCAATACGGGACGCTTGAACTGTCACACTTAATCCTCGTTCAAAGCTCTCACCAAGTCACAAGGATGTTACCCCCCTTGACGACACAAGTCATTCTAAATGACCCTTGGAAACAACATAGAAAGGTTACCCACAACAATAGGCACAGGAATGTTACTTACCTCGGTTGCATCATTCTGTCATTTTAAAAGGAAATTCATCTCGAACTGGGGCTTTTATGGGATTCGACCCTGAGATCATGTTTTGATACCAAACATAGGAAAAATAGATAATCCTTCCTACCTAAAGCTTAAGCTTTCAATACGGGACGCTTGAACTGTCACACTTAATCCTCGTTCAAAGCTTCACCAAGTCACAAGGATGTTACCCCCCTTGACGACACAAGTCATTCTAAATGACCCTTGGAAACAACATAGAAAGGTTACCCACAACAATAGGCACAGGGATGGTACTTACCTCGGTTCCATCATTCTCTCTCTTTAAAGGGAAATTCATCTCGAACTGGGGCTTTTATGGGATTCGACCCTGAGATCATGTTTTGATACCAAACATAGGGAAAATAGCTAATCCTTCCTACCTAAAACTTAAGCTTTCAATATGTGACGCTTGAACTGTCACACTTAATCCTCGTTCAAAGTTCACACCAACTCACGAGGATGTTACCCCTTCTGCACCACACAAGTCATTCTAAATGACCCTTGGAAACAACATAGAAAGGTTACCGACAACAACGAGCCCAGGGATGGTACTTACCTTGGTTGCGTCTTTCCGTCTCTTTAAAAGGAAATTCATCTCGAACTCGGGATTTTATGAGATTCGACCCTGAGATCATGTTTTGATACCAAACATAGGAAAAATAGCTAATCCTTCCTACCTAAAGCTTAAGCTTTCAATACGGGACGCTTGAACTGTCACACTTAATCCTCGTTCAAAGCTCACACTAAGTCACGAGGATGTTACCCCTTATAGACCACACAAGTCATTCTAAATGACCCTAGGAAACAACATAGAAAGGTTACCGACAACAACGAGCCCAGGGATGGTACTTACCTTGGTTGCGTCATTCCGTCTCTTTAAAGGGAAATTCCTCTCGAACTGAGGCTTTTATGGGATTCGAACCTGAGATCATGTTTTGATCCCAAACATAGGAAAAATAGCTAATCCTTCCTATCTAAAGCTTAAGTTTTCAATACGGGACGCTTGAACTGTCACACTTAATCCTCGTTCAAAGCTCTCACCAAGTCACAACGATGTTACCCCCCTTGACGACACAAGTCATTCTAAATGACCCTTCGAAACAACATAGAAAGGTTACCCACAACAATAGGCCCAGGAATGTTACTTACCTCGGTTGCATCATTCTGTCTTTTTAAAAGGAAATTCATCTCGAACTGGGGCTTTTATGGGATTCGACCCTGAGATCATGTTTTGATACCAAACATAGGAAAAATAGATAATCCTTCCTACCTAAAGCTTAAGCTTTCAATACGGGACGCTTGAACTGTCACACTTAATCCTCGTTCAAAGCTCTCACCAAGTCACAAGGATGTTACCCCCCTTGACGACACAAGTCATTCTAAATGACCCTTGGAAACAACATAGAAAGGTTACCCACAACAATAGGCACAGGAATGTTACTTACCTCGGTTGCATCATTCTGTCATTTTAAAAGGAAATTCATCTCGAACTGGAGCTTTTGTGGGATTCGACCCTGAGATCATGTTTTGATACCAAACATAGGAAAAATAGATAATCCTTCCTACCTAAAGCTTAAGCTTTCAATACGGGACGCTTGAACTGTCACACTTAATCCTCGTTCAAAGTTCACACCAAGTCACGAGGATGTTACCCCTTATGCACCACACAAGTCATTCTAAATGACCCTTGGAAACAACATAGAAAGGTTACCCACAACAACGAGCCCGGGGATGGTACTTACCTCGGTTGCATCATTCTCTCTCTTTAAAGGGAAATTCATCTCGAACTGGGGCTTTTATGGGATTCGAACCTGAGATCATGTTTTGATACCAAACATAGGAAAAATAGCTAATCCTTCCTACCTAAAGCATAAGCTTTCAATACGGGACGCTTGAACTGTCACACTTAATCCTCGTTCAAAGCTCTCACCAAGTCACAAGGATGTTACCCCCCTTGACGACACAAGTCATTCTAAATGACCCTTGGAAACAACATAGAAAAGTTACCCACAACAATAGGCACGGGGATGGTACTTACCTCGGTTGCATTATTCTCTCTCTTTAAAGGGAAATTCATATCGAACTGAGGCTTTTATGGGATTCGAACCTGAGATCATGTTTTGATACCAAACATAGGAAAAATAGATAATCCTTCCTACCTAAAGCTTAAGCTTTCAATACGGGACACTTGAACTGTCACACTTAATCCTCGTTCAAAGCTCTCACCAAGACACGAGGATGTTACCCCCCATGCACCGCACAAGTCATTCTAAATGACCATTCCAAACAACATAGAAAGGTTACCCACAACAATAGGCCCAGGAATGTTACTTACCTCGGTTGCATCATTCTTTCTTTTTAAAAGGAAATTCATCTCGAATTGGGGCTTTTATGGGATTCGACCCTGAGATCATGTTTTGATACCAAACATAGGAAAAATAGATAATCCTTCCTACCTAAAGCTTAAGCTTTCAATACGGGACGCTTGAACTGTCACACTTAATCCTCGTTCAAAGCTCTCACCAAGTCACAAGGATGTTACCCCCCTTGACGACACAAGTCATTCTAAATGACCCTTGGAAACAACATAGAAAGGTTACCCACAACAATAGGCACGGGGATGGTACTTACCTCGGTTGCATCATTCTCTCTCTTTAAAGGGAAATTCATATCGAACTGGGGCTTTTATGGGATTCGAACCTGAGATCATGTTTTGATACCAAACATAGGAAAAATAGATAATCCTTCCTACCTAAAGCTTAAGCTTTCAATACGGGACACTTGAACTGTCACACTTAATCCTCGTTCAAAGCTCTCACCAAGTCACGAGGATGTTACCCCCCTTGACGACACAAGTTATTCTAAATGACCCTTGGAAACAACATAGAAAGGTTACCCACAACAATAGGCACGGGGATGGTACTTACCTCGGTTCCATCATTCTCTCTCTTTAAAGGGAAATTCATCTCGAACTGGGGCTTTTATGGGATTCGACCCTGAGATCATGTTTTGATACCAAACATAGGGAAAATAGCTAATCCTTCCTACCTAAAGCTTAAGCTTTCAATATGTGACGCTTGAACTGTCACACTTAATCCTCGTTCAAAGTTCACACCAACTCACGAGGATGTTACCCCTTCTGCACCACACAAGTCATTCTAAATGACCCTTGGAAACAACATAGAAAGGTTACCGACAACAACGAGCCCAGGGATGGTACTTACCTTGGTTGCGTCTTTCCGTCTCTTTAAAAGGAAATTCATCTCGAACTCGGGCTTTTATGAGATTCGACCCTGAGATCATGTTTTGATACCAAACATAGGAAAAATAGCTAATCCTTCCTACCTAAAGCTTAAGCTTTCAATACGGGACGCTTGAACTGTCACACTTAATCCTCGTTCAAAGCTAACACTAAGTCACGAGGATGTTACCCCTTATAGACCACACAAGTCATTCTAAATGATCCTTGGAAACAACATAGAAAGGTTACCGACAACAACGAGCCCAGAGATGGTACTTACCTTGGTTGCGTCATTCCGTCTCTTTAAAGGGAAATTCATCTAGAATTGGAGCTTTTATGAGATTCGAACCTGAGATCATGTTTTGATACAAACATAGGAAAAATAGCTAATCCTTCCTACCTAAAGCTTAAGCTTTCAATACGGGACGCTTGAACTGTCACACTTAATCCTCGTTCAAAGCTCTCACCAAGTCACAAGGATGTTACCCCCCTTGACGACACAAGTCATTCTAAATGACCCTTCGAAACAACATAGAAAGGTTACCCACAACAATAGGCCCAGGAATGTTACTTACCTCGGTTGCATCATTCTGTCTTTTTAAAAGGAAATTCATCTCGAACTGGGGCTTTTATGGGATTCGACCCTGAGATCATGTTTTGATACCAAACATAGGAAAAATAGATAATCCTTCCTACCTAAAGCTTAAGCTTTCAATACGGGACGCTTGAACTGTCACACTTAATCCTCGTTCAAAGCTCTCACCAAGTCACAAGGATGTTACCCCCCTTGACGACACAAGTCATTCTAAATGACCCTTGGAAACAACATAGAAAGGTTACCCACAACAATAGGCACAGGAATGTTACTTACCTCGGTTGCATCATTCTGTCATTTTAAAAGGAAATTCATCTCGAACTGGGGCTTTTGTGGGATTCGACCCTGAGATCATGTTTTGATACCAAACATAGGAAAAATAGATAATCCTTCCTACCTAAAGCTTAAGCTTTCAATACGGGACGCTTGAACTGTCACACTTAATCCTCGTTCAAAGTTCACACCAAGTCACGAGGATGTTACCCCTTATGCACCACACAAGTCATTCTAAATGACCCTTGGAAACAACATAGAAAGGTTACCCACAACAACGAGCCCGGGGATGGTACTTACCTCGGTTGCATCATTCCCTCTCTTTAAAGGGAAATTCATCTCGAACTGGGGCTTTTATGGGATTCGAACCTGAGATCATGTTTTGATACCAAACATAGGAAAAATAGCTAATCCTTCCTACCTAAAGCATAAGCTTTCAATACGGGACGCTTGAACTGTCACACTTAATCCTCGTTCAAAGCTCTCACCAAGTCACAAGGATGTTACCCCCCTTGACGACACAAGTCATTCTAAATGACCCTTGGAAACAACATAGAAAAGTTACCCACAACAATAGGCACGGGGATGGTACTTACCTCGGTTGCATCATTCTCTCTCTTTAAAGGGAAATTCATATCGAACTGAGGCTTTTATGGGATTCGAACCTGAGATCATGTTTTGATACCAAACATAGGAAAAATAGATAATCCTTCCTACCTAAAGCTTAAGCTTTCAATACGGGACACTTGAACTGTCACACTTAATCCTCGTTCAAAGCTCTCACCAAGACACGAGGATGTTACCCCCCATGCACCGCACAAGTCATTCTAAATGACCATTCCAAACAACATAGAAAGGTTACCCACAACAATAGGCCCAGGAATGTTACTTACCTCGGTTGCATCATTCTTTCTTTTTAAAAGGAAATTCATCTCGAATTTGGGCTTTTATGGGATTCGACCCTGAGATCATGTTTTGATACCAAACATAGGAAAAATAGATAATCCTTCCTACCTAAAGCTTAAGCTTTCAATACGGGACGCTTGAACTGTCACACTTAATCCTCGTTCAAAGCTCTCACCAAGTCACAAGGATGTTACCCCCCTTGACGACACAAGTCATTCTAAATGACCCTTGGAAACAACATAGAAAGGTTACCCACAACAATAGGCACGGGGATGGTACTTACCTCGGTTGCATCATTCTCTCTCTTTAAAGGGAAATTCATATCGAACTGGGGCTTTTATGGGATTCGAACCTGAGATCATGTTTTGATACCAAACATAGGAAAAATAGATAATCCTTCCTACCTAAAGCTTAAGCTTTCAATACGGGACACTTGAACTGTCACACTTAATCCTCGTTCAAAGCTCTCACCAAGTCACGAGGATGTTACCCCCCTTGACGACACAAGTTATTCTAAATGACCCTTGGAAATTACATAGAAAGGTTACCCACAACAATAGGCACGGGGATGGTACTTACCTCGGTTCCATCATTCTCTCTCTTTAAAGGGAAATTCATCTCGAACTGGGGCTTTTATGGGATTCGACCCTGAGATCATGTTTTGATACCAAACATAGGGAAAATAGCTAATCCTTCCTACCTAAAGCTTAAGCTTTCAATATGTGACGCTTGAACTGTCACACTTAATCCTCGTTCAAAGTTCACACCAACTCACGAGGATGTTACCCCTTCTGCACCACACAAGTCATTCTAAATGACCCTTGGAAACAACATAGAAAGGTTACCGACAACAACGAGCCCAGGGATGGTACTTACCTTGGTTGCGTCTTTCCGTCTCTTTAAAAGGAAATTCATCTCGAACTCGGGCTTTTATGAGATTCGACCCTGAGATCATGTTTTGATACCAAACATAGGAAAAATAGCTAATCCTTCCTACCTAAAGCTTAAGCTTTCAATACGGGACGCTTGAACTGTCACACTTAATCCTCGTTCAAAGCTAACACTAAGTCACGAGGATGTTACCCCTTATAGACCACACAAGTCATTCTAAATGATCCTTGGAAACAACATAGAAAGGTTACCGACAACAACGAGCCCAGAGATGGTACTTACCTTGGTTGCGTCATTCCGTCTCTTTAAAGGGAAATTCATCTAGAATTGGAGCTTTTATGAGATTCGAACCTGAGATCATGTTTTGATACAAACATAGGAAAAATAGCTAATCCTTCCTACCTAAAGCTTAAGCTTTCAATACGGGACGCTTGAACTGTCACACTTAATCCTCGTTCAAAGCTCTCACCAAGTCACAAGGATGTTACCCCCCTTGACGACACAAGTCATTCTAAATGACCCTTCGAAACAACATAGAAAGGTTACCCACAACAATAGGCCCAGGAATGTTACTTACCTCGGTTGCATCATTCTGTCTTTTTAAAAGGAAATTCATCTCGAACTGGGGCTTTTATGGGATTCGACCCTGAGATCATGTTTTGATACCAAACATAGGAAAAATAGATAATCCTTCCTACCTAAAGCTTAAGCTTTCAATACGGGACGCTTGAACTGTCACACTTAATCCTCGTTCAAAGCTCTCACCAAGTCACAAGGATGTTACCCCCCTTGACGACACAAGTCATTCTAAATGACCCTTGGAAACAACATAGAAAGGTTACCCACAACAATAGGCACAGGAATGTTACTTACCTCGGTTGCATCATTCTGTCATTTTAAAAGGAAATTCATCTCGAACTGGGGCTTTTGTGGGATTCGACCCTGAGATCATGTTTTGATACCAAACATAGGAAAAATAGATAATCCTTCCTACCTAAAGCTTAAGCTTTCAATACGGGACGCTTGAACTGTCACACTTAATCCTCGTTCAAAGTTCACACCAAGTCACGAGGATGTTACCCCTTATGCACCACACAAGTCATTCTAAATGACCCTTGGAAACAACATAGAAAGGTTACCCACAACAACGAGCCCGGGGATGGTACTTACCTCGGTTGCATCATTCTCTCTCTTTAAAGGGAAATTCATCTCGAACTGGGGCTTTTATGGGATTCGAACCTGAGATCATGTTTTGATACCAAACATAGGAAAAATAGCTAATCCTTCCTACCTAAAGCATAAGCTTTCAATACGGGACGCTTGAACTGTCACACTTAATCCTCGTTCAAAGCTCTCACCAAGTCACAAGGATGTTACCCCCCTTGACGACACAAGTCATTCTAAATGACCCTTGGAAACAACATAGAAAAGTTACCCACAACAATAGGCACGGGGATGGTACTTACCTCGGTTGCATCATTCTCTCTCTTTAAAGGGAAATTCATATCGAACTGAGGCTTTTATGGGATTCGAACCTGAGATCATGTTTTGATACCAAACATAGGAAAAATAGATAATCCTTCCTACCTAAAGCTTAAGCTTTCAATACGGGACACTTGAACTGTCACACTTAATCCTCGTTCAAAGCTCTCACCAAGACACGAGGATGTTACCCCCCATGCACCGCACAAGTCATTCTAAATGACCATTCCAAACAACATAGAAAGGTTACCCACAACAATAGGCTCAGGAATGTTACTTACCTCGGTTGCATCATTCTTTCTTTTTAAAAGGAAATTCATCTCGAATTGGGGCTTTTATGGGATTCGACCCTGAGATCATGTTTTGATACCAAACATAGGAAAAATAGATAATCCTTCCTACCTAAAGCTTAAGCTTTCAATACGGGACGCTTGAACTGTCACACTTAATCCTCGTTCAAAGCTCTCACCAAGTCACAAGGATGTTACCCCCCTTGACGACACAAGTCATTCTAAATGACCCTTGGAAACAACATAGAAAGGTTACCCACAACAATAGGCACGGGGATGGTACTTACCTCGGTTGCATCATTCTCTCTCTTTAAAGGGAAATTCATATCGAACTGGGGCTTTTATGGGATTCGAACCTGAGATCATGTTTTGATACCAAACATAGGAAAAATAGATAATCCTTCCTACCTAAAGCTTAAGCTTTCAATACGGGACACTTGAACTGTCACACTTAATCCTCGTTCAAAGCTCTCACCAAATCACGAGGATGTTACCCCCCTTGACGACACAAGTTATTCTAAATGACCCTTGGAAACAACATAGAAAGGTTACCCACAACAATAGGCACGGGGATGGTACTTACCTCGGTTCCATCATTCTCTCTCTTTAAAGGGAAATTCATCTCGAACTGGGGCTTTTATGGGATTCGACCCTGAGATCATGTTTTGATACCAAACATAGGGAAAATAGCTAATCCTTCCTACCTAAAGCTTAAGCTTTCAATATGTGACGCTTGAACTGTCACACTTAATCCTCGTTCAAAGTTCACACCAACTCACGAGGATGTTACCCCTTCTGCACCACACAAGTCATTCTAAATGACCCTTGGAAACAACATAGAAAGGTTACCGACAACAACGAGCCTAGGGATGGTACTTACCTTGGTTGCGTCCTTCCGTCTCTTTAAAAGGAAATTCATCTCGAACTCGGGCTTTTATGAGATTCGACCCTGAGATCATGTTTTGATACCAAACATAGGAAAAATAGCTAATCCTTCCTACCTAAAGCTTAAGCTTTCAATACGGGACGCTTGAACTGTCACACTTAATCCTCGTTCAAAGCTAACACTAAGTCACGAGGATGTTACCCCTTATAGACCACACAAGTCATTCTAAATGATCCTTGGAAACAACATAGAAAGTTTACCGACAACTACGAGCCCAGAGATGGTACTTACCTTGGTTGCGTCATTCCGTCTCTTTAAAGGTAAATTCATCTAGAATTGGAGCTTTTATGAGATTCGAACCTGAGATCATGTTTTGATACAAACATAGGAAAAATAGCTAATCCTTCCTACCTAAAGCTTAAGCTTTCAATACGGGAAGCTTGAACTGTCACACTTAATCCTCGTTCAAAGCTCTCACCAAGTCACAAGGATGTTACCGCCCTTGACGACACAAGTCATTCTAAATGACCCTTGGAAACAACATAGAAAGGTTACCCACAACAATAGGCACGGGGATGGTACTTACCTCGGTTGCATCATTCTCTCTCTTTAAAGGGAAATTCATATCGAACTGAGGCTTTTATGGGATTCGAACCTGAGATCATGTTTTGATACCAAACATAGGAAAAATAGATAATCCTTCCTACCTAAAGCTTAAGCTTTCAATACGGGACACTTGAACTGTCACACTTAATCCTCGTTCAAAGCTCTCACCAAGACACGAGGATGTTACCCCCCATGCACCACACAAGTCATTCTAAATGACCCTTCGAAACAACATAGAAAGGTTACCCACAACAATAGGCCCAGGAATGTTACTTACCTCGGTTGCATCATTCTGTCTTTTTAAAAGGAAATTCATCTCGAACTCGGGCTTTTATGGGATTCGACCCTGAGATCATGTTTTGATACCAAACATAGGAAAAATAGCTAATCCTTCCTACCTAAAGCTTATTATTTCAATACGAGACGCTTGAACTGTCACACTTAATCCTCGTTCAAAGCTCACACCAAGTCACGAGGATGTTACCCAACATGCACCACACAAGTCATTCTAAATGACCCTTGGAAACAACATAGAAAGGTTACCGACAACAATAGGCCCAGGGATGGTACTTACCTCGGTTTCGTCATTCCATCTCTTTAAAGAGAAATTCATCTCGAACTAGGGCTTTTATTGGATTCGAACCTGAGATCATGTTTTTATACCAAACATAGGAAAAATAGCTAATCCTTCCTACCTAAAGCTTATTATTTCAATACGAGATGCTTGAACTGTCACACTTAATCTTCGTTCAAAGCTCACACCAAGTCACGAGGATGTTACCCCTTCTGCACCACACAAGTCATTCTAAATGACCCTTGGAAACAACATAGAAAGGTTACCCACAACAACGAGCCCGGGGATGGTACTTACCTCGGTTGCTTCATTCTCTCTCTTTAAAGGGAAATTCATCTCGAACTGGGGCTTTTATGGGATTCGAACCTGAGATCATGTTTTGATACCAAACATAGGAAAAATAGCTAATCCTTCCTACCTAAAGTTTAAGCTTCCAATACGGGACGCTTGAACTGTCACACTTAATCCTCGTTCAAAGCTCTCACCAAGTCACCAGGATGTTACCCCCCTTGACGACACAAGTCATTCTAAATGACCCTTGGAAACAACATAGAAAGGTTACCCAGAACAATAGGCACAGGGATGGTACTTACCTCGGTTGCATCATTCTCTCTCTTTAAAAGGAAATTCATCTCGAACTGGGGCTTTTATGGGATTCGAACCTGAGATCATGTTTTGATACCAAACATAGGAAAAATAGATAATCCTTCCTACCTAAAGCTTATTATTTCAATACGAGACGCTTGAACTGTCAAACTTAATCCTCGTTCAAAGCTCACACCAAGTCACGAGGATGTTACCCAACATGCACCACACAAGTCATTCTAAATGACCCTTGGAAACAACATAGAAAGGTTACCGACAAAAACGAGCCCAGGGATGGTACTTACCTTGGTTGCGTCTTTCCGTCTCTTTAAAGGGAAATTCATCTAGAATTGGAGCTTTTATGAGATTCGAACCTGAGATCATGTTTTTATACAAACATAGGAAAAATAGCTAATCCTTCCTACCTAAAGCTTAAGCTTTCAATACGGGATGCTTGAACTGTCACACTTAATCCTCGTTCAAAGCTCTCACCAAGTCACAAGGATGTTACCCCCCTTGACGACACAAGTCATTCTAAATGACCCTTGGAAACAACATAGAAAGGTTACCCAGAACAATAGGCACGGGGATGGTACTTACCTCGGTTGCATCATTCTCTCTCTTTAAAGGGAAATTCATCTCGAACTGGGGCTTTTATGGGATTCGAACCTGAGATCATGTTTTGATACCAAACATAGGAAAAATAGATAATCCTTCCTACCTAAAGCTTATTATTTCAATACGAGACGCTTGAACTGTCACACTTAATCCTCGTTCAAAGCTCACACCAAGTCACGAGGATGTTACCCAACATGCACCACACAAGTCATTCTAAATGACCCTTGGAAACAACATAGAAAGGTTACCAACAACAATAGGCCCAGGGATGGTACTTACCTCGGTTTCGTCATTCCATCTCTTTAAAGAGAAATTCATCTCGAACTAGGGCTTTTATGGGATTCGAACCTGAGATCATGTTTTTATACCAAACATAGGAAAAATAGCTAATCCTTCCTACCTAAAGCTTATTATTTCAATACGAGACGCTTGAACTGTCACACTTAATCTTCGTTCAAAGCTCACACCAAGTCACGAGGATGTTACCCCTTCTGCACCACACAAGTCATTCTAAATGACCCTTGGAAACAGCATAGAAAGGTTACCCACAACAACGAGCCCGGGGATGGTACTTACCTCGGTTGCATCATTCTCTCTCTTTAAAGGGAAATTCATCTCGAACTGGGGCTTTTATGGGATTCGAACCTCAGATCGTGTTTTGGTACCAAACATAGGAAAAATAGCTAATCCTTCCTACCTAAAGTTTAAGCTTTCAATACGGGACGCTTGAACTGTGACACTTAATCCTCGTTCAAAGCTCTCACCTAGTCACAAGGATGTTACCCCCCTTGACGACACAAGCCATTCTAAATGACCCTTGGAAACAACATAGAAAGGTTACCCAGAACAATAGGCACAGGGATGGTACTTACCTCGGTTGCATCATTCTCTCTCTTTAAAAGGAAATTCATCTCGAACTGGGGCTTTTATGGGATTCGAACCTGAGATCATGTTTTGATACCAAACATAGGAAAAATAGATAATCCTTCCTACCTAAAGCTTATTATTTCAATACGAGACGCTTGAACTGTCACACTTAATCCTCGTTCAAAGCTCACACCAAGTCACGAGGATGTTACCCAACATGCACCACACAAGTCATTCTAAATGACCCTTGGAAACAACATAGAAAGGTTACCGACAAAAACGAGCCCAGGGATGGTACTTACCTTGGTTGCGTCTTTCCGTCTCTTTAAAGGGAAATTCATCTAGAATTGGAGCTTTTATGAGATTCGAACCTGAGATCATGTTTTGATACAAACATAGGAAAAATAGCTAATCCTTCCTACCTAAAGCTTAAGCTTTCAATACGGGATGCTTGAACTGTCACACTTAATCCTCGTTCAAAGCTCTCACCAAGTCACAAGGATATTACCCCCCTTGACGACACAAGTCATTCTAAATGACCCTTGGAAACAACATAGAAAGGTTACCCAGAACAATAGGCACAGGGATGGTACTTACCTCGGTTGCATCATTCTCTCTCTTTAAAGGGAAATTCATCTCGAACTGGGGCTTTTATGGGATTCGAACCTGAGATCATGTTTTGATACCAAACATAGGAAAAATAGATAATCCTTCCTACCTAAAGCTTATTATTTCAATACGAGACGCTTGAACTGTCACACTTAATCCTCGTTCAAAGCTCACACCAAGTCACGAGGATGTTACCCAACATGCACCACACAAGTCATTCTAAATGACCCTTGGAAACAACATAGAAAGGTTACCAACAACAATAGGCCCAGGGATGGTACTTACCTCGGTTTCGTCATTCCATCTCTTTAAAGAGAAATTCATCTCGAACTAGGGCTTTTATGGGATTCGAACCTGAGATCATGTTTTTATACCAAACATAGGAAAAATAGCTAATCCTTCCTACCTAAAGCTTATTATTTCAATACGAGACGCTTGAACTGTCACACTTAATCTTCGTTCAAAGCTCACACCAAGTCACGAGGATGTTACCCCTTCTGCACCACACAAGTCATTCTAAATGACCCTTGGAAACAGCATAGAAAGGTTACCCACAACAACGAGCCCGGGGATGGTACTTACCTCGGTTGCATCATTCTCTCTCTTTAAAGGGAAATTCATCTCGAACTGGGGCTTTTATGGGATTCGAACCTCAGATCGTGTTTTGGTACCAAACATAGGAAAAATAGCTAATCCTTCCTACCTAAAGTTTAAGCTTTCAATACGGGACGCTTGAACTGTGACACTTAATCCTCGTTCAAAGCTCTCACCTAGTCACAAGGATGTTACCCCCCTTGACGACACAAGTCATTCTAAATGACCCTTGGAAACAACATAGAAAGGTTACCCACAACAATAGGCACGGGGATGGTACTTACCTCGGTTGCATCATTCTCTCTCTTTAAAGGGAAATTCATATCGAACTGAGGCTTTTATGGGATTCGAACCTGAGATCATGTTTTGATACCAAACATAGGAAAAATAGATAATCCTTCCTACCTAAAGCTTAAGCTTTCAATACGGGTACTTGAACTGTCACACTTAATCCTCGTTCAAAGCTCTACCAAGACACGAGGATGTTACCCCCCATGCACCACACATGTCATTCTAAATGACCCTTTGAAACAACATAGAAAGGTTACCCACAACAATAGGCCCAGGAATGTTACTTACCTCGGTTGCATCATTCTGTCTTTTTAAAAGGAAATTCATCTCGAACTGGGGCTTTTATGGGATTCGACCGTGAGATCATGTTTTGATACCAAACATAGGAAAAATAGCTAATCCTTCCTACCTAAAGCTTAAGCTTTCATCACGGGATGCTTGAACTGTCACACTTAATCCTCGTTCAAAGTTCACACCAAGTCACGAGGATGTTACCCCTTATGCACCACACAAGTCATTCTAAATGACCCTTGGAAACAACATAGAAAGGTTACCCACAACAACGAGCCCGGGGATGGTACTTACCTCGGTTGCATCATTCTCTCTCTTTAAAGGGAAATTCATCTCGAACTGGGGCTTTTATGGGATTCGAACCTGAGATCATGTTTTGATACCAAACATAGGAAAAATAGATAATCCTTCCTACCTAAAGCTTATTATTTCAATACGAGACGCTTGAACTGTCACACTTAATCCTCGTTCAAAGCTCACACCAAGTCACGAGGATGTTACCCAACATGCACCACACAAGTCATTCTAAATGACCCTTGGAAACAACATAGAAAGGTTAACAACAACAATAGGCCCAGGGATGGTACTTACCTCGGTTTCGTCATTCCATCTCTTTAAAGAGAAATTCATCTCGAACTAGGGCTTTTATGGGATTCGAACCTGAGATCATGTTTTTATACCAAACATAGGAAAAATAGCTAATCCTTCCTACCTAAAGCTTATTATTTCAATACGAGACGCTTGAACTGTCACACTTAATCTTCGTTCAAAGCTCACACCAAGTCACGAGGATGTTACCCCTTCTGCACCACACAAGTCATTCTAAATGACCCTTGGAAACAGCATAGAAAGGTTACCCACAACAACGAGCCCGGGGATGGTACTTACCTCGGTTGCATCATTCTCTCTCTTTAAAGGGAAATTCATATCGAACTGGGGCTTTTATGGGATTCGAACCTGAGATCATGTTTTGATACCAAACATAGGAAAAATAGATAATCCTTCCTACCTAAAGCTTAAGCTTTCAATACGGGACGCTTGAACTGTCACACTTAATCCTCGTTTAAAGTTCACACCAACTCACGAGGATGTTACCCCTTATGCACCACACAAGTCATTCTAAATGACCCTTGGAAACAACATAGAAAGGTTACCCACAAAATAGGCACAGGAATGTTACTTACCTCGGTTGCATCATTCTGTCATTTTAAAAGGAAATTCATCTCGAACTGGGGCTTTTATGGGATTCGACCCTGAGATCATGTTTTGATACCAAACATAGGAAAAATAGCTAATCCTTCCTACCTAAAGCTTAAGCTTTCATCACGGGATGCTTGAACTGTCACACTTAATCCTCGTTCAAAGTTCACACCAAGTCACGAGGATGTTACCCCTTATGCACCACACAAGTCATTCTAAATGACCCTTGGAAACAACATAGAAAGGTTACCCACAACAACGAGCCCGGGGATGGTACTTACCTCGGTTGCATCATTCTCTCTCTTTAAAGGGAAATTCATCTCGAACTGGGGCTTTTATGGGATTCGAACCTGAGATCATGTTTTGATACCAAACATAGGAAAAATAGCTAATCCTTCCTACCTAAAGCATAAGCTTTCAATACGGGACGCTTGAACTGTCACACTTAATCCTCGTTCAAAGCTCTCACCAAGTCACAAGGATGTTACCCCCCTTGACGACACAAGTCATTCTAAATGACCCTTGGAAACAACATAGAAAGGTTACCCACAACAATAGGCACAGGGATGGTACTTACCTCGGTTGCATCATTCTCTCTCTTTAAAGGGAAATTCATCTCGAACTGGGGCTTTTATGGGATTCGAACCTGAGATCATGTTTTGATACCAAACATAGGAAAAATAGATAATCCTTCCAACCTAAAGCTTAAGCTTTCAATACGGGACACTTGAACTGTCACACTTAATCCTCGTTCAAAGCTCATACCAAGACACGAGGATGTTACCCCTTATGCACCACACAAGTCATTCTAAATGACCCTAGGAAAATACATAGAAAGGTTACCGACAACAACGAGCGCATGGATGGTACTTACCTTGGTTGCGTCATTCCGTCTCTTTAAAGGGAAATTCATCTCGAACTGGGGATTTTATGGGATTCGAACCTAAGATCATGTTTGGATACCAAACATAGGAAAAATAGCTAATCCTTCCTACCTAAAGCTTAAGCATTCAATACGAGATGCTTGAACTGTCACACTTAATCCTCGTTCAAAGTTCAAACCAACTCACGAGGATGTTACCCCTTCTGCACCACACAAGTCATTCTAAATGACCCTTGGAAACAACATAGAAAGGTTACCGACAACAACGAGCCCAGGGATGGTACTTACCTTGGTTGCGTCTTTCCGTCTCTTTAAAGGGAAATTCATCTCGAACTCGGGCTTTTATGGGATTCGACCCTGAGATCATGTTTTGATACCAAACATAGGAAAAATAGCTAATCCTTCCTACCTAAAGCTTCAGCTTTCAATACGGGACGCTTGAACTGTCACACTTAATCCTCGTTCAAAGCTCACACTAAGTCACGAGGATGTTACCCCTTATAGACCACACAAGTCATTCTAAATGACCCTTGGAAACAACATAGAAAGGTTACCGACAACAACGAGCCCAGAGATGGTACTTACCTTGGTTGCGTCATTCCGTCTCTTTAAAGGGAAATTCATCTAGAACTGGGGCTTTTATGAGATTCGAACCTGAGATTATGTTTTGATACAAACATAGGAAAAATAGCTAATCCTTCCTACCTAAAGCTTAAGCTTTCAATACGGGACGCTTGAACTGTCACACTTAATCCTCGTTCAAAGCTCTCACCAAGTCAAAAGGATGTTACCCCCCTTGACGACACAAGTCATTCTAAATTACCCTTGGAAACAACATAGAAAGGTTACCCACAACAATAGGCACGGGGATGGTACTTACCTCGGTTGCATCATTCTCTCTCTTTAAAGGGAAATTCATATCGAACTGGGGCTTTTATGGGATTCGAACCTGAGATCATGTTTTGATACCAAACATAGGAAAAATAGATAATCCTTCCTACCTAAAGCTTAAGCTTTCAATACGGGACACTTGAACTGTCACACTTAATCCTCGTTCAAAGCTCTCACCAAGACACGAGGATGTTACCCCCCATGCACCACACAAGTCATTCTAAATGACCCTTGGAAACAACATAGAAAGGTTACCCACAACAATAGGCCCAGGAATGTTACTTACCTTGGTTGCATCATTCTGTCTCTTTAAAAGGAAATTCATCTCGAACTGGGGCTTTTATGGGATTCGACCCTGAGATCATGTTTTGATACCAAACATAGGAAAAATAGCTAATCCTTCCTACCTAAAGCTTAAGCTTTCAATACGGGACGCTTGAACTGTCACACTTAATCCTCGTTCAAAGTTCACACCAAGTCACGAGGATGTTACCCCTTATGCACCACACAAGTCATTCTAAATGACCCTTGGAAACAACATAGAAAGGTTACCCACAACAACGAGCCCGGGGATGGTACTTACCTCGGTTGCATCATTCTCTCTCTTTAAAGGGAAATTCATCTCGAACTAGGGCTTTTATGGGATTCGAACCTGAGATCATGTTTTGATACCAAACATAGGAAAAATAGCTAATCCTTCCCACCTAAAGCTTAAGCTTTCAATACGGGACGCTTGAACTGTCACACTTAATCCTCGTTCAAAGCTCTCACCAAGTCACAAGGATGTTACCCCCCTTGACGACACAAGTCATTCTAAATGACCCTTGGAAACAACATAGAAAGTTTACCCAGAACAATAGGCACAGGGATGGTACTTACCTCGGTTGCATCATTCTCTCTCTTTAAAGGGAAATTCATCTCGAACTGGGGCTTTTATGGGATTCGAACATGAGATCATGTTTTGATACCAAACATAGGAAAAATAGATAATCCTTCCTACCTAAAGCTTATTATTTCAATACGAGACGCTTGAACTGTCACACTTAATCCTCGTTCAAAGCTCACACCAAGTCACGAGGCAGTTACCCCCCATGCACCACACAAGTCATTCTAAATGACCCTTCGAAACAACATAGAAAGGTTACCCACAACAATAGGCCCAGGAATGTTACTTACCTCGGTTGCATCATTCTGTCTTTTTAAAAGGAAATTCATCTCGAACTCGGGCTTTTATGGGATTCGACCCTGAGATCATGTTTTGATACCAAACATAGGAAAAATAGCTAATCCTTCCTACCTAAAGCTTAAGCTTTCAATACGGGACGCTTGAATTGTCACACTTAATCCTCGTTCAAAGTTCACACCAAGTCACGAGGATGTTACCCCTTATGCACCACACAAGTCATTCTAAATGACCCTTGGAAACAACATAGAAAGGTTACCCACAACAACGAGCCCGGGGATGGTACTTACCTCGGTTGCATCATTCTCTCTCTTTAAAGGGAAATTCTTCTCAAACTGGGGCTTTTATGTGATTCGAACCTGAGATCATGTTTTGATACCAAACATAGGAAAAATAGCTAATCCTTCCTACCTAAAGCATAAGCTTTCAATACGGGACGCTTGAACTGTCACACTTCATCCTCGTTCAAAGCTCTCATCAAGTCACAAGGATGTTACCCCCCTTGACGACACAAGTCATTCTAAATGACCCTTGGAAACAACATAGAAAGGTTACCCACAACAATAGGCACGAGGATGGTACTTACCTCGGTTGCATCATTCTCTCTCTTTAAAGGGAAATTCATATCGAACTGGGGCTTTTATGGGATTCGAACCTGAGATCATGTTTTGATACCAAACATAGGAAAAATAGATAATCCTTCCTACCTAAAGCTTAAGCTTTCAATACGGGACACTTGAACTGTCACACTTAATCCTCGTTCAAAGTTCACACCAACTCACGAGGATGTTACCCCTTCTGCACCACACAAGTCATTCTAAATGACCCTTGGAAACAACATAGAAAGGTTACCGACAACAACGAGCCCAGGGATGGTACTTACCTTGGTTGCGTCTTTCCGTCTCTTTAAAAGGAAATTCATCTCGAACTCGGGCTTTTATGAGATTCGACCCTGAGATCATGTTTTGATACCAAACATAGGAAAAATAGCTAATCCTTCCTACCTAAAGCTTAAGCTTTCAATACGGGACGCTTGAACTGTCACACTTAATCCTCGTTCAAAGTTCACACCAAGTCACGAGGATGTTACCCCTTATGCACCACACAAGTCATTCTAAATGACCCTTGGAAACAACATAGAAAGGTTACCCACAACAACGAGCCCGGGGATGGTACTTACCTCGGTTGCATCATTCTCTCTCTTTAAAGGGAAATTCATCTCGAACTAGGGCTTTTATGGGATTCGAACCTGAGATCATGTTTTGATACCAAACATAGGAAAAATAGCTAATCCTTCCCACCTAAAGCTTAAGCTTTCAATACGGGACGCTTGAACTGTCACACTTAATCCTCGTTCAAAGCTCTCACCAAGTCACAAGGATGTTACCCCCCTTGACGACACAAGTCATTCTAAATGACCCTTGGAAACAACATAGAAAGTTTACCCAGAACAATAGGCACAGGGATGGTACTTACCTCGGTTGCATCATTCTCTCTCTTTAAAGGGAAATTCATCTCGAACTGGGGCTTTTATGGGATTCGAACATGAGATCATGTTTTGATACCAAACATAGGAAAAATAGATAATCCTTCCTACCTAAAGCTTATTATTTCAATACGAGACGCTTGAACTGTCACACTTAATCCTCGTTCAAAGCTAACACCAAGTCACGAGGCAGTTACCCCCCATGCACCACACAAGTCATTCTAAATGACCCTTCGAAACAACATAGAAAGGTTACCCACAACAATAGGCCCCGGAATGTTACTTACCTCGGTTGCATCATTCTGTCTTTTTAAAAGGAAATTCATCTCGAACTCGGGCTTTTATGGGATTCGACCCTGAGATCATGTTTTGATACCAAACATAGGAAAAATAGCTAATCCTTCCTACCTAAAGCATAAGCTTTCAATACGGGACGCTTGAACTGTCACACTTAATCCTCGTTCAAAGCTCTCACCTAGTCACAAGGATGTTACCCCCCTTGACGACACAAGTCATTCTAAATGACCCTTGGAAACAACATAGAAAGGTTACCCACAACAATAGGCACGAGGATGGTACTTACCTCGGTTGCATCATTCTCTCTCTTTAAAGGGAAATTCATATCGAACTGGGGCTTTTATGGGATTCGAACCTGAGATCATGTTTTGATACCAAACATAGGAAAAATAGATAATCCTTCCTACCTAAAGCTTAAGCTTTCAATACGGGACACTTGAACTGTCACACTTAATCCTCGTTCAAAGTTCACACCAACTCACGAGGATGTTACCCCTTCTGCACCACACAAGTCATTCTAAATGACCCTTGGAAACAACATAGAAAGGTTACCGACAACAATAGGCCCAGGGATGGTACTTACCTCGGTTTCGTCATTCCATCTCTTTAAAGAGAAATTCATCTCGAACTAGGGCTTTTATGGGACTCGAACCTGAGATCATGTTTTTATACCAAACATAGGAAGAATAGCTAATATTTCCTACCTAAAGCTTATTATTTCAATACGGGACGCTTGAATTGTCACACTTAATCCTCGTTCAAAGTTCACACCAAGTCACGAGGATGTTACCCCTTATGCACCACACAAGTCATTCTAAATGACCCTTGGAAACAACATAGAAATGTTACCCACAACAACGAGCCCGGGGATGGAACTTACCTCGGTTGCATCATTCTCTCTCTTTAAAGGGAAATTCTTCTCGAACTGGGGCTTTTATGGGATTCGAACCTGAGATCATGTTTTGATACCAAACATAGGAAAAATAGCTAATCCTTCCTACCTAAAGCATAAGCTTTCAATACGGGACGCTTGAACTGTCACACTTAATCCTCGTTCAAAGCTCTCACCAAGTCACAAGGATGTTACCCCCCTTGACGACACAAGTCATTCTAAATGACCCTTGGAAACAACATAGAAAGGTTACCCACAACAATAGGCACGAGGATGGTACTTACCTCGGTTGCATCATTCTCTCTCTTTAAAGGGAAATTCATATCGAACTGGGGCTTTTATGGGATTCGAACATGAGATCATGTTTTGATACCAAACATAGGAAAAATAGATAATCCTTCCTACCTAAAGCTTAAGCTTTCAATACGGGACACTTGAACTGTCACACTTAATCCTCGTTCAAAGTTCACACCAACTCACGAGGATGTTACCCCTTCTGCACCACACAAGTCATTCTAAATGACCCTTGGAAACAACATAGAAAGGTTACCGACAACAACGAGCCCAGGGATGGTACTTACCTTGGTTGCGTCTTTCCGTCTCTTTAAAAGGAAATTCATCTCGAACTCGGGCTTTTATGAGATTCGACCCTGAGATCATGTTTTGATACCAAACATAGGGAAAATAGCTAATCCTTCCTATCTAAAGCTTAAGCTTTCAATATGTGACGCTTGAACTGTCACACTTAATCCTCGTTCAAAGTTCACACCAACTCACGAGGATGTTACCCCTTCTGCACAACACAAGTCATTCTAAATGACTCTTGGAAACAACATAGAAAGGTTACCGACAACAACGAGCCCAGGGATGGTACTTACCTTGGTTGCGTCTTTCCGTCTCTTTAAAGGGAAATTCATCTAGAACTGGAGCTTTTATGAGATTCGAACCTGAGATCATGTTTTGATACAAACATAGGAAAAATAGCTAATCCTTCCTACCTAAAGCTTAAGCTTTCAATACGGGATGCTTGAACTGTCACACTTAATCCTCGTTCAAAGTTCACACCAAGTCACGAGGATGTTACCCCTTATGCACCACACAAGTCATTCTAAATGACCCTTGGAAACAACATAGAAAGGTTACCCACAACAACGAGCCCGGGGATGGTACTTACCTCGGTTGCATCATTCTCTCTCTTTAAAGGGAAATTCATCTCGAACTAGGGCTTTTATGGGATTCGAACCTGAGATCATGTTTTGATACCAAACATAGGAAAAATAGCTAATCCTTCCCACCTAAAGCTTAAGCTTTCAATACGGGACGCTTGAACTGTCACACTTAATCCTCGTTCAAAGCTCTCACCAAGTCACAAGGATGTTACCCCCCTTGACGACACAAGTCATTCTAAATGACCCTTGGAAACAACATAGAAAGTTTACCCAGAACAATAGGCACAGGGATGGTACTTACCTCGGTTGCATCATTCTCTCTCTTTAAAGGGAAATTCATCTCGAACTGGGGCTTTTATGGGATTCGAACATGAGATCATGTTTTGATACCAAACATAGGAAAAATAGATAATCCTTCCTACCTAAAGCTTATTATTTCAATACGAGACGCTTGAACTGTCACACTTAATCCTCGTTCAAAGCTCACACCAAGTCACGAGGCAGTTACCCCCCATGCACCACACAAGTCATTCTAAATGACCCTTCGAAACAACATAGAAAGGTTACCCACAACAATAGGCCCAGGAATGTTACTTACCTCGGTTGCATCATTCTGTCTTTTTAAAAGGAAATTCATCTCGAACTCGGGCTTTTATGGGATTCGACCCTGAGATCATGTTTTGATACCAAACATAGGAAAAATAGCTAATCCTTCCTACCTAAAGCTTAAGCTTTCAATACGGGACGCTTGAATTGTCACACTTAATCCTCGTTCAAAGTTCACACCAAGTCACGAGGATGTTACCCCTTATGCACCACACAAGTCATTCTAAATGACCCTTGGAAACAACATAGAAAGGTTACCCACAACAACGAGCCCGGGGATGGTACTTACCTCGGTTGCATCATTCTCTCTCTTTAAAGGGAAATTCTTCTCAAACTGGGGCTTTTATGTGATTCGAACCTGAGATCATGTTTTGATACCAAACATAGGAAAAATAGCTAATCCTTCCTACCTAAAGCATAAGCTTTCAATACGGGACGCTTGAACTGTCACACTTCATCCTCGTTCAAAGCTCTCATCAAGTCACAAGGATGTTACCCCCCTTGACGACACAAGTCATTCTAAATGACCCTTGGAAACAACATAGAAAGGTTACCCACAACAATAGGCACGAGGATGGTACTTACCTCGGTTGCATCATTCTCTCTCTTTAAAGGGAAATTCATATCGAACTGGGGCTTTTATGGGATTCGAACCTGAGATCATGTTTTGATACCAAACATAGGAAAAATAGATAATCCTTCCTACCTAAAGCTTAAGCTTTCAATACGGGACACTTGAACTGTCACACTTAATCCTCGTTCAAAGTTCACACCAACTCACGAGGATGTTACCCCTTCTGCACCACACAAGTCATTCTAAATGACCCTTGGAAACAACATAGAAAGGTTACCGACAACAACGAGCCCAGGGATGGTACTTACCTTGGTTGCGTCTTTCCGTCTCTTTAAAAGGAAATTCATCTCGAACTCGGGCTTTTATGAGATTCGACCCTGAGATCATGTTTTGATACCAAACATAGGAAAAATAGCTAATCCTTCCTACCTAAAGCTTAAGCTTTCAATACGGGACGCTTGAACTGTCACACTTAATCCTCGTTCAAAGTTCACACCAAGTCACGAGGATGTTACCCCTTATGCACCACACAAGTCATTCTAAATGACCCTTGGAAACAACATAGAAAGGTTACCCACAACAACGAGCCCGGGGATGGTACTTACCTCGGTTGCATCATTCTCTCTCTTTAAAGGGAAATTCATCTCGAACTAGGGCTTTTATGGGATTCGAACCTGAGATCATGTTTTGATACCAAACATAGGAAAAATAGCTAATCCTTCCCACCTAAAGCTTAAGCTTTCAATACGGGACGCTTGAACTGTCACACTTAATCCTCGTTCAAAGCTCTCACCAAGTCACAAGGATGTTACCCCCCTTGACGACACAAGTCATTCTAAATGACCCTTGGAAACAACATAGAAAGTTTACCCAGAACAATAGGCACAGGGATGGTACTTACCTCGGTTGCATCATTCTCTCTCTTTAAAGGGAAATTCATCTCGAACTGGGGCTTTTATGGGATTCGAACATGAGATCATGTTTTGATACCAAACATAGGAAAAATAGATAATCCTTCCTACCTAAAGCTTATTATTTCAATACGAGACGCTTGAACTGTCACACTTAATCCTCGTTCAAAGCTAACACCAAGTCACGAGGCAGTTACCCCCCATGCACCACACAAGTCATTCTAAATGACCCTTCGAAACAACATAGAAAGGTTACCCACAACAATAGGCCCCGGAATGTTACTTACCTCGGTTGCATCATTCTGTCTTTTTAAAAGGAAATTCATCTCGAACTCGGGCTTTTATGGGATTCGACCCTGAGATCATGTTTTGATACCAAACATAGGAAAAATAGCTAATCCTTCCTACCTAAAGCATAAGCTTTCAATACGGGACGCTTGAACTGTCACACTTAATCCTCGTTCAAAGCTCTCACCTAGTCACAAGGATGTTACCCCCCTTGACGACACAAGTCATTCTAAATGACCCTTGGAAACAACATAGAAAGGTTACCCACAACAATAGGCACGAGGATGGTACTTACCTCGGTTGCATCATTCTCTCTCTTTAAAGGGAAATTCATATCGAACTGGGGCTTTTATGGGATTCGAACCTGAGATCATGTTTTGATACCAAACATAGGAAAAATAGATAATCCTTCCTACCTAAAGCTTAAGCTTTCAATACGGGACACTTGAACTGTCACACTTAATCCTCGTTCAAAGTTCACACCAACTCACGAGGATGTTACCCCTTCTGCACCACACAAGTCATTCTAAATGACCCTTGGAAACAACATAGAAAGGTTACCGACAACAACGAGCCCAGGGATGGTACTTACCTTGGTTGCGTCTTTCCGTCTCTTTAAAAGGAAATTCATCTCGAACTCGGGCTTTTATGAGATTCGACCCTGAGATCATGTTTTGATACCAAACATAGGAAAAATAGCTAATCCTTCCTACCTAAAGCTTAAGCTTTCAATACTGGACGCTTGAACTGTCACACTTAATCCTCGTTCAAAGCTCACACTAAGTCACGAGGATGTTACCCCTTATAGACCACACAAGTCATTCTAAATGACCCTTGGAAACAACATAGAAAGGTTACCCACAACAATAGGCACAGGGATGGTACTTACCTTGGTTGCGTCTTTCCGTCTCTTTAAAAGGAAATTCATCTCGAACTGGGGCTTTTATGAGATTCGAACCTGAGATCATGTTTTGATACAAACATAGGAAAAATAGCTAATCCTTCCTACCTAAAGCTTAAGCTTTCAATACGGGACGCTTGAACTGTCACACTTAATCCTCGTTCAAATCTCTCACCAAGTCACAAGGATGTTACCCCCCTTGACGACACAAGTCATTCTAAATGACCCTTGGAAACAACATAGAAAGGTTACCCACAACAATAGGCACAGGGATGGTACTTACCTCGGTTGCATCATTCTCTCTCTTTAAAGGGAAATTCATCTCGAACTGGGGCTTTTATGGGATTCGAACCTGAGATCATGTTTTGATACCAAACATAGGAAAAATAGATAATCCTTCCTACCTAAAGCTTATTATTTCAATACGAGACGCTTGAACTGTCACACTTAATCCTCGTTCAAAGCTCACACCAAGTCACGAGAATGTTACCCAACATGCACCACACAAGTCATTCTAAATGACCCTTGGAAACAACATAGAAAGGTTACCGACAACAATAGGCCCAGGGATGGTACTTACCTCGGTTTCGTCATTCCATCTCTTTAAAGAGAAATTCATCTCGAACTAGGGCTTTTATGGGACTCGAACCTGAGATCATGTTTTTATACCAAACATAGGAAGAATAGCTAATATTTCCTACCTAAAGCTTATTATTTCAATACGGGACGCTTGAATTGTCACACTTAATCCTCGTTCAAAGTTCACACCAAGTCACGAGGATGTTACCCCTTATGCACCACACAAGTCATTCTAAATAACCCTTGGAAACAACATAGAAATGTTACCCACAACAACGAGCCCGGGGATGGAACTTACCTCAGTTGCATCATTCTCTCTCTTTAAAGGGAAATTCTTCTCGAACTGGGGCTTTTATGGGATTCGAACCTGAGATCATGTTTTGATACCAAACATAGGAAAAATAGCTAATCCTTCCTACCTAAAGCATAAGCTTTCAATACGGGACGCTTGAACTGTCACACTTAATCCTCGTTCAAAGCTCTCACCAAGTCACAAGGATGTTACCCCCCTTGACGACACAAGTCATTCTAAATGACCCTTGGAAACAACATAGAAAGGTTACCCACAACAATAGGCACGAGGATGGTACTTACCTCGGTTGCATCATTCTCTCTCTTTAAAGGGAAATTCATATCGAACTGGGGCTTTTATGGGATTCGAACATGAGATCATGTTTTGATACCAAACATAGGAAAAATAGATAATCCTTCCTACCTAAAGCTTAAGCTTTCAATACGGGACACTTGAACTGTCACACTTAATCCTCGTTCAAAGTTCACACCAACTCACGAGGATGTTACCCCTTCTGCACCACACAAGTCATTCTAAATGACCCTTGGAAACAACATAGAAAGGTTACCGACAACAACGAGCCCAGGGATGGTACTTACCTTGGTTGCGTCTTTCCGTCTCTTTAAAAGGAAATTCATCTCGAACTCGGGCTTTTATGAGATTCGACCCTGAGATCATGTTTTGATACCAAACATAGGGAAAATAGCTAATCCTTCCTATCTAAAGCTTAAGCTTTCAATATGTGACGCTTGAACTGTCACACTTAATCCTCGTTCAAAGTTCACACCAACTCACGAGGATGTTACCCCTTCTGCACAACACAAGTCATTCTAAATGACTCTTGGAAACAACATAGAAAGGTTACCGACAACAACGAGCCCAGGGATGGTACTTACCTTGGTTGCGTCTTTCCGTCTCTTTAAAGGGAAATTCATCTAGAACTGGAGCTTTTATGAGATTCGAACCTGAGATCATGTTTTGATACAAACATAGGAAAAATAGCTAATCCTTCCTACCTAAAGCTTAAGCTTTCAATACGGGACGCTTGAACTGTCACACTTAATCCTCGTTCAAAGCTCTCACCAAGTCACAAGGATGTTACCCCCCTTGACGACACAAGTCATTCTAAATGACCCTTGGAAACAACATAGAAAGGTTACCCACAACAATAGGCACAGGGATGGTACTTACCTCGGTTGCATCATTCTCTCTCTTTAAAGGGAAATTCATCTCGAACTGGGGCTTTTATGGGATTCGAACCTGAGATCATGTTTTGATACCAAACATAGGAAAAATAGATAATCCTTCCTACCTAAAGCTTATTATTTCAATACGAGACGCTTGAACTGTCACACCTAATCCTCGTTCAAAGCTCACACCAAGTCACGAGAATGTTACCCAACATGCACCACACAAGTCATTCTAAATGACCCTTGGATACAACATAGAAAGGTTACCGACAACAATAGGCCCAGGGATGGTACTTACCTCGGTTTCGTCATTCCATCTCTTTAAAGAGAAATTCATCTCGAACTAGGGCTTTTATGGGACTCGAACCTGAGATCATGTTTTTATACCAAACATAGGAAGAATAGCTAATCCTTCCTACCTAAAGCTTATTATTTCAATACGAGATGCTTGAACTGTCACACTTAATCTTCGTTCAAAGCTCACACCAAGTCACGAGGATGTTACCCCTTCTGCACCACACAAGTCATTCTAAATGACCCTTGGAAACAACATAGAAAGGTTACCCACAACAACGAGCCCGGGGATGGTACTTACCTCGGTTGCATCATTCTCTCTCTTTAAAGGGAAATTCATATCGAACTGAGGCTTTTATGGGATTCGAACCTGAGATCATGTTTTGATACCAAACATAGGAAAAATAGATAATCCTTCCTACCTAAAGCTTAAGCTTTCAATACGGGCACTTGAACTGTCACACTTAATCCTCGTTCAAAGCTCTACCAAGACACGAGGATGTTACCCCCCATGCACCAAACAAGTCATTCTAAATGACCCTTCGAAACAACATAGAAAGGTTACCCACAACAATAGGCCCAGGAATGTTACTTACCTTGGTTGCATCATTCTGTCTCTTTAAAAGGAAATTCATCTCGAACTGGGGCTTTTATGGGATTCGACCCTGAGATCATGTTTTGATACCAAACATAGGAAAAATAGCTAATCCTTCCTACCTAAAGCTTAAGCTTTCAATACGGGACGCTTGAACTGTCACACTTAATCCTCGTTCAAAGTTCACACCAAGTCACGAGGATGTTACCCCTTATGCACCACACAAGTCATTCTAAATGACCCTTGGAAACAACATAGAAAGGTTACCCACAACAACGAGCCCGGGGATGGTACTTACCTCGGTTGCATCATTCTCTCTCTTTAAAGGGAAATTCATCTCGAACTAGGGCTTTTATGGGATTCGAACCTGAGATCATGTTTTGATACCAAACATAGGAAAAATAGCTAATCCTTCCCACCTAAAGCTTAAGCTTTAAATACGGGACGCTTGAACTGTCACACTTAATCCTCGTTCAAAGCTCTCACCAAGTCACAAGGATGTTACCCCCCTTGACGACACAAGTCATTCTAAATGACCCTTGGAAACAACATAGAAAGGTTACCCAGAACAATAGGCACAGGGATGGTACTTACCTTGGTTGCGTCATTCCGTCTCTTTAAAGGGAAATTCATCTAGAACTGGGGCTTTTATGAGATTCGAACCTGAGATTATGTTTTGATACAAACATAGGAAAAATAGCTAATCCTTCCTACCTAAAGCTTAAGCTTTCAATACGGGACGCTTGAACTGTCACACTTAATCCTCGTTCAAAGCTCTCACCAAGTCAAAAGGATGTTACCCCCCTTGACGACACAAGTAATTCTAAATTACCCTTGGAAACAACATAGAAAGGTTACCCACAACAATAGGCACGGGGATGGTACTTACCTCGGTTGCATCATTCTCTCTCTTTAAAGGGAAATTCATATCGAACTGGGGCTTTTATGGGATTCGAACCTGAGATCATGTTTTGATACCAAACATAGGAAAAATAGATAATCCTTCCTACCTAAAGCTTAAGCTTTCAATACGGGACACTTGAACTGTCACACTTAATCCTCGTTCAAAGCTCTCACCAAGACACGAGGATGTTACCCCCCATGCACCACACAAGTCATTCTAAATGACCCTTGGAAACAACATAGAAAGGTTACCCACAACAATAGGCCCAGGAATGTTACTTACCTTGGTTGCATCATTCTGTCTCTTTAAAAGGAAATTCATCTCGAACTGGGGCTTTTATGGTATTCGACCCTGAGATCATGTTTTGATACCAAACATAGGAAAAATAGCTAATCCTTCCTACCTAAAGCTTAAGCTTTCAATACGGGACGCTTGAACTGTCACACTTAATCCTCGTTCAAAGTTCACACCAAGTCACGAGGATGTTACCCCTTATGCACCACACAAGTCATTCTAAATGACCCTTGGAAACAACATAGAAAGGTTACCCACAACAACGAGCCCGGGGATGGTACTTACCTCGGTTGCATCATTCTCTCTCTTTAAAGGGAAATTCATCTCGAACTAGGGCTTTTATGGGATTCGAACCTGAGATCATGTTTTGATACCAAACATAGTAAAAATAGCTAATCCTTCCCACCTAAAGCTTAAGCTTTCAATACGGGACGCTTGAACTGTCACACTTAATCCTCGTTCAAAGCTCTCACCAAGTCACAAGGATGTTACCCCCCTTGACGACACAAGTCATTCTAAATGACCCTTGGAAACAACATAGAAAGGTTACCCAGAACAATAGGCACAGGGATGGTACTTACCTCGGTTGCATCATTCTCTCTCTTTAAAGGGAAATTCATCTCGAACTGGGGCTTTTATGGGATTCGAACCTGAGATCATGTTTTGATACCAAACATAGGAAAAATAGATAATCCTTCCTACCTAAAGCTTATTATTTCAATACGAGACGCTTGAACTGTCACACTTAATCCTCGTTCAAAGCTCACACCAAGTCACGAGGCAGTTACCCCCCATGCACCACACAAGTCATTCTAAATGACCCTTCGAAACAACATAGAAAGGTTACCCACAACAATAGGCCCAGGAATGTTACTTACCTCGGTTGCATCATTCTGTCTTTTTAAAAGGAAATTCATCTCGAACTCGGGCTTTTATGGGATTCGACCCTGAGATCATGTTTTGATACCAAACATAGGAAAAATAGCTGATCCTTCCTACCTAAAGCTTAAGCTTTCAATACGGGACGCTTGAATTGTCACACTTAATCCTCGTTCAAAGTTCACACCAAGTCACGAGGATGTTACCCCTTATGCACCACACAAGTCATTCTAAATGACCCTTGGAAACAACATAGAAAGGTTACCCACAACAACGAGCCCGGGGATGGTACTTACCTCGGTTGCATCATTCTCTCTCTTTAAAGGGAAATTCTTCTCGAACTGGGGCTTTTATGGGATTCGAACCTGAGATCATGTTTTGATACCAAACATAGGAAAAATAGCTAATCCTTCCTACCTAAAGCATAAGCTTTCAATACGGGACGCTTGAACGGTCACACTTAATCCTCGTTCAAAGCTCTCACCTAGTCACAAGGATGTTACCCCCCTTGACGACACAAGTCATTCTAAATGACCCTTGGAAACAACATAGAAAGGTTACCCACAACAATAGGCACAGGGATGGTACTTACCTCGGTTGCATCATTCTCTCTCTTTAAAGGGAAATTCATCTCGAACTGGGGCTTTTATGGGATTCGAACCTGAGATCATGTTTTGATACCAAACATAGGAAAAATAGATAATCCTTCCTACCTAAAGCTTATTATTTCAATACGAGACGCTTGAACTGTCACACCTAATCCTCGTTCAAAGCTCACACCAAGTCACGAGAATGTTACCCAACATGCACCACACAAGTCATTCTAAATGACCCTTGGATACAACATAGAAAGGTTACCGACAACAATAGGCCCAGGGATGGTACTTACCTCGGTTTCGTCATTCCATCTCTTTAAAGAGAAATTCATCTCGAACTAGGGCTTTTATGGGACTCGAACCTGAGATCATGTTTTTATACCAAACATAGGAAGAATAGCTAATCCTTCCTACCTAAAGCTTATTATTTCAATACGAGACGCTTGAACTGTCACACTTAATCTTCGTTCAAAGCTCACACCAAGTCACGAGGATGTTACCCCTTCTGCACCACACAAGTCATTCTAAATGACCCTTGGAAACAACATAGAAAGGTTACCCACAACAACGAGCCCGGGGATGGTACTTACCTCGGTTGCATCATTCTCTCTCTTTAAAGGGAAATTCTTCTCGAACTGGGGCTTTTATGGGATTCGAACCTGAGATCATGTTTTGATACCAAACATAGGAAAAATAGCTAATCCTTCCTACCTAAAGCATAAGCTTTCAATACGGGACGCTTGAACTGTCACACTTAATCCTCGTTCAAAGCTCTCACCTAGTCACAAGGATGTTACCCCCCTTGACGACACAAGTCATTCTAAATGACCCTTGGAAACAACATAGAAAGGTTACCCACAACAATAGGCACAGGGATGGACCTTACCTCGGTTGCATCATTCCCTCTCTTTAAAGGGAAATTCATATCGAACTGGGGCTTTTATGGGATTCGAACCTGAGATCATGTTTTGATACCAAACATAGGAAAAATAGATAATCCTTCCTACCTAAAGCTTATTATTTCAATACGAGACGCTTGAACTGTCACACCTAATCCTCGTTAAAAGCTCACACCAAGTCACGAGAATGTTACCCAACATGCACCACACAAGTCATTCTAAATGACCCTTGGATACAACATAGAAAGGTTACCGACAACAATAGGCCCAGGGATGGTACTTACCTCGGTTTCGTCATTCCATCTCTTTAAAGAGAAATTCATCTCGAACTAGGGCTTTTATGGGACTCGAACCTGAGATCATGTTTTTATACCAAACATAGGAAGAATAGCTAATCCTTCCTACCTAAAGCTTATTATTTCAATACGAGACGCTTGAACTGTCACACTTAATCTTCGTTCAAAGCTCACACCAAGTCACGAGGATGTTACCCCTTCTGCACCACACAAGTCATTCTAAATGACCCTTGGAAACAACATAGAAAGGTTACCCACAACAACGAGCCCGGGGATGGTACTTACCTCGGTTGCATCATTCTCTCTCTTTAAAGGGAAATTCATCTCGAACTGGGGCTTTTATGGGATTCGAACCTGAGATCATGTTTTGATACCAAACATAGGAAAAATAGCTAATCCTTCCTACCTAAAGTTTAAGCTTTCAATACGGGACGCTTGAACTGTCACACTTAATCCTCGTTCAAAGATCTCACCTAGTCACAAGGATGTTACCCCCCTTGACGACACAAGTCATTCTAAATGACCCTTGGAAACAACATAGAAAGGTTACCCACAACAATAGGCACGAGGATGGTACTTACCTCGGTTGCATCATTCTCTCTCTTTAAAGGGAAATTCATATCGAACTGAGGCTTTTATGGGATTCGAACCTGAGATCATGTTTTGATACCAAACATAGGAAAAATAGATAATCCTTCCTACCTAAAGCTTAAGCTTTCAATACGGGCACTTGAACTGTCACACTTAATCCTCGTTCAAAGCTCTACCAAGACACGAGGATGTTACCCCCCATGCACCAAACAAGTCATTCTAAATGACCCTTCGAAACAACATAGAAAGGTTACCCACAACAATAGGCCCAGGAATGTTACTTACCATGGTTGCATCATTCTGTCTCTTTAAAAGGAAATTCATCTCGAACTGGGGCTCTTATGGGATTCGACCCTGAGATCATGTTTTGATACCAAACATAGGAAAAATAGCTAATCCTTCCTACCTAAAGCTTAAGCTTTCAATACGGGACGCTTGAACTGTCACACTTAATCCTCGTTCAAAGTTCACACCAAGTCACGAGGATGTTACCCCTTATGCACCACACAAGTCATTCTAAATGACCCTTGGAAACAACATAGAAAGGTTACCCACAACAACGAGCCCGGGGATGGTACTTACCTCGGTTGCATCATTCTCTCTCTTTAAAGGGAAATTCATCTCGAACTAGGGCTTTTATGGGATTCGAACCTGAGATCATGTTTTGATACCAAACATAGGAAAAATAGCTAATCCTTCCCACCTAAAGCTTAAGCTTTCAATACGGGACGCTTGAACTGTCACACTTAATCCTCGTTCAAAGCTCTCACCAAGTCACAAGGATGTTACCCCCCTTGACGACACAAGTCATTCTAAATGACCCTTGGAAACAACATAGAAAGGTTACCCAGAACAATAGGCACAGGGATGGTACTTACCTTGGTTGCGTCATTCCGTCTCTTTAAAGGGAAATTCATCTAGAACTGGGGCTTTTATGAGATTCGAACCTGAGATTATGTTTTGATACAAACATAGGAAAAATAGCTAATCCTTCCTACCTAAAGCTTAAGCTTTCAATACGGGACGCTTGAACTGTCACACTTAATCCTCGTTCAAAGCTCTCACCAAGTCAAAAGGATGTTACCCCCCTTGACGACACAAGTCATTCTAAATTACCCTTGGAAACAACATAGAAAGGTTACCCACAACAATAGGCACGGGGATGGTACTTACCTCGGTTGCATCATTCTCTCTCTTTAAAGGGAAATTCATATCGAACTGGGGCTTTTATGGGATTCGAACCTGAGATCATGTTTTGATACCAAACATAGGAAAAATAGATAATCCTTCCTACCTAAAGCTTAAGCTTTCAATACGGGACACTTGAACTGTCACACTTAATCCTCGTTCAAAGCTCTCACCAAGACACGAGGATGTTACCCCCCATGCACCACACAAGTCATTCTAAATGACCCTTGGAAACAACATAGAAAGGTTACCCACAACAATAGGCCCAGGAATGTTACTTACCTTGGTTGCATCATTCTGTCTCTTTAAAAGGAAATTCATCTCGAACTGGGGCTTTTATGGGATTCGACCCTGAGATCATGTTTTGATACCAAACATAGGAAAAATAGCTAATCCTTCCTACCTAAAGCTTAAGCTTTCAATACGGGACGCTTGAACTGTCACACTTAATCCTCGTTCAAAGTTCACACCAAGTCACGAGGATGTTACCCCTTATGCACCACACAAGTCATTCTAAATGACCCTTGGAAACAACATAGAAAGGTTACCCACAACAACGAGCCCGGGGATGGTACTTACCTCGGTTGCATCATTCTCTCTCTTTAAAGGGAAATTGATCTCGAACTAGGGCTTTTATGGGATTCGAACCTGAGATCATGTTTTGATACCAAACATAGGAAAAATAGCTAATCCTTCCCACCTAAAGCTTAAGCTTTCAATACGGGACGCTTGAACTGTCACACTTAATCCTCGTTCAAAGCTCTCACCAAGTCACAAGGATGTTACCCCCCTTGACGACACAAGTCATTCTAAATGACCCTTGGAAACAACATAGAAAGGTTACCCAGAACAATAGGCACAGGGATGGTACTTACCTCGGTTGCATCATTCTCTCTCTTTAAAGGGAAATTCATCTCGAACTGGGGCTTTTATGGGATTCGAACCTGAGATCATGTTTTGATACCAAACATAGGAAAAATAGATAATCCTTCCTACCTAAAGCTTATTATTTCAATACGAGACGCTTGAACTGTCACACTTAATCCTCGTTCAAAGCTCACACCAAGTCACGAGGCAGTTACCCCCAATGCACCACACAAGTCATTCTAAATGACCCTTCGAAACAACATAGAAAGGTTACCCACAACAATAGGCCCAGGAATGTTACTTACCTCGGTTGCATCATTCTGTCTTTTTAAAAGGAAATTCATCTCGAACTCGGGCTTTTATGGGATTCGACCCTGAGATCATGTTTTGATACCAAACATAGGAAATATAGCTAATCCTTCCTACCTAAAGCTTAAGCTTTCAATACGGGACGCTTGAATTGTCACACTTAATCCTCGTTCAAAGTTCACACCAAGTCACGAGGATGTTACCCCTTATGCACCACACAAGTCATTCTAAATGACCCTTGGAAACAACATAGAAAGGTTACCCACAACAACGAGCCCGGGGATGGTACTTACCTCGGTTGCATCATTCTCTCTCTTTAAAGGGAAATTCTTCTCGAACTGGGGCTTTTATGGGATTCGAACCTGAGATCATGTTTTGATACCAAACATAGGAAAAATAGCTAATCCTTCCTACCTAAAGCATAAGCTTTCAATACGGGACGCTTGAACTGTCACACTTAATCCTCTTTCAAAGCTCTCACCTAGTCACAAGGATGTTACCCCCCTTGACGACACAAGTCATTCTAAATGACCCTTGGAAACAACATAGAAAGGTTACCCACAACAATAGGCACGAGGATGGTACTTACCTCGGTTGCATCATTCTCTCTCTTTAAAGGGAAATTCATATCGAACTGGGGCTTTTATGGGATTCGAACCTGAGATCATGTTTTGATACCAAACATAGGAAAAATAGATAATCCTTCCTACCTAAAGCTTAAGCTTTCAATACGGGACACTTGAACTGTCACACTTAATCCTCGTTCAAAGTTCACACCAACTCACGAGGATGTTACCCCTTCTGCACCACACAAGTCATTCTAAATGACCCTTGGAAACAACATAGAAAGGTTACCGACAACAACGAGCCCAGGGATGGTACTTACCTTGGTTGCGTCTTTCCGTCTCTTTAAAAGGAAATTCATCTCGAACTCGGGCTTTTATGAGATTCGACCCTGAGATCATGTTTTGATACCAAACATAGGAAAAATAGCTAATCCTTCCTACTTAAAGCTTAAGCTTTCAATACGGGACGCTTGAACTGTCACACTTAATCCTCGTTCAAAGCTCACACTAAGTCACGAGGATGTCACCCCTTATAGACCACACAAGTCATTCTAAATGACCCTTGGAAACAACATAGAAAGGTTACCCACAACAATAGGCACAGGGATGGTACTTACCTTGGTTGCGTCTTTCCGTCTCTTTAAAAGGAAATTCATCTCGAACTGGGGCTTTTATGAGATTCGAACCTGAGATCATGTTTTGATACAAACATAGGAAAAATAGCTAATCCTTCCTACCTAAAGCTTAAGCTTTCAATACGGGACGCTTGAACTGTCACACTTAATCCTCGTTCAAAGCTCTCACCAAGTCACAAGGATGTTACCCCCCTTGACGACACAAGTCATTCTAAATGACCCTTGGAAACAACATAGAAAGGTTACCCACAACAATAGGCACAGGGATGGTACTTACCTCGGTTGCATCATTCTCTCTCTTTAAAGGGAAATTCATCTCGAACTGGGGCTTTTATGGGATTCGAACCTGAGATCATGTTTTGATACCAAACATAGGAAAAATAGATAATCCTTCCTACCTAAAGCTTATTATTTCAATACGAGACGCTTGAACTGTCACACTTAATCCTCGTTCAAAGCTCACACCAAGTCACGAGAATGTTACCCAACATGCACCACACAAGTCATTCTAAATGACCCTTGGAAACAACATAGAAAGGTTACCGACAACAATAGGCCCAGGGATGGTACTTACCTCGGTTTCGTCATTCCATCTCTTTAAAGAGAAATTCATCTCGAACTAGGGCTTTTATGGGACTCGAACCTGAGATCATGTTTTTATACCAAACATAGGAAGAATAGCTAATACTTCCTACCTAAAGCTTATTATTTCAATACGGGACGCTTGAATTGTCACACTTAATCCTCGTTCAAAGTTCACACCAAGTCACGAGGATGTTACCCCTTATGCACCACACAAGTCATTCTAAATGACCCTTGGAAACAACATAGAAATGTTACCCACAACAACGAGCCCGGGGATGGTACTTACCTCGGTTGCATCATTCTCTCTCTTTAAAGGGAAATTCTTCTCGAACTGGGGCTTTTATGGGATTCGAACCTGAGATCATGTTTTGATACCAAACATAGGAAAAATAGCTAATCCTTCCTACCTAAAGCATAAGCTTTCAATACGGGACGCTTGAACTGTCACACTTAATCCTCGTTCAAAGCTCTCACCAAGTCACAAGGATGTTACCCCCCTTGACGACACAAGTCATTCTAAATGACCCTTGGAAACAACATAGAAAGGTTACCCACAACAATAGGCACGAGGATGGTACTTACCTCGGTTGCATCATTCTCTCTCTTTAAAGGGAAATTCATATCGAACTGGGGCTTTTATGGGATTCGAACCTGAGATCATGTTTTGATACCAAACATAGGAAAAATAGATAATCCTTCCTACCTAAAGCTTAAGCTTTCAATACGGGACACTTGAACTGTCACACTTAATCCTCGTTCAAAGCTCTCACCAAGACACGAGGATGTTACCCCCCATGCACCACACAAGTCATTCTAAATGACCCTTGGAAACAACATAGAAAGGTTACCCACAACAATAGGCCCAGGAATGTTACTTACCTTGGTTGCATCATTCTGTCTCTTTAAAAGGAAATTCATCTCGAACTGGGGCTTTTATGGGATTCGACCCTGAGATCATGTTTTGATACCAAACATAGGAAAAATAGCTAATCCTTCCTACCTAAAGCTTAAGCTTTCAATACGGGACGCTTGAACTGTCACACTTAATCCTCATTCAAAGTTCACACCAAGTCACGAGGATGTTACCCCTTATGCACCACACAAGTCATTCTAAATGACCCTTGGAAACAAAATAGAAAGGTTACCCACAACAACGAGCCCGGGGATGGTACTTACCTCGGTTGCATCATTCTCTCTCTTTAAAGGGAAATTGATCTCGAACTAGGGCTTTTATGGGATTCGAACCTGAGATCATGTTTTGATACCAAACATAGGAAAAATAGCTAATCCTTCCCACCTAAAGCTTAAGCTTTCAATACGGGACGCTTGAACTGTCACACTTAATCCTCGTTCAAAGCTCTCACCAAGTCACAAGGATGTTACCCCCCTTGACGACACAAGTCATTCTAAATGACCCTTGGAAACAACATAGAAAGGTTACCCAGAACAATAGGCACAGGGATGGTACTTACCTCGGTTGCATCATTCTCTCTCTTTAAAGGGAAATTCATCTCGAACTGGGGCTTTTATGGGATTCGAACCTGAGATCATGTTTTGATACCAAACATAGGAAAAATAGATAATCCTTCCTACCTAAAGCTTATTATTTCAATACGAGACGCTTGAACTGTCACACTTAATCCTCGTTCAAAGCTCACACCAAGTCACGAGGCAGTTACCCCCCATGCACCACACAAGTCATTCTAAATGACCCTTCGAAACAACATAGAAAGGTTACCCAAACAATAGGCCCAGGAATGTTACTTACCTCGGTTGCATCATTCTGTCTTTTTAAAAGGAAATTCATCTCGAACTCGGGCTTTTATGGGATTCGACCCTGAGATCATGTTTTGATACCAAACATAGGAAAAATAGCTAATCCTTCCTACCTAAAGCTTAAGCTTTCAATACGGGGCGCTTGAATTGTCACACTTAATCCTCGTTCAAAGTTCACACCAAGTCACGAGGATGTTACCCCTTATGCACCACACAAGTCATTCTAAATGACCCTTGGAAACAACATAGAAAGGTTACCCACAACAACGAGCCCGGGGATGGTACTTACCTCGGTTGCATCATTCTCTCTCTTTAAAGGGAAATTCTTCTCGAACTGGGGCTTTTATGGGATTCGAACCTGAGATCATGTTTTGATACCAAACATAGGAAAAATAGCTAATCCTTCCTACCTAAAGCATAAGCTTTCAATACGGGACGCTTGAACTGTCACACTTAATCCTCGTTCAAAGCTCTCACCAAGTCACAAGGATGTTACCCCCCTTGACGACACAAGTCATTCTAAATGACCCTTGGAAACAACATAGAAAGGTTACCCACAACAATAGGCACGAGGATGGTACTTACCTCGGTTGCATCATTCTCTCTCTTTAAAGGGAAATTCATATCGAACTGGGGCTTTTATGGGATTCGAACCTGAGATCATGTTTTGATACCAAACATAGGAAAAATAGATAATCCTTCCTACCTAAAGCTTAAGCTTTCAATACGGGACACTTGAACTGTCACACTTAATCCTCGTTCAAAGTTCACACCAACTCACGAGGATGTTACCCCTTCTGCACCACACAAGTCATTCTAAATGACCCTTGGAAACAACATAGAAAGGTTACCGACAACAACGAGCCCAGGGATGGTACTTACCTTGGTTGCGTCTTTCCGTCTCTTTAAAAGGAAATTTATCTCGAACTCGGGCTTTTATGAGATTCGACCCTGAGATCATGTTTTGATACCAAACATAGGAAAAATAGCTAATCCTTCCTACCTAAAGCTTAAGCTTTCAATACGGGACGCTTGAACTGTCATACTTAATCCTCGTTCAAAGCTCACACTAAGTCACGAGGATGTTACCCCTTATAGACCACACAAGTCATTCTAAATGACCCTTGGAAACAACATAGAAAGGTTACCCACAACAATAGGCACAGGGATGGTACTTACCTTGGTTGCGTCTTTCCGTCTCTTTAAAAGGAAATTCATCTCGAACTGGGGCTTTTATGAGATTCGAACCTGAGATCATGTTTTGATACAAACATAGGAAAAATAGCTAATCCTTCCTACCTAAAGCTTAAGCTTTCAATACGGGACGCTTGAACTGTCACACTTAATCCTCGTTCAAAGCTCTCACCAAGTCACAAGGATGTTACCCCCCTTGACGACACAAGTCATTCTAAATGACCCTTGGAAACAGCATAGAAAGGTTACCCACAACAATAGGCACAGGGATGGTACTTACCTCGGTTGCATCATTCTCTCTCTTTAAAGGGAAATTCATCTCGAACTGGGGCTTTTATGGGATTCGAACCTGAGATCATGTTTTGATACCAAACATAGGAAAAATAGATAATCCTTCCTACCTAAAGCTTATTATTTCAATACGAGACGCTTGAACTGTCACACTTAATCCTCGTTCAAAGCTCACACTAAGTCACGAGAATGTTACCCAACATGCACCACACAAGTCATTCTAAATGACCCTTGGAAACAACATAGAAAGGTTACCGACAACAATAGGCCCAGGGATGGTACTTACCTCGGTTTCGTCATTCCATCTCTTTAAAGAGAAATTCATCTCGAACTAGGGCTTTTATGGGACTCGAACCTGAGATCATGTTTTTATACCAAACATAGGAAGAATAGCTAATACTTCCTACCTAAAGCTTATTATTTCAATACGGGACGCTTGAATTGTCACACTTAATCCTCGTTCAAAGTTCACACCAAGTCACGAGGATGTTACCCCTTATGCACCACACAAGTCATTCTAAATGACCCTTGGAAACAACATAGAAATGTTACCCACAACAACGAGCCCGGGGATGGTACTTACCTCGGTTGCATCATTCTCTCTCTTTAAAGGGAAATTCTTCTCGAACTGGGGCTTTTATGGGATTCGAACCTGAGATCATGTTTTGATACCAAACATAGGAAAAATAGCTAATCCTTCCTACCTAAAGCATAAGCTTTCAATACGGGACGCTTGAACTGTCACACTTAATCCTCGTTCAAAGCTCTCACCAAGTCACAAGGATGTTACCCCCCTTGACGACACAAGTCATTCTAAATGACCCTTGGAAACAACATAGAAAGGTTACCCACAACAATAGGCACGAGGATGGTACTTACCTCGGTTGCATCATTCTCTCTCTTTAAAGGGAAATTCATATCGAACTGGGGCTTTTATGGGATTCGAACCTGAGATCATGTTTTGATACCAAACATAGGAAAAATAGATAATCCTTCCTACCTAAAGCTTAAGCTTTCAATACGGGACACTTGAACTGTCACACTTAATCCTCGTTCAAAGTTCACACCAACTCACGAGGATGTTACCCCTTCTGCACCACACAAGTCATTCTAAATGACCCTTGGAAACAACATAGAAAGGTTACCGACAACAACGAGCCCAGGGATGGTACTTACCTTGGTTGCGTCTTTCCGTCTCTTTAAAAGGAAATTCATCTCGAACTCGGGCATTTATGAGATTCGACCCTGAGATCATGTTTTGATACCAAACATAGGGAAAATAGCTAATCCTTCCTATCTAAAGCTTAAGCTTTCAATATGTGACGCTTGAACTGTCACACTTAATCCTCGTTCAAAGTTCACACCAACTCACGAGGATGTTACCCCTTCTGCACCACACAAGTCATTCTAAATGACCCTTGGAAACAACATAGAAAGGTTACCGACAACAACGAGCCCAGGGATGGTACTTACCTTGGTTGCGTCTTTCCGTCTCTTTAAAGGGAAATTCATCTAGAACTGGAGCTTTTATGAGATTCGAACCTGAGATCATGTTTTGATACAAACATAGGAAAAATAGCTAATCCTTCCTACCTAAAGCTTAAGCTTTCAATACGGGACGCTTGAACTGTCACACTTAATCCTCGTTCAAAGCTCTCACCAAGTCACAAGGATGTTACCACCCTTGACGACACAAGTCATTCTAAATGACCCTTGGAAACAACATAGAAAGGTTACCCACAACAATAGGCACAGGGATGGTACTTACCTCGGTTGCATCATTCTCTCTCTTTAAAGGGAAATTCATCTCGAACTGGGGCTTTTATGGGATTCGAACCTGAGATCATGTTTTGATACCAAACATAGGAAAAATAGATAATCCTTCCTACCTAAAGCTTATTATTTCAATACGAGACGCTTGAACTGTCACACCTAATCCTCGTTCAAAGCTCACACCAAGTCACGAGAATGTTACCCAACATGCACCACACAAGTCATTCTAAATGACCCTTGGATACAACATAGAAAGGTTACCGACAACAATAGGCCCAGGGATGGTACTTACCTCGGTTTCGTCATTCCATCTCTTTAAAGAGAAATTCATCTCGAACTAGGGCTTTTATGGGACTCGAACCTGAGATCATGTTTTTATACCAAACATAGGAAGAATAGCTAATCCTTCCTACCTAAAGCTTATTATTTCAATACGAGACGCTTGAACTGTCACACTTAATCTTCGTTCAAAGCTCACACCAAGTCACGAGGATGTTACCCCTTCTGCACCACACAAGTCATTCTAAATGACCCTTGGAAACAACATAGAAAGGTTACCCACAACAACGAGCCCGGGGATGGTACTTACCTCGGTTGCATCATTCTCTCTCTTTAAAGGGAAATTCATCTCGAACTGGGGCTTTTATGGGATTCGAACCTGAGATCATGTTTTGATACCAAACATAGGAAAAATAGCTAATCCTTCCTACCTAAAGTTTAAGCTTTCAATACGGGACGCTTGAACTGTCACACTTAATCCTCGTTCAAAGATCTCACCTAGTCACAAGGATGTTACCCCCCTTGACGACACAAGTCATTCTAAATGACCCTTGGAAACAACATAGAAAGGTTACCCACAACAATAGGCACGGGGATGGTACTTACCTCGGTTGCATCATTCTCTCTCTTTAAAGGGAAATTCATATCGAACTGAGGCTTTTATGGGATTCGAACCTGAGATCATGTTTTGATACCAAACATAGGAAAAATAGATAATCCTTCCTACCTAAAGCTTAAGCTTTCAATACGGGCACTTGAACTGTCACACTTAATCCTCGTTCAAAGCTCTACCAAGACACGAGGATGTTACCCCCCATGCACCAAACAAGTCATTCTAAATGCCCCTTCGAAACAACATAGAAAGGTTACCCACAACAATAGGCCCAGGAATGTTACTTACCTCGGTTGCATCATTCTGTCTTTTTAAAAGGAAATTCATCTCGAACTGGGGCTTTTATGGGATTCGACCCTGAGATCATGTTTTGATACCAAACATAGGAAAAATAGCTAATCCTTCCTACCTAAAGCTTAAGCTTTCATCACGGGATGCTTGAACTGTCACACTTAATCCTCGTTCAAAGTTCACACCAAGTCACGAGGATGTTACCCCTTATGCACCACACAAGTCATTCTAAATGACCCTTGGAAACAACATAGAAAGGTTACCCACAACAACGAGCCCGGGGATGGTACTTACCTCGGTTGCATCATTCTCTCTCTTTAAAGGGAAATTCATCTCGAACTGGGGCTTTTATGGGATTCGAACCTGAGATCATGTTTTGATACCAAACATAGGAAAAATAGCTAATCCTTCCTACCTAAAGCATAAGCTTTCAATACGGGACGCTTGAACTGTCACACTTAATCCTCGTTCAAAGCTCTCACCAAGTCACAAGGATGTTACCCCCCTTGACGACACAAGTCATTCTAAATGACCCTTGGAAACAACATAGAAAGGTTACCCACAACAATAGGCACATGGATGGTACTTACCTCGGTTGCATCATTCTCTCTCTTTAAAGGGAAATTCATCTCGAACTGGGGCTTTTATGGGATTCGAACCTGAGATCATGTTTTGATACCAAACATAGGAAAAATAGATAATCCTTCTAACCTAAAGCTTAAGCTTTCAATACGGGACACTTGAACTGTCACACATGATCCTCGTTCAAAGCTGTCACCAAGACACGAGGATGTTACCCCCCATGCACCACACAAGTCATTCTAAATGACCCTTGGAAACAACATAGAAAGGTTACTCCCAACAATAGGCCCAGGAATGGTACTTACCTCGGTTGCATCATTCTGTCTCTTTAAAAAAAAATTTATCTCGAACTGGGGCTTTTAATGGGATTCGACCCTGAGATCATGTTTTGATACCAAACATAGGGAAAATAGCTAATCCTTCCTATCTAAAGCTTAAGCTTTCAATATGTGACGCTTGAACTGTCACACTTAATCCTCGTTCAAAGTTCACACCAACTCACGAGGATGTTACCCCTTCTGCACCACACAAGGCATTCTAAATGACCCTTGGAAACAACATAGAAAGGTTACCGACAACAACGAGCCCAGGGATGGTACTTACCTTGGTTGCGTCTTTCCGTCTCTTTAAAGGGAAATTCATCTCGAACTCGGGCTTTTATGGGATTCGACCCTGAGATCATGTTTTGATACCAAACATAGGAAAAATAGCTAATCCTTCCTACCTAAAGCTTAAGCTTTCAATACGGGACGCTTGAACTGTCACACTTAATCCTCGTTCAAAGCTCACACTAAGTCACGAGGATGTTACCCCTTATAGACCACACAAGTCATTCTAAATGACCCTTGGAAACAACATAGAAAGGTTACCGACAACAACGAGCCCAGAGATGGTACTTACCTTGGTTGCGTCATTCCGTCTCTTTAAAGGGAAATTCATCTAGAACTGGAGCTTTTATGAGATTCAAACCTAAGATTATGTTTTGATACAAACATAGGAAAAATAGCTAATCCTTCCTACCTAAAGCTTAAGCTTTCAATACGGGACGCTTGAACTGTCACACTTAATCCTCGTTCAAAGCACTCACCAAGTCACAAGGATGTTACCCCCCTTGACGACACAAGTCATTCTAAATGACCCTTGGAAACAACATAGAAAGGTTACCCACAACAATAGGCACGGGGATGGTACTTACCTCGGTTGCATCATTCTCTCTCTTTAAAGGGAAATTCATATCGAACTGGGGCTTTTGTGGGATTCGAACCTGAGATCATGTTTTGATACCAAACATAGGAAAAATAGATAATCCTTCCTACCTAAAGCTTAAGCTTTCAATACGGGACACTTGAACTGTTACACTTAATCCTCGTTCAAAGCTCTCACCAAGACACGAGGATGTTACCCCCCATGCACCACACAAGTCATTCTAAATGACCCTTGGAAACAACATAGAAAGGTTACCCACAACAATAGGCCCAGGAATGTTACTTACCTTGGTTGCATCATTCTGTCTCTTTAAAAGGAAATTCATCTCGAACTGGGGCTTTTATGGGATTCGACCCTGAGATCAAGTTTTGATACCAAACATAGGAAAAATAGCTAATCCTTCCTACCTAAAGTTTAAGCTTTCAATACGGGACGCTTGAACTGTCACACTTAATCCTCGTTCAAAGATCTCACCTAGTCACAAGGATGTTACCCCCCTTGACGACACAAGTCATTCTAAATGACCCTTGGAAACAACATAGAAAGGTTACCCACAACAATAGGCACAGGGATGGTACTTACCTTGGTTGCGTCTTTCCGTCTCTTTAAAAGGAAATTCATCTCGAACTGGGGCTTTTATGAGATTCGAACCTGAGATCATGTTTTGATACAAACATAGGAAAAATAGCTAATCCTTCCTACCTAAAGCTTAAGCTTTCAATACGGGACGCTTGAACTGTCACACTTAATCCTCGTTCAAAGCTCTCACCAAGTCACAAGGATGTTACCCCCCTTGACGACACAAGTCATTCTAAATGACCCTTGGAAACAGCATAGAAAGGTTACCCACAACAATAGGCACAGGGATGGTACTTACCTCGGTTGCATCATTCTCTCTCTTTAAAGGGAAATTCATCTCGAACTGGGGCTTTTATGGGATTCGAACCTGAGATCATGTTTTGATACCAAACATAGGAAAAATAGATAATCCTTCCTACCTAAAGCTTATTATTTCAATACGAGACGCTTGAACTGTCACACTTAATCCTCGTTCAAAGCTCACACCAAGTCACGAGAATGTTACCCAACATGCACCACACAAGTCATTCTAAATGACCCTTGGAAACAACATAGAAAGGTTACCGACAACAATAGGCCCAGGGATGGTACTTACCTCGGTTTCGTCATTCCATCTCTTTAAAGAGAAATTCATCTCGAACTAGGGCTTTTATGGGACTCGAACCTGAGATCATGTTTTTATACCAAACATAGGAAGAATAGCTAATACTTCCTACCTAAAGCTTATTATTTCAATACGGGACGCTTGAATTGTCACACTTAATCCTCGTTCAAAGTTCACACCAAGTCACGAGGATGTTACCCCTTATGCACCACACAAGTCATTCTAAATGACCCTTGGAAACAACATAGAAATGTTACCCACAACAACGAGCCCGGGGATGGTACTTACCTCGGTTGCATCATTCTCTCTCTTTAAAGTGAAATTCTTCTCGAACTGGGGCTTTTATGGGATTCGAACCTGAGATCATGTTTTGATACCAAACATAGGAAAAATAGCTAATCCTTCCTACCTAAAGCATAAGCTTTCAATACGGGACGCTTGAACTGTCACACTTAATCCTCGTTCAAAGCTCTCACCAAGTCACAAGGATGTTACCCCCCTTGACGACACAAGTCATTCTAAATGACCCTTGGAAACAACATAGAAAGGTTACCCACAACAATAGGCACGAGGATGGTACTTACCTCGGTTGCATCATTCTCTCTCTTTAAAGGGAAATTCATATCGAACTGGGGCTTTTATGTGATTCGAACCTGAGATCATGTTTTGATACCAAACATAGGAAAAATAGATAATCCTTCCTACCTAAAGCTTAAGCTTTCAATACGGGACACTTGAACTGTCACACTTAATCCTCGTTCAAAGTTCACACCAACTCACGAGGATGTTACCCCTTCTGCACCACACAAATCATTCTAAATGACCCTTGGAAACAACATAGAAAGGTTACCGACAACAACGAGCCCAGGGATGGTACTTACCTTGGTTGCGTCTTTCCGCCTCTTTAAAAGGAAATTCATCTCGAACTCGGGCTTTTATGAGATTCGACCCTGAGATCATGTTTTGATACCAAACATAGGGAAAATAGCTAATCCTTCCTATCTAAAGCTTAAGCTTTCAATATGTGACGCTTGAACTATCACACTTAATGCTCGTTCAAAGTTCACACCAACTCACGAGGATGTTACCCCTTCTGCACCACACAAGTCATTCTAAATGACCCTTGGAAACAACATAGAAAGGTTACCGACAACAACGAGCCCAGGGATGGTACTTACCTTGGTTGCGTCTTTCCGTCTCTTTAAAGGGAAATTCATCTAGAACTGGAGCTTTTATGAGATTCGAACCTGAGATCATGTTTTGATACAAACATAGGAAAAATAGCTAATCCTTCCTACCTAAAGCTTAAGCTTTCAATACGGGACGCTTGAACTGTCACACTTAATCCTCGTTCAAAGCTCTCACCAAGTCACAAGGATGTTACCACCCTTGACGACACAAGTCATTCTAAATGACCCTTGGAAACAACATAGAAAGGTTACCCACAACAATAGGCACAGGGATGGTACTTACCTCGGTTGCATCATTCTCTCTCTTTAAAGGGAAATTCATCTCGAACTGGGGCTTTTATGGGATTCGAACCTGAGATCATGTTTTGATACCAAACATAGGAAAAATAGATAATCCTTCCTACCTAAAGCTTATTATTTCAATACGAGACGCTTGAACTGTCACACCTAATCCTCGTTCAAAGCTCACACCAAGTCACGAGAATGTTACCCAACATGCACCACACAAGTCATTCTAAATGACCCTTGGATACAACATAGAAAGGTTACCGACAACAATAGGCCCAGGGATGGTACTTACCTCGGTTTCGTCATTCCATCTCTTTAAAGAGAAATTCATCTCGAACTAGGGCTTTTATGGGACTCGAACCTGAGATCATGTTTTTATACCAAACATAGGAAGAATAGCTAATCCTTCCTACCTAAAGCTTATTATTTCAATACGAGACGCTTGAACTGTCACACTTAATCTTCGTTCAAAGCTCACACCAAGTCACGAGGATGTTACCCCTTCTGCACCACACAAGTCATTCTAAATGACCCTTGGAAACAACATAGAAAGGTTACCCACAACAACGAGCCCGGGGATGGTACTTACCTCGGTTGCATCATTCTCTCTCTTTAAAGGGAAATTCATCTCGAACTGGGGCTTTTATGGGATTCGAACCTGAGATCATGTTTTGATACCAAACATAGGAAAAATAGCTAATCCTTCCTACCTAAAGTTTAAGCTTTCAATACGGGACGCTTGAACTGTCACACTTAATCCTCGTTCAAAGATCTCACCTAGTCACAAGGATGTTACCCCCCTTGACGACACAAGTCATTCTAAATGACCCTTGGAAACAACATAGAAAGGTTACCCACAACAATAGGCACGGGGATGGTACTTACCTCGGTTGCATCATTCTCTCTCTTTAAAGGGAAATTCATATCGAACTGAGGCTTTTATGGGATTCGAACCTGAGATCATGTTTTGATACCAAACATAGGAAAAATAGATAATCCTTCCTACCTAAAGCTTAAGCTTTCAATACGGGCACTTGAACTGTCACACTTAATCCTCGTTCAAAGCTCTACCAAGACACGAGGATGTTACCCCCCATGCACCAAACAAGTCATTCTAAATGACCCTTCGAAACAACATAGAAAGGTTACCCACAACAATAGGCCCAGGAATGTTACTTACCTCGGTTGCATCATTCTGTCTTTTTAAAAGGAAATTCATCTCGAACTGGGGCTTTTATGGGATTCGACCCTGAGATCATGTTTTGATACCAAACATAGGAAAAATAGCTAATCCTTCCTACCTAAAGCTTAAGCTTTCATCACGGGATGCTTGAACTGTCACACTTAATCCTCGTTCAAAGTTCACACCAAGTCACGAGGATGTTACCCCTTATGCACCACACAAGTCATTCTAAATGACCCTTGGAAACAACATAGAAAGGTTACCCACAACAACGAGCCCGGGGATGGTACTTACCTCGGTTGCATCATTCTCTCTCTTTAAAGGGAAATTCATCTCGAACTGGGGCTTTTATGGGATTCGAACCTGAGATCATGTTTTGATACCAAACATAGGAAAAATAGCTAATCCTTCCTACCTAAAGCATAAGCTTTCAATACGGGACGCTTGAACTGTCACACTTAATCCTCGTTCAAAGCTCTCACCAAGTCACAAGGATGTTACCCCCCTTGACGACACAAGTCATTCTAAATGACCCTTGGAAACAACATAGAAAGGTTACCCACAACAATAGGCACATGGATGGTACTTACCTCGGTTGCATCATTCTCTCTCTTTAAAGGGAAATTCATCTCGCACTGGGGCTTTTATGGGATTCGAACCTGAGATCATGTTTTGATACCAAACATAGGAAAAATAGATAATCCTTCCAACCTACAGCTTAAGCTTTCAATACGGGACACTTGAACTGTCACACTTAATCCTCGTTCAAAGCTCACACTAAGTCACGAGGATGTTACCCCTTATAGACCACACAAGTCATTCTAAATGACCCTTGGAAACAACATAGAAAGGTTACTCCCAACAATAGGCCCAGGAATGGTACTTACCTCGGTTGCATCATTCTGTCTCTTTAAAAAAAAATTTATCTCGAACTGGGGCTTTTAATGGGATTCGACCCTGAGATCATGTTTTGATACCAAACATAGGGAAAATAGCTAATCCTTCCTATCTAAAGCTTAAGCTTTCAATATGTGACGCTTGAACTGTCACACTTAATCCTCGTTCAAAGTTCACACCAACTCACGAGGATGTTACCCCTTCTGCACCACACAAGTCATTCTAAATGACCCTTGGAAACAACATAGAAAGGTTACCGACAACAACGAGCCCAGGGATGGTACTTACCTTGGTTGCGTCTTTCCGTCTCTTTAAAGGGAAATTCATCTCGAACTCGGGCTTTTATGGGATTCGACCCTGAGATCATGTTTTGATACCAAACATAGGAAAAATAGCTAATCCTTCCTACCTAAAGCTTAAGCTTTCAATACGGGACGCTTGAACTGTCACACTTAATCCTCGTTCAAAGCTCACACTAAGTCACGAGGATGTTACCCCTTATAGACCACACAAGTCATTCTAAATGACCCTTGGAAACAACATAGAAAGGTTACCGACAACAACGAGCCCAGAGATGGTACTTACCTTGGTTGCGTCATTCCGTCTCTTTAAAGGGAAATTCATCTAGAACTGGAGCTTTTATGAGATTCAAACCTAAGATTATGTTTTGATACAAACATAGGAAAAATAGCTAATCCTTCCTACCTAAAGCTTAAGCTTTCAATACGGGACGCTTGAACTGTCACACTTAATCCTCGTTCAAAGCACTCACCAAGTCACAAGGATGTTACCCCCCTTGACGACACAAGTCATTCTAAATGACCCTTGGAAACAACATAGAAAGGTTACCCACAACAATAGGCACGGGGATGGTACTTACCTCGGTTGCATCATTCTCTCTCTTTAAAGGGAAATTCATATCGAACTGGGGCTTTTGTGGGATTCGAACCTGAGATCATGTTTTGATACCAAACATAGGAAAAATAGATAATCCTTCCTACCTAAAGCTTAAGCTTTCAATACGGGACACTTGAACTGTTACACTTAATCCTCGTTCAAAGCTCTCACCAAGACACGAGGATGTTACCCCCCATGCACCACACAAGTCATTCTAAATGACCCTTGGAAACAACATAGAAAGGTTACCCACAACAATAGGCACAGGGATGGTACTTACCTTGGTTGCGTCTTTCCGTCTCTTTAAAAGGAAATTCATCTCGAACTGGGGCTTTTATGAGATTCGAACCTGAGATCATGTTTTGATACAAACATAGGAAAAATAGCTAATCCTTCCTACCTAAAGCTTAAGCTTTCAATACGGGACGCTTGAACTGTCACACTTAATCCTCGTTCAAAGCTCTCACCAAGTCACAAGGATGTTACCCCCCTTGACGACACAAGTCATTCTAAATGACCCTTGGAAACAGCATAGAAAGGTTACCCACAACAATAGGCACAGGGATGGTACTTACCTCGGTTGCATCATTCTCTCTCTTTAAAGGGAAATTCATCTCGAACTGGGGCTTTTATGGGATTCGAACCTGAGATCATGTTTTGATACCAAACATAGGAAAAATAGATAATCCTTCCTACCTAAAGCTTATTATTTCAATACGAGGCGCTTGAACTGTCACACTTAATCCTCGTTCAAAGCTCACACCAAGTCACGAGAATGTTACCCAACATGCACCACACAAGTCATTCTAAATGACCCTTGGAAACAACATAGAAAGGTTACCGACAACAATAGGCCCAGGGATGGTACTTACCTCGGTTTCGTCATTCCATCTCTTTAAAGAGAAATTCATCTCGAACTAGGGCTTTTATGGGACTCGAACCTGAGATCATGTTTTTATACCAAACATAGGAAGAATAGCTAATACTTCCTACCTAAAGCTTATTATTTCAATACGGGACGCTTGAATTGTCACACTTAATCCTCGTTCAAAGTTCACACCAAGTCACGAGGATGTTACCCCTTATGCACCACACAAGTCATTCTAAATGACCCTTGGAAACAACATAGAAATGTTACCCACAACAACGAGCCCGGGGATGGTACTTACCTCGGTTGCATCATTCTCTCTCTTTAAAGGGAAATTCTTCTCGAACTGGGGCTTTTATGGGATTCGAACCTGAGATCATGTTTTGATACCAAACATAGGAAAAATAGCTAATCCTTCCTACCTAAAGCATAAGCTTTCAATACGGGACGCTTGAACTGTCACACTTAATCCTCGTTCAAAGCTCTCACCAAGTCACAAGGATGTTACCCCCCTTGACGACACAAGTCATTCTAAATGACCCTTGGAAACAACATAGAAAGGTTACCCACAACAATAGGCACGAGGATGGTACTTACCTCGGTTGCATCATTCTCTCTCTTTAAAGGGAAATTCATATCGAACTGGGGCTTTTATGTGATTCGAACCTGAGATCATGTTTTGATACCAAACATAGGAAAAATAGATAATCCTTCCTACCTAAAGCTTAAGCTTTCAATACGGGACACTGGAACTGTCACACTTAATCCTCGTTCAAAGTTCACACCAACTCACGAGGATGTTACCCCTTCTGCACCACACAAGTCATTCTAAATGACCCTTGGAAACAACATAGAAAGGTTACCGACAACAACGAGCCCAGGGATGGTACTTACCTTGGTTGCGTCTTTCCGTCTCTTTAAAAGGAAATTCATCTCGAACTCGGGCTTTTATGAGATTCGACCCTGAGATCATGTTTTGATACCAAACATAGGGAAAATAGCTAATCCTTCCTATCTAAAGCTTAAGCTTTCAATATGTGACGCTTGAACTATCACACTTAATGCTCGTTCAAAGTTCACACCAACTCACGAGGATGTTACCCCTTCTGCACCACACAAGTCATTCTAAATGACCCTTGGAAACAACATAGAAAGGTTACCGACAACAACGAGCCCAGGGATGGTACTTACCTTGGTTGCGTCTTTCCGTCTCTTTAAAGGGAAATGCATCTAGAACTGGAGCTTTTATGAGATTCGAACCTGAGATCATGTTTTGATACAAACATAGGAAAAATAGCTAATCCTTCCTACCTAAAGCTTAAGCTTTCAATACGGGACGCTTGAACTGTCACACTTAATCCTCGTTCAAAGCTCTCACCAAGTCACAAGGATGTTACCACCCTTGACGACACAAGTCATTCTAAATGACCCTTGGAAACAACATAGAAAGGTTACCCACAACAATAGGCACAGGGATGGTACTTACCTCGGTTGCATCATTCTCTCTCTTTAAAGGGAAATTCATCTCGAACTGGGGCTTTTATGGGATTCGAACCTGAGATCATGTTTTGATACCAAACATAGGAAAAATAGATAATCCTTCCTACCTAAAGCTTATTATTTCAATACGAGACGCTTGAACTGTCACACCTAATCCTCGTTCAAAGCTCACACCAAGTCACGAGAATGTTACCCAACATGCACCACACAAGTCATTCTAAATGACCCTTGGATACAACATAGAAAGGTTACCGACAACAATAGGCCCAGGGATGGTACTTACCTCGGTTTCGTCATTCCATCTCTTTAAAGAGAAATTCATCTCGAACTAGGGCTTTTATGGGACTCGAACCTGAGATCATGTTTTTATACCAAACATAGGAAGAATAGCTAATCCTTCCTACCTAAAGCTTATTATTTCAATACGAGACGCTTGAACTGTCACACTTAATCTTCGTTCAAAGCTCACACCAAGTCACGAGGATGTTACCCCTTCTGCACCACACAAGTCATTCTAAATGACCCTTGGAAACAACATAGAAAGGTTACCCACAACAACGAGCCCGGGGATGGTACTTACCTCGGTTGCATCATTCTCTCTCTTTAAAGGGAAATTCATCTCGAACTGGGGCTTTTATGGGATTCGAACCTGAGATCATGTTTTGATACCAAACATAGGAAAAATAGCTAATCCTTCCTACCTAAAGTTTAAGCTTTCAATACGGGACGCTTGAACTGTCACACTTAATCCTCGTTCAAAGATCTCACCTAGTCACAAGGATGTTACCCCCCTTGACGACACAAGTCATTCTAAATGACCCTTGGAAACAACATAGAAAGGTTACCCACAACAATAGGCACGGGGATGGTACTTACCTCGGTTGCATCATTCTCTCTCTTTAAAGGGAAATTCATATCGAACTGAGGCTTTTATGGGATTCGAACCTGAGATCATGTTTTGATACCAAACATAGGAAAAATAGATAATCCTTCCTACCTAAAGCTTAAGCTTTCAATACGGGCACTTGAACTGTCACACTTAATCCTCGTTCAAAGCTCTACCAAGACACGAGGATGTTACCCCCCATGCACCAAACAAGTCATTCTAAATGACCCTTCGAAACAACATAGAAAGGTTACCCACAACAATAGGCCCAGGAATGTTACTTACCTCGGTTGCATCATTCTGTCTTTTTAAAAGGAAATTCATCTCGAACTGGGGCTTTTATGGGATTCGACCCTGAGATCATGTTTTGATACCAAACATAGGAAAAATAGCTAATCCTTCCTACCTAAAGCTTAAGCTTTCATCACGGGATGCTTGAACTGTCACACTTAATCCTCGTTCAAAGTTCACACCAAGTCACGAGGATGTTACCCCTTATGCACCACACAAGTCATTCTAAATGACCCTTGGAAACAACATAGAAAGGTTACCCACAACAACGAGCCCGGGGATGGTACTTACCTCGGTTGCATCATTCTCTCTCTTTAAAGGGAAATTCATCTCGAACTGGGGCTTTTATGGGATTCGAACCTGAGATCATGTTTTGATACCAAACATAGGAAAAATAGCTAATCCTTCCTACCTAAAGCATAAGCTTTCAATACGGGACGCTTGAACTGTCACACTTAATCCTCGTTCAAAGCTCTCACCAAGTCACAAGGATGTTACCCCCCTTGACGACACAAGTCATTCTAAATGACCCTTGGAAACAACATAGAAAGGTTACCCACAACAATAGGCACATGGATGGTACTTACCTCGGTTGCATCATTCTCTCTCTTTAAAGGGAAATTCATCTCGCACTGGGGCTTTTATGGGATTCGAACCTGAGATCATGTTTTGATACCAAACATAGGAAAAATAGATAATCCTTCCAACCTAAAGCTTAAGCTTTCAATACGGGACACTTGAACTGTCACACTTAATCCTCGTTCAAAGCTCACACTAAGTCACGAGGATGTTACCCCTTATAGACCACACAAGTCATTCTAAATGACCCTTGGAAACAACATAGAAAGGTTACTCCCAACAATAGGCCCAGGAATGGTACTTACCTCGGTTGCATCATTCTGTCTCTTTAAAAAAAAATTTATCTCGAACTGGGGCTTTTAATGGGATTCGACCCTGAGATCATGTTTTGATACCAAACATAGGGAAAATAGCTAATCCTTCCTATCTAAAGCTTAAGCTTTCAATATGTGACGCTTGAACTGTCACACTTAATCCTCGTTCAAAGTTCACACCAACTCACGAGGATGTTACCCCTTCTGCACCACACAAGTCATTCTAAATGACCCTTGGAAACAACATAGAAAGGTTACCGACAACAACGAGCCCAGGGATGGTACTTACCTTGGTTGCGTCTTTCCGTCTCTTTAAAGGGAAATTCATCTCGAACTCGGGCTTTTATGGGATTCGACCCTGAGATCATGTTTTGATACCAAACATAGGAAAAATAGCTAATCCTTCCTACCTAAAGCTTAAGCTTTCAATACGGGACGCTTGAACTGTCACACTTAATCCTCGTTCAAAGCTCACACTAAGTCACGAGGATGTTACCCCTTATAGACCACACAAGTCATTCTAAATGACCCTTGGAAACAACATAGAAAGGTTACCGACAACAACGAGCCCAGAGATGGTACTTACCTTGGTTGCGTCATTCCGTCTCTTTAAAGGGAAATTCATCTAGAACTGGAGCTTTTATGAGATTCAAACCTAAGATTATGTTTTGATACAAACATAGGAAAAATAGCTAATCCTTCCTACCTAAAGCTTAAGCTTTCAATACGGGACGCTTGAACTGTCACACTTAATCCTCGTTCAAAGCTCTCACCAAGTCACAAGGATGTTACCCCCCTTGACGACACAAGTCATTCTAAATGACCCTTGGAAACAACATAGAAAGGTTACCCAGAACAATAGGCACAGGGATGGTACTTACCTCGGTTGCATCATTCTCTCTCTTTAAAGGGAAATTCATCTGGAAATGGGGCTTTTATGGGATTCGAACCTGAGATCATGTTTTGATACCAAACATAGGAAAAATAGATAATCCTTCCTACCTAAAGCTTATTATTTCAATACGAGACGCTTGAACTGTCACACTTAATCCACGTTCAAAGCTCACACCAAGTCACGAGGATGTTACCCAACATGCACCACACAAGTCATTCTAAATGACCCTTGGAAACAACATAGAAAGGTTACCGACAACAATAGGCCCAGGGATGGTACTTACCTTGGTTTCGTCATTCCATCTCTTTAAAGAGAAATTCATCTCGAACTAGGGCTTTTATGGGATTCAAACCTGAGATCATGTTTTTATACCAAACATAGGAAAAATAGCTAATCCTTCCTACCTAAAGCTTATTATTTCAATACGAGACGCTTGAACTGTCACACTTAATCCTCGTTCAAAGCTCACACCAAGTCACGAGGATGTTACCCAACATGCACCACACAAGTCATTCTAAATGACCCTTGGAAACAACATAGAAAGGTTACCGACAACAATAGGCCCAGGGATGGTACTTACCTCGGTTTCGTCATTCCATCTCTTTAAAGAGAAATTCATTTCGAACTAGGGCTTTTATGGGATTCGAACCTGAGATCATGTTTTGATACCAAACATAGGAAAAATAGCTAATCCTTCCTACCTAAAGCTTATTATTTCAATACGAGACGCTTGAACTGTCACACTTAATCCTCGTTCAAAGTTCACACCAAGTCACGAGGATGTTACCCCTTATGCACCACACAAGTCATTCTAAATGACCCTTGGAAACAACATAGAAAGGTTACCGACAACAATAGGCCCAGGGATGGTACTTACCTCGGTTTCGTCATTCCATCTCTTTAAAGAGAAATTCATCTCGAACTAGGGCTTTTATGGGATTCGAACCTGAGATCATGTTTTGATACCAAACATAGGAAAAATAGCTAATCCTTCCTACCTAAAGCTTATTATTTCAATATGGGACGCTTGAACTGTCACACTTGATCCTCGTTCAAAGCTCACACCAAGTCACGAGGATGTTACCCAGCATGCACCACACAAGTCATTCTAAATGACCCTTGGAAACAACATAGAAAGGTTACCGACAACAATAGGCCCAGGGATGGTACTTACCTCGGTTTCGTCATTCCATCTCTTTAAAGAGAAATTCATCTCGAACTAGGGCTTTTATGGGATTCGAACCTGAGATCATGTTTTTATACCAAACATAGAAAAATAGCTAATCCTTCCTACCTAAAGCTTATTATTTCAATACGAGACGCTTGAACTGTCACACTTAATCCTCGTTCAAAGCTCACAGCAAGTCACGAGGATGTTACCCAACATGCACCACACAAGTCATTCTAAATGACCCTAGGAAACAACATAGAAAGGTTACCGACAACAACGAGCCCAGGGATGGTACTTACCTTGGTTGCGTCATTCCGTCTCTTTAAAGGGAAATTCATCTCGAACTGAGGCTTTTATGGGATTCGAACCTGAGATCATGTTTTGATCCGAAACATAGGAAAAATAGCTAATCCTTCCTACCTAAAGCTTAAGCTTTCAATACGAGACACTTGAACTGTCACACTTAATCCTCGTTCAAAGCTCTCACCAAATCACGAGGATGTTACCCCCCATGCACCACACAAGTCATTCTAAATGAACCTTGGAAACAACATAGAAAGGTTACCCACAACAATAGGCCCAGGAATGGTACTTACCTCGGTTGCATCATTCTGTCTCTATAAAGGGAAATTCATCTCGAACTGGGGCTTTTATGGGATTCGAACCTGAGATCATGTTTTGATACCAAACATAGGAAAAATAGATAATCCTTCCTACCTAAAGCTTAAGCTTTCAATACGGGACACTTGAACTGTCACACTTAATCCTCGTTCAAAGCTCTCATCAAGTCACGAGGATGTTACCCCCCATGCATCACACAAGTCATTCTAAATGACCCTTGGAAACAACATAGAAAGGTTACCCACAACAATAGGCCCAGGAATGGTACTTACCTCGGTTGCATCATTCTGTCTCTATAAAGGGAAATTCATCTCGAACTGGGGCTTTTATGGGATTCGACCCTGAGATCATGTTTTGATACCAAACATAGGAAAAATAGCTAATCCTTCCTACCTAAAGCTTAAGCTTTCAATACGGGACGCTTGAACTGTCACACTTAATCCTCGTTCAAAGCTCTCACCAAGTCACAAGGATGTTACCCCCCTTGACGACACAAGTCATTCTAAATGACCCTTGGAAACAACATAGAAAGGTTACCGACAACAATAGGCCCAGGGATGGTACTTACCTCGGTTTCGTCATTCCATCTCTTTAAAGAGAAATTCATTTCGAACTAGGGCTTTTATGGGATTCGAACCTGAGATCATGTTTTGATACCAAACATAGGAAAAATAGCTAATCCTTCCTACCTAAAGCTTATTATTTCAATACGAGACGCTTGAACTGTCACACTTAATCCTCGTTCAAAGTTCACACCAAGTCACGAGGATGTTACCCCTTATGCACCACACAAGTCATTCTAAATGACCCTTGGAAACAACATAGAAAGGTTACCGACAACAATAGGCCCAGGGATGGTACTTACCTCGGTTTCGTCATTCCATCTCTTTAAAGAGAAATTCATCTCGAACTAGGGCTTTTATGGGATTCGAACCTGAGATCATGTTTTGATACCAAACATAGGAAAAATAGCTAATCCTTCCTACCTAAAGCTTATTATTTCAATATGGGACGCTTGAACTGTCACACTTGATCCTCGTTCAAAGCTCACACCAAGTCACGAGGATGTTACCCAGCATGCACCACACAAGTCATTCTAAATGACCCTTGGAAACAACATAGAAAGGTTACCGACAACAATAGGCCCAGGGATGGTACTTACCTCGGTTTCGTCATTCCATCTCTTTAAAGAGAAATTCATCTCGAACTAGGGCTTTTATGGGATTCGAACCTGAGATCATGTTTTTATACCAAACATAGAAAAATAGCTAATCCTTCCTACCTAAAGCTTATTATTTCAATACGAGACGCTTGAACTGTCACACTTAATCCTCGTTCAAAGCTCACAGCAAGTCACGAGGATGTTACCCAACATGCACCACACAAGTCATTCTAAATGACCCTAGGAAACAACATAGAAAGGTTACCGACAACAACGAGCCCAGGGATGGTACTTACCTTGGTTGCGTCATTCCGTCTCTTTAAAGGGAAATTCATCTCGAACTGAGGCTTTTATGGGATTCGAACCTGAGATCATGTTTTGATCCGAAACATAGGAAAAATAGCTAATCCTTCCTACCTAAAGCTTAAGCTTTCAATACGAGACACTTGAACTGTCACACTTAATCCTCGTTCAAAGCTCTCACCAAATCACGAGGATGTTACCCCCCATGCACCACACAAGTCATTCTAAATGAACCTTGGAAACAACATAGAAAGGTTACCCACAACAATAGGCCCAGGAATGGTACTTACCTCGGTTGCATCATTCTGTCTCTATAAAGGGAAATTCATCTCGAACTGGGGCTTTTATGGGATTCGAACCTGAGATCATGTTTTGATACCAAACATAGGAAAAATAGATAATCCTTCCTACCTAAAGCTTAAGCTTTCAATACGGGACACTTGAACTGTCACACTTAATCCTCGTTCAAAGCTCTCATCAAGTCACGAGGATGTTACCCCCCATGCATCACACAAGTCATTCTAAATGACCCTTGGAAACAACATAGAAAGGTTACCCACAACAATAGGCCCAGGAATGGTACTTACCTCGGTTGCATCATTCTGTCTCTATAAAGGGAAATTCATCTCGAACTGGGGCTTTTATGGGATTCGACCCTGAGATCATGTTTTGATACCAAACATAGGAAAAATAGCTAATCCTTCCTACCTAAAGCTTAAGCTTTCAATACGGGACGCTTGAACTGTCACACTTAATCCTCGTTCAAAGCTCTCACCAAGACACGAGGATGTTACCCCCCATGCACCACACAAGTCATTCTAAATGACCCTTGGAAACAACATAGAAAGGTTACCCACAACAACGAGCCCGAGGATGGTACTTACCTCGGTTGCATCATTATCTCTCTTTAAAGGGAAATTCATCTCGAACTGGGGCTTTTATGGGATTCGAACCTGAGATCATGTTTTGATACCAAACATAGGAAAAATAGCTAATCCTTCCTACCTAATGCTTAAGCTTTCAATACGGGACGCTTGAACTATCACACTTAATCCTCGTTCAAAGCTCTCACCAAGTCACAAGGATGTTACCCCCCTTGACGACACAAGTCATTCTAAATGACCCTTGGAAACAACATAGAAAGGTTTCCCAGAACCATAGGCACAGGGATGGTACTTACCTCGGTTGCATCATTCTCTCTCTTTAAAGGGAAATTCATCTCGAACTGGGGCTTTTATGGGATTCGAACCTGAGATCATGTTTTGATACCAAACATAGGAAAAATAGATAATCCTTCCTACCTAAAGCTTAAGCTTTCAATATGGGACGCTTGAACTGTCACACTGGATCCTCGTTCAAAGCTCACACCAAGTCACGAGGATGTTACCCAGCATGCACCACACAAGTCATTCTAAATGACCCTTGGAAACAACATAGAAAGGTTACCGACAACAATAGGCCCAGGGATGGTACTTACCTCGGTTTCGTCATTCCATCTCTTTAAAGAGAAATTCAACTCGAACTAGGGCTTTTATGGGATTCGAACCTGAGATCATGTTTTTATACCAAACATAGGAAAAATAGCTAATCCTTCCTACCTAAAGCTTATTATTTCAATACGAGACGCTTGAACTGTCACACTTAATCCTCGTTCAAAGCTCACACCAAGTCACGAGGATGTTACCCAACATGCACCACACAAGTCATTCTAAATGACCCTTGGGAACAACATAGAAAGGTTACCGACAACAATAGGCCCAGGGATGGTACTTACCTCGGTTTCGTCATTCCATCTCTTTAAAGAGAAATTCTTCTCGAACTAGGGCTTTTATAGGATTCGAACCTGAGATCATGTTTTGATACCAAACATAGGAAAAATAGCTAATCCTTCCTACCTAAAGCTTATTATTTCAATACGAGACGCTTGAACTGTCACACTTAATCCTCGTTCAAAGTTCACACCAAGTCACGAGGATGTTACCCCTTATGCACCACACAAGTCATTCTAAATGACCCTAGGAAAGAACATAGAAAGGTTACCGACAACAACGAGCCCATGGATGGTACTTACCTTGGTTGCGTCATTCCGTCTCTTTAAAGGGAAATTCATCTCGAACTGAGGCTTTTATGGGATTCGAACCTGAGATCATGTTTTGATACCAAACATAGGAAAAATAGATAATCCTTCCTACCTAAAGCTTAAGCTTTCAATACGAGACACTTGAACTGTCACACTTAATCCTCGTTCAAAGCTCTCACCAAATCACGAGGATGTTACCCCCCATGCACCACACAAGTCATTATAAATGAACCTTGGAAACAACATAGAAAGGTTACCCACAACAATAGGCCCAGGAATGGTACTTACCTCGGTTGCATCATTCTGTCTCTATAAAGGGAAATTCATCTCGAACTGGGGCTTTTATGGGATTCGAACCTGAGATCATGTTTTGATACCAAACATAGGAAAAATAGATAATCCTTCCTACCTAAAGCTTAAGCTTTCGGTACGGGACGCTTGAACTGTCACACTTAATCCTCGTTCAAAGCTCTCACCAAGTCACAAGGATGTTACCCCCCTTGACGACACAAGTCATTCTAAATGACCCTTGGAAACAACATAGAAAGGTTACCCACAACAATAGGCACGGGGATGGTACTTACCTCGGTTGCATCATTCTCTCTCTTTAAAGGGAAATTCATATCGAACTGGGGCTTTTATGGGATTCGAACCTGAGATCATGTTTTGATACCAAACATAGGAAAAATAGATAATCCTTCCTACCTAAAGCTTAAGCTTTCAATACGGGACACTTGAACTGTTACACTTAATCCTCGTTCAAAGCTCTCACCAAGACACGAGGATGTTACCCCCCATGCACCACACAAGTCATTCTAAATGACCCTTGGAAACAACATAGAAAGGTTACCCACAACAATAGGCCCAGGAATGTTAATTACCTTGGTTGCATCATTCTGTCTCTTTAAAAGGAAATTCATCTCGAACTGGGTCTTTTATGGGATTCGACCCTGAGATCATGTTTTGATACCAAACATAGGAAAAATAGCTAATCCTTCCTACCTAAAGCTTAAGCTTTCAATACGGGACGCTTGAACTGTCACACTTAATCCTCGTTCAAAGCTCACACTAAGTCACGAGGATGTTACCCCTTATAGACCACACAAGTCATTCTAAATGACCCTTGGAAACAACATAGAAAGGTTACCGACAACAATGAGCCCAGAGATGGTACTTACCTTGGTTGCGTCATTCCGTCTCTTTAAAGGGAAATTCATCTAGAACTGGAGCTTTTATGAGATTCGAACCTGAGATCATGTTTTGATACAAACATAGGAAAAATAGCTAATCCTTCCTACCTAAAGCTTAAGCTTTCAATACGGGACGCTTGAACTGTCACACTTAATTCTCGTTCAAAGCTCTCAACAAGTCACAAGGATGTTACCCCCCTTGACGACACAAGTCATTCTAAATGACCCTTGGAAACAACATAGAAAGGTTACCCACAACAATAGGCACGGGGATGGTACTTACCTCGGTTGCATCATTCTCTCTCTTTAAAGGGAAATTCATATCGAACTGGGGCTTTTACGGGATTCGAACCTGAGATCATGTTTTGATACCAAACATAGGAAAAATAGATAATCCTTCCTACCTAAAGCTTAAGCTTTCAATACGGGACACTTGAACTGTCACACTTAATCCTCGTTCAAAGCTCTCACCAAGACACGAGGATGTTACCCCCCATGCACCACACAAGTTATTCTAAATGAACCTTGGAAACAACATAGAAAGGTTACCCACAACAATAGGCCCAGGAATGTTACTTACCTTGGTTGCATCATTCTGTCTCTTTAAAAGGAAATTCATCTCGAACTGGGGCTTTTATGGGATTCGACCCTGAGATCATGTTTTGATACCAAACATAGGAAAAATAGCTAATCCTTCCTACCTAAAGCTTAAGCTTTCAATACGGGACGCTTGAACTGTCACACTTAATCCTCGTTCAAAGTTCACACCAAGTCACGAGGATGTTACCCCTTATGCACCACACAAGTCATTCTAAATGACCCTTGGAAACAACATAGAAAGGTTACCCACAACAACGAGCCCGGGGATGGTACTTACCTCGGTTGCATCATTCTCTCTCTTTAAAGGGAAATTCATCTCGAACTGGGGCTTTTATGGGATTCGAACCTGAGATCATGTTTTGATACCAAACATAGGAAAAATAGCTAATCCTTCCCACCTAAAGCTTAAGCTTTCAATACGGGACGCTTGAACTGTCACACTTAATCCTCGTTCAAAGCTCTCACCAAGTCACAAGGATGTTACCCCCCTTGACGACACAAGTCATTCTAAATGACCCTTGGAAACAACATAGAAAGGTTACCCAGAACAATAGGCACAGGGATGGTACTTACCTCGGTTGCATCATTCTCTCTCTTTAAAGGGAAATTCATCTGGAACTGGGGCTTTTATGGGATTCGAACCTGAGATCATGTTTTGATACCAAACATAGGAAAAATAGATAATCCTTCCTACCTAAAGCTTATTATTTCAATACGAGACGCTTGAACTGTCACACTTAATCCTCGTTCAAAGCTCACACCAAGTCACGAGGATGTTACCCAACATGCACCACACAAGTCATTCTAAATGACCCTTGGAAACAACATAGAAAGGTTACCGACAACAATAGGCCCAGGGATGGTACTTACCTCGGTTTCGTCATTCCATCTCTTTAAAGAGAAATTCATCTCGAACTAGGGCTTTTATGGGATTCGAACCTGAGATCATGTTTTTATACCAAACATAGGAAAAATAGCTAATCCTTCCTACCTAAAGCTTATTATTTCAATACGAGACGCTTGAACTGTCACACTTAATCCTCGTTCAAAGCTCACACCAAGTCACGAGGATGTTACCCAACATGCACCACACAAGTCATTCTAAATGACCCTTGGAAACAACATAGAAAGGTTACCGACAACAATAGGCCCAGGGATGGTACTTACCTCGGTTTCGTCATTCCATCTCTTTAAAGAGAAATTCATTTCGAACTAGGGCTTTTATGGGATTCGAACCTGAGATCATGTTTTGATACCAAACATAGGAAAAATAGCTAATCCTTCCTACCTAAAGCTTATTATTTCAATACGAGACGCTTGAACTGTCACACTTAATCCTCGTTCAAAGTTCACACCAAGTCACGAGGATGTTACCCCTTATGCACCACACAAGTCATTCTAAATGACCCTTGGAAACAACATAGAAAGGTTACCGACAACAATAGGCCCAGGGATGGTACTTACCTCGGTTTCGTCATTCCATCTCTTTAAAGAGAAATTCATCTCGAACTAGGGCTTTTATGGGATTCGAACCTGAGATCATGTTTTGATACCAAACATAGGAAAAATAGCTAATCCTTCCTACCTAAAGCTTATTATTTCAATATGGGACGCTTGAACTGTCACACTTGATCCTCGTTCAAAGCTCACACCAAGTCACGAGGATGTTACCCAGCATGCACCACACAAGTCATTCTAAATGACCCTTGGAAACAACATAGAAAGGTTACCGACAACAATAGGCCCAGGGATGGTACTTACCTCGGTTTCGTCATTCCATCTCTTTAAAGAGAAATTCATCTCGAACTAGGGCTTTTATGGGATTCGAACCTGAGATCATGTTTTTATACCAAACATAGAAAAATAGCTAATCCTTCCTACCTAAAGCTTATTATTTCAATACGAGACGCTTGAACTGTCACACTTAATCCTCGTTCAAAGCTCACAGCAAGTCACGAGGATGTTACCCAACATGCACCACACAAGTCATTCTAAATGACCCTAGGAAACAACATAGAAAGGTTACCGACAACAACGAGCCCAGGGATGGTACTTACCTTGGTTGCGTCATTCCGTCTCTTTAAAGGGAAATTCATCTCGAACTGAGGCTTTTATGGGATTCGAACCTGAGATCATGTTTTGATCCGAAACATAGGAAAAATAGATAATCCTTCCTACCTAAAGCTTAAGCTTTCAATACGGGACACTTGAACTGTCACACTTAATCCTCGTTCAAAGCTCTCATCAAGTCACGAGGATGTTACCCCCCATGCATCACACAAGTCATTCTAAATGACCCTTGGAAACAACATAGAAAGGTTACCCACAACAATAGGCCCAGGAATGGTACTTACCTCGGTTGCATCATTCTGTCTCTATAAAGGGAAATTCATCTCGAACTGGGGCTTTTATGGGATTCGACCCTGAGATCATGTTTTGATACCAAACATAGGAAAAATAGCTAATCCTTCCTACCTAAAGCTTAAGCTTTCAATACGGGACGCTTGAACTGTCACACTTAATCCTCGTTCAAAGCTCTCACCAAGTCACAAGGATGTTACCCCCCTTGACGACACAAGTCATTCTAAATGACCCTTGGAAACAACATAGAAAGGTTACCCACAACAATAGGCACGGGGATGGTATTTACCTCGGTTGCATCATTCTCTCTCTTTAAAGGGAAATTCATATCGAACTGGGGCTTTTATGGGATTGGAACCTGAGATCATGTTTTGATACCAAACATAAGAAAAATAGATAATCCTTCCTACCTAAAGCTTAAGCTTTCAATACGGGACACTTGAACTGTCACACTTAATCCTCGTTCAAAGCTCTCACCAAGAGACGAGGATGTTACCCCCCATGCACCACACAAGTCATTCTAAATGACCCTTGGAAACAACATAGAAAGGTTACCCACAACAACGAGCCCGGGGATGGTACTTACCTCGGTTGCATCATTATCTCTCTTTAAAGGGAAATTCATCTCAAACTGGGGCTTTTATGGGATTCGAACCTGAGATCATGTTTTGATACCAAACATAGGAAAAATAGCTAATCCTTCCTACCTAAAGCTTAAGCTTTAAATACGGGACGCTTGAACTGTCACACTTAATCCTCGTTCAAAGCTCTCACCAAGTCACAAGGATGTTACCCCCCTTGACGACACAAGTCATTCTAAATGACCTATGGAAACAACATACAAAGGTTACCCAGAACAATAGGCACAGGGATAATACTTACCTCGGTTGCATCATTCTCTCTCTTTAAAGGGAAATTCATCTCGAACTGGGGCTTTTATGGGATTCGAACCTGAGATCATGTTTTGATACCAAACATAGGAAAAATAGATAATCCTTCCTACCTAAAGCTTAAGCTTTCAATATGGGACGCTTGAACTGTCACACTTGATCCTCGTTCAAAGCTCACACCAAGTCACGAGGATGTTACCCAGCATGCACCACACAAGTCATTCTAAATGACCCTTGGAAACAACATAGAAAGGTTACCGACATCAATAGGCCCAGGGATGGTACTTACCTCGGTTTCGTCATTCCATCTCTTTAAAGAGAAATTCATCTCGAACTAGGGATTTTATGGGATTCGAACCTGAGATCATGTTTTTATACCAAACATAGGAAAAATAGCTAATCCTTCTTACCTAAAGCTTATTATTTCAATACGAGACGCTTGAACTGTCACACTTAATCCTCGTTCAAAGCTCACACCAAGTCACGAGGATGTTACCCAACATGCACCACACAAGTCATTCTAAATGACCCTTGGAAACAACATAGAAAGGTTACCGACAACAATAGGCCCAGGGATGGTACTTACCTCGGTTTCGTCATTCCATCTCTTTAAAGAGAAATTCATCTCGAACTAGGGCTTTTATGGGATTCGAACCTGAGATCATGTTTTGATACCAAACATAGGAAAAATAGCTAATCCTTCCTACCTAAAGCTTATTATTTCAATACGAGACGCTTGAACTGTCACACTTAATCCTCGTTCAAAGTTCACACCAAGTCACGAGGATGTTACCCCTTATGCACCACACAAGTCATTCTAAATGACCCTAGGAAACAACATAGAAAGGTTACCGACAACAACGAGCCCAGGGATGGTACTTACCTTGGTTGCGTCATTCCGTCTCTTTAAAGGGAAATTCATCTCGAACTGAGGCTTTTATGGGATTCGAACCTGAGATCATGTTTTGATCCCAAACATAGGAAAAATAGCTAATCCTTCCTACCTAAAGCTTAAGCTTTCAATACGAGACACTTGAACTGTCACACTTAATCCTCGTTCAAAGCTCTCACCAAATCACGAGGATGTTACCTCCCATGCACCACACAAGTCATTCTAAATGACCCTTGGAAACAACATAGAAAGGTTACCGACAACAATAGGCCCAGGGATGGTACTTACCTCGGTTTCGTCATTCCATCTCTTTAAAGAGAAATTCATCTCGAACTAGGGCTTTTATGGGATTCGAACCTGAGATCATGTTTTTATACCAAACATAGGAAAAATAGCTAATCCTTCTTACCTGAAGCTTATTATTTCAATACGAGACGCTTGAACTGTCACACTTAATCCTCGTTCAAAGCTCACACCAAGTCACGAGGATGTTACCCAACATGCACCACACAAGTCATTCTAAATGACCCTTGGAAACAACATAGAAAGGTTACCGACAACAATAGGCCCAGGGATGGTACTTACCTCGGTTTCGTCATTCCATCTCTTTAAAGAGAAATTCATCTCGAACTAGGGCTTTTATGGGATTCGAACCTGAGATCATGTTTTGATACCAAACATAGGAAAAATAGCTAATCCTTCCTACCTAAAGCTTATTATTTCAATACGAGACGCTTGAACTGTCACACTTAATCCTCGTTCAAAGTTCACACCAAGTCACTAGGATGTTACCCCTTATGCACCACACAAGTCATTCTAAATGACCCTAGGAAAGAACATAGAAAGGTTACCGACAACAACGAGCCCATGGATGGTACTTACCTTGGTTGCGTCATTCCGTCTCTTTAAAGGGAAATTCATCTCGAACTGAGGCTTTTATGGGATTCGAACCTGAGATCATGTTTTGATCCCAAACATAGGAAAAATAGCTAATCCTTCCTACCTAAAGCTTAAGCTTTCAATACGAGACACTTGAACTGTCACACTTAATCCTCGTTCAAAGCTCTCACCAAATCACGAGGATGTTACCCCCCATGCACCACACAAGTCATTATAAATGAACCTTGGAAACAACATAGAAAGGTTACCCACAACAATAGGCCCAGGAATGGTACTTACCTCGGTTGCATCATTCTGTCTCTATAAAGGGAAATTCATCTCGAACTGGGGCTTTTATGGGATTCGAACCTGAGATCATGTTTTGATACCAAACATAGGAAAAATAGATAATCCTTCCTACCTAAAGCTTAAGCTTTCAATACGGGACACTTGAACTGTCACACTTAATCCTCGTTCAAAGCTCTCACCAAGTCACAAGGATGTTACCCCCCTTGACGACACAAGTCATTCTAAATGACCCTTGGAAACAACATACAAAGGTTACCCAGAACAATAGGCACAGGGATAATACTTACCTCGGTTGCATCATTCTCTCTCTTTAAAGGGAAATTCATCTCGAACTGGGGCTTTTATGGGATTCGAACCTGAGATCATGTTTTGATACCAACCATAGGAAAAATAGATAATCCTTCCTACCTAAAGCTTAAGCTTTCAATATGGGACGCTTGAACTGTCACACTTGATCCTCGTTCAAAGCTCACACCAAGTCACGAGGATGTTACCCCCCATGCATCACACAAGTCATTCTAAATGACCCTTGGAAACAACATAGAAAGGTTACGCACAACAATAGGCCCAGGAATGGTACTTACCTCGGTTGCATCATTCTGTCTCTATAAAGGGAAATTCATCTCGAACTGGGGCTTTTATGGGATTCGACCCTGAGATCATGTTTTGATACCAAACATAGGAAAAATAGCGAATCCTTCCTACCTAAAGCTTAACTTTCAATACGGGACGCTTGAACTGTCACACTTAATCCTCGTTCAAAGCTCTCACCAAGTCACAGGGATGTTACCCCCCTTGACGACACAAGTCATTATAAATGACCCTTGGAAACAACATAGAAAGGTTACCCACAACAATAGGCACGGGGATGGTACTTACCTCGGTTGCATCATTCTCTCTCTTTAAAGGGAAATTCATATCGAACTGGGGCTTTTATGGGATTCGAACCTGAGATCATGTTTTGATACCAAACATAGGAAAAATAGATAATCCTTCCTACCTAAAGCTTAAGCTTTCAATACGGGACACTTGAACTGTCACACTTAATCCTCGTTCAAAGCTCTCACCAAGTCACAAGGATGTTACCCCCCTTGACGACACAAGTCATTCTAAATGACCCTTGGAAACAACATAGAAAGGTTACCCAGAACAATAGGCACAGGGATAATACTTACCTCGGTTGCATCATTCTCTCTCTTTAAAGGGAAATTCATCTCGAACTGGGGCTTTTATGGGATTCGAACCTGAGATCATGTTTTGATACCAACCATAGGAAAAATAGATAATCCTTCCTACCTAAAGCTTAAGCTTTCAATATGGGACGCTTGAACTGTCACACTTGATCCTCGTTCAAAGCTCACACCAAGTCACGAGGATGTTACCCCCCATGCATCAAACAAGTCATTCTAAATGACCCTTGGAAACAACATAGAAAGGTTACGCACAACAATAGGCCCAGGAATGGTACTTACCTCGGTTGCATCATTCTGTCTCTATAAAGGGAAATTCATCTCGAACTGGGGCTTTTATGGGATTCGACCCTGAGATCATGTTTTGATACCAAACATAGGAAAAATAGCTAATCCTTCCTACCTAAAGCTTAAGCTTTCAATACGGGACGCTTGAACTGTCACACTTAATCCTCGTTCAAAGCTCTCACCAAGTCACAGGGATGTTACCCCCCTTGACGACACAAGTCATTATAAATGACCCTTGGAAACAACATAGAAAGGTTACCCACAACAATAGGCACGGGGATGGTACTTACCTCGGTTGCATCATTCTCTCTCTTTAAAGGGAAATTCATATCGAACTGGGGCTTTTATGGGATTCGAACCTGAGATCATGTTTTGATACCAAACATAGGAAAAATAGCTAATCCTTCCTACCTAAAGCTTAAGCTTTCAATACGAGACACTTGAACTGTCACACTTAATCCTCGTTCAAAGCTCTCACCAAATCACGAGGATGTTACCCCCCATGCACCACACAAGTCATTATAAATGAACCTTGGAAACAACATAGAAAGGTTACCCACACCAATAGGCCCAGGAATGGTACTTACCTCGGTTGCATCATTCTGTCTCTATAAAGGGAAATTCATCTCGAACTGGGGCTTTTATGGGATTCGAACCTGAGATCATGTTTTGATACCAAACATAGGAAAAATAGATAATCCTTCCTACCTAAAGCTTAAGCTTTCAATATGGGACGCTTGAACTGTCACACTTGATCCTCGTTCAAAGCTCACACCAAGTCACGAGGATGTTACCCCCCATGCATCACACAAGTCATTCTAAATGACCCTTGGAAACAACATAGAAAGGTTACGCACAACAATAGGCCCAGGAATGGTACTTACCTCGGTTGCATCATTCTGTCTCTATAAAGGGAAATTCATCTCGAACTGGGGCTTTTATGGGATTCGACCCTGAGATCATTTTTTGATACCAAACATAGGAAAAATAGCTAATCCTTCCTACCTAAAGCTTAAGCTTTCAATACGGGACGCTTGAACTGTCACACTTAATCCTCGTTCAAAGCTCTCACCAAGTCACAGGGATGTTACCCCCCTTGACGACACAAGTCATTATAAATGACCCTTGGAAACAACATAGAAAGGTTACCCACAACAATAGGCACGGGGATGGTACTTACCTCGGTTGCATCATTCTCTCTCTTTAAAGGGAAATTCATATCGAACTGGGGCTTTTATGGGATTCGAACCTGAGATCATGTTTTGATACCAAACATAGGAAAAATAGATAATCCTTCCTACCTAAAGCTTAAGCTTTCAATACGGGACACTTGAACTGTCACACTTAATCCTCGTTCAAAGCTCTCACCAAGTCACAAGGATGTTACCCCCCTTGACGACACAAGTCATTCTAAATGACCCTTGGAAACAACATACAAAGGTTACCCAGAACAATAGGCACAGGGATAATACTTCCCTCGGTTGCATCATTCTCTCTCTTTAAAGGGAAATTCATCTCGAACTGGGGCTTTTATGGGATTCGAACCTGAGATCATGTTTTGATACCAACCATAGGAAAAATAGATAATCCTTCCTACCTAAAGCTTAAGCTTTCAATATGGGACGCTTGAACTGTCACACTTGATCCTCGTTCAAAGCTCACACCAAGTCACGAGGATGTTACCCCCCATGCATCACACAAGTCATTCTAAATGACCCTTGGAAACAACATAGAAAGGTTACGCACAACAATAGGCCCAGGAATGGTACTTACCTCGGTTGCATCATTCTGTCTCTATAAAGGGAAATTCATCTCGAACTGGGGCTTTTATGGGATTCGACCCTGAGATCATGTTTTGATACCAAACATAGGAAAAATAGCTAATCCTTCCTACCTAAAGCTTAAGCTTTCAATACGGGACGCTTGAACTGTCACACTTAATCCTCGTTCAAAGCTCTCACCAAGTCACAGGGATGTTACCCCCCTTGACGACACAAGTCATTATAAATGACCCTTGGAAACAACATAGAAAGGTTACCCACAACAATAGGCACGGGGATGGTACTTACCTCGGTTGCATCATTCTCTCTCTTTAAAGGGAAATTCATATCGAACTGGGGCTTTTATGGGATTCGAACCTGAGATCATGTTTTGATACCAAACATAGGAAAAATAGATAATCCTTCCTACCTAAAGCTTAAGCTTTCAATACGGGACACTTGAACTGTCACACTTAATCCTCGTTCAAAGCTCTCACCATGACACGAGGATGTTACCCCCCATGCACCACACAAGTCATTCTAAATGACCCTTGGAAACAACATAGAAAGGTTACCCACAACAACGAGCCCGGGGATGGTACTTACCTCGGTTGCATCATTATCTCTCTTTAAAGGGAAATTCATCTCGAACTGGGGCTTTTATGGGATTCGAACCTGAGATCATGTTTTGATACCAAACATAGGAAAAATAGCTAATCCTTCCTACCTAAAGCTTAAGCTTTCAATACGGGACGCTTGAACTGTCACACTTAATCCTCGTTCAAAGCTCTCACCAAGTCACAAGGATGTTACCCCCCTTGACGACACAAGTAATTCTAAATGACCTATGGAAACAACATACAAAGGTTACCCAGAACAATAGGCACAGGGATAATACTTACCTCGGTTGCATCATTCTCTCTCTTTAAAGGGAAATTCATCTCGAACTAGGGCTTTTATGGGATTCGAACCTGAGATCATGTTTTGATACCAAACATAGGAAAAATAGCTAATCCTTCCTACCTAAAGCTTATTATTTCAATACGAGACGCTTGAACTGTCACACTTAATCCTCGTTCAAAGTTCACACCAAGTCACGAGGATGTTACCCCTTATGCACCACAGAAGTCATTCTAAATGACCCTAGGAAACAACATAGAAAGGTTACCGACAACAACGAGCCCAGGGATGGTACTTACCTTGGTTGCGTCATTCCGTCTCTTTAAAGGGAAATTCATCTCGAACTGAGGCTTTTATGGGATTCGAACCTGAGATCATGTTTTGATCCCAAACCTAGGAAAAATAGCTAATCCTTCCTACCTAAAGCTTAAGCTTTCAATACGAGACACTTGAACTGTCACACTTAATCCTCGTTCAAAGCTCTCACCAAATCACGAGGATGTTACCTCCCATGCACCACACAAGTCATTCTAAATGAACCTTGGAAACAACATAGAAAGGTTACCCACAACAATAGGCCCAGGAATGGTACTTACCTCGGTTGCATCATTCTGTCTCTATAAAGGGAAATTCATCTCGAACTGGGGCTTTTATGGGATTCGAACCTGAGATCATGTTTTGATACCAAACATAGGAAAAATAGATAATCCTTCCTACCTAAAGCTTAAGCTTTCAATACGGGACACTTGAACTGTCACACTTAATCCTCGTTCAAAGTTCACACCAACTCACGAGGATGTTACCCCTTCTGCACCACACAAGTCATTCTAAATGACCCTTGGAAACAACATAGAAAGGTTACCGACAACAACGAGCCCAGGGATGGTACTTACCTTGGTTGCGTCATTCCGTCTCTTTAAAGGGAAATTCATCTCGAACTGAGGCTTTTATGGGATTCGAACCTGAGATCATGTTTTGATCCCAAACCTAGGAAAAATAGCTAATCCTTCCTACCTAAAGCTTAAGCTTTCAATACGAGACACTTGAACTGTCACACTTAATCCTCGTTCAAAGTTCACACCAAGTCACGAGGATGTTACCCCTTATGCACCACAGAAGTCATTCTAAATGACCCTAGGAAACAACATAGAAAGGTTACCGACAACAACGAGCCCAGGGATGGTACTTACCTTGGTTGCGTCGTTCCGTCTCTTTAAAGGGAAATTCATCTCGAACTGAGGCTTTTATGGGATTCGAACCTGAGATCATGTTTTGATCCCAAACCTAGGAAAAATAGCTAATCCTTCCTACCTAAAGCTTAAGCTTTCAATACGAGACACTTGAACTGTCACACTTAATCCTCGTTCAAAGCTCTCACCAAATCACGAGGATGTTACCTCCCATGCACCACACAAGTCATTCTAAATGAACCTTGGAAACAACATAGAAAGGTTACCCACAACAATAGGCCCAGGAATGGTACTTACCTCGGTTGCATCATTCTGTCTCTATAAAGGGAAATTCATATCGAACTGGGGATTTTATGGGATTCGAACCTGAGATCATGTTTTGATACCAAACATAGGAAAAATAGATAATCCTTCCTACCTAAAGCTTAAGCTTTCAATAAGGGACACTTGAACTGTCACACTTAATCCTCGTTCAAAGCTCTCACCAAGACACGAGGATGTTACCCCCCATGCACCACACAAGTCATTCTAAATGACCCTTGGAAACAACATAGAAAGGTTACCCACAACAACGAGCCCGGGGATGGTACTTACCTCGGTTGCATCATTATCTCTCTTTAAAGGGAAATTCATCTCCAACTGGAGCTTTTATGGGATTCGAACCTGAGATCATGTTTTGATACCAAACATAGGAAAAATAGATAATCCTTCCTACCTAAAGCTTAAGCTTTCAATACGGGACACTTGAACTGTCACACTTAATCCTCGTTCAAAGCTCTCACCAAGACACGAGGATGTTACCCCCCATGCACCACACAAGTCATTCTAAATGACCCTTCGAAACAACATAGAAAGGTTACCCACAACAATAGGCCCAGGAATGTTACTTACCTCGGTTGCATCGTTCTGTCTTTTTAAAAGGAAATTCATCTCGAACTGGGGCATTTATGGGATTCGACCCTGAGATCATGTTTTGATACCAAACATAGGAAAAATAGCTAATCCTTCCTACCTAAAGCTTAAGCTTTCAATACGGGACACTTGAACTGTCACACTTAATCCTCGTTCAAAGCTCTCACCAAGACACGAGGATGTTACCCCCCATGCACCACACAAGTCATTCTAAATGACCCTTCGAAACAACATAGAAAGGTTACCCACAACAATAGGCCCAGGAATGTTACTTACCTCGGTTGCATCATTCTGTCTTTTTAAAAGGAAATTCATCTCGAACTGGGGCTTTTATGGGATTCGACCCTGAGATCATGTTTTGATACCAAACATAGGAAAAATAGCTAATCCTTCCTACCTAAAGCTTAAGCTTTCAATATGGGACGCTTGAATTGTCACACTTAATCCTCGTTCAAAGTTCACACCAAGTCACGAGGATGTTACCCCTTATGCACCACACAAGTCATTCTAAATGACCCTTGGAAACAACATAGAAAGGTTACCCACAACAACGAGCCCGGGGATGGTACTTACCTCGGTTGCATCATTCTCTCTCTTTAAAGGGAAATTCATCTCGAACTGGGGCTTTTATGGGATTCGAACCTGAGATCATGTTTTGATACCAAACATAGGAAAAATAGCTAATCCTTCCTACCTAAAGCATAAGCTTTCAATACGGGACGCTTGAACTGTCACACTTAATCCTCGTTCAAAGCTCTCACCAAGACACGAGGATGTTACCCCCCATACACCACACAAGTCATTCTAAATGACCCTTCGAAACAACATAGAAAGGTTACCCACAACAATAGGCCCAGGAATGTTACTTACCTCGGTTGCATCATTCTGTCTTTTTAAAAGGAAATTCATCTCGAACTGGGGCTTTTATGGGATTCGACCCTGAGATCATGTTTTGATACCAAACATAGGAAAAATAGCTAATCCTTCCTACCTAAAGCTTAAGCTTTCAATACGGGACGCTTGAACTGTCACACTTAATCCTCGTTCAAAGTTCACACCAAGTCACGAGGATGTTACCCCTTATGCACCACACAAGTCATTCTAAATGACCCTTGGAAACAACATAGAAAGGTTACCCACAACAACGAGTCCGGGGATGGTACTTACCTCGGTTGCATTATTCTCTCTCTTTAAAGGGAAATTCATCTCGAATTGGGGCTTTTATGGGATTCGAACCTGAGATCATGTTTTGATACCAAACATAGGAAAAATAGCTAATCCTTCCTACCTAAAGCATAAGCTTTCAATACGGGACGCTTGAACTGTCACACTTAATCCTCGTTCAAAGCTTTCACCAAGTCACAAGGATGTTACCCACCTTGACGACACAAGTCATTCTAAATTACCCTTGGAAACAACATAGAAAGGTTACCCACAACAATAATCACGGGGATGGTACTTATCTCGGTTGCATCATTCTCTCTCTTTAAAGGGAAATTCATATCGAACTGAGGCGTTTATGGGATTCGAACCTGAGATCATGTTTTGATACCAAACATAGGAAAAATAGATAATCCTTCCTACCTAAAGCTTAAGCTTTCAATACGGGACACTTGAACTGTCACACTTAATCCTCGTTCAAAGCTCTCACCAAGACACGAGGATGTTACCCCCCATGCACCACACAAGTCATTCTAAATGACCCTTCGAAACAACATAGAAAGGTTACCCACAACAATAGGCCCAGGAATGTTACTTACCTCGGTTGCATCATTCTGTCTTTTTAAAAGGAAATTCATCTCGAACTGGGGCTTTTATGGGATTCGACCCTGAGATCATGTTTTGATACCAAACATAGGAAAAATAGCTAATCCTTCCTACCTAAAGCTTAAGCTTTCAATACGGGACGCTTGAATTGTCACACTTAATCCTCGTTCAAAGTTCACACCAATTCACGAGGATGTTACCCCTTATACACCACACAAGTCATTCTAAATGACCCTTGGAAACAACATAGAAAGGTTACCCACAACAATGAGCCCGGGGATGGTACTTAGCTCGGTTGCATCATTCTCTCTCTTTAAAGGGAAATTCATCTCGAACTGGGGCTTTTATGGGATTCGAACCTGAGATCATGTTTTGATACCAAACATAGGAAAAATAGCTAATCCTTCCTACCAAAAGCATAAGCTTTCAATACGGGACGCTTGAACTGTCACACTTAATCCTCGTTCAAACCTCTCACCAAGTCACAAGGATGTTACCCCCCTTGACGACACAAGTCATTCTAAATGACCCTTGGAAACAACATAAAAAGGTTACCCACAACAATAGGCACAGGGATGGTACTTACCTCGGTTGCATCATTCTCTCTCTTTAAAGGGAAATTCATCTCGAACTGGGGCTTTCATGGGATTCGACCCTGAGATCATGTTTTGATACCAAACATAGGGAAAATAGCTAATCCTTCCTACCTAAAGCTTAAGCTTTCAATATGTGACGCTTGAACTGTCACACTTAATCCTCGTTCAAAGTTCACACCAACTCACGAGGATGTTACCCCTTCTGCACCACACAAGTCATTCTAAATGACCCTTGGAAACAACATAGAAAGGTTACCGACAACAACGAGCCCAGGGATGATACTTAGCTTGGTTGCGTCTTTCCGTCTCTTTAAAGGGTAATTTATCTCGAACTCGGGCTTTTATGAGATTCGACCCTGAGATCATGTTTTGATACCAAACATAGGAAAAATAGCTAATCCTTCCTACCTAAAGCTTAAGCTTTCAATACGGGACGCTTGAACTGTCACACTTAATCCTCGTTCAAAGCTCACACTAAGTCACGAGGATGTTACCCTTTATAGACCACACAAGTCATTCTAAATGACCCTTGGAAACAACATAGAAAGGTTACCGACAACAACGAGCCCGGGGATGGTACTTACCTCGGTTGCTTCACTCTCTCTCTTTAAAGGGAAATTCATCTCGAACTGGGGCTTTTATGGGATTCGAACCTGAGATCATGTTTTGATACCAAACATAGGAAAAATAGATAATCCTTCCTACCTAAAGCTTTAGCTTTCAATACGGGACACTTGAACTGTCACACTTAATCCTCGTTCAAAGCTCTCACCAAGACACGAGGATGTTACCCCCCATGCACCACACAAGTCATTCTAAATGACCCTTCGAAACAACATAGAAAGGTTACCCACAACAATAGGCCCAGGAATGTTACTTACCTCGGTTGTATCATTCTGTCTCTTTAAAAGGAAATTCATCTCGAACTGGGGCTTTTATGGGATTCGACCCTGAGATCATTTTTTGATACCAAACATAGGAAAAATAGCTAATCCTTCCTACCTAAAGCTTAAGCTTTCAATACGGGACGCTTGAACTGTCACACTTAATCCTCGTTCAAAGCTTTCACCAAGTCACAAGGATGTTACCCACCTTGACGACACAAGTCATTCTAAATTACCCTTGGAAACAACATAGAAAGGTTACCCACAACAATAATCACGGGGATGGTACTTATCTCGGTTGCATCATTCTCTCTCTTTAAAGGGAAATTCATATCGAACTGAGGCGTTTATGGGATTCGAACCTGAGATCATGTTTTGATACCAAACATAGGAAAAATAGATAATCCTTCCTACCTAAAGCTTAAGCTTTCAATACGGGACACTTGAACTGTCACACTTAATCCTCGTTCAAAGCTCTCACCAAGACACGAGGATGTTACCCCCCATGCACCACACAAGTCATTCTAAATGACCCTTCGAAACAACATAGAAAGGTTACCCACAACAATAGGCCCAGGAATGTTACTTACCTCGGTTGCATCATTCTGTCTTTTTAAAAGGAAATTCATCTCGAACTGGGGCTTTTATGGGATTCGACCCTGAGATCATGTTTTGATACCAAACATAGGAAAAATAGCTAATCCTTCCTACCTAAAGCTTAAGCTTTCAATACGGGACGCTTGAATTGTCACACTTAATCCTCGTTCAAAGTTCACACCAATTCACGAGGATGTTACCCCTTATACACCACACAAGTCATTCTAAATGACCCTTGGAAACAACATAGAAAGGTTACCCACAACAATGAGCCCGGGGATGGTACTTAGCTCGGTTGCATCATTCTCTCTCTTTAAAGGGAAATTCATCTCGAACTGGGGCTTTTATGGGATTCGAACCTGAGATCATGTTTTGATACCAAACATAGGAAAAATAGCTAATCCTTCCTACCAAAAGCATAAGCTTTCAATACGGGACGCTTGAACTGTCACACTTAATCCTCGTTCAAACCTCTCACCAAGTCACAAGGATGTTACCCCCCTTGACGACACAAGTCATTCTAAATGACCCTTGGAAACAACATAAAAAGGTTACCCACAACAATAGGCACAGGGATGGTACTTACCTCGGTTGCATCATTCTCTCTCTTTAAAGGGAAATTCATCTCGAACTGGGGCTTTCATGGGATTCGACCCTGAGATCATGTTTTGATACCAAACATAGGGAAAATAGCTAATCCTTCCTACCTAAAGCTTAAGCTTTCAATATGTGACGCTTGAACTGTCACACTTAATCCTCGTTCAAAGTTCACACCAACTCACGAGGATGTTACCCCTTCTGCACCACACAAGTCATTCTAAATGACCCTTGGAAACAACATAGAAAGGTTACCGACAACAACGAGCCCAGGGATGATACTTAGCTTGGTTGCGTCTTTCCGTCTCTTTAAAGGGAAATTTATCTCGAACTCGGGCTTTTATGAGATTCGACCCTGAGATCATGTTTTGATACCAAACATAGGAAAAATAGCTAATCCTTCCTACCTAAAGCTTAAGCTTTCAATACGGGACGCTTGAACTGTCACACTTAATCCTCGTTCAAAGCTCACACTAAGTCACGAGGATGTTACCCTTTATAGACCACACAAGTCATTCTAAATGACCCTTGGAAACAACATAGAAAGGTTACCGACAACAACGAGCCCGGGGATGGTACTTACCTCGGTTGCTTCACTCTCTCTCTTTAAAGGGAAATTCATCTCGAACTGGGGCTTTTATGGGATTCGAACCTGAGATCATGTTTTGATACCAAACATAGGAAAAATAGATAATCCTTCCTACCTAAAGCTTTAGCTTTCAATACGGGACACTTGAACTGTCACACTTAATCCTCGTTCAAAGCTCTCACCAAGACACGAGGATGTTACCCCCCATGCACCACACAAGTCATTCTAAATGACCCTTCGAAACAACATAGAAAGGTTACCCACAACAATAGGCCCAGGAATGTTACTTACCTCGGTTGTATCATTCTGTCTCTTTAAAAGGAAATTCATCTCGAACTGGGGCTTTTATGGGATTCGACCCTGAGATCATTTTTTGATACCAAACATAGGAAAAATAGCTAATCCTTCCTACCTAAAGCTTAAGCTTTCAATACGGGACGCTTGAACTGTCACACTTAATCCTCGTTCAAAGTTCACACCAAGTCACGAGGATGTTACCCCTTATGCACCACACAAGTCATTCTAAATGACCCTTGGAAACAACATAGAAAGGTTACCCACAACAACGAGCCCGGGGATGGTACTTACCTCGGTTGCATCATTCTCTCTCTTTAAAGGGAAATTCATATCGAACTGAGGCTTTTATGGGATTCGAACCTGAGATCATGTTTTGATAAAAAACATAGGAAAAATAGATAATCCTTCCTACCTAAAGCTTAAGCTTTCAATACGGGACACTTGAACTGTCACACTTAATCCTCGTTCAAAGCTCTCACCAAGACACGAGGATGTTACCCCCCATGCACCACACAAGTCATTCTAAATGACCCTTCGAAACAACATAGAAAGGTTACCCACAACAATAGGCCCAGGAATGTTACTTACCTTGGTTGCATCATTCTGTCTCTTTAAAAGGAAATTCATCTCGAACTGGGGCTTTTATGGGATTCGACCCTGAGATCATGTTTTGATACCAAACATAGGAAAAATAGCTAATCCTTCCTACCTAAAGCTTAAGCTTTCAATACGGGACGCTTGAACTGTCACACTTAATCCTCGTTCAAAGTTCACACCAAGTCACGAGGATGTTACCCCTTATGCACCACACAAGTCATTCTAAATGACCCTTGGAAACAACATAGAAAGGTTACCCACAACAACGAGCCCGGGGATGGTACTTACCTCGGTTGCATCATTCTCTCTCTTTAAAGGGAAATTCATCTCGAATTGGGGCTTTTATGGGATTCGAACCTGAGATCATGTTTTGATACCAAACATAGGAAAAATAGCTAATCCTTCCTACCTAAAGCATAAGCTTTCAATACGGGACGCTTGAACTGTCACACTTAATCCTCGTTCAAAGCTTTCACCAAGTCAAAAGGATGTTACCCACCTTGACGACACAAGTCATTCTAAATGACCCTTGGAAACAACATAGAAAGGTTACCCACAACAATAGGCACGGGGATGGTACTTATCTCGGTTGCATCATTCTCTCTCTTTAAAGGGAAATTCATATCGAACTGAGGCTTTTATGGGATTCGAACCTGAGATCATGTTTTGATACCAAACATAGGAAAAATAGATAATCCTTCCTACCTAAAGCTTAAGCTTTCAATACGGGACACTTGAACTGTCACACTTAATACTCGTTCAAAGCTCTCACCAAGACACGAGGATGTTACCCCCCATGCACCACACAAGTCATTCTAAATGACCCTTCGAAACAACATAGAAAGGTTACCCACAACAATAGGCCCAGGAATGTTACTTACCTCGGTTGCATCATTCTGTCTTTTTAAAAGGAAATTCATCTCGAACTGGGGCTTTTATGGGATTCGACCCTGAGATCATGTTTTGATACCAAACATAGGAAAAATAGCTAATCCTTCCTACCTAAAGCTTAAGCTTTCAATACGGGACGCTTGAATTGTCACACTTAATCCTCGTTCAAAGTTCACACCAATTCACGAGGATGTTACCCCTTATACACCACACAAGTCATTCTAAATGACCCTTGGAAACAACATAGAAAGGTTACCCACAACAACGAGCCCGGGGATGGTACTTACCTCGGTTGCATCATTCTCTCTCTTTAAAGGGAAATTCATCTCGAACTGGGGCTTTTATGGGATTCGAACCTGAGATCATGTTTTGATACCAAACATAGGAAAAATAGCTAATCCTTCCTACCAAAAGCATAAGCTTTCAATACGGGACGCTTGAACTGTCACACTTAATCCTCGTTCAAACCTCTCACCAAGTCACAAGGATGTTACCCCCCTTGACGACACAAGTCATTCTAAATGACCCTTGGAAACAACATAGAAAGGTTACACACAACAATAGGCACAGGGATGGTACTTACCTCGGTTGCATCATTCTCTCTCTTTAAAGGGAAATTCATCTCGAACTGGGGCTTTCATGGGATTCGACCCTGAGATCATGTTTTGATACCAAACATAGGGAAAATAGCTAATCCTTCTTACCTAAAGCTTAAGCTTTCAATATGTGACGCTTGAACTGTCACACTTAATCCTCGTTCAAAGTTCACACCAACTCACGAGGATGTTACCCCTTCTGCACCACACATGTCATTCTAAATGACCCTTGGAAACAACATAGAAAGGTTACCGACAACAATAGGCCCAGGGATGGTACTTACCTCGGTTTCGTCATTCCATCTCTTTAAAGAGAAATTCATCTCGAACTAGGGCTTTTATGGGATTCGAACCTGAGATCATGTTTTGATACCATACATAGGAAAAATAGCTAATCCTTCCTACCTAAAGCTTATTATTTCAATACGAGACGCTTGAACTGTCACACTTAATCCTCGTTCAAAGTTCACACCAAGTCACGAGGATGTTACCCCTTATGCACCACACAAGTCATTCTAAATGACCCTAGGAAACAACATAGAAAGGTTACCGACAACAACGAGCCCAGGGATGGTACTTACCTTGGTTGCATCATTCCGTCTCTTTAAAGGGAAATTCATCTCGAACTGAGGCTTTTATGGGATTCGAACCTGAGATCATGTTTTGATCCCAAACATAGGAAAAATAGCTAATCCTTCCTACCTAAAGCTTAAGCTTTCAATACGAGACACTTGAACTGTCACACTTAATCCTCGTTCAAAGCTCTTACCAAATCACGAGGATGTTACCCCCCATGCACCACACAAGTCATTCTAAATGAACCTTGGAAACAACATAGAAAGGTTACCCACAACAATAGGCCCAGGAATGGTACTTACCTCGGTTGCATCATTCTTTCTCTATAAAGGGAAATTCATCTCGAACTGGGGCTTTTATGGGATTCGAACCTGAGATCATGTTTTGATACCAAACATAGGAAAAATAGATAATCCTTCATACCTAAAGCTTAAGCTTTCAATACGGGACACTTGAACTGTCACACTTAATCCTCGTTCAAAGCTCTCATCAAGTCACGAGGATGTTACCCCCCATGCATCACACAAGTCATTCTAAATGACCCTTGGAAACAACATAGAAAGGTTACCCACAACAATAGGCCCAGGAATGGTACTTACCTCGGTTGCATCATTGTGTCTCTATAAAGGGAAATTCATCTCGAACTGGGGCTTTTATGGGATTCGACCCTGAGATCATGTTTTGATACCAAACATAGGAAAAATAGCTAATCCTTCCTACCTAAAGCTTAAGGTTTCAATACGGGACGCTTGAACTGTCACACTTAATCCTCGTTCAAAGCTCTCACCAAGTCACAAGGATGTTACCCCCCTTGACGACACAAGTCATTCTAAATGACCCTTGGAAACAACATAGAAAGGTTACCCACAATAATAGGCACGGGGATGGTACTTACCTCGGTTGCATCATTCTCTCTCTTTAAAGGGAAATTCATATCGAACTGGGGCTTTTATGGGATTCGAACCTGAGATCATGTTTTGATACCAAACATTGGAAAAATAGATAATCCTTCCTACCTAAAGCTTAAGCTTTCAATACGTGACACTTGAACTGTCACATTTAATCCCCGTTCAAAGCTCTCACCAAGACACGAGGATGTTACCCCCCATGCACCACACAAGTCATTCTAAATGACCCTTGGAAACAACATAGAAAGGTTACCCACAAAAACGAGCCCGGGGATGGTACTTACCTCGGTTGCATCATTATCTCTCTTTAAAGGGAAATTCATCTCGAACTGGGGCTTTTATGGGACTCGAACCTGAGATCATGTTTTGATACCAAACATAGGAAAAATAGCTAATCCTTCCTACCTAAAGCTTAAGCTTTCAATACGGGACGCTTGAACTGTCACACTTAATCCTCGTTCAAAGCTCTCACCAAGTCACAAGGATGTTACCCCCCTTGACGACACAAGTCATTCTAAATGACCCTTGGAAACAACATAGAAAGGTTACCCAGAACAATAGGCACAGGGATGGTACTTACCTCGGTTGCATCATTCTCTCTCTTTAAAGGGAAATTCATCTCGAACTGGGGCTTTTATGGGATTCGAACCTGAGATCATGTTTTGATACCAAACATAGGAAAAATAGATAATCCTTTCTACCTAAAGCTTAAGCTTTCAATACGGGACGCTTGAACTGTCACACTTGATCCTCGTTCAAAGCTCACACCAAGTCACAAGGATGTTACCCCCCTTGACGACACAAGTCATTCTAAATGACCCTTGGAAAAAACATAGAAAGGTTACCCAGAACAATAGGCACAGGGATGGTTCTTACCTCGGTTGCATCATTCTCTCTCTTTAAAGGGAAATTCATCTCGAACTGGGGCTTTTATGGGATTCAAACCTGAGATCATGTTTTGATACCAAACATAGGAAAAATAGATAATCCTTCCTACCTAAAGCTTAAGCTTTCAATACGGGACGCTTGAACTGTCACATTTGATCCTCGTTCAAAGCTCACACCAAGTCACGAGGATGTTACCCAGCATGCAACACACAAGTCATTCTAAATGACCCTTGGAAACAACATAGAAAGGTTACCGACAACAATAGGCCCAGGGATGGTACTTACCTCGGTTTCGTCATTCCATCTCTTTAAAGAGAAATTCATCTCGAACTAGGGCTTTTATGGGATTCGAACCTGAGATCATGTTTTTATACCAAACATAGGAAAAATAGCTAATCCTTCCTACCTAAAGCTTATTATTTCAATCGGATACGCTTGAACTGTCACACTTAATCCTCGTTCAAAGCTCACACCAAGTCACGAGGATGTTACCCAACATGCACCACACAAGTCATTCTAAATGACCCTTGGAAACAACATAGAAAGGTTACCGACAACAATAGGCCCAGGGATGGTACTTACCTCGGTTTCGTCATTCCATCTCTTTAAAGAGAAATTCATCTCGAACTAGGGCTTTTATGGGATTCGAACCTGAGATCATGTTTTTATACCAAACATAGGAAAAATAGCTAATCCTTCCTACCTAAAGCTTATTATTTCAATACGAGACGCTTGAACTGTCACACTTAATCCTCGTTCAAAGTTTACACCAAGTCACGAGGATGTTACCCCTTATGCACCACACAAGTCATTCTAAATGACCCTAGGAAACAACATAGAAAGGTTACCGACAACAACGAGCCCAGGGATGGCACTTACCTTGGTTGCGTCATTCCGTCTCTTTAAAGGGAAATTCATCTCGAACTGAGGCTTTTATATGATTCGAACCCGAGATCATGTTTTTATCCCAAACATAGGAAAAATAGCTAATCCTTCCTACCTAAAGCTTAAGCTTTCAATACGGGACACTTGAACTGTCACACTTAATCCTCGTTCAAAGCTCTCACCAAATCACGAGGATGTTACCCCCCATGCACCACACAAGTCATTCTAAATGAACCTTGGAAACAACATAGAAAGGTTACCCACAACAATAGGCCCAGGAATGGTACTTACCTCGGTTGCATCATTCTGTCTCTATAAAGGGAAATTCATCTCGAACTGGGGCTTTTATGGGATTCGAACCTGAGATCATGTTTTGATACCAAACATAGGAAAAATAGATAATCCTTCCTACCTAAAGCTTAAGCTTTCAATACGGGACACTTGAACTGTCACACTTAATCCTCGTTCAAAGCTCTCACCAAGACACGAGGATGTTACCCCCCATGCACCACACAAGTCATTCTAAATGACCCTTGGAAACAACATAGAAAGGTTACCCACAACAATAGGCCCAGGAATGTTACTTACCTCGGTTGCATCATTCTGTCTTTTTAAAAGGAAATTCATCTCGAACTGGGGCTTTTATGGGATTCGACCCTGAGATCATGTTTTGATACCAAACATAGGAAAAATAGCTAATCCTTCCTACCTAAAGCTTAAGCTTTCATCACGGGATGCTTGAACTGTCACACTTAATCCTCGTTCAAAGTTCACACCATGTCACGAGGATGTTACCCCTTATGCACCACACAAGTCATTCTAAATGACCCTTGGAAACAACATAGAAAGGTTACCCACAACAACGAGCCCGGGGATGGTACTTACCTCGGTTGCATCATTCTCTCTCTTTAAAGGGAAATTCATCTCGAACTGGGGCTTTTATGGGATTCGAACCTGAGATCATGTTTTGATACCAAACATAGGAAAAATAGCTAATCCTTCCTACCAAAAGCATAAGCTTTCAATACGGGACGCTTGAACTGTCACACTTAATCATCGTTCAAAGCTCTCACCAAGTCACAAGGATGTTACCCCCCTTGACGACACAAGTCATTCTAAATGACCCTTGGAAACAACATAGAAAGGTTACCCACAACAATAGGCACAGGGATGGTACTTACCTCGGTTGCATCATTCTCTCTCTTTAAAGGGAAATTCATCTCGAACTGGGGCTTTTATGGGATTCGAACCTGAGATTATGTTTTGATACCAAACATAGGAAAAATAGATAATCCTTCCAACCTAAAGCTTAAGCTTTCAATACGGGACACTTGAACTGTCACACATGATCCTCGTTCAAAGCTGTCACCAAGACACGAGGATGTTACCCCCCATGCACCACACAAGTCATTCTAAATGACCCTTGTAAACAACATAGAAAGGTTACTCACAACAATAGACCCAGGAATGGTACTTACCTCGGTTGCATTATTCTGTCTCTTTAAAAAAAACTTCATCTCGAACTGGGGCTTTTAATGGGATTCGACCCTGAGATCATGTTTTGATACCAAACATAGGGAAAATAGCTAATCCTTCCTATCTAAAGCTTAAGCCTTCAATACGGGACACTTGAACTGTCACACTTAATCCTCCTTCAAAGTTCACACCAACTAACGAGGATGTTACCCATTCTGCACCACACAAGTCATTCTAAATGACCCTTGGAAACAACATAGAAAGGTTACCCAGAACAATAGGCACAGGGATGGTACTTACCTCGGTTGCATCATTCTCTCTCTTTAAAGGGAAATTCATCTCGAACTGGGGCTTTTATGGGATTCGAACCTGAGATCATGTTTTGATACCAAACATAGGAAAAATAGATAATCCTTCCTACCTAAAGCTTAAGCTTTCAATATGGGACGCTTGAACTGTCACACTTGATCCTCGTTCAAAGCTCACACCAAGTCACGAGGATGTTACCCAGCATGCACCACACAAGTCATTCTAAATGACCCTTGGAAACAACATAGAAAGGTTACCGACAACAATAGGCCCAGGGATGGTACTTACCTCGGTTTCGTCATTCCATCTCTTTAAAGAGAAATTCATCTCGAACTAGGGCTTTTATGGGATTCGAACCTGAGATCATGTTTTTATACCAAACATAGGAAAAATAGCTAATCCTTCCTACCTAAAGCTTATTATTTCAATACGAGACGCTTGAACTGTCACACTTAATCCTCGTTCAAAGCTCACACCAAGTCACGAGGATGTTACCCAACATGCACCACACAAGTCATTCTAAATGACCCTTGGAAACAACATAGAAATGTTACCGACAACAATAGGCCCAGGGATGGTACTTACCTCGGTTTCGTCATTCCATCTCTTTAAAGAGAAATTCATCTCGAACTAGGGCTTTTATAGGATTCGAACCTGAGATCATGTTTTGATACCAAACATAGGAAAAATAGCTAATCCTTCCTACCTAAAGCTTATTATTTCAATACGAGACGCTTGAACTGTCACACTTAATCCTCGTTCAAAGTTCACACCAAGTCACGAGGATGTTACCCCTTATGCACCACACAAGTCATTCTAAATGACCCTAGGAAAGAACATAGAAAGGTTACCGACAACAACGAGCCCATGGATGGTACTTACCTTGGTTGCGTCATTCCGTCTCTTTAAAGGGAAATTCATCTCGAACTAAGGCTTTTATGGGATTCGAACCTGAGATCATGTTTTGATCCCAAACATAGGAAAAATAGCTAATCCTTCCTACCTAAAGCTTAAGCTTTCAATACGAGACACTTGAACTGTCACACTTAATCCTCGTTCAAAGCTCTCATCAAGTCACGAGGATGTTACCCCCCATGCATCACACAAGTCATTCTAAATGACCCTTGGAAACAACATAGAAAGGTTACCCACAACAATAGGCCCAGGAATGGTACTTACCTCGGTTGCATCATTCTGTCTCTATAAAGGGAAATTCATTTCGAACTGGGGATTTTATGGGATTCGAACCTGAGATCATGTTTTGATACCAAACATAGGAAAAATAGATAATCCTTCCTACCTAAAGCTTAAGCTTTCAATACGGGACACTTGAACTGTCACACTTAATCCTCGTTCAAAGCTCTTATCAAGTCACGAGGATGTTACCCCCCATGCATCACACAAGTCATTCTAAATGACCCTTGGAAACAACATAGAAAGGTTACCCACAACAATAGGCCCAGGAATGGTACTTACCTCGGTTGCATCATTCTGTCTCTATAAAGGGAAATTCATTTCGAACTGGGGATTTTATGGGATTCGACCCTGAGATCATGTTTTGATACCAAACATAGGAAAAATAGCTAATCCTTCCTACCTAAAGCTTAAGCTTTCAATACGGGACACTTGAACTGTCACACTTAATCCTCGTTCAAAGCTCTCACCAAGACACGAGGATGTTACCCCCCATGCACCACACAAGTCATTCTAAATGACCCTTGGAAACAACATAGAAAGGTTACCCACAACAATAGGCCCAGGAATGTTACTTACCTCGGTTGCATCATTCTGTCTCTTTAAAAGGAAATTCATCTCGAACTGGGGCTTTTATGAGATTCGACCCTGAGATCATGTTTTGATACCAAACATAGGAAAAATAGCTAATCCTTCCTACCTAAAGCTTAAGCTTTCAATACGGGACGCTTGAACTGTCACACTTAATCCTCGTTCAAAGTTCACACCAAGTCACGAGGATGTTACCCCTTATGCACCACACAAGTCATTCTAAATGACCCTTGGAAACAACATAGAAAGGTTACCCACAACAACGAGCTCGGGGATGGTACTTACCTCGGTTGCATCATTCTCTCTCTTTAAAGGGAAATTCATCTCGAACTAGGGCTTTTATGGGATTCGAACCTGAGATCATGTTTTGATACCAAACATAGGAAAAATAGCTAATCCTTCCCACCTAAAGCTTAAGCTTTCAATACGGCACGCTTGAACTGTCACACTTAATCCTCGTTCAATGCTCTCACCAAGTCACAAGGATGTTACCCCCATTGACGACACAAGTCATTCTAAATGACCCTTGGAAACAACATAGAAAGGTTACCCAGAACAATAGGCACAGGGATGGTACTTACCTCGGTTGCATCATTCTCTCTCTTTAAAGGGAAATTCATCTCGAACTGGGGCTTTTATGGGATTCGAACCTGAGATCATGTTTTGATACCAAACATAGGAAAAATAGATAATCCTTCCTACCTAAAGCTTAAGCTTTCAATATGGGACGCTTGAACTGTCACACTTGATCCTCGTTCAAAGCTCTCACCAAGACACGAGGATGTTACCCCCCATGCACCACACAAGTCATTCTAAATGACCCTTGGAAACAACATAAAAAGGTTACCCACAACAATAGGCCCAGGAATGTTACTTACCTCAGTTGCATCATTCTGTCTTTTTAAAAGGAAATTCATCTCGAACTGGGGCTTTTATGGGATTCGACCCTGAGATCATGTTTTGATACCAAACATAGGAAAAATAGATAATCCTTCCTACCTAAAGCTTAAGCTTTCAATATGGGACGCTTGAACTGTCACACTTAATCCTCGTTCAAAGCTCTCACCAAGACACGAGGATATTACCCCCCATGCACCACACAAGTCATTCTAAATGACCCTTGGAAACAACATAGAAAGGTTACCCACAACAATAGGCCCAGGAATGTTACTTACCTCGGTTGCATCATTCTGTCTTTTTAAAAGGAAATTCATCTCGAACTGGGGCTTTTATGGGATTCGACCCTGAGATCATGTTTTGATACCAAACATAGGAAAAATAGCTAATCCTTCCTACCTAAAGCTTAAGCTTTCATCACGGGATGCTTGAACTGTCACACTTAATCCTCGTTCAAAGTTCACACCAAGTCACGAGGATGTTACCCCTTATGCACCACACAAGTCATTCTAAATGACCCTTGGAAACAACATAGAAAGGTTACCCACAACAACGACCCCGGGGATGGTACTTACCTCGGTTGCATCATTCTCTCTCTTTAAAGGGAAATTCATCTCGAACTGGGGCTTTTATGGGATTCGAACCTGAGATCATGTTTTGATACCAAACATAGGAAAAATAGCTAATCCTTCCTACCTAAAGCATAAGCTTTCAATACGGGACGCTTGAACTGTCACACTTAATCATCGTTCAAAGCTCTCACCAAGTCACAAGGATGTTACCCCCCTTGACGACACAAGTCATTCTAAATGACCCTTGGAAACAACATAGAAAGGTTACCCACAACAATAGGCACAGGGATGGTACTTACCTCGGTTGCATCATTCTCTCTCTTTAAAGGGAAATTCATCTCGAACTGGGGCTTTTATGGGATTCGAACCTGAGATTATGTTTTGATACCAAACATAGGAAAAATAGATAATCCTTCCTACCTAAAGCTTAAGCTTTCAATATGGGACGCTTGAACTGTCACACTTGATCCTCGTTCAAAGCTCTCACCAAGACACGAGGATGTTACCCCCATGCACCACACAAGTCATTCTAAATGACCCTTGGAAACAACATAAAAAGGTTACCCACAACAATAGGCCCAGGAATGTTACTTACCTCGGTTGCATCATTCTGTCTTTTTAAAGGGAAATTCATCTCGAACTGGGGCTTTTATGGGATTCGACCCTGAGATCATGTTTTGATACCAAACATAGGAAAAATAGATAATCCTTCCTACCTAAAGCTTAAGCTTTCAATATGGGACGCTTGAACTGTCACACTTAATCCTCGTTCAAAGCTCTCACCAAGACACGAGGATGTTACCCCCCATGCACCACACAAGTCATTCTAAATGACCCTTGGAAACAACATAGAAAGGTTACCCACAACAATAGGCCCAGGAATGTTACTTACCTCGGTTGCATCATTCTGTCTTTTTAAAAGGAAATTCATCTCGAACTGGGGCTTTTATGGGATTCGACCCTGAGATCATGTTTTGATACCAAACATAGGAAAAATAGCTAATCCTTCCTACCTAAAGCTTAAGCTTTCATCACGGGATGCTTGAACTGTCACACTTAATCCTCGTTCAAAGTTCACACCAAGTCACGAGGATGTTACCCCTTATGCACCACACAAGTCATTCTAAATGACCCTTGGAAACAACATAGAAAGGTTACCCACAACAACGACCCCGGGGATGGTACTTACCTCGGTTGCATCATTCTCTCTCTTTAAAGGGAAATTCATCTCGAACTGGGGCTTTTATGGGATTCGAACCTGAGATCATGTTTTGATACCAAACATAGGAAAAATAGATAATCCTTACTACCTAAACCTTAAGCTTTCAATATGGGACGCTTGAACTGTCACACTTGATCCTCGTTCAAAGCTCACACCAAGTCACGAGGATGTTACCCAGCATGCACCACACAAGTCATTCTAAATGACCCTTGGAAACAACATAGAAAGGTTACCGACAACAATAGGCCCATGGATGGTACTTACCTCGGTTTCGTCATTCCATCTCTTTAAAGAGAAATTCATCTCGAACTAGGGCTTTTATGGGATTCGAACCTGAGATCATGTTTTTATACCAAACATAGGAAAAATAGCTAATCCTTCCTACCTAAAGCTTATTATTTCAATACGAGACGCTTGAACTGTCACACTTAATCCTCGTTCAAAGCTCACACCAAGTCACGAGGATGTTACCCAACATGCACCACACAAGTCATTCTAAATGACCCTTGGAAACAACATAGAAAGGTTACCGACAACAATAGGCCCAGGGATGGTACTTACCTCGTTTTCGTCATTCCATCTCTTTAAAGAGAAATTCATCTCGAACTAGGGCTTTTATGGGATTCGATTCTAAATAACCCTTGGAAACAACATAGAAAGGTTACCGACAACAACGAGCCCAGAGATGGTACTTACCTTGGTTGCGTCATTCCGTCTCTTTAAAGGGAAATTCATCTAGAACTGGAGCTTTTATGAGATTCGAACCTGAGATCATGTTTTGATACAAACATAGGAAAAATAGCTAATCCTTCCTACCTAAAGCTTAAGCTTTCAATACGGGACACTTGAACTGTCACACTTGATCCTCGTTCAAAGCTCTCACGAAGACACGAGGATGTTACCCCCCATGCACCACACAAGTCATTCTAAATGACCCTTGGAAACAACATAGAAAGGTTACTCACAACAATAGGCCCAGGAATGGTACTTACCTCGGTTGCGTCATTCTGTCTCTTTAAAAAAAAATTCAACTCGAACTGGGGCTTTTATGGGATTCGACGCTGAGACCATGTTTTGATACCAAACATAGGAAAAATAGCTAATCTTTCCTACCTAAAGCTTAAGCTTCCAATACGGGACGCTTGAACTGTCACACTTAATCCTCGTTCAAAGCTCACACCAAGTCACGAGGATGTTACCCCCCTTGACGACACAAGTCATTCTAAATGACCCTTGGAAACAACATAGAAAGGTTAGCCACAACAATATGCACGGGGATGGTACTTACCTCGGTTGCATCATTCCCTCTCTTTAAAGGGAAATTCATCTCGAACTGAAGCTTTTATGGGATTCGAACCTAAGATCATGTTTTGATACCAAACATAGGAAAAATAGCTAATCCTTCCTACCTAAAGCTTAAGCTTTCAATACGGGACGCTTGAACTGTCACACTTAATCCTCGTTCAAAGCTCACACCAAGTCACGAGGATGTTACCGCTTATGCACCACACAAGTCATTCTGAATGACCCTTAGAAAACAACATAGAAAGGTTACCAACAACAACGAACCCAGGGATGGTACTTACCTTGGTTGCGTCAATCCGTGTCTTTAAAGGGAAATTCATCTCGAACTGGGGCTTTTATGAGATTCGAACCTGAGATCATGTTTTGATACCAAACGTAGGAAAAATAGCTAATCCTTCCTACCTAAAGCTTAAGCTTTCAATACGGGACGCTTGAACTGGCACAATTAATTCTCGTTCAAAGCTCACACTAAGTCACGAGGATGTTAGCCCTTATGCACCACACAACTCATTCTAAATGACCCTTGGAAACAACATAGAAAGGTTACCCACAACAATAGGCCCAGGGATGGTACTTGCCTCGGTTGCATCATTCTGTCTCTTTAAAGGGAAATTCATCTCGAACTGGGGCTTTTATGGGATTCGAACCTGAGATCATGTTTTGATACCAAATATAGGAAAAATAGCTAATCCTTCCTACCTAAAACTTAAAGATTTCAATACGGGACGCTTGAACTGTAACACTTAATCCTCGTTCAAAGTTCACACTAACTCACGAGGATGTTACCCCTTATGCACCACACAAGTCATTCTAAGTGACCCTTGGAAACAACATAGAAAGGTTACCGACAACAACGATCCCCGGGATGGTACTTACCTTGGTTGCGTCATTCCGTCTCTTTAAAGGGAAATTCATCTCACACTGGGGCTTTTATGGGATTGGACCCTGAGATCATGTTTTGGTACCAAACATAGGAAAAATAGCTAATCCTTCCTACCTAAAGCTTAAGCTTTCAATACGGGACGCTTAAACTGTTACACTTAATCCTCGTTCAAAGCTCTCACCAAGTCACGAGCATGTTACCCCCCATGCACCACACAAGTCATTCTAAATGACCCTTGGAAACAACATAGAAAAGTTACCCACAACAATAGGCCCAGGGATGGTACTTGCCTCGGTTGCATCATTCTGTCTCTTTAAAGGGAAATTCATCTCGAACTGGGGCTTTTATGGGATTCGAACCTGAGATCATGTTTTGATACCAAACATAGGAAAAATAGCTAATCCTTCCTACCTAAAGCTTAAGCTTTCAATACGGGACGCTTGAACTGTCACACTTAATCCTCGTTCAAAGCTCACACCAAGTCACGAGGATGTTACCGCTTATGCACGACACAAGTCATTCTGAATGACCCTTGGAAACAACATAGAAAGGTTACCAACAACAACGAGCCCAGGGATGGTAGTTACCTTGGTTGCGTCAATCCGTCTCTTTAATGGGAAATTCATCTCGAACTGGGGCTTTTATGAGATTCGAACCTGAGATCATGTTTTGATACCAAACGTAGGAAAAATATCTAATCCTTCCTACCTAAAGCTTAAGCTTTCAATACGGGACGCTTGAACTGTCACACTTAATTCTCGTTCAAAGCTCACACTAAGTCACGAGGATGTTAGCCCTTATGCACCACACAAGTCATTCTAAATGACCCTTGGAAACAACATAGAAAGGTTACCCACAACAACGAGCCCAGGGATGGTACTTACCTCGGTTGCATCATTCTCTCTCTTTAAAGGGAAATTATCTCGAACTGGGGCTTTTATGGGATTCGAACCTAAGATCATGTTTTGATACCAAACATAGGAAAAATAGCTAATCCTTCCTACCTAAAGCTTAAGCTTTCAATACGAGACGCTTGAACTGTCACACTTAATCCTCGTTCAAAGCTCTTACCAAGTCACGAGGATGTTACCCCCCTTGCACCACACAAGTCATTCTAAATGACCCTTTGAAACAACATAGAAAGGTTTCCCACAACAATAGCCCAGGGATGGTACTTACCTCGGTTGCATCATTCTGTCTCTTTAAAGGGAAATTCAGCTCAAACTGGGGCTTTTATAGGATTCGAACCTGAGATCATGTTTTGATACCAAACATAGGAAAAATAGATAAACCTTCCTACCTAAAGTTTAAGATTTCAATACGGGACGCTTGAACTGTCACACTTAATCCTCGTTCAAAGTTCACAACAAGTCACGAGGATGTTACCCCTTATGCACCACACAAGTAATTCTAAATGACCCTTGGAAACAACATAGAAAGGTTACCCACAACAACGAGCCCAGGGATGGTACTTACCTTGGTTGCGTCAATCCGTCTCTTTAAAGGGATATTCATCTCGAACTGGGGCTTTTATGATATTCGAACCTGAGATCATGTTTTGAAACCAAACGTAGGAAAAATAGCTAATCCTTCCTACCTAAAGCTTAAGCTTTCAATATGGGACGCTTGAACTGTCACACTTAATTCTCGTTCAAAGCTCAGACTAAGTCACGAGAATGTTAGCCCTTATGCACCATACAAGTCATTCTAAATGACCCTTGGAAACAACATAGAAAGGTTACACACAAAAATAGGCCCAGGGATGTTTCTTGCCTCGGTTGCATCATTCTGTCTCTTTAAAGGGAAATTCATCTCGAACTGGGGCTTTTATGGGATTCGAACCTGAGATCATGTTTTGCTACCAAACATAGGAAAAATAGCTAATCCTTCCTACCTAAAGCTTAAGCTTTCAATACGGGACGCTTGAACTGTCACACTTAATCCTCTTTCAAAGCTCACACCAAGTCACGAGGATGTTACCGCTTATGCAGCACACAAGTCATTCTAAATGACCCTTGGAAACAACATAGAAAGGTTACCCACAACAATAGGCCCAGGGATGGTACTTGCCTCGGTTGCATCATTCTGTCTCTTTAAAGGGAAATTCATCTCGAACTGGGGCTTTTATGGGATTCGAACCTGAGATCATGTTTTGCTACCAAACATAGGAAAAATAGCTAATCCTTCCTACCTAAAGCTTAAGCTTTCAATACGGGACGCTTGAACTGTCACACTTAATCCTCTTTCAAAGCTCACACCAAGTCACGAGGATGTTACCGCTTATGCACCACACAAGTCATTCTAAATGACCCTTGGAAACAACATAGAAAGGTTACCGACAACAACGAGCCCAGGGATGGTACTTACCTTGGTTGCGTCAATCCGTCTCTTTAAAGGGAAATTCATCTCGAACTGGGGCTTTTATGAGATTCGAACCTGAGATCATGTTTTGATACCAAACGTAGAAAAAATAGCTAATCCTTCCTACCTAAAGCTTAAGCTTTCAATACGGGACGCTTGAACTGTCACACTTAATTCTCGTTCAAAGCTCACACTAAGTCACGAGGATGTTAGCCCTTATGCACCACACAAGTCATTCTAAATGACCCTTGGAAACAACATAGAAAGGTTACCCACAACAATAGCCCAGGGATGGTACTTACCTCGGTTGCATCATTCTGTCTCTTTAAAGGGAAATTCAGCTCGAACTAGGGCTTTTATAGGATTCGAACCTGAGATCATGTTTTGATACCAAATATAGGAAAAATAGCTAATCCTTCCTACCTAAAACTTAAAGATTTCAATACGGGACGCTTGAACTGTAACACTTAATCCTCGTTCAAAGTTCACACTAACTCACGAGGATGTTACCCCTTATGCACCACACAAGTCATTCTAAGTGACCCTTGGAAACAACATAGAAAGGTTACCGACAACAACGATCCCCGGGATGGTACTTACCTTGGTTGCGTCATTCCGTCTCTTTAAAGGGAAATTCATCTCACACTGGGGCTTTTATGGGATTGGACCCTGAGATCATGTTTTGGTACCAAACATAGGAAAAATAGCTAATCCTTCCTACCTAAAGCTTAAGCTTTCAATACGGGACGCTTGAACTGTTACACTTAATCCTCGTTCAAAGCTCTCACCAAGTCACGAGCATGTTACCCCCCATGCACCACACAAGTCATTCTAAATGACCCTTGGAAACAACATAGAAAAGTTACCCACAACAATAGGCCCAGGGATGGTACTTGCCTCGGTTGCATCATTCTGTCTCTTTAAAGGGAAATTCATCTCGAACTGGGGCTTTTATGGGATTCGAACCTGAGATCATGTTTTGATACCAAACATAGGAAAAATAGATAATTCTTCCTACCTAAAGCTTAAGCTTTCAATACGGGACGCTTGAACTGTCACACTAAATCCTCGTTCAAAGCTCACACTAAGTCACGAGGATGTTACCCCTTATGCACCACACAAGTCATTCTAAATGACCCTAGGAAACAACATAGAAAGGTTACCGACAACAACGAGCCCAGGGATGGTACTTACCTTGGTTGCGTCATTCCGTCTCTTTAAAGGGAAATTCCTCTCGAACTGAGGCTTTTATGGGATTCGAACCTGAGATCATGTTTTGATCCCAAACATAGGAAAAATAGCTAATCCTTCCTACCTAAAGCTTAAGCTTTCAATACGGGACACTTGAACTGTCACACTTAATCCTCGTTCAAAGCTCTCACCAAATCACGAGGATGTTACCCCTCTTGCACCACACAAGTCATTCTAAATTACCCTTGGAAACAACATAGAAAGGTTACCCACAACAATAGGCCCAGGAATGGTACTTACCTCGGTTGCATCATTCTGTCTCTATAAAGGGAAATTCATCTCGAACTGGGGCTTTTATGGGATTCGAACCTGAGATCATGTTTTGATACCAAACATAGGAAAAATAGATAATCCTTCCTACCTAAAGCTTAAGCTTTCAATACGGGACACTTGAACTGTCACACTTGATCCTCGTTCAAAGCTCTCACCAAGACACGAGGATGTTACCCCCCATGCACCACACAAGTCATTCTAAATGACCCTTGGAAACAACATAGAAAGGTTACTCACAACAATAGGCCCAGGAATGGTACTTACCTCGGTTGCATCATTCTGTCTCTTTAAAAAAAAAATTCAACTCGAACTGGGGCTTTTATGGGATTCGACCCTGAGATCATGTTTTGATACCAAACATAGGAAAAATAGCTAATCTGTCCTACCTAAAGCTTATGCTTTCAATACGGGACGCTTGAACTGTCACACTTAATCCTCAGTCAAAGCTCACACCAAGTCACGAGGATGTTACCCCCCTTGACGACACAAGTCATTCTAAATGACCCTTGGAAACAACATAGAAAGGTTACCCACAACAATAGGCACGGGGATGGTACTTACCTCGGTTGCATCATTCTCTCTCTTTAAAGGGAAATTCATCTCGAACTGAAGCTTTTATGGGATTCGAATCTGAGATCATGTTTTGATACCAAACATAGGAAAAATAGATAATCCTTCCTACCTAAAGCTTAAGCTTTTATTACGAGACGCTTGAACTGTCATACTTAATCCTCGTTCAAAGCTCTCACCAAGTCACGAGTATGTTACCCCCCTTGCACGACACAAGTCATTCTAAATGACCCTTGGAAACAACATAGGAAGGTTACCCACAACAATAGGCACAAGGATGGTACTTACCTCGGTTGCATCATTCTCTCTCTTTAAAGGGAAATTCATCTCGAACTGGGGCTTTTATGGGATTCGAACCTGAGATCATGTTTTGATACCAAACAGAGGAAAAATAGATAATCCTTCCTTCCTAAAGCTTAAGATTTCAATACGGGACGCTTGAACTGTAACACTTAATCCTCGTTCAAAGTTCACACTTACTCACGAGGATGTTACCCCTTATGCACCACACAAGTCATTCTAAGTGACCCTTGGAAACAACATAGAAAGGTTACCGACAACAACGAGCCCAGGGATGGTACTTACCTTGGTTGCGTCAATCCGTCCCTTTAAAGGGAAATTCATCTCGAACTGGGGCTTTTATGAGATTCGAACCTGAGATCATGTTTTGATACCAAACGTAGGAAAAATAGCTAATCCTTCCTACCTAAAGCTTAAGCTTTCAATACGGGACGCTTGAACTGTCACACTTAATTCTCGTTCAAAGCTCACACTAAGTCACGAGGATGTTAGCCCTTATGCACCACACAAGTCATTCTAAATGACCCTTGGAAACAACATAGAAAGGTTACCCACAACAATAGGCCCAGGGATGGTACTTGCCTCGGTTGCATCATTCTGTCTCTTTAAAGGGAAATTCATCTCGAACTGGGGCTTTTATGGGATTCGAACCTGAGATCATGTTTTGATACCAAACATAAGAAAAATAGCTAATCCTTCCTACCTAAAACTTAAAGATTTCAATACGGGACGCTTGAACTGTAACACTTAATCCTCGTTCAAAGTTCACACTAACTCACGAGGATGTTACCCCTTATGCACCACACAAGTCATTCTAAGTGACCCTTGGAAACAACATAGAAAGGTTACCGACAACAACGAGCCCAGGGATGGTACTTACCTTGGTTGCGTCATTCCGTCTCTTTAAAGGGAAATTCATCTCACACTGGGGCTTTTATGGGATTGGACCCTGAGATCATGTTTTGGTACCAAACATAGGAAAAATAGCTAATCCTTCCTACCTAAAGCTTAAGCTTTCAATACGGGACGCTTGAACTGTTACACTTAATCCTCGTTCAAAGCTCTCACCAAGTCACGAGCATGTTACCCCCCATGCACCACACAACTTATTCTAAATGACCCTTGGAAACAACATAGAAAGGTTACCCACAACAATAGGCCCAGGGATGGTACTTGCCTCGGTTGCATCATTCTGTCTCTTTAAAGGGAAATTCATCACGAACTGGGGCTTTTATGGGATTCGAACCTGAGATCATGTTTTGATACCAAACATAGGAAAAATAGCTAATCCTTCCTACCTAAAGCTTAAGCTTTCAATACGGGACGCTTGAACTGTCACACTTAATCCTCGTTCAAAGCTCACACCAAGTCACGAGGATGTTAGCCCTTATGCACCACACAAGTCATTCTAAATGACCCTTGGAAACAACATAGAAAGGTTACCCACAACAATAGGCCCAGGGATGGTACTTGCCTCGGTTGCATCATTCTGTCTCTTTAAAGGGAAATTCATCTCGAACTGGGGCTTTTATGGGATTCGAACCTGAGATCATGTTTTGATACCAAACATAGGAAAAATAGCTAATCCTTCCTACCTAAAACTTAAAGATTTCAATACGGGACGCTTGAACTGTAACACTTAATCCTCGTTCAAAGTTCACACTAACTCACGAGGATGTTACCCCTTATGCACCACACAAGTCATTCTAAGTGACCCTTGGAAACAACATAGAAAGGTTACCGACAACAACGAGCCCAGGGATGGTACTTACCTTGGTTGCGTCATTCCGTCTCTTTAAAGGGAAATTCATCTCACACTGGGGCTTTTATGGGATTGGACCCTGAGATCATGTTTTGGTACCAAACATAGGAAAAATAGCTAATCCTTCCTACCTAAAGCTTAAGCTTTCAATACGGGACGCTTGAACTGTTACACTTAATCCTCGTTCAAAGCTCTCACCAAGTCACGAGCATGTTACCCCCCATGCACCACACAACTTATTCTAAATGACCCTTGGAAACAACATAGGAAGGTTACCCACAACAATAGGCACAAGGATGGTACTTACCTCGGTTGCATCATTCTCTCTCTTTAAAGGGAAATTCATCTCGAACTGGGGCTTTTATGGGATTCGAACCTGAGATCATGTTTTGATACCAAACAGAGGAAAAATAGATAATCCTTCCTTCCTAAAGCTTAAGATTTCAATACGGGACGCTTGAACTGTAACACTTAATCCTCGTTCAAAGTTCACACTTACTCACGAGGATGTTACCCCTTATGCACCACACAAGTCATTCTGAATGAACCTTGGAAACAACATAGAAAGGTTACCAACAACAACGAGCCCAGGGATGGTACTTACCTTGGTTGCGTCAATCCCTCTCTTTAAAGGGAAATTCATCTCGAACTGGGGCTTTTATGAGATTCGAACCTGAGATCATGTTTTGATACCAAACGTAGGAAAAATAGCTAATCCTTCCTACCTAAAGCTTAAGCTTTCAATACGGGACGCTTGAACTGTCACACTTAATTCTCGTTCAAAGCTCACACTAAGTTACGAGGATGTTAGCCCTTATGCACCACACAAGTCATTCTAAATGACCCTTGGAAACAACATAGAAAGGTTACCCACAACAACGAGCCCAGGGATGGTACTTACCTCAGTTGCATCATTCTCTCTCTTTAAAGGGAAATTATCTCGAACTGGGGCTTTTATGGGATTCGAACCTAAGATCATGTTTTGATACCAAACATAGGAAAAATAGCTAATCCTTCCTACCTAAAGCTTAAGCTTTCAATACGAGACGCTTGAACTATCACACTTAATCCTCGTTCAAAGCTCTCACCAAGTCACGAGGATGTTACCCCCCTTGCACCACACAAGTCATTCTAAATGACCCTTTGAAACAACATAGAAAGGTTTCCCACAACAGTAGCCCAGGGATGGTACTTAACTCGGTTGCATCATTCTGTCTCTTTAAAGGGAAATTCAGCTCGAACTGGGGCTTTTATAGGATTCGAACCTGAGATCATGTTTTGATACCAAACGTAGGAAAAATAGCTAATCCTTCCTACCTAAAGCTTAAGCTTTCAATACGGGACGCTTGAACTGTCACACTTAATTCTCGTTCAAAGCTAACACTAAGTCACGAGAATGTTAGCCCTTATGCACCACACAAGTCATTCTAAATGACCCTTGGAAACAACATAGAAAGGTTACCCACAAAAATAGGCCCAGGGATGGTACTTGCCTCGGTTGCATCATTCTGTCTCTTTAAAGGGAAATTCATCTCGAACTGGGGCTTTTATGGGATTCGAACCTTAGATCATGTTTTGATACCAAACATAGGAAAAATAGCTAATCCTTCCTACCTAAAGCTTAAGATTTCAATACGGGACGCTTGAACTGTAACACTTAATCCTCGTTCAAAGTTCACAGTAACTCACGAGGATGTTACCCCTTATGCACCACACAAGTCATTCTAAGTGACCCTTGGAAACAACATAGAAAGGTTACCGACAACAACGAGCCCAGGGATGGTACTTACCTTGGTTGCGTAATTCCGTCTCTTTAAAGGGAAATTCATCTCACACTGGGGCTTTTATGGGATTGGACCCTCAGATCATGTTTTGGTACCAAACATAGGAAAAATAGCTAATCATTCCTACCTAAAGCTTAAGCTTTCAATACGGGACGCTTGAACTGTTACACTTAATCCTCGTTCAAAGCTCTCACCAAGTCACGAGCATGTTACCCCCCATGCACCACACAAGTCATTCTAAATGACCCTTGGAAACAACATAGAAAGGTTACCCACAACAATAAGCCCATGGATGGTACTTGCCTCGGTTGCATCATTCTGTCTCTTTAAAGGGAAATTCATCTCGAACTGGGGCTTTTATGAGATTCGAACCTGAGATCATGTTTTGATACCAAACGTAGGAAAAATAGCTAATCCTTCCTACCTAAAGCTTAAGCTTTCAATACGGGACGCTTGAACTGTCACACTTAATTCTCGTTCAAAGCTCACACTAAGTCACGAGGATGTTAGCCCTTATGCACCACACAAGTCATTCTAAATGACCCTTGGAAACAACATAGAAAGGTTACCCACAACAACGAGCCCAGGGATGGTACTTACCTCGGTTGCATCATTCTCTCTCTTTAAAGGGAAATTATCTCGAACTGGGGCTTTTATGTGATTCGAACCTAAGATCATGTTTTGATACCAAACATAGGAAAAATAGCTAATCCTTCCTACCTAAAGCTTAAGCTTTCGATACGAGACGCTTGAACTGTCACACTTAATCCTCGTTCAAAGCTCTCACCAAGTCACGAGGATGTTACCCCCCTTGCACCACACAAGTCATTCTAAATGACCCTTTGAAACAACATAGAAAGGTTTCCCACAACAGTAGCCCAGGGATGGTACTTAACTCGGTTGCATCATTCTGTCTCTTTAAAGGGAAATTCAGCTCGAACTGGGGCTTTTATAGGATTCGAACCTGAGATCATGTTTTGATACCAAACATAGGAAAAATAGATAAACCTTCCTACCTAAAGCTTAAGATTTCAATACGTGACGCTTGAACTGTCACACTTTATCCTCGTTCAAAGTTCACAACAAGTCACGAGGATGTTACCCCTTGTGCACCACACAAGTCATTCTAAATGACTCTTGAAAACAACATAGAAAGGTTACCGACAACAACGATCCCAGGGATGGTACTTACCTTGGTGGCGTCATTCCGTCTATTTAAAGGGAAATTCATCTCGAACTGGGGCTTTTATGGGATTCGAACCTGAGATCATGTTTTGACACCAAACATAGGAAAAATAGATAATCCTTCCTACCTAAACCTTAAGTTTTCAATACGAGACGCTTGAACTGCCACACTTAATCCTCGTTCAAAGCTCACACTAAGTCACGAGAATGTTAGCCCTTATGCACCACACAAGTCATTCTAAATGACCCTTGGAAACAACATAGAAAGGTTACCCACAACAATAGGCCCAGGGATGTTACTTGCCTCGGTTGCATCATTCTGTCTCTTTAAAGGGAAATTCATCTCGAACTGGGGCTTTTATGGGATTCGAACCTGAGATCATGTTTTGATACCAAACATAGGAAAAATATATAATCCTTCCTACCTAAAGCTTAAGCTTTCAATACGGGACGCTTGAACTGTCACACTTAATCCTCGTTCAAAGTTCACAACAAGTCACGAGGATGTTACCCCTTGTGCACCACACAAGTCATTCTAAATGACCCTTGAAAACAACATAGAAAGGTTACCGACAACAACGATCCCAGGGATGGTACTTACCTTGGTTGCGTCATTCCGTCTATTTAAGGGGAAATTCATCTCGAACTGTGGCTTTGATGGGATTCGAACCTGAGATCATGTTTTGATACCAAACATAGGAAAAATAGATAATCCTTCCTATCTAAAGCTTAAGCTTTCAATACGAGACGCTTGAACTGTCTCACTTAATCCTCGTTCAAAGCTCACACCAAGTCACGAGGATGTTACCCCTTATGCACCACATAAGTCATTCTAAATGACCCTTGGAAACAACATAGAAAGGTTACCCACAACAACGAGCCCAGGGATGGTACTTACCTTGGTTGCGTCAATCCGTCTCTTTAAAGGGAAATTCATCTCGAACTGGGGCTTTTATGAGATTCGAACCTGAGATCATGTTTTGATACCAAACGTAGGAAAAATAGCTAATCCTTCCTACCTAAAGCTTAAGCTTTCAATACGGGACGCTTGAACTGTAACACTTAATTCTCGTTCAAAGTTCACAGTAACTCACGAGGATGTTACCCCTTATGCACCACACAAGTCATTCTAAGTGACCCTTGGAAACAACATAGAAAGGTTACCGACAACAACGAGCCCAGGGATGGTACTTACCTTGGTTGCGTCATTCCGTCTCTTTAAAGGGAAATTCATCTCACACTGGGGCTTTTATGGGATTGGACCCTGAGATCATGTTTTGGTACCAAACATAGGAAAAATAGCTAATCCTTCCTACCTAAAGCTTAAGCTTTCAATACGGGACGCTTGAACTTATACACTTAATCCTCGTTCAAAGCTCTCACCAAGTCACGAGCATGTTACCCCCCATGCACCACACAAGTCATTCTAAATGACCCTTGGAAACAACATAGAAAGGTTACCCACAACAATAGGCTCAGGGATGGTACTTGCCTCGGTTGCATCATTCTGTCTCTTTAAAGGGAAATTCATCTCGAACTGGGGCTTTTATGGGATTCGAACCTGAGATCATGTTTTGATACCAAACATAGGAAAAATAGCTAATCCTTCCTACCTAAAGTTTAAGCTTTCAATACGGGACGCTTGAAATGTCACACTTAATCCTCTTTCAAAGCTCACACCAAGTCACGAGGATGTTACCGCTTATGCACCACACAAGTCATTCTAAATGACCCTTGGAAACAACATAGAAAGGTTACCGACAACAACGAGCCCAGAGATGGTACTTACCTTGGTTGCGTCAATCCGTCTCTTTAATGGGAAATTCATCTCGAACTGGGGCTTTTATGGGATTCGAACCTAAGATCATGTTTTGATACCAAACATAGGAAAAATAGCTAATCCTTCCTACCTAAAGCTTAAGCTTTCAATACGAGTCGCTTGAACTGTCACACTTAATCCTCGTTCAAAGCTCTCACAAAGTCACGAGTATGTTACCACTCTTGCACCACACAAGTCATTCTAAATGACCCTTTGAAACAACATAGAAAGGTTTCCCACAACAATAGCCCAGGGATGGTACTTACCTCGGTTGCATCATTCTGTCTCTTTAAAGGGAAATTCAGCTCGAACTGGGGCTCTTATAGGATTCGAACGTGAGATCATGTTTTGATACCAAACATAGGAAAAATAGATAAACCTTCCTACCTAAAGCTTAAGATTTCAATACGGGACGCTTGAACTGTCACACTTAATCCTCGTTCAAAGTTCACAACAAGTCACGAGGATGTTACCCCTTGTGCACCACACAAGTCATTCTAAATGACAATTGAAAACAACATAGAAAGGTTACCGACAACAACGATCCCAGGGATGGTACTTACCTTGGTTGCGTCATTCCGTCTATTTAAGGGGAAATTCATCTCGAACTGGGGCTTTTATGGGATTCGAACCTGAGATCATGTTTTGATACCAAACATAGGAAAAATAGATAATCCTTCCTACCTAAAGCTTAAGCTTTCAATAGGGGACGCTTGAACTGTCACACTTAATCCTCGTTCAAAGCTCACACCAAGTCACGAGGATGTTACCCCTTATACACCACACAAGTCATTCTAAATGACCCTTGGAAACAACATAGAAAGGTTACCGACAACAACGAGCCCAGAGATGGTACTTACCTCGGTTGCATCATTCCGTCTCTTTAAAGGGAAATTCATCTCGAACTGGGGCTTTTATGGGATTCGAACATGAGATCATGTTTTGATACAAACATAGGAAAAATAGCTAATCCTTCCTACCTAAAGCTTAAGCTTTCAATACGGGACGCTTGAACTGTCACACTTAATCCTCGTTCAAAGCTCACACCAAGTCACGAGAATGTTATCCTTTATGCACCACACAAGTCATTCTAAATGACCCTTGGAAACAACATAGAAAGGTTTCCCACAACAATAGCCCAGGGATGGTACTTACCTCGGTTGTATCATTCTGTCTTTTTAAAGTTAAATTCATCTCGAACTAGGGCTTTTATAGGATTCGAACCTGAGATCATGTTTTGATACCAAACATAGGAAAAATAGATAATCCTTCCTACCTAAAGCTTAAGATTTCAATACGGGATGCTTAAACTGTCACACTTAATCCTCGTTCAAAGTTCACAACAAGTCACGAGGATGTTACCCCTTGTGCACCACACAAGTCATTCTAAATGACCCTTGAAAACAACATAGAAAGGTTACCGACAACAACGATCCCAGGGATGGTACTTACCTTAGTTGCGTCATTCCGTCTATTTAAGGGGAAATTCATCTCGAACTGGGGCTTTTATGGGATTCGAACCTAAGATCATGTTTTGATACCAAACATAGGAAAAATAGCTAATCCTTCCTACCAAAAGCTTAAGCTCCCAATACGGGATGCTTAAACTGTCACACTTAATCCTCGTTCAAAGCTCAAACGAAGTCACGAGGATGTTACCCCCCTTGCACGACACAAGTCATTCTAAATGACCGTTGGAAACAACATAGAAAGGTTACCCACAACAATAGGCACAGGGATGGTACTTACCTCGGTTGCATCATTCAGTCTCTTTAAAGGGAAATTCATCTCGAACTGGGGCTTTTATGGGATTCGAACATGAGATCATGTTTTGATACCAAACATAGGAAAAATAGCTAATCCTTCCTACCTAATGCTTAAGCTTTCAATACGGGACGCTTGAACTGTAACACTGAATCCTCGTTCAAAGCTCACACTAAGTCACGAGGATGTTATCCTTTATGCACCACACAAGTCATTCTAAATGACCCTTGGAAACAACATAGAATTGTTACCGACAACAACGAGCCCAGGGATGGTTCTTACCTTGGTTGCGTCATTCCGTCTCTTTAAAGGGAAATTCATCTCGAACTGGGGCTTTTATGGGATTCGAACATGAGATCATGTTTTGATACAAACAAAGGAAAAATAGCTAATCCTTCCTACCTAAAGCTTAAGCTTTCAATACGGGACGCTTGAACTGTCACACTTAATCCTCGTTCAAAGCTCACACCAAGTCACGAGAATGTTATCCTTTATGCACCACACAAGTCATTCTAAATGACCCTTGGAAACAACATAGAAAGGTTTCCCACAACAATAGCCCAGGGATGGTACTTACCTCGGTTGCATCATTCTGTCTCTTTAAAGGGAAATTCATCTCGAACTAGGGCTTTTATAGGATTCGAACCTGAGATCATGTTTTGATACCAAACATAGGAAAAATAGATAATCCTTCCTACCTAAAGCTTATGATTTCAATACGGGACGCTTAAACTGTAACACTTAATCCTCGTTCAAAGTTCACAACAAGTCACGAGGATGTTACCCCTTGTGCACCACACAAGTCATTCTAAATGACCCTTGGAAACAACATAGAAAGGTTTCCCACAACAATAGCCCAAGGATGGTACTTACCTCGGTTGCATCATTCTGTCTCTTTAAAGGGAAATTCATCTCGAACTAGGGCTTTTATAGGATTCGAACCTGAGATCATGTTTTGATACCAAACATAGGAAAAATAGATAATCCTTCCTAACTAAAGCTTATGATTTCAATACGGGACGCTTAAACTGTCACACTTAATCCTTGTTCAAAGTTCACAACAAGTCACGAGGATGTTACCCCTTGTGCACCACACAAGTCATTCTAATTGACCCTTGAAAACAACATAGAAAGGTTACCGACAACAACGATCCCAGGGATGGTACTTACCTTGGTTGCGTCATTCCGTCTATTTAAGGGGAAATTCATCTCGAACTGGGGCTTTTATGGGATTCGAACCTAAGATCATGTTTTGATACCAAACATAGGAAAAATAGCTAATCCTTCCTACCAAAAGCTTAAGCTCTCAATACGGGACGCTTAAACTGTCACACTTAATCCTCGTTCAAAGCTCAAACTAAGTCACGAGGATGTTACCCCCCTTGCATGACACAAGTCATTCTAAATGACAGTTGGAAACAACATAGAAAGGTTACCCACAACAATAGGCAAAGGGATGGTACTTACCTCGGTTGCATCATTCTGTCTCTTTAAAGGGAAATTCATCTCGAACTGGGGCTTTTATGGGATTCGAACATGAGATCATGTTTTGATACCAAACATAGGAAAGATAGCTAATCCTTCCTACCTAAAGCTTAAGTTTTCAATACGGGACGCTTGAACTGTCACACTTAATCCTCGTTCAAAGTTCATACCAACTCACGAGGATGTTACCCCTTCTGCACCACACAAGTCATTCTAAATGACCCTTGGAAACAACATAGAAAGGTTACCGACAACAACGAGCCCAGGGATGGTACTTACCTTGGTTGCGTCATTCCGTCTCTTTTAAGGGAAATTCATCTAGAACTGGGGCTTTTATGGGATTCGAACCTGAGATCATGTTTTGATACCAAACATAGGTAAAATAGCTAATCCTTCCTACCTAAAGCTTAAGCTTTCAATACGGGATGCTTGAACTGTCACACTTAATCCTCGTTCAAAGCTCACACCAAGTCACGAGGATGTTACCTCTTATGCACCACATAAGTTATTCTAAATGACTCTTGGAAAATACATAGAAAGGTTACCCACAACAACGAGCGCAGGGATGGTACTTACCTTTGTTGCGTCATTCCGTCTCTTTAAATGGAAATTCATCTCGAAATGGGGCTTTTATAGGATTCGAACCTAAGATCATGTTTTGATACCAAACATAGGAAAAATAGCTAATCCTTCCTATCTAAAGCTTAAGCTTTCAATACGGGACGCTTGAACTGTCACACTTAATCCTCGTGCAATGCTCACACCAAGTCATGAGGATGTTACCCTTTATGCACCACAAAAGTCATTCTAAATGACCGTTGGAAAATACATAGAAAGGTTACCCACAACAACGAGCGCAGGGATGGTACTTACCATGGTTGCGTAATTCCGTCTCTTTAAAAGGAAATTCATCTCGAAATGGTGGTTTTATGTGATTCGAACCTAAGATCATGTTTTGATACCAAACATAGGAAAAATAGCTAATCCTTCCTACCAAAAGCTTAAAGCTCTCAATACGGAGACTTAAACTGTCACACTTAATCCTCGTTCAAAGCTCAAACTAAGTCACGAGGATATTACCCCCCTTGCACGAAACAAGTCATTCTAAATGACCGTTGGAAACAACATAGAAAGGTTACCCACAACAATAGGCACAGGGATGGTACTTACCTCGGTTGCATCATTTTCTCTCTTTAAAGGGAAATTCATCTCGAACTGGGGCTTTTATGGGATTCGAACCTGAGATCATATTTTGATACGAAACATAGGAAAAATAGCTAATCCTTCCTACCTAAAGCTTAAGCTTTCAATACGAGACGCTTGAACTGTTATACTTAATACTCCTTCAAAGCTCTAACCAAGTCACGAGGATGTTACCCCTCATGCACCACACAAGTCATTCTAAATGACCCTTAGAAACAACATAGAAAGGTTACCCACAACAATAGGTCCAGGGATGGTACTTGCCTCGGTTGCATCATTCTGTCTCTTTAAAGGGAAATTCATCTCGAACTGGGGCTTTTATGGGATTCGAACCTGAGATCATGTTTTGATACCAAACATAGGAAAAATAGCTAATCCTTCCTACCTAAAGCTTAAGCTTTCAATACGTGACGCTTGAACTGTCACACTTAATCCTCGTTCAAAGCTCACACCAAGTCACGAGGATGTTACCCCTTATGCACCACACAAGTCATTCTAAATGACCCTTGGAAACAACATAGAAAGGTTACCCACAACAACGAGCCCAGAGATGGTACTTACCTTGGTTGCGTCATTCCGTCTCTTTAAAGGGAAATTCTTCTCGAACTGGGGCTTTTATGGGATTCGAACCTGAGATCATGTTTTGATAGCAACCATAGGAAAAATAGCTAATCCTTCCTACCTAAAGCTTAAGCTTTCAATACGAGACGCTTGAACTGTTATACTTAATACTCATTCAAAGCTCTAACCAAGTCACGAGGATGTTACCCCTCATGCACCACACAAGTCATTCTAAATGACCCTTAGAAACAACATAGAAAGGTTACCCACAACAATAGGTCCAGGGATGGTACTTGCCTCGGTTGCATCATTCTGTCTCTTTAAAGGGAAATTCATCTCGAACTGGGGCTTTTATGGGATTCGAACCTGAGATCATGTTTTGATACCAAACATAGGAAAAATAGCTAATCCTTCCTAACTAAAGCTTAAGCTTTCAATACGGGACGCTTGAACTGTCACACTTAATCCTCGTTCAAAGTTCACACCAAGTCACGAGGATGTTACCGCTTATGCACCACACAAGTCATTCTAAATGACCCTTGGAAACAACATAGAAAGGTTACCCACAACAACGAGCACAGGGATGGTACTTACCTTGGTTGCGTCATTCCGTCTCTTTAAAGGGAAATTCATCTCGAAGTGGGGCTTTTATGGGATTCGAACCTGAGGTCATGTTTTGATACCAAACATATAAAAAATAGCTAATCCTTCCTACCTAAAGTTTAAGCTTTCAATACGGGACGCTTGAACTGTCACACTTAATCCTCGTTCAAAGCTCACACCAAGTCACGAGGATGTTACCCCTCATGCACCACACAAGTCATTCTAAATGACCCTTAGAAACAACATAGAAAGGTTACCCACAGCAATAGGTCCAGGGATGGTACTTGCCTCTGTTGCGTCATTCTGTCTCTTTAAAGGGAAATTCATCTCGAACTGGGGCTTTTATGGGATTCGAACCTGAGATCATGTTTTGATACCAACCATAGGAAAAATAGCTAATCCTTCCTACCTAAAGCTTAAGCTTTCAATACGAGACGCTTGAACTGTTATACTTAATACTCCTTCAAAGCTCTAACCAAGTCACGAGGATGTTACCCCTCATGCACCACACAAGTCATTCTAAATGACCCTTAGAAACAACATAGAAAGGTTACCCACAACAATAGGTCCAGGGATGGTACTTGCCTCGGTTGCATCATTCTGTCTCTTTAAAGGGAAATTCATCTCGAACTGGGGCTTTTATGGGATTCGAACCTGAGATCATGTTTTGATACCAAACATAGGAAAAATAGCTAATCCTTCCTACCTAAAGCTTAAGCTTTCAATACGTGACGCTTGAACTGTCACACTTAATCCTCGTTCAAAGCTCACACCAAGTCACGAGGATGTTACCCCTTATGCACCACACAAGTCATTCTAAATGACCCTTGGAAACAACATAGAAAGGTTACCCACAACAACGAGCCCAGAGATGGTACTTACCTTGGTTGCGTCATTCCGTCTCTTTAAAGGGAAATTCTTCTCGAACTGGGGCTTTTATGGGATTCGAACCTGAGATCATGTTTTGATACAAACCATAGGAAAAATAGCTAATCCTTCCTACCTAAAGCTTAAGCTTTCAATACGAGACGCTTGAACTGTTGTACTTAATACTCGTTCAAAGCTCTAACCAAGTCACGAGGATGTTACCCCTCATGCACCACACAAGTCATTCTAAATGACCCTTAGAAACAACATAGAAAGGTTACCCACAGCAATAGGTCCAGGGATGGTACTTGCCTCGGTTGCATCATTCGGTCTCTTTAAAGGGAAATTCATCTCGAACTGGGGCTTTTATGGGATTCGAACCTGAGATCATGTTTTGATACCAAACATAGGAAAAATAGCTAATCCTTCCTAACTAAAGCTTAAGCTTTCAATACGGGACGCTTGAACTGTCACACTTAATCCTCGTTCAAAGTTCACACCAACTCACGAGGATGTTACCCCTTATGCACCACACAAGTCATTCTAAATGACCCTTGGAAACAACATAGAAAGGTTACCGACAACAACGATCCCAGGGATGGTACTTACCTTGGTTGCGTCATTCCGTCTCTTTAAAAGGAAATTCATCTCGAACTGGGGCTTTTATGGGATTCGAACCTGAGATCATGTTTTGATACCAAACATAGGAAAAATAGCTAATCCATCCTACCTAAAGCTTAAGCTTTCAATACGTGATGCTTGAACTGTGACACTTAATCCTCGTTCAAACCTCACACCAAGTCACGAGGATGTTACCCCATATGCACCACACAAGTCATTCTAAATGACCCTTGGAAACAACATAGAAAGGTTACCCACAACAACGAGCCCAGAGATGGTACTTACCTTGGTTGCGTCATTCCGTCTCTTTAAAGGGAAATTCTTCTCGAACTGTGGCTTATATGGGATTCGAACCTGAGATCATGTTTTGATAGCAACCATAGGAAAAATAGCTAATCCTTCCTACCTAAAGCTTACGCTTTCAATACGAGACGCTTTAACTGTTATACTTAATCCTCGTTCAAAGCTCTCACCATGTCACGAGGATGTTACCCCCCATGCACCACACAAGTCATTCTAAATGACCCTTGGAAACAACATAGAAAGGTTAGCCACAACAATAGGCCCGGGGATGGTACTTGCCTTGGTTGCATCATTCTGTTTCTTTAAAGGGAAATTCATCTCGAACTGGGGCTTTTATGGGATTCGAACCTGAGATCATGTTTTGATCCCAAACATAGGAAAAATAGCTAATCCTTCCTACCTAAAGCTTAAGCTTTCAATACGGGACGCTTGAACTGTCACACTTAATCCTCGTTCAAAGCTCACACCAAGTCACGAGGATGTTACCGCTTGTGCACCACACAAGTCATTCTAAATGACCCTTGGAAACAACATAGAAAGGTTACCCACAACAATAGGCACAGGGATGGTACTTACCTCGGTTGCATCATTCTGTCTCTTTAAAGGGAAATTCATCTCGAACTGGGGCTTTTATGGGATTCGAACCTGAGATCATGTTTTGATACCAAACATAGGAAAAATAGCTAATCCTTCCTACCTAAAGCTTAAGCTTTCAATACGGGATGCTTTAACTGTCACACTTAATCCTCGTTCAAACCTCACACCAAGTCACGAGTATGTTACCTCTTATGCACCACACAAGTTATTCTAAATGACCCTTGGAAAATACATAGAAAGGTTACCGACAACAACGAGCGCAGGGATGGTACTTACCTTGGTTGCGTCATTCCGTCTCTTTAAAGGGAAATTCATCTCGAAATGGGGCTTTTATGTGATTCGAACCTAAGATCATATTTTGATACCAAACATAGGAAAAATAGCTAATCCTTCCTACCAAAAGCTTAAGCTCTCAATACGGAAGCTTAAACTGTCACACTTAATCCTCGTTCAAAGCTCAAACTAAGTCACGAGGATATTACCCCCCTTGCACGACACAAGTCATTCTAAATGACCATTGGAAACAACATAGAAAGGTTACCCACAACAATAGGCACAGGGATGGTACTTACCTCGGTTGCATCATTTTCTCTCTTTAAAGGGAAATTCATCTCGAACTGGGGCTTTTATGGGATTCGAACCTGAGATCATGTTTTGATACCAAACATAGGAAAAATAGATAATCCTTCCTACCTAAAGCTTAAGATTTCAATACGGGACGCTTGAACTGTTACACTTAATCCTCGTTCAAAGTTCACACCAACTCACGAGGATGTTACCCCTTATGCACCACACAAGTCATTCTAAATGACCCTTGGAAACAACATAGAAAGGTTACCGACAACAACGATCCTAGGGATGGTACTTACCTTGGTTGCGTCATTCCGTCTCTTTAAAAGGAAATTCATCTCGAACTGGGGCTTTTATGGGATTCGAACCTGAGATCATGTTTTGATACCAAACATAGGAAAAATAGCTAATCCTTCCTACCTAAAGCTTAAGCTTTCAATACGTGACGCTTGAACTGTCACACTTAATCCTCGTTCAAACCTCACACCAAGTCACGAGGATGTTACCCCTTATGCACCACACAAGTCATTCTAAATAACCCTTGGAAACAACATAGAAAGGTTACCCACAATAACGAGCCCAGAGATGGTACTTACCTTGGTTGCGTCATTCCGTCTCTTTAATGGGAAATTCATCTAGAACTGGGGCTTTTATGGGATTCGAACCTGAGATCATGTTTTGATACCAAACATAGGAAAAATAGCTAATCCTTCCTACCTAAAGCTTAAGCTTTCAATACGGGACGGTTGAACTGTCACACTTAATCCTCGTTCAAAGTTCACACCAACTCACGAGGATGTTACCCCTTCTGCACCACACAAGTCATTCTAAATGACCTTTGAAAACAACATAGAAAGGTTACCGACAACAACGATCCCAGGGATGGTACTTACCTTGGTTGCGTCATTCCGTCTATTTAAGGGGAAATTCATCTCGACTTGGGGCTTTTATGGGATTCGAACCTGAGATCATGTTTTGATACCAAACATAGGAAAAATAGATAATCCTTCCTACCTAAAGCTTAAGCTTTCAATACGGGACGCTTGAACTGTCACACTTAATCCTCGTTCAAAGCTCACACCAAGGCACGAGGATGTTACCCCTTATACACCACACAAGTCATTGTAAATGACCCTTGGAAACAACATAGAAAGGTTACCTACAACAACGAGCCCAGAGATGGTACTTACCTTGGTTGCGTAATTCCGTCTCTTTAAAGGGAAATTCATCTAGAACTGGAGCTTTTATGAGATTCGAACCTGAGATCATGTTTTGATACAAACATAGGAAAAATAGCTAATCCTTCCTACCTAAAGCTTAAGCTTTTAATACGGGACGCTTGAACTGTCATACTTAATCCTCGTTCAAAGCTCACACCAAGTCACGAGGATGTTACCCTTTATGCACCACACAAGTCATTCTAAATGACCCTTGTAAACAACATAGAAAGGTTTCCCACAACAATAGCCCAGGGATGGTACTTATCTCGGTTGCATCATTCTGTCTCTTTAAAGGGAAATTCATCTCGAACTGAGCCTTTTATAAGATTCGAACCTGAGATCATGTTTTGATACCAAACATAGGAAAAATAGATAATGCTTCCTACCTAAAGCTTAAGATTTCCATACGGGACGCTTAAACTGTCACACTTAATCCTCGTTCAAAAGTTCACAACAAGTCACGAGGATGTTACCCCTTGTGCACCACACAAGTCATTCTAAATGACCCATGAAAACAACATAGAAAGGTTACCGACAACAACGATCCCAGGGATGGTACTTACCTTGGTTGCGTCATTCCGTCTCTTTAAAGGGAAATTCATCTAGAACTGGAGTTTTTATGAGATTCGAACCTGAGATCATGTTTTGATACAAACATAGGAAAAATAGCTACTCCTTCCTACCTAAAGCTTAAGATTTCAATACGGGACGCTTAAACTGTCACACTTAATCCTCGTTCAAAGCTCAAACTAAGTCACGAGGATGTTACCCCCCTTGCACGACACAAGTCATTCTAAATGACCCTTGGAAACAACATAGAAAGGTTACCAACAACAACGATCCCAGGGATGGTACTTTCCTTGGTTGCGTCATTCCGTCTATTTAAGGGGAAATTCATCTCGAACTGGGGCTTTTATGGGATTCGAACCTAAGATCATGTTTTGATACCAAACATAGGAAAAATAGCTAATCCTTCCTATCAAAAGCTTAAGCTCTCAATACGGGACGCTTAAACTGTCACACTTAATCCTCGTTCAAAGCTCAAACTAAGTCACGAGGATGTTACCCCCCTTGCACGACACAAGTCATTCTAAATGAAATTTGAAAACAACATAGAAAGGTTACCGACAACAACGATCCCAGGGATGGTACTTACCTTGGTTGCGTCATTCCGTCTATTTAAGGGGAAATTCATCTCGAACTGGGGCTTTTATGGGATTCGAACCTGAGATCATGTTTTGATACCAAACATAGGAAAAATAGATAATCCTTCCTACCTAAAGCTTAAGCTTTCAATACGGGACGCTTGAACTGTCACACTTAATCCTCGTTCAAAGCTCACACCAAGGCACGAGGATGTTACCCCTTATACACCACACAAGTCATTCTAAATGACCCTTGGAAACAACATAGAAAGGTTACCTACAACAACGAGCCCAGAGATGGTACTTACCTTGGTTGCGTCATTCCGTCTCTTTAAAGGGAAATTCATCTAGAACTGGAGCTTTTATGAGATTCGAACCTAAGATCATGTTTTGAATCAAACATAGGAAAAATAGCTAATCCTTCCTACCTAAAGCTTAAGCTTTCAATACGGGACGCTTGAACTGTCACACTTAATCCTCGTTCAAAGCTCACACCAAGTCACGAGGATGTTACCCTTTATGCACCACACAAGTCATTCTAAATGACCCTTGGAAACAACATAGAATGGTTTCCCACAACAATAGCCCAGGGATGGTACTTACCTCGGTTACATCATTCTGTCTCTTTAAAGGGAAATTCATCTCGAACTGGGGCTTTTATAGGATTCGAACCTGAGATCATGTTTTGATACCAAACATAGGAAAAATAGACAATCCTTCCTACCTAAAGCTTAAGATTTCAATACGGGACGCTTAAACTGTCACACTTAATCCTCGTTCAAAGTTCACAACAAGTCACGAGGATGTTACCCCTTGTGCACCACACAAGTCATTCTAAATGACCCTTGAAAACAACATAGAAAGGTTACCGACAACAACGATTCCAGGGATGGTACTTACGTTGGTTGCGTCATTCCGTCTATTTAAGGGGAAATTCATCTCGAACTGGGGCTTTTATGGGATTCGAACCTAAGATCATGTTTTGATACCAAACATTGGAAAAATAGCTAATCCTTCCTACCAAAAGCTTAAGCTCTCAATACGGGACGCTTAAACTGTCACACTTAATCCTCGTTCAAAGCTCAAACTAAGTCACGAGGATGTTACCCCCCTTGCACGACATAAGTCATTCTAAATAACCGTTGGAAACAACATAGAAAGGTTACCCACAACAATAGGCACATGGATTGTACTTACCTCGGTTGCATCATTCTGTCTCTTTAAAGGGAAATTCATCTCGAACTGGGGCTTTTATGGGATTCGAACCTGAGATCATGTTTTGATACCCAACATAGCAAAAATAGCTAATCCTTCTTACCTAAAGCTTAAGTTTTCAATACGGGACGCTTGAACTGTCACACTTAATACTCGTTCAAAGCTCACACCAAGTCACGAGGATTTTCCCCCTTATGCACCACACAAGTCAATCTAAATGACCCTTGAAAACAACATAGAAAGGTTACCGACAACAACGATCCCAGGGATGGTACTTACCTTGGTTGCGTCATTCCGTCTCTTTAAGGGGAAATTCATCTCGAACTGGGGCTTTTATGGGATTCGAACCTAAGATCATGTTTTGATACCAAACATAGGAAAAATAGCTAATCCTTCCTATCAAAAGCTTAAGCTCTCAATACGGGACGCTTAAACTGTCACACTTAATCCTCGTTCAAAGCTCAAACTAAGTCACGAGGATGTTACCCCCCTTGCACGACACAAGTCATTCTAAATGAAATTTGTAAACAATATAGAAAGGTTACCGACAACAACGATCCCAGGGATGGTACTTACCTTGGTTGCGTCATTCCGTCTATTTAAGGGGAAATTCATCTCGAACTGGGGCTTTTATGGGATTCGAACCTGAGATCATGTTTTGATACCAAACATAGGAAAAATAGATAATCCTTCCTACCTAAAGCTTAAGCTTTCAATACGGGACGCTTGAACTGTCACACTTAATCCTCGTTCAAAGCTCACACCAAGGCACGAGGATGTTACCCCTTATACACCACACAAGTCATTCTAAATGACCCTTGGAAACAACATAGAAAGGTTACCTACAACAACGAGCCCAGAGATGGTACTTACCTTGGTTGCGTCATTCCGTCTCTTTAAAGGGAAATTCATCTAGAACTGGAGCTTTTATGAGATTCGAACCTGAGATCATGTTTTGAATCAAACATAGGAAAAATAGCTAATCCTTCTTACCTAAAGCTTAAGCTTTTAATACGTGACGCTTGAACTGTCACACTTAATCCTCGTTCAAACCTCACACCAAGTCACGAGGATGTTACCCCTTATGCACCACACAAGTCATTCTAAATAACCCTTGGAAACAACATAGAAAGGTTACTGACAACAACGATCCCAGGGATGGTACTTACCTTGGTTGCGTCATTCCGTCTCTTTAAAGGGAAATTCATCTAGAACTGGGGCTTTTATGGGATTCGAACCTGAGATCATGTTTTGATACCAAACATAGGAAAAATAGCTAATCCTTCCTACCTAAAGCTTAAGCTTTCAATACGGGACGGTTGAACTGTCACACTTAATCCTCGTTCAAAGTTCACACCAACTCACGAGGATACCCTTCTGCACCACACAAGTCATTCTAAATGACCTTTGAAAACAACATAGAAAGGTTACCGACAACAACGATCCCAGGGATGGTACTTACCTTGGTTGCGTCATTCCGTCTATTTAAGGGGAAATTCATCTCGACTTGGGGCTTTTATGGGATTCGAACCTGAGATCATGTTTTGATACCAAACATAAGAAAAATAGATAATCCTTCCTACCTAAAGCTTAAGCTTTCAATACGGGACGCTTGAACTGTCACACTTAATCCTCGTTCAAAGCTCACACCAAGGCACGAGGATGTTACCCCTTATACACCACACAAGTCATTGTAAATGACCCTTGGAAACAACATAGAAAGGTTACCTACAACAACGAGCCCAGAGATGGTACTTACCTTGGTTGCGTAATTCCGTCTCTTTAAAGGGAAATTCATCTAGAACTGGAGCTTTTATGAGATTCGAACCTGAGATCATGTTTTGATACAAACATAGGAAAAATAGCTAATCCTTCCTACCTAAAGCTTAAGCTTTTAATACGGGACGCTTGAACTGTCATACTTAATCCTCGTTCAAAGCTCACACCAAGTCACGAGGATGTTACCCTTTATGCACCACACAAGTCATTCTAAATGACCCTTGTAAACAACATAGAAAGGTTTCCCACAACAATAGCCCAGGGATGGTACTTATCTCGGTTGCATCATTCTGTCTCTTTAAAGGGAAATTCATCTCGAACTGAGCCTTTTATAAGATTCGAACCTGAGATCATGTTTTGATACCAAACATAGGAAAAATAGATAATGCTTCCTACCTAAAGCTTAAGATTTCCATACGGGACGCTTAAACTGTCACACTTAATCCTCCTTCAAAAGTTCACAACAAGTCACGAGGATGTTACCCCTTGTGCACCACACAAGTCATTCTAAATGACCCATGAAAACAACATAGAAAGGTTACCGACAACAACGATCCCAAGGATGGTACTTACCTTGGTTGCGTCATTCCGTCTCTTTAAAGGGAAATTCATCTAGAACTGGAGCTTTTATGAGATTCGAACATGAGATCATGTTTTGATACAAACATAGGAAAAATAGCTACTCCTTCCTACCTAAAGCTTAAGCTTTCAATACGGGACGCTTGAACTGTCACACTTAATCCTCGTTCAAAGTTCACAACAAGTCACGAGGATGTTACCCTTTATGCACCACACAAGTCATTCTAAATGACCCTTGGAAACAACATAGAAAGGTTTCCCACAACAATAGCCCAGGGATGGTACATACCTCGGTTGCATCATTCTGTCTCTTTAAAGGGAAATTCATCTCGAACTGGGGCTTTTATAGGATTCGAACCTGAGATCATGTTTTGATACCAAACATAGGAAAAATAGATAATCCTTCCTACCTAAAGCTTAAGATTTCAATACGGGACGCTTAAACTGTCACACTTAATCCTCGTTCAAAGCTCAAACTAAGTCACGAGGATGTTACCCCCCTTGCACGACACAAGTCATTCTAAATGACCCTTGGAAACAACATAGAAAGGTTACCAACAACAACGATCCCAGGGATGGTACTTTCCTTGGTTGCGTCATTCCGTCTATTTAAGGGGAAATTCATCTCGAACTGGGGCTTTTATGGGATTCGAACCTAAGATCATGTTTTGATACCAAACATAGGAAAAATAGCTAATCCTTCCTATCAAAAGCTTAAGCTCTCAATACGGGACGCTTAAACTGTCACACTTAATCCTCGTTCAAAGCTCAAACTAAGTCACGAGGATGTTACCCCCCTTGCACGACACAAGTCATTCTAAATGAAATTTGAAAACAACATAGAAAGGTTACCGACAACAACGATCCCAGGGATGGTACTTACCTTGGTTGCGTCATTCCGTCTATTTAAGGGGAAATTCATCTCGAACTGGGGCTTTTATGGGATTCGAACCTGAGATCATGTTTTGATACCAAACATAGGAAAAATAGATAATCCTTCCTACCTAAAGCTTAAGCTTTCAATACGGGACGCTTGAACTGTCACACTTAATCCTCGTTCAAAGCTCACACCAAGGCACGAGGATGTTACCCCTTATACACCACACAAGTCATTCTAAATGACCCTTGGAAACAACATAGAAAGGTTACCTACAACAACGAGCCCAGAGATGGTACTTACCTTGGTTGCGTCATTCCGTCTCTTTAAAGGGAAATTCATCTAGAACTGGAGCTTTTATGAGATTCGAACCTAAGATCATGTTTTGAATCAAACATAGGAAAAATAGCTAATCCTTCCTACCTAAAGCTTAAGCTTTCAATACGGGACGCTTGAACTGTCACACTTAATCCTCGTTCAAAGCTCACACCAAGTCACGAGGATGTTACCCTTTATGCACCACACAAGTCATTCTAAATGACCCTTGGAAACAACATAGAATGGTTTCCCACAACAATAGCCCAGGGATGGTACTTACCTCGGTTACATCATTCTGTCTCTTTAAAGGGAAATTCATCTCGAACTGGGGCTTTTATAGGATTCGAACCTGAGATCATGTTTTGATACCAAACATAGGAAAAATAGACAATCCTTCCTACCTAAAGCTTAAGATTTCAATACGGGACGCTTAAACTGTCACACTTAATCCTCGTTCAAAGTTCACAACAAGTCACGAGGATGTTACCCCTTGTGCACCACACAAGTCATTCTAAATGACCCTTGAAAACAACATAGAAAGGTTACCGACAACAACGATTCCAGGGATGGTACTTACCTTGGTTGCGTCATTCCGTCTATTTAAGGGGAAATTCATCTCGAACTGGGGCTTTTATGGGATTCGAACCTAAGATCATGTTTTTATACCAAACATTGGAAAAATAGCTAATCCTTCCTACCAAAAGCTTAAGCTCTCAATACGGGACGCTTAAACTGTCACACTTAATCCTCGTTCAAAGCTCAAACTAAGTCACGAGGATGTTACCCCCCTTGCACGACATAAGTCATTCTAAATAACCGTTGGAAACAACATAGAAAGGTTACCCACAACAATAGGCACATGGATTGTACTTACCTCGGTTGCATCATTCTGTCTCTTTAAAGGGAAATTCATCTCGAACTGGGGCTTTTATGGGATTCGAACCTGAGATCATGTTTTGATACCCAACATAGCAAAAATAGCTAATCCTTCTTACCTAAAGCTTAAGTTTTCAATACGGGACGCTTGAACTGTCACACTTAATACTCGTTCAAAGCTCACACCAAGTCACGAGGATTTTCCCCCTTATGCACCACACAAGTCAATCTAAATGACCCTTGAAAACAACATAGAAAGGTTACCGACAACAACGATCCCAGGGATGGTACTTACCTTGGTTGCGTCATTCCGTCTCTTTAAGGGGAAATTCATCTCGAACTGGGGCTTTTATGGGATTCGAACCTAAGATCATGTTTTGATACCAAACATAGGAAAAATAGCTAATCCTTCCTATCAAAAGCTTAAGCTCTCAATACGGGACGCTTAAACTGTCACACTTAATCCTCGTTCAAAGCTCAAACTAAGTCACGAGGATGTTACCCCCCTTGCACGACACAAGTCATTCTAAATGAAATTTGTAAACAATATAGAAAGGTTACCGACAACAACGATCCCAGGGATGGTACTTACCTTGGTTGCGTCATTCCGTCTATTTAAGGGGAAATTCATCTCGAACTGGGGCTTTTATGGGATTCGAACCTGAGATCATGTTTTGCCTAAGATCATGTTTTGATACCAAACATAGGAAAAATAGCTAATCCTTCCTATCAAAAGCTTAAGCTCTCAATACGGGACGCTTAAACTGTCACACTTAATCCTCGTTCAAAGCTCAAACTAAGTCACGAGGATGTTACCCCCCATGCACGACACAAGTCATTCTAAATGAAATTTGTAAACAACATAGAAAGGTTACCGACAACAACGATCCCAGGGATGGTACTTACCTTGGTTGCGTCATTCCGTCTATTTAAGGGGAAATTCATCTCGAACTGGGGCTTTTATGGGATTCGAACCTGAGATCATGTTTTGATACCAAACATAGGAAAAATAGATAATCCTTCCTACCTAAAGCTTAAGCTTTCAATACGGGACGCTTGAACTGTCACACTTAATCCTCGTTCAAAGCTCACACCAAGGCACGAGGATGTTACCCCTTATACACCACACAAGTCATTCTAAATGACCCTTGGAAACAACATAGAAAGGTTACCTACAACAACGAGCCCAGAGATGGTACTTACCTTGGTTGCGTCATTCCGTCTCTTTAAAGGGAAATTCATCTAGAACTGGAGCTTTTATGAGATTCGAACCTGAGATCATGTTTTGAATCAAACATAGGAAAAATAGCTAATCCTTCCTACCTAAAGCTTAAGCTTTCAATACGGGACGCTTGAACTGTCACACTTAATCCTCGTTCAAAGCTCACACCAAGTCACGAGGATGTTACCCTTTATACACCACACAAGTCATTCTAAATGACCCTTGGAAACAACATAGAAAGGTTTCCCACAACAATAGCCCAGGGATGGTACTTACCTCGGTTGCATCATTCTGTCTCTTTAAAGGGAAATTCATCTCGAACTGGGGCTTTTATAGGATTGGAACCTGAGATCATGTTTTGATACCAAACATAGGAAAAATAGATAATCCTTCCTACCTAAAGCTTAAGATTTCAATACGGGACGCTTAAACTGTCACACTTAATCCTCGTTCAAAGTTCACAACAAGTCACGAGGATGTTACCCCTTGTGCACCACACAAGTCATTCTAAATGACCCTTGAAAACAACATAGAAAGGTTACCGACAACAACGATTCTAGGGATGGTACTTACCTTGGTTGCGTCATTCCGTCTATTTAAGGGGAAATTCATCTCGAACTGGGGCTTTTATGGGATTCGAACCTGAGATCATGTTTTGATACCAAACATTGGAAAAATAGCTAATCCTTCCTACCAAAAGCTTAAGCTCTCAATACGGGACGCTTAAACTGTCACACTTAATCCTCGTTCAAAGCTCAAACTAAGTCACGAGGATGTTACCCCCCTTGCACGACATAAGTCATTCTAAATAACCGTTGGAAACAACATAGAAACGTTACTCACAACAATAGGCACATGGATGGTACTTACCTCGGTTGCATCATTCTGTCTCTTTAAAGGGAAATTCATCTCGAATTGGGGCTTTTATGGGATTCGAACCTGAGATCATGTTTTGATACCCAACATAGGAAAAATAGCTAATCCTTCCTACTTAATGCTTAAGTTTTCAATACGGGACGCTTGAACTGTCACACTTAATACTCGTTCAAAGCTCACACCAAGTCACGAGGATGTTACCCCTTATGCACCACACAAGTCATTCTAAATGACCCTTGGAAACAACATAGAAAGGTTACCGACAACAACGAGCACAGGGATGGTACTAAGCTTGGTTGCGTCATTCCGTCTCTTTAAAGGGAAATTCATCTCGAACTGGGGCTTTTATGGGATTCGAACCTGAGATCATGTTTTGATACCAAACATAGGAAAAATAGCTAATCCTTCCTACCTAAAGCTTAAGCTTTCAATACGGGATGCTTAAACTGTCACACTTAATCCTCGTTCAAAGCTCACACCAAGTCACGAGGATGTTACCTCTTATGCACCACACAAGTTATTCTAAATGACCCTTGGAAAATACATAGAAAGGTTACCAACAACAACGAGCGCAGGGATGGTACTTACCTCGGTTGCATCATTTCGTCTCTTTAAAGGGAAATTCATCTCGAAATGGGGCTTTTATAGGATTCGAACCTAAGATCATGTTTTGATACCAAACATAGGAAAAATAACTAATCCTTCCTACCAAAAGCTTAATCCTCGTACCAAAAGCTTAATCCTCGTCTCAATACGGAAGCTTAAACTATCACACTTAATCCTCGTTCAAACCTCAAACTAAGTCACGTGGATATTACCCCCCTTGCACGACACAAGTCATTCTAAATGATCGTTGGAAACAACATAGAAAGGTTACCCACAACAATAGGCACAGGGATGGTACTTACCTCGGTTGCATCATTTTCTCTCTTTAAAGGGAAATTCATCTCGAACTGCGGGTTTTATGGGATTCGAACCTCAGATCATGTTTTGATACCAAACATAGGAAAAATAGATAATCCTTCCTACCTAAAGCTTAAGATTTCAATACGGGACGCTTAAACTGTCACACTTAATCCTCGTTCAAAGTTCACAACAAGTCACGAGGATGTTACCCCTTGTGCACCACACAAGTCATTCTAAATGACCCTTGAAAACAACATAGAAAGGTTACCGACAACAACGATTCCAGGGAAGGTACTTACCTTGGTTGCGTCATTCCGTCTATTTAAGGGGAAATTCATCTCGAACTGGGGCTTTTATGGGATTCGAACCTAAGATCATGTTTTGATACCAAACATTGGAAAAATAGCTAATCCTTCCTATCAAAAGCTTAAGCTCTCAATACGGGACGCTTAAACTGTCACACTTAATCCTCGTTCAAAGCTCAAACTAAGTCACGAGGATGTTACCCCCCTTGCACGACACAAGTCATTCTAAATGAAATTTGAAAACAACATAGAAAGGTTACCGACAACAACGATCCCAGGGATGGTACTTACCTTGGTTGCGTCATTCCGTCTATTTAAGGGGAAATTCATCTCGAACTGGGGCTTTTATGGGATTCGAACCTGAGATCATGTTTTGATACCAAACATAGGAAAAATAGATAATCCTTCCTACCTAAAGCTTAAGCTTTCAATACGGGACGCTTGAACTGTCACACTTAATCCTCGTTCAAAGCTCACACCAAGGCACGAGGATGTTACCCCTTATACACCACACAAGTCATTCTAAATGACCCTTGGAAACAACATAGAAAGGTTACCTACAACAACGAGCCCAGAGATGGTACTTACCTTGGTTGCGTCATTCCGTCTCTTTAAAGGGAAATTCATCTAGAACTGGAGCTTTTATGAGATTCGAACCTGAGATCATGTTTTGAATCAAACATAGGAAAAATAGCTAATCCTTCCTACCTAAAGCTTAAGCTTTCAATACGGGACGCTTGAACTGTCACACTTAATCCTCGTTCAAAGCTCACACCAAGTCACGAGGATGTTACCCTTTATGCACCACACAAGTCATTCTAAATGACCCTTGGAAACAACATAGAAAGGTTTCCCACAACAATAGCCCAGGGATGGTACTTACCTCGGTTACATCATTCTGTCTCTTTAAAGGGAAATTCATCTCGAACTGGGGCTTTTATAGGATTCGAACCTGAGATCATGTTTTGATACCAAACATAGGAAAAATAGATAATCCTTCCTACCTAAAGCTTAAGATTTCAATCCGGGACGCTTAAACTGTCACACTTAATCCTCGTTCAAAGTTCACAACAAGTCACGAGGATGTTACCCCTTGTGCACCACACAAGTCATTCTAAATGACCCTTGAAAACAACATAGAAAGGTTACCGACAACAACGATTCCAGGGATGGTACTTACCTTGGTTGCGTCATTCCGTCTATTTAAGGGGAAATTCATCTCGAACTGGGGCTTTTATGGGATTCGAACCTAAGATCATGTTTTGATACCAAACATTGGAAAAATAGCTAATCCTTCCTACCAAAAGCTTAAGCTCTCAATACGGGACGCTTAAACTGTCACACTTAATCCTCGTTCAAAGCTCAAACTAAGTCACGAGAATGTTACCCCACTTGCACGACATAAGTCATTCTAAATAACCGTTGGAAACAATATAGAAAGGTTACCCACAACAATAGGCACATGGATGGTACTTACCTCGGTTGCATCATTCTGTCTCTTTAAAGGGAAATTCATCTCGAACTGGGGCTTTTATGGGATTCGAACCTGAGATCATGTTTTGATACCCAACATAGCAAAAATAGCTAATCCTTCCTACCTAAAGCTTAAGTTTTCAATACGGGACGCTTGAACTGTCACACTTAATACTCGTTCAAAGCTCACACCAAGTCACGAGGATGTTACCCCTTATGCACCACACAAGTCATTCTAAATGACCCTTGAAAACAACATAGAAAGGTTACCGACAACAACGATCCCAGGGATGGTACTTACCTTGGTTGCGTCATTCCGTCTCTTTAAGGGGAAATTCATCTCGAACTGGGGCTTTTATGGGATTCGAACCTAAGATCATGTTTTGATACCAAACATAGGAAAAATAGCTAATCCTTCCTATCAAAAGCTTAAGCTCTCAATACGGGACGCTTAAACTGTCACACTTAATCCTCGTTCAAAGCTCAAACTAAGTCACGAGGATGTTACCCCCCATGCACGACACAAGTCATTCTAAATGAAATTTGTAAACAACATAGAAAGGTTACCGACAACAACGATCCCAGGGATGGTACTTACCTTGGTTGCGTCATTCCGTCTATTTAAGGGGAAATTCATCTCGAACTGAGGCTTTTATGGGATTCGAACCTGAGATCATGTTTTGATACCAAACATAGGAAAAATAGATAATCCTTCCTACCTAAAGCTTAAGCTTTCAATACGGGACGCTTGAACTGTCACACTTAATCCTCGTTCAAAGCTCACACCAAGGCACGAGGATGTTACCCCTTATACACCACACAAGTCATTCTAAATGACCCTTGGAAACAACATAGAAAGGTTACCTACAACAACGAGCCCAGAGATGGTACTTACCTTGGTTGCGTCATTCCGTCTCTTTAAAGGGAAATTCATCTAGAACTGGAGCTTTTATGAGATTCGAACCTGAGATCATGTTTTGAATCAAACATAGGAAAAATAGCTAATCCTTCCTACCTAAAGCTTAAGCTTTCAATACGGGACGCTTGAACTGTCACACTTAATCCTCGTTCAAAACTCACACCAAGTCACGAGGATGTTACCCTTTATACACCACACAAGTCATTCTAAATGACCCTTGGAAACAACATAGAAAGGTTTCCCACAACAATAGCCCAGGGATGGTACTTACCTCTGTTGCATCATTCTGTCTCTTTAAAGGGAAATTCATCTCGAACTGGGGCTTTTATAGGATTGGAACCTGAGATCATGTTTTGATACCAAACATAGGAAAAATAGATAATCCTTCCTACCTAAAGCTTAAGATTTCAATACGGGACGCTTAAACTGTCACACTTAATCCTCGTTCAAAGTTCACAACAAGTCACGAGGATGTTACCCCTTGTGCACCACACAAGTCATTCTAAATGACCCTTGAAAACAACATAGAAAGGTTACCGACAACAACGATTCCAGGGATGGTACTTACCTTGGTTGCGTCATTCCGTCTATTTAAGGGGAAATTCATCTCGAACTGGGGCTTTTATGGGATTCGAACCTAAGATCATGTTTTGATACCAAACATTGGAAAAATAGCTAATCCTTCCTACCAAAAGCTTAAGCTCTCAATACGGGACGCTTAAACTGTCACACTTAATCCTCGTTCAAAGCTCAAACTAAGTCACGAGGATGTTACCCCCCTTGCACGACATAAGTCATTCTAAATAACCGTTGGAAACAACATAGAAACGTTACTCACAACAATAGGCACATGGATGGTACTTACCTCGGTTGCATCATTCTGTCTCTTTAAAGGGAAATTCATCTCGAATTGGGGCTTTTATGGGATTCGAACCTGAGATCATGTTTTGATACCCAACATAGCAAAAATAGCTAATCCTTCCTACTTAAAGCTTAAGTTTTCAATACGGGACGCTTGAACTGTCACACTTAATACTCGTTCAAAGCTCACACCAAGTCACGAGGATGTTACCCCTTATGCACCACACAAGTCATTCTAAATGACCCTTGGAAACAACATAGAAAGGTTACCGACAACAACGAGCACAGGGATGGTACTAAGCTTGGTTGCGTCATTCCGTCTCTTTAAAGGGAAATTCATCTCGAACTGGGGCTTTTATGGGATTCGAACCTGAGATCATGTTTTGATACCAAACATAGGAAAAATAGCTAATCCTTCCTACCTAAAGCTTAAGCTTTCAATACGGGATGCTTAAACTGTCACACTTAATCCTCGTTCAAAGCTCACACCAAGTCACGAGGATGTTACCTCTTATGCACCACACAAGTTATTCTAAATGACCCTTGGAAAATACATAGAAAGGTTACCAACAACAACGAGCGCAGGGATGGTACTTACCTCGGTTGCATCATTTCGTCTCTTTAAAGGGAAATTCATCTCGAAATGGGGCTTTTATAGGATTCGAACCTAAGATCATGTTTTGATACCAAACATAGGAAAAATAACTAATCCTTCCTACCAAAAGCTTAATCCTCGTACCAAAAGCTTAATCCTCGTCTCAATACGGAAGCTTAAACTATCACACTTAATCCTCGTTCAAACCTCAAACTAAGTCACGAGGATATTACCCCCCTTGCACGACACAAGTCATTCTAAATGATCGTTGGAAACAACATAGAAAGGTTACCCACAACAATAGGCACAGGGATGGTACTTACCTCGGTTGCATCATTTTCTCTCTTTAAAGGGAAATTCATCTCGAACTGGGGGTTTTATGGGATTCGAACCTCAGATCATGTTTTGATACCAAACATAGGAAAAATAGATAATCCTTCCTACCTAAAGCTTAAGATTTCAATACGGGACGCTTGAACTGTCACACTTAATCCTCGTTCAAAGCTCACACCAAGTCACGAGGATGTTACCCTTTATGCACCACACAAGTCATTCTAAATGACCCTTGGAAACAACATAGAAAGGTTTCCCACAACAATAGCCCAGGGATGGTACTTACCTCGGTTGCATCATTCTATCTCTTTAAAGGGAAATTCATCTCGAACTGGGGCTTTTATGGGATTCGAACCTGAGATCATGTTTTGATACCAAACATAGGAAAAATAGATAATCCTTCCTACCTAAAGCTTAAGATTTCAATACGGGACGCTTAAACTGTCACACTTAATCCTCGTTCAAAGTTCACAACAGGTCACGAGGATGTTACCCCTTGTGCACCACACAAGTCATTCTAAATGACCTTTGAAAACAACATAGAAAGGTTACCGACAACAACGATCCCAGGGATGATACTTACCTTGGTTGCGTGATTCCGTCTATTTAAGGGTAAATTCATCTCGAATTGGGGCTTTTATGGGATTCGAACCTAAGATCATGTTTTGATACCAAACATAGGAAAAATAGCTAATCCTTCCTACCAAAAGCTTAAGCTCTCAATACGGGACGCTTAAACTGTCACACTTAATCCTCGTTCAAAGCTCAAACTAAGTCACGAGGATGTTACCCCCCTTGCACGACACAAGTCATTCTAAATGACCGTTGGAAACAACATAGAAAGGTTACCCACAACAATAGGCACAGGGATGGTACTTACCTCGGTTGCATTATTCTGTCTCTTTAAAGGGAAATTCATCTCGAACTGGGGCTTTTATGGGATTCGAACCTGAGATCATGTTTTGATACCAAACATAGGAAAAATAGCTAATCCTTCCTACCTAAAGCTTAGTTTTCAATACGGGACGCTTGAACTGTCACACTTAATCCTCGTTCAAAGCTCACACCAAGTCACGAGGATGTTACCCCTTATGCACCACACAAGTCATTCTAAATGACCCTTGGAAACAACATAGAAAGGTTACCGACAACAACAAGCACAGGGATGATACTAAGCTTGGTTGCATCATTCCGTCTCTTTAAAGGGAAATTCATCTCGAACTAGTGCTTTTATGAGATTCGAACCTGAGATCATGTTTTGATACCAAACATAGGAAAAATAGCTAATCCTTCCTACCTAAAGCTTAAGCTTTCAATACGGGACGCTTGAACTGTCACACTTAATCCTCGTTCAAAGCTCAAACTAAGTCACGAGGATGTTACCCCCCTTGCACGACATAAGTCATTCTAAATAACCGTTGGAAACAACATAGAAACGTTACTCACAACAATAGGCACATGGATGGTACTTACCTCGGTTGCATCATTCTGTCTCTTTAAAGGGAAATTCATCTCGAATTGGGGCTTTTATGGGAGTCGAACCTGAGATCATGTTTTGATACCCAACATAGGAAAAATAGCTAATCCTTCCTACTTAAAGCTTAAGTTTTCAATACGGGACGCTTGAACTGTCACACTTAATACTCGTTCAAAGCTCACACCAAGTCACGAGGATGTTACCCCTTATGCACCACACAAGTCATTCTAAATGACCCTTGGAAACAACATAGAAAGGTTACCGACAACAACGAGCACAGGGATGGTACTAAGCTTGGTTGCGTCATTCCGTCTCTTTAAAGGGAAATTCATCTCGAACTGGGGCTTTTATGGGATTCGAACCTGAGATCATGTTTTGATACCAAACATAGGAAAAATAGCTAATCCTTCCTACCTAAAGTTTAAGCTTTCAATACGGGATGCTTAAACTGTCACACTTAATCCTCGTTCAAAGCTCACACCAAGTCACGAGGATATTACCTCTTATGCACCACACAAGTTATTCTAAATGACCCTTGGAAAATACATAGAAAGGTTACCAACAACAACGAGCGCAGGGATGGTACTTACCTCGGTTGCATCATTTCGTCTCTTTAAAGGGAAATTCATCTCGAAATGGGGCTTTTATAGGATTCGAACCTAAGATCATGTTTTGATACCAAACATAGGAAAAATAACTAATCCTTCCTACCAAAAGCTTAATCCTCGTACCAAAAGCTTAATCCTCGTCTCAATACGGAAGCTTAAACTATCACACTTAATCCTCGTTCAAACCTCAAACTAAGTCACGAGGATATTACCCCCCTTGCACGACACAAGTCATTCTAAATGATCGTTGGAAACAACATAGAAAGGTTACCCACAACAATAGGCACAGGGATGGTACTTACCTCGGTTGCATCATTTTCTCTCTTTAAAGGGAAATTCATCTCGAACTGGGGGTTTTATGGGATTCGAACCTCAGATCATGTTTTGATACCAAACATAGGAAAAATAGATAATCCTTCCTACCTAAAGCTTAAGATTTCAATACGGGACGCTTGAACTGTCACACTTAATCCTCGTTCAAAGCTCACACCAAGTCACGAGGATGTTACCCTTTATGCACCACACAAGTCATTCTAAATGACCCTTGGAAACAACATAGAAAGGTTTCCCACAACAATAGCCCAGGGATGGTACTTACCTCGGTTGCATCATTCTATCTCTTTAAAGGGAAATTCATCTCGAACTGGGGCTTTTATGAGATTCGAACCTGAGATCATGTTTTGATACCAAACATAGGAAAAATAGATAATCCTTCCTACCTAAAGCTTAAGATTTCAATACGGGACGCTTAAACTGTCACACTTAATCCTCGTTCAAAGTTCACAACAAGTCACGAGGATGTTACCCCTTGTGCACCACACAAGTCATTCTAAATGACCTTTGAAAACAACATAGAAAGGTTACCGACAACAACGATCCCAGGGATGATACTTACCTTGGTTGCGTGATTCCGTCTATTTAAGGGTAAATTCATCTCGAACTGGGGCTTTTATGGGATTCGAACCTAAGATCATGTTTTGATACCAAACATAGGAAAAATAGCTAATCCTTCCTACCAAAAGCTTAAGCTCTCAATACGGGACGCTTAAACTGTCACACTTAATCCTCGTTCAAAGCTCAAACTAAGTCACGAGGATGTTACCCCCCTTGCACGACACAAGTCATTCTAAATGACCGTTGGAAACAACATAGAAAGGTTACCCACAACAATAGGCACAGGGATGGTACTTACCTCGGTTGCATTATTCTGTCTCTTTAAAGGGAAATTCATCTCGAACTGGGGCTTTTATGGGATTCGAACCTGAGATCATGTTTTGATACCAAACATAGGAAAAATAGCTAATCCTTCCTACCTAAAGCTTAGTTTTCAATACGGGACGCTTGAACTGTCACACTTAATCCTCGTTCAAAGCCCACACCAAGTCACAAGGATGTTACCCCTTATGCACCACACAAGTCATTCTAAATGACCCTTGGAAACAACATAGAAAGGTTACCGACAACAACAAGCACAGGGATGATACTAAGCTTGGTTGCGTCATTCCGTCTCTTTAAAGGGAAATTCATCTCGAACTAGTGCTTTTATGAGATTCGAACCTGAGATCATGTTTTGATACCAAACATAGGAAAAATAGCTAATCCTTCCTACCTAAAGCTTAAGCTTTGAATACGGGACGCTTGAACTGTCACACTTAATCCTCGTTCAAAGCTCACACCAAGGCACGAGGATGTTACCCCTTATACACCACACAAGTCATTCTAAATGACCCTTGGAAACAACATAGAAAGGTTTCCCACAACAATAGCCCAGGGATGGTACTTACCTCTGTTGCATCATTCTGTCTCTTTAAAGGGAAATGCATCTCGAACTGGGGCTTTTATAGGATTGGAACCTGAGATCATGTTTTGATACCAAACATAGGAAAAATAGATAATCCTTCCTACCTAAAGCTTAAGATTTCAATACGGGACGCTTAAACTGTCACACTTAATCCTCGTTCAAAGTTCACAACAAGTCACGAGGATGTTACCCCTTGTGCACCACACAAGTTATTCTAAATGACCTTTGAAAACAACATAGAAAGGTTACCGACAACAACGATCCCAGGGATGATACTTACCTTGGTTGCGTCATTCCGTCTATTTAAGGGGAAATTCATCTCGAACTGGGGCTTTTATGGGATTCGAACCTAAGATCATGTTTTGATACCAAACATAGGAAAAATAGCTAATCCTTCCTACCAAAAGCTTAAGCTCTCAATACGGGACGCTTAAACTGTCACACTTAATCCTCGTTCAAAGCTCAAACTAAGTCACGAGGATGTTACCCCCCTTGCACGACACAAGTCATTCTAAATGACCGTTGGAAACAACATAGAAAGGTTACCCACAACAATAGGCACAGGGATGGTACTTACCTCGGTTGCATTATTCTGTCTCTTTAAAGGGAAATTCATCTCGAACTGGGGCTTTTATGGGATTCGAACCTGAGATCATGTTTTGATACCAAACATAGGAAAAATAGCTAATCCTTCCTACCTAAAGCTTAAGTTTTCAATACGGGACGCTTGAACTATCACACTTAATCCTCGTTCAAAGCTCACACCAAGTCACGAGGATGTTACCCCTTATGCACCACACAAGTCATTCTAAATGACCCTTGGAAACAACATAGAAAGGTTACCGACAACAACAAGCACAGGGATGATACTAAGCTTGGTTGCGTCATTCCGTCTCTTTAAAGGGAAATTCATCTCGAACTAGTGCTTTTATGAGATTCGAACCTGAGATCATGTTTTGATACCAAACATAGGAAAAATAGCTAATCCTTCCTACCTAAAGCTTAAGCTTTCAATACGGGACGCTTGAACTGTCACACTTAATCCTCGTTCAAAGCTCACACCAAGTCACGAGGATGTTACCGCTTGTGCACCACACAAGTCATTCTAAATGACCCTTGGAAACAACATAGAAAGGTTACCCACAACAATAGGCACAGGGATGGTACTTACCTCGGTTGCATTATTCTGTCTCTTTAAAGGGAAATTCATCTCGAACTGGGGCTTTTATGAGATTCGAACCTGAGATCATGTTTTGATACCAAACATAGGAAAAATAGCTAATCCTTCCTACCTAAAGCTTAAGTTTTCAATACGGGACTCTTGAACTGTCACACTTAATCCTCGTTCAAAGCTCACACCAAGTCACGAGGATGTTACCCCTTATGCACCACACAAGTCATTCTAAATGACCCTTGGAAACAACATAGAAAGGTTACCGACAACAACAAGCACAGGGATGATACTAAGCTTGGTTGCGTCATTCCGTCTTTTTAAAGGGAAATTCATCTCGAACTAGTGCTTTTATGAGATTCGAACCTGAGATCATGTTTTGATACCAAACATAGGAAAAATAGCTAATCCTTCCTACCTAAAGCTTAAGCTTTCAATACGGGACGCTTGAACTGTCACACTTAATCCTCGTTCAAAGCTCACACCAAGGCACGAGGATGTTACCCCTTATACACCACACAAGTCATTCCAAATGACCCTTGGAAACAACATAGAAAGGTTACCTACAACAACGAGCCCAGAGATGGTACTTACCTTGGTTGCATCATTCCGTCTCTTTAAAGGGAAATTCATCTAGAACTGGAGCTTTTATGAGATTCGAACCTGAGATCATGTTTTGATACAAACATAGGAAAAATAGCTAATCCTTCCTACCTAAAGCTTAAGCTTTGAATACGGGACGCTTGAACTGTCACACTTAATCCTCGTGCAATGCTCACACCAAGTCAAGAGGATGTTACCCCTTATGCACCACACAAGTCATTCTAAATGACCGTTGGAAAATACATAGAAAGGTTACCCACAACAACGAGCGCAGGGATGGTACTTACCATGGTTGCATCATTTTCTCTCTTTAAAGGGAAATTCATCTCGAACTGGGGCTTTTATGGGATTCGAACCTGAGATCATGTTTTGATACCAAACATAGGAAAAATAGATAATCCTTCCTACCTAAAGCTTAAGATTTCAATACGGGACGCTTAAACTGTCACACTTAATCCTCGTTCAAAGTTCACAACAAGTCACGAGGATGTTACCCCTTGTGCACCACACAAGTCATTCTAAATGACATTTGAAAACAACATAGAAAGGTTACCGACAACAACGATCCCAGGGTTGATACTTACCTTGGTTGCGTCATTCCGTCTATTTAAGGGGAAATTCATCTCGAACTGGGGCTTTTATGGGATTCGAACCAAAGATCATGTTTTGATACCAAACATAGGAAAAATAGCTAATCCTTCCTACCAAAAGCTTAAGCTCTCAATACGGGACGCTTAAACTGTCACACTTAATCCTCGTTCAAAGCTCAAACTAAGTCACGAGGATGTTACCCCCCTTGCACGACACAAGTCATTCTAAATGACCGTTGGAAACAACATAGAAAGGTTACCCACAACAATAGGCACAGGGATGGTACTTACCTCGGTTGCATTATTCTGTCTCTTTAAAGGGAAATTCATCTCGAACTGGGGCTTTTATGGGATTCGAACCTGAGATCATGTTTTGATACCAAACATAGGAAAAATAGCTAATCCTTCCTACCTAAAGCTTAAGTTTTCAATACGGGACGCTTGAACTGTCACACTTAATCCTCGTTCAAAGCTCACACCAAGTCACGAGGATGTTACCCCTTATGCACCACACAAGTCATTCTAAATGACCCTTGGAAACAACATAGAAAGGTTACCGACAACAACGAGCACAGGGATGGTACTAAGCTTGGTTGCGTCATTCCGTCTCTTTAAAGGGAAATTCATCTCGAACTGGGGCTTTTATGGGATTCGAACCTGAGATCATGTTTTGATACCAAACATAGGAAAAATAGCTAATCCTTCCTACCTAAAGCTTAAGCTTTCAATACGGGATGCTTAAACTGTCACTCTTAATCCTCGTTCAAAGCTCACACCAAGTCACGAGGATGTTACCTCTTATGCACCACACAAGTTATTCTAAATGACCCTTGGAAAATACATAGAAAGGTTACCAACAAGAACGAGCGCAGGGATGGTACTTACCTCGGTTGCATCATTTCGTCTCTTTAAAGGGAAATTCATCTCGAAATGGGGCTTTTATAGGATTCGAACCTAAGATCATGTTTTGATACCAAACATAGGAAAAATAACTAACCCTTCCTACCTAAAGCTTAAGCTTTCAATACGGGACGCTTGAACTGTCACACTTAATCCTCGTGCAATGCTCACACCAAGTCAAGAGGATGTTACCCCTTATGCACCACACAAGTCATTCTAAATGACCGTTGGAAAATACATAGAAAGGTTACCCACAACAACGAGCGCAGGGATGGTACTTACCATGGTTGCATCATTTTCTCTCTTTAAAGGGAAATTCATCTCGAACTGGGGCTTTTATGGGATTCGAACCTGAGATCATGTTTTGATACCAAACATAGGAAAAATAGCTAATCCTTCCTACCTAAAGCTTAAGATTTCAATACGGGACGCTTGAACTGTTACACTTAATCCTCGTTCAAAGTTCACACCAACTCACGAGGATGTTACCCCTTATGCACCACACAAGTCATTCTAAATGACCCTTGGAAACAACATAGAAAGGTTACCGACAACAACGATCCCAGGGATGGTACTTACCTTGGTTGCGTCATTCCGTCTCTTTAAAAGGAAATTCATCTCGAACTGGGGCTTTTATGGGATTCGAACCTGAGATCATGTTTGGATACCAAACATAGGAAAAATAGCTAATCCTTCCTACCTAAAGCTTAAGATTTCAATACGTGACGCTTGAACTATCACACTTAATCCTCGTTCAAACCTCACACCAAGTCACGAGGATGTTACCCCTTATGCACCACACAAGTCATTCTAAATGATCCTTGGAAACAACCTAGAAAGGTTACCCACAACAACGAGCCCAGAGATGGTACTTACCTTGGTTGCGTCATTCCGTCTCTTTAAAGGGAAATTCTTCTCGAACTGGGGCTTATATGGGATTCGAACCTGAGATCATGTTTTGATACCAAACATATAAAAAATAGCTAATCCTTCCTACCTAAAGTTTAAGATTTCAATACGAGACGCTTTAACTGTTATACTTAATCCTCGTTCAAAGCTCTCACCATGTCACGAGGATGTTACCCCCCATGCACCACACAAGTCATTCTAAATGACCCTTGGAAACAACATAGAAAGGTTACCCACAACAATAGGCCCGGGGATGGTACTTGCCTTGGTTGCATCATTCTGTTTCTTTAAAGGGAAATTCATCTCGAACTGGGGCTTTTATGGGATTCGAACCTGAGATCATGTTTTGATACCAAACATAGGAAAAATAGCTAATCCTTCCTACCTAAAGCTTAAGCTTTCAATACGGGACGCTTGAACTGTCACACTTAATCCTCGTTCAAAGCTCACACCAAGTCACGAGGATGTTACCGCTTGTGCACCACACATGTCATTCTAAATGACCCTTGGAAACAACATTGAAAGGTTACCGACAACAACGAGCACAGGGTTGCTACTTAACTTGGTTGCGTCATTCCGTCTCTTTAAAGGGAAATTCATCTCGAACTAGGGCTTTTATGGGATTCGAACCTGAGATCATGTTTTGATACCAAACATATAAAAAATAGCTAATCCTTCCTACCTAAAGCTTAAGCTTTCAATACGGGACGCTTGAACTGTCACACTTAATCCTCGTTCAAAGCTCACACCAAGTCACGAGGATGTTACCGCTTGTGCACCACACAAGTCATTCTAAATGACCCTTGGAAACAACATAGAAAGGTTACCCACAACAATAGGCACAGGGATGGTACTTACCTCGGTTGCATCATTCTGTCTCTTTAAAGGGAAATTCATCTCGAACTGGGGCTTTTATGGGATTCGAACCTGAGATCATGTTTTGATACCAAACATAGGAAAAATAGCTAATCCTTCCTACCTAAAGCTTAAGCTTTCAATACGGGATGCTTTAACTGTCACACTTAATCCTCGTTCAAACCTCACACCAAGTCACGAGGATGTTACCTCTTATGCACCACACAAGTTATTCTAAATTACCCTTGGAAAATACATAGAAAGGTTACCGACAACAACGAGCGCAGGGATGGTACTTACCTTGGTTGCGTCATTCCGTCTCTTTAAAGGGAAATTCATCTCGAAATGGGGCTTTTATATGATTCGAACCTAAGATCATATTTTGATACCAAACATAGGAAAAATAGCTAATCCTTCCTACCTAAATATAAGCTCTCAATACGGGACGCTTAAACTGTCACACTTAATCCTCGTTCAAAGCTCAAACTAAGTCACGAGGATGTTACCCCCCTTGCACGACAAGTCATTCTAAATGAAATTTGAAAACAACATAAAAAGGTTACCGACAACAACGATCCCAGGGATTGTACTTACCTTGGTTGCGTCATTCCGTCTATTTAAGGGGAAATTCATCTCGAACTGTGGCTTTTATGGGATTCGAACCTGAGATCATGTTTTGATACCAAACATAGGAAAAATAGATAATCCTTCCTACCTAAAGCTTAAGCTTTCAATACGGGACGCTTGAACTGTCACACTTAATCCTCGTTCAAAGCTCACACCAAGGCACGAGGATGTTACCCCTTATACACCACACAAGTCATTCTAAATGACCCTTGGAAAGAACATAGAAAGGTTACCTACAACAACGAGCCCAGAGATGGTACTTACCTTGGTTGCGTCATTCCGTCTCTTTAAAGGGAAATTCATCTAGAACTGGAGCTTTTATGAGATTCGAACCTGAGATCATGTTTTGATACAAACGTAGGAAAAATAGCTAATCCTTCCTACCTAAAGCTTAAGCTTTCAATACGGGACGCTTGAACTGTCACACTTAATCCTCGTTCAAAGCTCACACCAAGTCACGAGGATGTTACCCTTTATGCACCACACAAGTCATTCTAAATGACCCTTGGAAACAACATAGAAAGTTTTCCCACAACAATAGCCCATGGATGGTACTTACCTCGGTTGTATCATTCTGTCTCTTTAAAGGGAAATTCATCTCGGACTGGGGCTTTTATAGGATTCGAACCTGAGATCATGTTTTGATACCAAACATAGGAAAAATAGATAATCCTTCCTACCTAAAGCTTAAGATTTCAATACGGGACGCTTAAACTGTCACACTTAATCCTCGTTCAAAGTTCACAACAAGTCACGAGGATGTTACCCCTTGTGCACCACACAAGTCATTCTAAATGCCCCTTGAAAACAACATAGAAAGGTTACCGACAACAACGATCCCAGGGATGGTACTTACCTTGGTTGCGTCATTCCGTCTATTTAAGGGGAAATTCATCTCGAACTGGGGCTTTTATGGGATTCGAACCTAAGATCATGTTTTGATACCAAACATAGGAAAAATAGCTAATCCTTCCTACCAAAAGCTTAAACTCTCAATACGGGACGCTTAAACTGTCACACTTAATCCTAGTTCAAAGCTCAAACTAAGTCACGAGGATGTTACCCCCCTTGCACGACACAAGTCATTCTAAATGACCGTTGGAAACAACATAGAAAGGTTACCCACAACAATAGGCACAGGGATGGTACTTACCTCGGTTGCATCATTCTGTCTCTTTAAAGGGAAATTCATCTCGAACTGGGGCTTTTATGGGATTCGAACCTGAGATCATGTTTTGATACCAAACATAGGAAAAATAGCTAATCCTTCCTACCTAAAGCTTAAGTTTTCAAAACGGGACGCTTGAACTGTCACACTTAATCCTCGTTCAAAGCTAACACCAAGTCACGAGGATGTTACCCCTTATGCACCACACAAGTCATTCTAAATGACCCTTGGAAACAACATAGAAAGGTTACCGACAACAACGAGCACAGGGATGATACTAAGCTTGGTTGCGTCATTCCGTCTCTTTAAAGGGAAATTCATCTCGAACTGGTGCTTTTATGGGATTCGAACCTGAGATCATGTTTTGATACCAAACATTTGAAAAATAGCTAATCCTTCCTACCTAAAGCTTAAGCTTTCAATACGGGATGCTTTAACTGTCACACTTAATCCTCGTTCAAAGCTCACACCAAGTCACGAGGATGTTACCTCTTATGCACCACACAAGTTATTCTAAATGACCCTTGGAAAATACATAGAAAGGTTACCGACAACAAGGAGCGCAGGGATGGTACTTACCTTGGTTGCGTCATTCCGTCTCTTTAAAGGGAAATTCATCTCGAAATGGGGCTTTTATGTGATTCGAACCTAAGATCATATTTTGATACCAAACATAGGAAAAATAGCTAATCCTTCCTACCAAAAGCTTAAGCTCTCAATACGGAAGCTTAAACTATCACACTTAATCCTCGTTCAAAGCTCAAACTAAGTCACGAGGATATTACCCCCCTTGCACGACACAAGTCATTCTAAATGACCCTTGGAAACAACATAGAAAGGTTACCCACAACAATAGGCACAGGGATGGTACTTACCTCGGTTGCATCATTCTGTCTCTTTAAAGGGAAATTCATCTCGAACTGGGGCTTTTATGTGATTCGAACCTGAGATCATGTTTTGATACCAAACATAGGAAAAATAGCTAATCCTTCCTACCTAAAGCTTAAGTTTTCAAAACGGGACGCTTGAACTGTCACACTTTATCCTCGTTCAAAGCTAACACCAAGTCACGAGGATGTTACCCCTTATGCACCACAGAAGTCATTCTAAATGACCCTTGGAAACAACATAGAAAGGTTACCGACAACAACGAGCACAGGGATGATACTAAGCTTGGTTGCGTCATTCCGTCTCTTTAAAGGGAAATTCATCTCGAACTGGTGCTTTTATGGGATTCGAACCTGAGATCATGTTTTGATACCAAACATAGGAAAAATAGCTAATCCTTCCTACCTAAAGCTTAAGCTTTCAATACGGGATGCTTTAACTGTCACACTTAATCCTCGTTCAAAGCTCACACCAAGTCACGAGGATGTTACCTCTTATGCACCACACAAGTTATTCTAAATGACCCTTGGAAAATACATAGAAAGGTTACCGACAACAACGAGCGCAGGGATGGTACTTACCTTGGTTGCGTCATTCCGTCTCTTTAAAGGGAAATTCATCTCGAAATGGGGCTTTTATGTGATTCGAACCTAAGATCATATTTTGATACCAAACATAGGAAAAATAGCTAATCCTTCCTACCAAAAGCTTAAGCTCTCAATACGGAAGCTTAAACTATCACACTTAATCCTCGTTCAAAGCTCAAACTAAGTCACGAGGATATTACCCCCCTTGCACGACACAAGTCATTCTAAATGACCCTTGGAAACAACATAGAAAGGTTACCCACAACAATAGGCACAGGGATGGTACTTACCTTGGTTGCATCATTTTCTCTCTTTAAAGGGAAATTCATTTCGAACTGGGGCTTTTATGGGATTCGAACCTGAGATCATGTTTTGATACCAAACATAGGAAAAATAGATAATCCTTCCTACCTAAAGCTTAAGATTTCAATACGGGATGCTTGAACTGTCACACTTAATCCTCGTTCAAAGTTCACACCAACTCACGAGGATGTTACCCCTTATGCACCACACAAGTCATTCTAAATGACCCTTGGAAACAACATAGAAAGGTTACCGACAACAACGAGCCCAGAGATGGTACTTACCTTGGTTGCGTCATTCCGTCTCTTTAAAAGGAAATTCATCTCGAACTGGGGCTTTTATGGGATTCGAACCTGAGATCATGTTTTGATACCAAACATAGGAAAAATAGCTAATCCTTCCTACCTAAAGCTTAAGCTTTCAATACGTGACGCTTGAACTGTCACACTTAATCCTCGTTCAAAGCTCACACCAAGTCATGAGGATGTTACCCCTTATGCACCACACAAGTCATTCTAAATGACCCTTGGAAACAACATAGAAAGGTTACCCACAACAACGAGCCCAGAGATGGTAATTACCTTGGTTGCGTCATTCCGTCTCTTTAAAGGGAAATTCTTCTCGAACTGGGGCTTTTATGAGATTCGAACCTGAGATCATGTTTTGATAGCAACCATAGGAAAAATAGCTAATCCTTCCTACCTAAAGCTTAAGCTTTCAATACGAGGCGCTTGAACTGTTATACTTAATCCTCGTTCAAAGCTCTCACCAAGTCACGAGGATGTTACCCCCCATGCACCACACAAGTCATTCTAAATGACCCTTGGAAACAATATAGAAAGGTTACCCACAACAATAGGCCCGGGGATGGTACTTGCCTTGGTTGCATCATTCTGTCTCTTTAAAGGGAAATTCATTTCGAATTGGGGCTTTTATAGGATTCGAACCTGAGATCATGTTTTGATAGCAACCATAGGAAAAATAGCTAATCCTTCCTACCTAAAGCTTAAGCTTTTAATACGAGACGCTTGAACTGTTATACTTAATCCTCGTTCGAAGCTCTCACCAAGTCACGAGGATGTTACCCCCCAAGCACCACACAAGTCATTCTAAATGACCCTTGGAAACAACATAGAAAGGTTACCGACAACAACGAGCACAGGGATGCTACTTACCTTGGTTGCGTCATTCCGTCTCTTTAAAGGGAAATTCATCTCGAACTTGGGCTTTTATGGGATTCGAACCTGAGATCATGTTTTGATACCAAACATAGGAAAAATAGCTAATCCTTCCTACCTAAAGCTTAAGCTTTCAATACGGGATGCTTTCACTGTCACACTTAATCCTCGTTCAAAGCTCACACCAAGTCACGAGGATGTTACCTCTTATGCACCACACAAGTTATTCTAAATGACCCTTGGAAAATACATAGAAAGGTTACCGACAACAACGAGCGCAGGGATGGTAATTACCTTGGTTGCGTCATTCCGTCTCTTTAAAGGGAAATTCTTCTCGAACTGGGGCTTTTATGGGATTCGAACCTGAGATCATGTTTTGATAGCAACCATAGGAAAAATAGCTAATCCTTCCTACCTAAAGCTTAAGCTTTCAATACGAGACGCTTGAACTGTTATACTTAATCCTCGTTCAAAGTTCACACCAACTCACGAGGATGTTACCCCTTATGCACCACACAAGTCATTCTAAATGACCCTTGGAAACAACATAGAAAGGTTACCGACAACAACGATCCCAGGGATGGTACTTGCCTTGGTTGCATCATTCTGTCTCTTTAAAGGGAAATTCATTTCGAACTGGGGCTCTTATGGGATTCGAACCTGAGATCATGTTTTGATAGCAACCATAGGAAAAATAGCTAATCCTTCCTACCTAAAGCTTAAGCTTTCAATACGAGACGCTTGAACTGTTATACTTAATCCTCGTTCAAAGCTCTCACCAAGTCACGAGGATGTTACCCCTCATGCACCACACAAGTCATTCTAAATGACCCTTGGAAACAACATAGAAAGGTTACCGACAACAACGAGCACAGGGATGCTACTTACCTTGGTTGCGTCATTCCGTCTCTTTAAATGGAAATTCATCTCGAACTTGGGCTTTTATGGGATTCGAACCTGAGATCATGTTTTGATACCAAACATATAAAAAATAGCTAATCCTTCCTACCTAAAGTTTAAGCTTTCAATACGGGACGCTTGAACTGTCACACTTAATCCTCGTTCAAAGCTCACAACAAGTCACGAGGATGTTACCCCTTATGCACCACACAAGTCATTCTAAATGACCCTTGGAAACAACATAGAAAGGTTACCCACAACAACGAGCCCAGAGATGGTAATTACCTTGGTTGCGTCATTCTGTCTCTTTAAAGGGAAATTCTTCTCGAACTGGGGCTTTTATGGGATTCGAACCTGAGATCATGTTTTGATAGCAACCATAGGAAAAATAGCTAATCCTTCCTACCTAAAGCTTAAGCTTTCAATACGTGACGCTTGAAATGTCACACTTAATCATCGTTCAAAGCTCACACCAAGTCACGAGGATGTTACCCCTTATGCACCACACAAGTCATTCTAAATGACCCTTGGAAACAACATAGAAAGGTTACCCACAACAACGAGCCAAGAGATGGTAATTACCTTGGTTGCGTCATTCCGTCTCTTTAAAGGGAAATTCTTCTCGAACTGGGGCTTTTATGGGATTCGAACCTGAGATCATGTTTTGATACCAAACATAGGAAAAATAGATAATCCTTCCTACCTAAAGCTTAAGATTTCAATACGTGACGCTTGAACTGTCACACTTAATCCTCGTTCAAAGCTCATACCAAGTCATGAGGATGTTACCCCTTATGCACCACACAAGTCATTCTAAATGACCCTTGGAAACAACATAGAAAGGTTACCCACAACAACGAGCCCAGAGATGGTAATTACCTTGGTTGCGTCATTCCGTCTCTTTAAAGGGAAATTCTTCTCGAACTGGGGCTTTTATGGGATTCGAACCTGAGATTATGTTTTGATAGCAACCATAGGAAAAATAGCTAATCCTACCTACCTAAAGCTTAAGCTTTCAATACGAGACGCTTGAACTGTTATACTTAATCCTCGTTCAAAGCTCTCACAAAGTCACGAGGATGTTACCCCCCATGCACCACACAAGTCATTCTAAATGACCCTTGGAAACAACATAGAAAGGTTACCCACAACAATAGGCTCGGGGATGGTACTTGCCTTGGTTGCATCATTCTGTCTCTTTAAAGGGAAATTCATTTCGAATTGGGGCTTTTATGGGATTCGAACCTGAGATCATGTTTTGATAGCAACCATAGGAAAAATAGCTAATCCTTCCTACCTAAAGCTTAAGCTTTCAATACGAGACGCTTGAACTGTTATACTTAATCCTCGTTCAAAGCTCTCACCAAGTCACGAGGATGTTACCCCCCAAGCACCACACAAGTCATTCTAAATGACCCTTGGAAACAACATAGAAAGGTTACCGACAACAACGAGCACAGGGATGCTACTTACCTTGGTTGCGTCATTCCGTCTCTTTAAAGGGAAATTCATCTCGAACTTGGGCTTTTATGGGATTCGAACCTGAGATCATGTTTTGATACCAAACATAGGAAAAATAGCTAATCCTTCCTACCTAAAGCTTAAGCTTTCAATACGGGACGCTTGAATTGTCACACTTAATCCTCGTTCAAAGCTCACACCAAGTCACGAGGATGTTACCCCTTATGCACCACACAAGTCATTCTAAATGACCCTTTTAAACAACATAGAAAGGTTACCCACAACAACGAGCCCAGAAATGGTACTTACCTTGGTTGCGTCATTCCTTCTCTTTAAAGAGAAATTCTTCTCGAACTGGGGCTTTTATGGGATTCGAACCTGAGATCATGTTTTGATACCAAACATAGGAAAAATAGCTAATCCTTCCTACCTAAAGCTTAAGCTTTCAATACGTGACGCTTGAAATGTCACACTTAATCCTCGTTCAAAGCTCACACCAAGTCACGAGGATGTTACCCCTTATGCACAACACAAGTCATTCTAAATGACCCTTGGAAACAACATAGAAAGGTTACCCACAACAACGAGCCCAGAGATGGTAATTACCTTGGTTGCGTCATTCCGTCTCTTTAAAGGGAAATTCTTCTCGAACTGGGGCTTTTATGGGATTCGAACCTGAGATCATGTTTTGATAGCAACCATAGGAAAAATAGCTAATCCTTCCTACCTAAAGCTTAAGCTTTCAATACGAGACGCTTGAACTGTTATACTTAATCCTCGTTCAAAGCTCTCACCAAGTCACGAGGATGTTACCCCCCAAGCACCACACAAGTCATTCTAAATGACCCATGGAAACAACATAGACAGGTTACCGACAACAACGAGCACAGGGATGCTACTTACCTTGGTTGCGTCATTCCGTCTCTTTAAAGGGAAATTCATCTCGAACTTGTGCTTTTATGGGATTCGAACCTCAGATCATGTTTTGATACCAAACATATAAAAAATAGCTAATCCTTCCTACCTAAAGTTTAAGGTTTCAATACGGGACGCTTGAACTGTCACACTTAATCCTCGTTCAAAGCTCACACCAAGTCACGAGGATTTTACCGCTTATGCACCAAACAAGTCATTCTAAATGTCCCTTGGAAACAACATAGAAAGGTTACTCACAACAACGAGCGCAGGGATGGTACTTACCTTGGTTGCGTCATTCCGTCTCTTCAAAGGGAAATTCATCTAGAACTGAAGCTTTTATGAGATTCGAACCTGAGATCATGTTTTGATACCAAACATAGGAAAAATAGATAATCCTTTCTACCTAAAGCATAAGATTTCAATACGGGACGCTTAAACTGTCACACTTAATCCTCGTTCAAAGGTCACAACAAGTCACGAGGATGCTACCCCTTGTGCACCACACAAGTAATTCTAAATGACCCTTGGAAACAACATAGAAAGGTTACCGACAACAACGAGCACAGGGATGCTACTTACCTTGGTTGAGTCATTCCGTCTCTTTAAAGGGAAATTCATCTCGAACTTGGGCTTTTATGAGATTCGAACCTGAGATCATGTTTTGATACCAAACATATAAAAAATAGCTAATCCTTCCTACCTAAAGTTTAAGCTTTCAATACGGGACGCTTGAACTGTCACACTTAATCCTCGTTCAAAGCTCACACCAAGTCACGAGGATTTTACCTCTTATGCACCAAACAAGTCATTCTAAATGTCCCTTGGAAACAAAATAGATAGGTTACTCACAACAACGAGCGCAGGGATGGTACTTACCTTGGTTGCGTCTTTCCGTCTCTTCAAAGGGAAATTCATCTAGAACTGGAGCTTTTATGAGATTCGAACCTGAGATCATGTTTTGATACCAAACATAGGAAAAATAGCTAATCCTTCCTACCTAAAGCTTAAGCTTTCAATACGGGACGCTTGAACTGTCACACTTAATCCTCGTTCAAAGCTCACACCAAGTCACGATAATGTTACCCCTTATGCACCACACAAGTCATTCTAAATGACCCTTGGAAAATACATAGAAAGGTTACCCACAACAACGAGCGCAGGGATGGTACTTACCTTGGTTGCTTCATTCCGTCTCTTTAAAGGGAAATTCATCTCGAAATTTGGCTTTTATGGGATTCGAACCAGAGATCATGTTTTGATACCAAACATAGGAAAAATAGCTAATCCTTCCTACCTAAAGCTTAAGCTTTAAATACGGGTCGCTTGAACTGTCACACTTAATCCTCGTTCAATGCTCACACCAAGTCACGAGGATGTTACCCCTTATGCACCACACAAGTCATTCTAAATGACCCTTGGAAAATACATAGAAAGGTTACCCACAACAACGAGCGCAGGGATGGTACTTACCATGGTTGCGTCATTCCGTCTCTTTAAAGGGAAATTCATCTCGAACTGGGGCTTTTATGGGATTCGAACCTGAGATCATGTTTGGATACCAAACATAGGAAAAATAGCTAATCCTTCCTACCTAAGGCTTAAGCTTTCAATACGGGACGCTTAAACTGTCACACTTAATCCTCGTTCAAAGCTCAAACTAAGTCACGAGGATATTACCCCCCTTGCACGACACAAGTCATTCTAAATGACCGTTGGAAACAACATAGAAAGGTTAACCACAACAATAGGCACAGGGATGCTACTTACTTCGGTTGCATCATTTTCTCTCTTTAAAGGGAAATTCATCTCGAACTGGGGCTTTTATGGGATTCGAACCTGAGATCATGTTTTGATACCAAACATAGGAAAAATAGATAATCCTTCCTACCTAAACCTTAAGATTTCAATACGGGACGCTTGAACTGTCACACTTAATCCTCGTTCAAAGTTCACACCAACTCACGAGGATGTTACCCCTTATGCACCACACAAGTCATTCTAAATGTCCCTTGGAAACAACATAGAAAGGTTACCGACAACAACGATCCCAGGGATGGTACTTACCTTGGTTGCGTCATTCCGTCTCTTTAAAGGGAAATTCATCTCGAACTGGGGCTTTTATGGGATTCGACCCTGAGATCATGTTTTGATACCAAACATAGGAAAAATAGCTAATCCTTCCTACCTAAAGCTTAAGCTTTCAATACGGGACGCTTGAACTTTCACACTTAATCCTCGTTCAAAGCTCACACCAAGTCACGAGAATGTTACCCCTTATGCACCACACAAGTCATTCTAAATGACCCTTGGAAACAACATAGAAAGGTTACCGACAACAACGATCCCATGGATGGTACTTACCTTGGTTGCGTCATTCCGTCTCTTTAAAGGGAAATTCATCTCGAACTGGGCTTTTATGGGATTCGAACCTGAGATCATGTTTTGATACCAAACATAGGAAAAATAGCTAATCCTTCCTACCTAAAGCTTAAGCTTTCAATACGGGACGCTTGAATTGTCACACTTAATCCTCGTTCAAAGCTCACACCAAGTCACGAGGATGTTACCCCTTATGCACCACACAAGTCATTCTAAATGACCCTTTTAAACAACATAGAAAGGTTACCCACAACAACGAGCACAGAAATGGTACTTACCTTGGTTGCGTCATTCCTTCTCTTTAAAGAGAAATTCTTCTCGAACTGGGGCTTTTATGGGATCCGAACCTGAAATCATGTTTTGATACCAAACATAGGAAAAATAGCTAATCCTTCCTACCTAAAGCTTAAGCTTTCAATACGTGACGCTTGAACTGTCACACTTAATCCTCGTTCAAAGCTCACACCAAGTCACGAGGATGTTACCCCTTATGCACCACACAAGTCATTCTAAATGACCCTTGGAAACAACATAGAAAGGTTACCCACAACAACGAGCCCAGAGATGGTACTTACCTTGGTTGCGTCATTCCGTCTCTTTAAAGGGAAATTCATCTCGAACTGGGGCTTTTATGGGATTCGAACCTGAGATCATGTTTTGATACCAACCATAGGAAAAATAGCTAATCCTTCCTACCTAAAGCTTAAGCTTTCAATACGAGACGCTTGAACTGTTATACTTAATCCTCGTTCAAAGCTCTGACCAAGTCACGAGGATGTTACCCCCCATGCACCACTCAAGTCATTCTAAATGACCCTTGGAAACAACATAGAAAGGTTACCCACAACAATAGGCCCGGGGATAGTACTTGCCTTGGTTGCATCATTCTGTCTCTTTAAAGGGAAATTCATCTCGAACTGGGGCTTTTATGGGATTCGAACCTGAGATCATGTTTTGATACCAAACATAGGAAAAATAGCTAATCCTTCCTACCTAAAGCTTAAGCTTTCAATACGGGACGCTTGAACTGTCACACTTAATCCTCGTTCAAAGCTCACACCAAGTCACGAGGATGTTACCGCTTGTGCACCACACAAGTCATTCTAAATGACCCTTGGAAACAACATAGAAAGGTTACCGACAACAACGAGCACATGGATGGTACTTACCATGGTTGTGTCATTCCGTGTCTTTAAAGGGAAATTCATCTCGAACTGGGGCTTTTATGGGATTCGAACCTGAGATCATGTTTTGATACCAAACATATAAAAAATAGCTAATCCTTCCTACCTAAAGTTTAAGCTTTCAATACGGGACGCTTGAACTGTCACACTTAATCCTCGTTCAAAGCTCACACCAAGTCACGAGGATTTTACCGCTTATGCACCAAACAAGTCATTCTAAATGACCCTTGGAAAATACATAGAAAGGTTACCCACAACAACGAGCGCAGGGATGGTACTTACCATGGTTGCGTCATTCCGTCTCTTTAAAGGGAAATTCATCTCGAACTGGGGCTTTTATGGGATTCGAACCTGAGATCATGTTTTGATACCAAACATAGGAAAAATAGCTAATCCTTCCTACCTAAAGCTTAAGCTTTCAATACGGGACGCATAAACTGTCACACTTAATCCTCGTTCAAAGCTCAAACTAAGTCACGAGGATATTACCCCCCTTGCACGACACAAGTCATTCTAAATGACCGTTGGAAACAACATAGAAAGGTTAACCACAACAATAGGCACAGGGATGCTACTTACTTCGGTTGCATCATTTTCTCTCTTTAAAGGGAAATTCATCTCGAACTGGGGCTTTTATGGGATTCGAACCTGAGATCATGTTTTGATACCAAACATAGGAAAAATAGATAATCCTTCCTACCTAAAGCTTAAGATTTCAATACGGGACGCTTGAACTGTCACACTTAATCCTCGTTCAAAGTTCACACCAACTCACGAGGATGTTACCCCTTATGCACCACACAAGTCATTCTAAATGACCCTTGGAAACAACATAGAAAGGTTACCGACAACAACGATCCCAGGGATGGTACTTGCCTCGGTTGCATCATTCTGTCTCTTTAAAGGGAAATTCATCTCCAAACTGGGGCTTTTATGGGATTCGAACTTGAGATCATGTTTAGATACCAAACATAGGAAAAATAGCTAATCCTTCCTACCTAAAGCTTAAGCTTTCAATACGGGACGCTTGAACTGTCACACTTAATCCTCGTTCAAAGCTCACACCAAGTCACGAGGATGTTACCCCTTATGCACCACACAAGTCATTCTAAATGACCCTTGGAAACAACATAGAAAGGTTACCCACAACAACGAGCGCAGGGATGGTACTTACCTTGGTTGCGTCATTCCGTCTCTTTAAATGGAAATTATTCTCGAACTGGGGCTTTTATGGGATTTGAACCTGAGGTCATGTTTTGATACCAAACATAGGAAAAATAGCTAATCCTTCCTACCTAAAGCTTAAGCTCTTAATACGTGACGCTTGAACTGTTACACTTAATCCTCTTCAAAGCTCTCACCAAGTCACGAGGATGTTACCCCCCATGCACCACACAAGTCATTCTAAATGACCCTTGAAAACAACATAGAAAGGTTACCGACAACAACGATCACAGGGATGGTACTTACCTTGCTTGCGTCATTCCATCAACTTAAGGGGAAATTCATCTCGAACTGGGGCTTTTATGGGATTCGAACCTGAGATCATGTTTTGATAACAAACATAGGAAAAATAGCTAATCCTTCCTACCTAAAGCTTAAGCTTTCAATACGGGACGCTTGAACTGTAACACTTAATCCTCGTTCAAAGCTCACACCAAGTCACGAGGATATTACCCCATATGCACCACACAAGTCATTTTAAATGACCCTTGGAAATAACATAGAAAGGTTACCCACAACAACGAGCCCAGGGATGGTACTTACCTTGGTTGCGTCATTCCGTCTCTTTAAAGGGAAATTCATCTCGAACTGGGGCTTTTATGGGATTCGAACCTGAGATCATGTTTTGATACCAAACATAGGAAAAATAGCTAATCCTTCCTACCTAAAGCTTAAGCTTTCAATACGGGACGCTTGAACTGTCACACTTAATCCTCGTTCAAAGCTCACACCAAGTCACGAGGAAGTTACCGCTTGTGCACCACACAAGTCATTCTAAATGACCCTTGGAAACAACATAGAAAGGTTACCGACAACAACGAGCACATGGATGGTACTTACCTTGCTTGCGTCATTCCATCAACTTAAGGGGAAATTCATCTCGAACTGGGGCTTTTATGGGATTCGAACCTGAGATCATGTTTTGATAACAAACATAGGAAAAATAGCTAATCCTTCCTACCTAAAGCTTAAGCTTTCAATACGGGACGCTTGAACTGTAACACTTAATCCTCGTTCAAAGCTCACACCAAGTCACGAGGATGTTACCCCCCAATGCACCACACAAGTCATTTTAAATGACCCTTGGAAATAACATAGAAAGGTTACCCACAACAACGAGCCCAGGGATGGTACTTACCTTGGTTGCGTCATTCCGTCTCTTTAAAGGGAAATTCATCTCGAACTGGGGCTTTTATGTGATTCGAACCTGAGATCATGTTTTGATACCAAACATAGGAAAAATAGCTAATCCTTCCTACCTAAAGCTTAAGCTTTCAATACGAGACGCTTGAACTGTTATACTTAATCCTCGTTCAAAGCTCTGACCAAGTCACGAGGATGTTACCCCCCATGCACCACTCAAGTCATTCTAAATGACCCTTGGAAACAACATAGAAAGGTTACCCACAACAATAGGCCCGGGGATGGTACTTGCCTTGGTTGCATCATTCTGTCTCTTTAAAGGGAAATTCATCTCGAACTGGGGCTTTTATGGGATTCGAACCTGAGATCATGTTTTGATACCAAACATACGAAAAATAGCTAATCCTTCCTACCTAAAGCTTAAGCTTTCAATACGGGACGCTTGAACTGTCACACTTAATCCTCGTTCAAAGCTCACACCAAGTCACGAGGATGTTACCGCTTGTGCACCACACAAGTCATTCTAAATGACCCTTGGAAACAACATAGAAAGGTTACCGACAACAACGAGCACATGGATGGTACTTACCATGGTTGTGTCATTCCGTGTCTTTAAAGGGAAATTCATCTCGAACTGGGGCTTTTATGGGATTCGAACCTGAGATCATGTTTTGATACCAAACATATAAAAAATAGCTAATCCTTCCTACCTAAAGTTTAAGCTTTCAATACGGGACGCTTGAACTGTCACACTTAATCCTCGTTCAAAGCTCACACCAAGTCACGAGGATTTTACCGCTTATGCACCAAACAAGTCATTCTAAATGTCCCATGGAAACAACATAGAAAGGTTACCCACAACAACGAGCGCAGGGATGGTACTTACCTTGGTTGCGTCATTCCGTCTCTTTAAAGGGAAATTATTCTCAAACTGGGGCTTTTATGGGATTTGAACCTGAGGTCATGTTTTGATACCAAACATAGGAAAAATAGCTAATCCTTCCTACCTAAAGCTTAAGCTCTTAATACGTGACGCTTGAACTGTTACACTTAATCCTCTTCAAAGCTCTCACCAAGTCACGAGGATGTTACCCCCCATGCACCACACAAGTCATTCTAAATGACCCTTGGAAACAACATAGAAAGGTTACCCACAACAATAGGCCCAGGGATGGTACTTGCCTCGGTTGCATCATTCTGTCTCTTTAAAGGGAAATTCATCTCCAAACTGGGGCTTTTATGGGATTCGAACTTGAGATCATGTTTAGATACCAAACATAGGAAAAATAGCTAATCCTTCCTACCTAAAGCTTAAGCTTTCAATACGGGATGCTTGAACTGTCACACTTAATCCTCGTTCAAAGCTCACACCAAGTCACGAGGATGTTACCCCTTATGCACCACACAAGTCATTCTAAATGACCCTTGGAAACAACATAGAAAGGTTACCCACAACAACGAGCGCAGGGATGGTACTTACCTTGGTTGCGTCATTCCGTCTCTTTAAATGGAAATTATTCTCGAACTGGGGCTTTTATGGGATTTGAACCTGAGGTCATGTTTTGATACCAAACATAGGAAAAATAGCTAATCCTTCCTACCTAAAGCTTAAGCTCTTAATACGTGACGCTTGAACTGTTACACTTAATCCTCTTCAAAGCTCTCACCAAGTCACGAGGATGTTACCCCCCATGCACCACACAAGTCATTCTAAATGACCCTTGAAAACAACATAGAAAGGTTACCGACAACAACGATCCCAGGGATGGTACTTACCTTGCTTGCGTCATTCCATCAACCTAAGGGGAAATTCATCTCGAACTGGGGCTTTTATGTGATTCGAACCTGAGATCATGTTTTGATAACAAACATAGGAAAAATAGCTAATCCTTCCTACCTAAAGCTTAAGCTTTCAATACGGAACGCTTGAACTGTAACACTTAATCCTCGTTCAAAGCTCACACCAAGTCACGAGGATATTACCCCTTATGCACCACACAAGTCATTCTAAATGACCCTTGGAAATAACATAGAAAGGTTACCCACAACAACGAGCCCAGGGATGGTACTTACCTTGGTTGCGTCATTCCGTTTCTTTAAAGCGAAATTCATCTCGAACTGGGGCTTTTATGGGATTCGAACCTGAGATCATGTTTTGATACCAAACATAGGAAAAATATCTAATCCTTCCTCCCTAAAGCTTAAGCTTTCAATACGAGACGCTTGAACTGTTATACTTAATGCTCGTTCAAAGCTCTGACCAAGTCACGAGGATGTTACCCCCCATGCACCACTCAAGTCATTCTAAATGACCCTTGGAAACAACATAGAAAGGTTACCCACAACAATAGGCCCGGGGATGGTACTTGCCTTGGTTGCATCATTCTGTCTCTTTAAAGGGAAATTCATCTCGAACTGGGGCTTTTATGGGATTCGAACCTGAGATCATGTTTTGATACCAAACATAGGAAAAATAGCTAATCCTTCCTACCTAAAGCTTAAGCTTTCAATACGGGACGCTTGAACTGTCACACTTAATCCTCGTTCAAAGCTCACACCAAGTCACGAGGATGTTACCGCTTGTGCACCACACAAGTCATTCTAAATGACCCTTGGAAACAACATAGAAAGGTTACCGACAACAACGAGCACATGGATGGTACTTACCATGGTTGTGTCATTCCGTGTCTTTAAAGGGACATTCATCTCGAACTGGGGCTTTTATGGGATTCGAACCTGAGATCATGTTTTGATACCAAACATATAAAAAATAGCTAATCCTTCCTACCTAAAGTTTAAGCTTTCAATACGTGACGCTTGAACTGTCACACTTAATCCTCGTTCAAAGCTCACACCAAGTCACGAGGATTTTACCGCTTATGCACCAAACAAGTCATTCTAAATGTCCCATGGAAACAACATAGAAAGGTTACCCACAACAACGAGCGCAGGGATGGTACTTACCTTGGTTGCGTCATTCCGTCTCTTTAAAGGGAAATTATTCTCGAACTGGGGCTTTTATGGGATTTGAACCTGAGGTCATGTTTTGATACCAAACATAGGAAAAATAGCTAATCCTTCCTACCTAAAGCTTAAGCTCTTAATACGTGACGCTTGAACTGTTACACTTAATCCTCTTCAAAGCTCTCACCAAGTCACGAGGATGTTACCCCCCATGCACCACACAAGTAATTCTAAATGACCCTTGGAAACAACATAGAAAGGTTACCCACAACAATAGGCCCAGGGATGGTACTTGCCTCGGTTGCATCATTCTGTCTCTTTAAAGGGAAATTCATCTCCAAACTGGGGATTTTATGGGATTCGAACTTGAGATCATGTTTAGATACCAAACATAGGAAAAATAGCTAATCCTTCCTAACTAAAGCTTAAGCTTTCAATACGGGACGCTTGAACTGTCACACTTAATCCTCGTTCAAAGCTCACACCAAGTCACGAGGATATTACCCCTTATGCACCACACAAGTCATTCTAAATGACCCTTGGAAATAACATAGAAAGGTTACCCACAACAACGAGCCCAGGGATGGTACTTACCTTGGTTGCGTCATTCCGTCTCTTTAAAGGGAAATTCATCTCGAACTGGGGCTTTTATGGGATTCGAACCTGAGATCATGTTTTGATACCAAACATAGGAAAAATAGCTAATCCTTCCTACCTAAAGCTTAAGCTCTTAATACGTGACGCTTGAACTGTTACACTTAATCCTCTTCAAAGCTCTCACCAAGTCACGAGGATGTTACCCCTTATGCACCACACAAGTCATTCTAAATGACCCTTGGAAACAACATAGAAAGGTTACCGACAACAACGATCCCATGGATGGTACTTACCTTGGTTGCGTCATTCCGTCTCTTTAAAAGGAAATTCATCTCGAACTGGGGCTTTTATGGGATTCGAACCTGAGATCATGTTTTGATACCAAACATAGGGAAAATAGCTAATCCTTCCTACCTAAAGCTTAAGCTTTCAATACGGGACGCTTGAATTGTCACACTTAATCCTCGTTCAAAGCTCATACCAAGTCACGAGGATGTTACCCCTTATGCACCACACAAGTCATTCTAAATGACCCTTTTAAACAACATAAAAAGGTTACCCACAACAACGAGCCCAGAAATGGTACTTACCTTGGTTGCGTCATTCCTTCTCTTTAAAGAGAAATTCTTCTCGAACTGGGGCTTTTATGGGATTCGAACCTGAAATCATGTTTTGATACCAAACATAGGAAAAATAGCTAATCCTTCCTACCTAAAGCTTAAGCTTTCAATACGTGACGCTTGAACTGTCACACTTAATCCTCGTTCAAAGCTCACACCAAGTCACGAGGATGTTACCCCTTATGCACCACACAAGTCATTCTAAATGACCCTTGGAAACAACATAGAAAGGTTACCCACAACAACGAGCCCAGAGATGGTACTTACCTTGGTTGCGTCATTCCGTCTCTTTAAAGGGAAATTCATCTCGAACTGGGGCTTTTATGGGATTCGAACCTGAGATCATGTTTTGATACCAACCATAGGAAAAATAGCTAATCCTTCCTACCTAAAGCTTAAGCTTTCAATACGAGACGCTTGAACTGTTATACTTAATCCTCGTTCAAAGCTCTCACCAAGTCACGAGGATGTTACCCCCCATGCACCACTCAAGTCATTCTAAATGACCCTTGGAAACAACATAGAAAGGTTACCCACAACAATAGGCCCGGGGATGGTACTTGCCTTGGTTGCATCATTCTGTCTCTTTAAAGGGAAATTCATCTCGAACTGGGGCTTTTATGGGATTCGAACCTGAGATCATGTTTTGATACCAAACATAGGAAAAATAGCTAATCCTTCCTACCTAAAGCTTAAGCTTTCAATACGGGACGCTTGAACTGTCACACTTAATCCTCGTTCAAAGCTCACACCAAGTCACGAGGATGTTACCTATATGCACCACACAAGTCATTCTAAATGACCCTTGGAAACAACATAGAAAGGTTACCCACAACAACGAGCGCAGGGATGGTACTTACCTTGGTTGCGTCATTCCGTCTCTTTAAATGGAAATTATTCTCGAACTGGGGCTTTTATGGGATTTGAACCTGAGGTCATGTTTTGATACCAAACATAGGAAAAATAGCTAATCCTTCCTACCTAAAGCTTAAGCTCTTAATACGTGACGCTTGAACTGTTACACTTAATCCTCTTCAAAGCTCTCACCAAGTCATGAGGATGTTACCCCCCATGCACCACACAAGTCATTCTAAATGACCCTTGAAAACAACATAGAAAGGTTACCCACAACAACGAGCCCAGAGATGGTACTTACCTTGGTTGCGTTATTCCGTCTCTTTAAAGGGAAATTCATCTAGAACTGGAGCTTTTATGAGATTCGAACCTGAGATCATGTTTTGATACCAAACATAGGAAAAATAGCTAATCCTTCCTACCTAAAGCTTAAGCTTTCAATACGGGACGCTTGAACTGTCACAGTTAATCCTCGTTCAAAGCTCACACCAAGTCACGAGGATGTTACCCTTTATGCATCACACAAGTCATTCTAAATGACCCTTGGATGTTTCCCACAACAATAGCCCAGAGATGGTACTTACCTCGGTTGCATCATTCCGTCTCTTTAAAGGGAAATTCATCTCGAACTGGGGCTTTTATAAGATTCGAACTTGAGATCATGTTTTGATACCAAACATAGGAAAAATAGATAATCCTTCCTACCTAAAGCTTAAGATTTCAATACGGGACGCTTAAACTGTCACACTTAATCCTCGTTCAAAGGTCACAACAAGTCACGAGGATGTTACCCCTTGTGCACCACACAAGTAATTCTAAATGACCCTTGGAAACAACATAGAAAGGTTACCAACAACAACGAGCACATGGATGGTACTTACCTTGGTTGCGTCATTCCGTCTCTTTAAAGGGAAATTCTTCTCGAACTAGGGCTTTTATGGGATTCGAACCTGAGATCATGTTTTGATACCAAACATAGGAAAAATAGCTAATCCATCCTACCTAAAGCTTAAGCTTTCAATACGGGATGCTTGAACTGTCACACTTAATCCTCGTTCAAAGCGCACACCAAGTCACGAGAATATTACCCCTTATGCACCACACAAGTCATTCTAAATGACCCTTGGCAAATACATAGAAAGGTTACCCACAACAACGAGCGCAGGGATGGTACTTACCTTGGTTGTGTCATTCCGTCTCTTTAAAGGGAAATTCATCTCGAAATTTGGCTTTTATGGGATTCGAACCTGAGATCATATTTTGATACCAAACATAGGAAAAATAGCTAATCCTTCCTACCTAAACCTTAAGCTTTCAATACGGGTCGCTTGAACTGTCACACTTAATCCTCGTTCAATGCTCACACCAAGTCACGAGGATGTTACCCCTTATGCACCACACAAGTCATTCTAAATGACCCTTGGAAAATACATAGAAAGGTTACCCACAACAACGAGCGCAGGGATGGTACTTACCATGGTTGCGTCATTCCGTCTCTTTAAAGCGAAATTCATCTCGAACTGGGGCTTTTATGGGATTCGAACCTGAGATCATGTTTTGATACCAAACATAGGAAAAATAGCTAATCCTTCCTACCTAAAGCTTAAGCTTTCAATACGTGACGCTTGAACTGTCACACTTAATCCTCGTTCAAAGCTCACACCAAGTCACGAGGATGTTACCCCTTATGCACCACACAAGTCATTCTAAATGACCCTTGGAAACAACATAGAAAGGTTACCCACAACAACGAGCCCAGAGATGGTACTTACCTTGGTTGCGTCATTCCGTCTCTTTAAAGGGAAATTCATCTCGAACTGGGGCTTTTATGGGATTCGAACCTGAGATCATGTTTTGATACCAACCATAGGAAAAATAGCTAATCCTTCCTACCTAAAGCTTAAGCTTTCAATACGAGACGCTTGAACTGTTATACTTAATCCTCGTTCAAAGCTCTCACCAAGTCACGAGAATATTACCCCTTATGCACCACACAAGTCATTCTAAATGACCCTTGGCAAATACATAGAAAGGTTACCCACAACAACGAGCGCAGGGATGGTACTTACCTTGGTTGCGTCATTCCGTCTCTTTAAAGGGAAATTCATCTCGAAATTTGGCTTTTATGGGATTCGAACCTGAGATCATATTTTGATACCAAACATAGGAAAAATAGCTAATCCTTCCTACCTAAACCTTAAGCTTTCAATACGGGTCGCTTGAACTGTCACACTTAATCCTCGTTCAATGCTCACACCAAGTCACGAGGATGTTATCCCTTATGCACCATACAAGTCATTCTAAATGACCCTTGGAAAATACATAGAAAGGTTACCCATAACAACGAGCGCAGGGATGGTAATTACCATGGTTGCGTCATTCCGTCTCTTTAAAGCGAAATTCATCTCGAACTGGGGCTTTTATGGGTTTCGAACCTGAGATCATGTTTTGATACCAAACATAGGAAAAATATCTAATCCTTCCTACCTAAAGCTTAAGCTTTCAATACGTGACGCTTGAACTGTCACACTTAATCCTCGTTCAAAGCTCACACCAAGTCACGAGGATGTTACCCCTTATGCACCACACAAGTCATTCTAAATGACCCTTGGAAACAACATAGAAAGGTTACCCACAACAACGAGCCCAGAGATGGTACTTACCTTGGTTGCGTCATTCCGTCTCTTTAAAGGGAAATTCATCTCGAACTGGGGCTTTTATGGGATTCGAACCTGAGATCATGTTTTGATACCAACCATAGGAAAAATAGCTAATCCTTCCTACCTAAAGCTTAAGCTTTCAATACGGGACGCTTGAACTGTCACAGTTAATCCTCGTTCAAAGCTCACACCAAGTCACGAGGATGTTACCCTTTATGCATCACACAAGTCATTCTAAATGACCCTTGGATGTTTCCCACAACAATAGCCCAGAGATGGTACTTACCTCGGTTGCATCATTCCGTCTCTTTAAAGGGAAATTCATCTCGAACTGGGGCTTTTATAAGATTCGAACTTGAGATCATGTTTTGATACCAAACATAGGAAAAATAGATAATCCTTCCTACCTAAAGCTTAAGATTTCAATACGGGACGCTTAAACTGTCACACTTAATCCTCGTTCAAAGGTCACAACAAGTCACGAGGATGTTACCCCTTGTGCACCACACAAGTAATTCTAAATGACCCTTGGAAACAACATAGAAAGGTTACCAACAACAACGAGCACATGGATGGTACTTACCTTGGTTGCGTCATTCCGTCTCTTTAAAGGGAAATTCTTCTCGAACTAGGGCTTTTATGGGATTCGAACCTGAGATCATGTTTTGATACCAAACATAGGAAAAATAGCTAATCCATCCTACCTAAAGCTTAAGCTTTCAATACGGGATGCTTGAACTGTCACACTTAATCCTCGTTCAAAGCGCACACCAAGTCACGAGAATATTACCCCTTATGCACCACACAAGTCATTCTAAATGACCCTTGGCAAATACATAGAAAGGTTACCCACAACAACGAGCGCAGGGATGGTACTTACCTTGGTTGTGTCATTCCGTCTCTTTAAAGGGAAATTCATCTCGAAATTTGGCTTTTATGGGATTCGAACCTGAGATCATATTTTGATACCAAACATAGGAAAAATAGCTAATCCTTCCTACCTAAACCTTAAGCTTTCAATACGGGTCGCTTGAACTGTCACACTTAATCCTCGTTCAATGCTCACACCAAGTCACGAGGATGTTACCCCTTATGCACCACACAAGTCATTCTAAATGACCCTTGGAAAATACATAGAAAGGTTACCCACAACAACGAGCGCAGGGATGGTACTTACCATGGTTGCGTCATTCCGTCTCTTTAAAGCGAAATTCATCTCGAACTGGGGCTTTTATGGGATTCGAACCTGAGATCATGTTTTGATACCAAACATAGGAAAAATAGCTAATCCTTCCTACCTAAAGCTTAAGCTTTCAATACGTGACGCTTGAACTGTCACACTTAATCCTCGTTCAAAGCTCACACCAAGTCACGAGGATGTTACCCCTTATGCACCACACAAGTCATTCTAAATGACCCTTGGAAACAACATAGAAAGGTTACCCACAACAACGAGCCCAGAGATGGTACTTACCTTGGTTGCGTCATTCCGTCTCTTTAAAGGGAAATTCATCTCGAACTGGGGCTTTTATGGGATTCGAACCTGAGATCATGTTTTGATACCAACCATAGGAAAAATAGCTAATCCTTCCTACCTAAAGCTTAAGCTTTCAATACGAGACGCTTGAACTGTTATACTTAATCCTCGTTCAAAGCTCTCACCAAGTCACGAGAATATTACCCCTTATGCACCACACAAGTCATTCTAAATGACCCTTGGCAAATACATAGAAAGGTTACCCACAACAACGAGCGCAGGGATGGTACTTACCTTGGTTGCGTCATTCCGTCTCTTTAAAGGGAAATTCATCTCGAAATTTGGCTTTTATGGGATTCGAACCTGAGATCATATTTTGATACCAAACATAGGAAAAATAGCTAATCCTTCCTACCTAAACCTTAAGCTTTCAATACGGGTCGCTTGAACTGTCACACTTAATCCTCGTTCAATGCTCACACCAAGTCACGAGGATGTTATCCCTTATGCACCATACAAGTCATTCTAAATGACCCTTGGAAAATACATAGAAAGGTTACCCATAACAACGAGCGCAGGGATGGTAATTACCATGGTTGCGTCATTCCGTCTCTTTAAAGCGAAATTCATCTCGAACTGGGGCTTTTATGGGTTTCGAACCTGAGATCATGTTTTGATACCAAACATAGGAAAAATATCTAATCCTTCCTACCTAAAGCTTAAGCTTTCAATACGTGACGCTTGAACTGTCACACTTAATCCTCGTTCAAAGCTCACACCAAGTCACGAGGATGTTACCCCTTATGCACCACACAAGTCATTCTAAATGACCCTTGGAAACAACATAGAAAGGTTACCCACAACAACGAGCCCAGAGATGGTACTTACCTTGGTTGCGTCATTCCGTCTCTTTAAAGGGAAATTCATCTCGAACTGGGGCTTTTATGGGATTCGAACCTGAGATCATGTTTTGATACCCACCATAGGAAAAATAGCTAATCCTTCCTACCTAAAGCTTAAGCTTTCAATACGGGACGCTTGAACTGTCACAGTTAATCCTCGTTCAAAGCTCACACCAAGTCACGAGGATGTTACCCTTTATGCATCACACAAGTCATTCTAAATGACCCTTGGATGTTTCCCACAACAATAGCCCAGAGATGGTACTTACCTCGGTTGCATCATTCCGTCTCTTTAAAGGGAAATTCATCTCGAACTGGGGCTTTTATAAGATTCGAACTTGAGATCATGTTTTGATACCAAACATAGGAAAAATAGATAATCCTTCCTACCTAAAGCTTAAGATTTCAATACGGGACGCTTAAACTGTCACACTTAATCCTCGTTCAAAGGTCACAACAAGTCACGAGGATGTTACCCCTTGTGCACCACACAAGTAATTCTAAATGACCCTTGGAAACAACATAGAAAGGTTACCAACAACAACGAGCACATGGATGGTACTTACCTTGGTTGCGTCATTCCGTCTCTTTAAAGGGAAATTCTTCTCGAACTGGGGCTTTTATGGGATTCGAACCTGAGATCATGTTTTGATACCAAACATAGGAAAAATAGCTAATCCATCCTACCTAAAGCTTAAGCTTTCAATACGGGATGCTTGAACTGTCACACTTAATCCTCGTTCAAAGCGCACACCAAGTCACGAGAATATTACCCCTTATGCACCACACAAGTCATTCTAAATGACCCTTGGCAAATACATAGAAAGGTTACCCACAACAACGAGCGCAGGGATGGTACTTACCTTGGTTGTGTCATTCCGTCTCTTTAAAGGGAAATTCATCTCGAAATTTGGCTTTTATGGGATTCGAACCTGAGATCATATTTTGATACCAAACATAGGAAAAATAGCTAATCCTTCCTACCTAAACCTTAAGCTTTCAATACGGGTCGCTTGAACTGTCACACTTAATCCTCGTTCAATGCTCACACCAAGTCACGAGGATGTTACCCCTTATGCACCACACAAGTCATTCTAAATGACCCTTGGAAAATACATAGAAAGGTTACCCACAACAACGAGCGCAGGGATGGTACTTACCATGGTTGCGTCATTCCGTCTCTTTAAAGCGAAATTCATCTCGAACTGGGGCTTTTATGGGATTCGAACCTGAGATCATGTTTTGATACCAAACATAGGAAAAATAGCTAATCCTTCCTACCTAAAGCTTAAGCTTTCAATACGTGACGCTTGAACTGTCACACTTAATCCTCGTTCAAAGCTCACACCAAGTCACGAGGATGTTACCCCTTATGCACCACACAAGTCATTCTAAATGACCCTTGGAAACAACATAGAAAGGTTACCCACAACAACGAGCCCAGAGATGGTACTTACCTTGGTTGCGTCATTCCGTCTCTTTAAAGGGAAATTCATCTCGAACTGGGGCTTTTATGGGATTCGAACCTGAGATCATGTTTTGATACCAACCATAGGAAAAATAGCTAATCCTTCCTACCTAAAGCTTAAGCTTTCAATACGAGACGCTTGAACTGTTATACTTAATCCTCGTTCAAAGCTCTCACCAAGTCACGAGAATATTACCCCTTATGCACCACACAAGTCATTCTAAATGACCCTTGGCAAATACATAGAAAGGTTACCCACAACAACGAGCGCAGGGATGGTACTTACCTTGGTTGCGTCATTCCGTCTCTTTAAAGGGAAATTCATCTCGAAATTTGGCTTTTATGGGATTCGAACCTGAGATCATATTTTGATACCAAACATAGGAAAAATAGCTAATCCTTCCTACCTAAACCTTAAGCTTTCAATACGGGTCGCTTGAACTGTCACACTTAATCCTCGTTCAATGCTCACACCAAGTCACGAGGATGTTATCCCTTATGCACCACACAAGTCATTCTAAATGACCCTTGGAAAATACATAGAAAGGTTACCCATAACAACGAGCGCAGGGATGGTAATTACCATGGTTGCGTCATTCCGTCTCTTTAAAGCGAAATTCATCTCGAACTGGGGCTTTTATGGGTTTCGAACCTGAGATCATGTTTTGATACCAAACATAGGAAAAATATCTAATCCTTCCTACCTAAAGCTTAAGCTTTCAATACGTGACGCTTGAACTGTCACACTTAATCCTCGTTCAAAGCTCACACCAAGTCACGAGGATGTTACCCCTTATGCACCACACAAGTCATTCTAAATGACCCTTGGAAACAACATAGAAAGGTTACCCACAACAACGAGCCCAGAGATGGTACTTACCTTGGTTGCGTCATTCCGTCTCTTTAAAGGGAAATTCATCTCGAACTGGGGCTTTTATGGGATTCGAACCTGAGATCATGTTTTGATACCAACCATAGGAAAAATAGCTAATCCTTCCTACAAAAAGCTTAAGCTTTCAATACGAGACGCTTGAACTGTTATACTTAATCCTCGTTCAAAGCTCACACCAAGTCACGAGGATGTTACCTATATGCACCACACAAGTCATTCTAAATGACCCTAGGAAACAACATAGAAAGGTTACCCACAACAACGAGCGCAGGGATGGTACTTACCTTGGTTGCGTCATTCTGTCTCTTTAAATGGAAATTTTTCTCGAACTGGGGCTTTTATGGGATTTGAACCTGAGGTCATGTTTTGATACCAAACATAGGAAAAATAGCTAATCCTTCCTACCTAAAGCTTAAGCTCTTAATACGTGACGCTTGAACTGTTACACTTAATCCTCTTCAAAGCTCTCTCCAAGTCACGAGGATGTTACCCCCCATGCACCACACAAGTCATTCTAAATGACCCTTGAAAACAACATAGAAAGGTTACCGACAACAACGATCCCAGGGATGGTACTTACCTTGCTTGCGTCATTCCATCAACTTAAGGGGAAATTCATCTCGAACTGGGGCTTTTATGGGATTCGAACCTGAGATCATGTTTTGATAACAAACATAGGAAAAATAGCTAATCCTTCCTACCTAAAGCTTAAGCTTTCAACACGGGACGCTTGAACTGTAACACTTAATCCTCGTTCAAAGCTCACACCAAGTCACGAGGATATTACCCCTTATGCACCACACAAGTCATTCTAAATGACCCTTGGAAACAACATAGAAAGGTTACCGACAACAACGATCCCATGGATGGTACTTACCTTGGTTGCGTCATTCCGTCTCTTTAAAGGGAAATTCATCTCGAACTGGGGCTTTTATGGGATTCGAACCTGAGATCATGTTTTGATACCAAACATAGGAAAAATAGCTAATCCTTCCTACCTAAAGCTTAAGCTTTCAATACGGGATGCTTGACTTGTCACACTTAATCCTCGTTCAAAGCTCACACTAAGTCACGAGGATGTTACCCCTTATGCACCACACAAGTCATTCTAAATGACCCTTTTAAACAACATAGAAAGGTTACCCACAACAACGAGCCCAGAAATGGTACTTACCTTGGTTGCGTCATTCCTTCTCTTTAAAGAGAAATTCTTCTCGAACTGGGGCTTTTATGGGATTCGAACCTGAAATTATGTTTTGATACCAAACATAGGAAAAATAGCTAATCCTTCCTACCTAAAGCTTAAGCTTTCAATACGTGACGCTTGAACTGTCACACTTAATCCTCGTTCAAAGCTCACACCAAGTCACGAGGATGTTACCCCTTATGCACCACACAAGTCATTCTAAATGACCCTTGGAAACAACATAGAAAGGTTACCCACAACAACGAGCCCAGAGATGGTACTTACCTTGGTTGTGTCATTCCGTCTCTTTAAAGGGAAATTCATCTCGAAATTTGGCTTTTATGGGATTCGAACCTGAGATCATATTTTGATACCAAACATAGGAAAAAGAGCTAATCCTTCCTACCTAAACCTGAAGCTTTCAATACGGGTCGCTTGAACTGTCACACTTAATCCTCGTTCAATGCTCACACCAAGTCACGAGGATGTTACCCCTTATGCACCACACAAGTCATTCTAAATGACCCTTGGAAAATACATAGAAAGGTTACCCACAACAACGAGCGCAGGGATGGTACTTACCATGGTTGCGTCATTCCGTCTCTTTAAAGCGAAATTCATCTCGAACTGGGGCTTTTATGGGATTCGAACCTGAGATCATGTTTTGATACCAAACATAGGAAAAATAGCTAATCCTTCCTACCTAAAGCTTAAGCTTTCAATACATGACGCTTGAACTGTCACACTTAATCCTCGTTCAAAGCTCACACCAAGTCACGAGGATGTTACCCCTTATGCACCACACAAGTCATTCTAAATGACCCTTGGAAACAACATAGAAAGGTTACCCACAACAACGAGCCCAGAGATGGTACTTACCTTGGTTGCGTCATTCCGTCTCTTTAAAGGGAAATTCATCTCGAACTGGGGCTTTTATGGGATTCGAACCTGAGATCATGTTTTGATACCAACCATAGGAAAAATAGCTAATCCTTCCTACCTAAAGCTTAAGCTTTCAATACGAGACGCTTGAACTGTTATACTTAATCCTCGTTCAAAGCTCTCACCAAGTCACGAGAATATTACCCCTTATGCACCACACAAGTCATTCTAAATGACCCTTGGCAAATACATAGAAAGGTTACCCACAACAACGAGCGCAGGGATGGTACTTACCTTGGTTGCGTCATTCCGTCTCTTTAAAGGGAAATTCATCTCGAACTGGGGCTTTTATGGGATTCGAACCTGAGATCATGTTTTGATACCAAACATAGGAAAAATAGCTAATCCTTCCTACCTAAAGCTTAAGCTTTCAATACGTGACGCTTGAACTGTCACACTTAATCCTCGTTCAAAGCTCACACCAAGTCACGAGGATGTTACCCCTTATGCACCACACAAGTCATTCTAAATGACCCTTTTAAACAACATAGAAAGGTTACCCACAACAACGAGCCCAGAAATGGTACTTACCTTGGTTGCGTCATTCCTTCTCTTTAAAGAGAAATTCTTCTCGAACTGGGGCTTTTATGGGATTCGAACCTGAGATCATGTTTTGATAACAAACATAGGAAAAATAGCTAATCCTTCCTACCTAAAGCTTAAGCTTTCAATACGGGACGCTTGAACTGTAACACTTAATCCTCGTTCAAAGCTCACACCAAGTCACGAGGATATTACCCCTTATGCACCACACAAGTCATTCTAAATGACCCTTGGAAATAACATAGAAAGGTTACCCACAACAACGAGCCCAGGGATGGTACTTACCTTGGTTGCGTCATTCCGTCTCTTTAAAGGGAAATTCATCTCGAACTGGGGCTTTTATGGGATTCGAACCTGAGATCATGTTTTGATACCAAACATAGGAAAAATAGCTAATACTTCCTACCTAAAGCTTAAGCTTTCAATACGGGACGCTTGAATTGTCACACTTAATCCTCGTTCAAAGCTCACACTAAGTCACGAGGATGTTACCCCTTATGCACCACACAAGTCATTCTAAATGACCCTTTTAAACAACATAGAAAGGTTACCCACAACAACGAGCCCAGAAATGGTACTTACCTTGGTTGCGTCATTCCTTCTCTTTAAAGAGAAATTCTTCTCGAACTGGGGCTTTTATGGGATTCGAACCTGAAATTATGTTTTGATACCAAACATAGGAAAAATAGCTAATCCTTCCTACCTAAAGCTTAAGCTTTCAATACGTGACGCTTGAACTGTCACACTTAATCCTCGTTCAAAGCTCACACCAAGTCACGAGGATGTTACCCCTTATGCACCACACAAGTCATTCTAAATGACCCTTGGAAACAACATAGAAAGGTTACCCACAACAACGAGCCCAGAGATGGTACTTACCTTGGTTGTGTCATTCCGTCTCTTTAAAGGGAAATTCATCTCGAAATTTGGCTTTTATGGGATTCGAACCTGAGATCATATTTTGATACCAAACATAGGAAAAAGAGCTAATCCTTCCTACCTAAACCTTAAGCTTTCAATACGGGTCGCTTGAACTGTCACACTTAATCCTCGTTCAATGCTCACACCAAGTCACGAGGATGTTACCCCTTATGCACCACACAAGTCATTCTAAATGACCCTTGGCAAATACATAGAAAGGTTACCCACAACAACGAGCGCAGGGATGGTACTTACCTTGGTTGCGTCATTCCGTCTCTTTAAAGGGAAATTCATCTCGAACTGGGGCTTTTATGGGATTCGAACCTGAGATCATGTTTTGATACCAACCATAGGAAAAATAGCTAATCCTTCCTACCTAAAGCTTAAGCTTTCAATACGAGACGCTTGAACTGTTATACTTAATCCTCGTTCAAAGCTCTCACCAAGTCACGAGAATATTACCCCTTATGCACCACACAAGTCATTCTAAATGACCCTTGGCAAATACATAGAAAGGTTACCCACAACAACGAGCGCAGGGATGGTACTTACCTTGGTTGCGTCATTCCGTCTCTTTAAAGGGAAATTCATCTCGAAATTTGGCTTTTATGGGATTCGAACCTGAGATCATATTTTGATACCAAACATAGGAAAAATAGCTAATCCTTCCTACCTAAACCTTAAGCTTTCAATACGGGTCGCTTGAACTGTCACACTTAATCCTCGTTCAATGTTCACACCAAGTCACGAGGATGTTATCCCTTATGCACCATACAAGTCATTCTAAATGACCCTTGGAAAATACATAGAAAGGTTACCCATAACAACGAGCGCAGGGATGGTAATTACCATGGTTGCGTCATTCCGTCTCTTTAAAGCGAAATTCATCTCGAACTGGGGCTTTTATGGGTTTCGAACCTGAGATCATGTTTTGATACCAAACATAGGAAAAATATCTAATCCTTCCTACCTAAAGCTTAAGCTTTCAATACGTGACGCTTGAACTGTCACACTTAATCCTCGTTCAAAGCTCACACCAAGTCACGAGGATGTTACCCCTTATGCACCACACAAGTCATTCTAAATGACCCTTGGAAACAACATAGAAAGGTTACCCACAACAACGAGCCCAGAGATGGTACTTACCTTGGTTGCGTCATTCCGTCTCTTTAAAGGGAAATTCATCTCGAACTGGGGCTTTTATGGGATTCGAACCTGAGATCATGTTTTGATACCAACCATAGGAAAAATAGCTAATCCTTCCTACCTAAAGCTTAAGCTTTCAATACGGGACGCTTGAACTGTCACAGTTAATCCTCGTTCAAAGCTCACACCAAGTCACGAGGATGTTACCCTTTATGCATCACACAAGTCATTCTAAATGACCCTTGGATGTTTCCCACAACAATAGCCCAGAGATGGTACTTACCTCGGTTGCATCATTCCGTCTCTTTAAAGGGAAATTCATCTCGAACTGGGGCTTTTATAAGATTCGAACTTGAGATCATGTTTTGATACCAAACATAGGAAAAATAGATAATCCTTCCTACCTAAAGCTTAAGATTTCAATACGGGACGCTTAAACTATCACACTTAATCCTCGTTCAAAGGTCACAACAAGTCACGAGGATGTTACCCCTTGTGCACCACACAAGTAATTCTAAATGACCCTTGGAAACAACATAGAAAGGTTACCAACAACAACGAGCACATGGATGGTACTTACCTTGGTTGCGTCATTCCGTCTCTTTAAAGGGAAATTCTTCTCGAACTGGGGCTTTTATGGGATTCGAACCTAAGATCATGTTTTGATACCAAACATAGGAAAAATAGCTAATCCATCCTACCTAAAGCTTAAGCTTTCAATACGGGATGCTTGAACTGTCACACTTAATCCTCGTTCAAAGCGCACACCAAGTCACAAGAATATTACCCCTTATGCACCACACAAGTCATTCTAAATGACCCTTGGCAAATACATAGAAAGGTTACCCACAACAACGAGCGCAGGGATGGTACTTACCTTGGTTGTGTCATTCCGTCTCTTTAAAGGGAAATTCATCTCGAAATTTGGCTTTTATGGGATTCGAACCTGAGATCATATTTTGATACCAAACATAGGAAAAATAGCTAATCCTTCCTACCTAAACCTTAAGCTTTCAATACGGGTCGCTTGAACTGTCACACTTAATCCTCGTTCAATGCTCACACCAAGTCACGAGGATGTTACCCCTTATGCACCACACAAGTCATTCTAAATGACCCTTGGAAAATACATAGAAAGGTTACCCACAACAACGAGCGCAGGGATGGTACTTACCATGGTTGCGTCATTCCGTCTCTTTAAAGCGAAATTCATCTCGAACTGGGGCTTTTATGGGATTCGAACCTGAGATCATGTTTTGATACCAAACATAGGAAAAATAGCTAATCCTTCCTACCTAAAGCTTAAGCTTTCAATACGTGACGCTTGAACTGTCACACTTAATCCTCGTTCAAAGCTCACACCAAGTCACGAGGATGTTACCCCTTATGCACCACACAAGTCATTCTAAATGACCCTTGGAAACAACATAGAAAGGTTACCCACAACAACGAGCCCAGAGATGGTACTTACCTTGGTTGCGTCATTCCGTCTCTTTAAAGGGAAATTCATCTCGAACTGGGGCTTTTATGGGATTCGAACCTGAGATCATGTTTTGATACCAACCATAGGAAAAATAGCTAATCCTTCCTACCTAAAGCTTAAGCTTTCAATACGAGACGCTTGAACTGTTATACTTAATCCTCGTTCAAAGCTCTCACCAAGTCACGAGAATATTACCCCTTATGCACCACACAAGTCATTCTAAATGACCCTTGGCAAATACATAGAAAGGTTACCCACAACAACGAGCGCAGGGATGGTACTTACCTTAGTTGCGTCATTCCGTCTCTTTAAAGGGAAATTCATCTCGAAATTTGGCTTTTATGGGATTCGAACCTGAGATCATATTTTGATACCAAACATAGGAAAAATAGCTAATCCTTCCTACCTAAACCTTAAGCTTTCAATACGGGTCGCTTGAACTGTCACACTTAATCCTCGTTCAATGCTCACACCAAGTCACGAGGATGTTATCCCTTATGCACCACACAAGTCATTCTAAATGACCCTTGGAAAATACATAGAAAGGTTACCCATAACAACGAGCGCAGGGATGGTAATTACCATGGTTGCGTCATTCCGTCTCTTTAAAGCGAAATTCATCTCGAACTGGGGCTTTTATGGGTTTCGAACCTGAGATCATGTTTTGATACCAAACATAGGAAAAATATCTAATCCTTCCTACCTAAAGCTTAAGCTTTCAATACGTGACGCTTGAACTGTCACACTTAATCCTCGTTCAAAGCTCACACCAAGTCACGAGGATGTTACCCCTTATGCACCACACAAGTCATTCTAAATGACCCTTGGAAACAACATAGAAAGGTTACCCACAACAACGAGCCCAGAGATGGTACTTACCTTGGTTGCGTCATTCCGTCTCTTTAAAGGGAAATTCATCTCGAACTGGGGCTTTTATGGGATTCGAACCTGAGATCATGTTTTGATACCAACCATAGGAAAAATAGCTAATCCTTCCTACAAAAAGCTTAAGCTTTCAATACGAGACGCTTGAACTGTTATACTTAATCCTCGTTCAAAGCTCACACCAAGTCACGAGGATGTTACCTATATGCACCACACAAGTCATTCTAAATGACCCTAGGAAACAACATAGAAAGGTTACCCACAACAACGAGCGCAGGGATGGTACTTACCTTGGTTGCGTCATTCCGTCTCTTTAAATGGAAATTTTTCTCGAACTGGGGCTTTTATGGGATTTGAACCTGAGGTCATGTTTTGATACCAAACATAGGAAAAATAGCTAATCCTTCCTACCTAAAGCTTAAGCTCTTAATACGTGACGCTTGAACTGTTACACTTAATCCTCTTCAAAGCTCTCTCCAAGTCACGAGGATGTTACCCCCCATGCACCACACAAGTCATTCTAAATGACCCTTGAAAACAACATAGAAAGGTTACCGACAACAACGATCCCAGGGATGGTACTTACCTTGCTTGCGTCATTCCATCAACTTAAGGGGAAATTCATCTCGAACTGGGGCTTTTATGGGATTCGAACCTGAGATCATGTTTTGATAACAAACATAGGAAAAATAGCTAATCCTTCCTACCTAAAGCTTAAGCTTTCAATACGGGACGCTTGAACTGTAACACTTAATCCTCGTTCAAAGCTCACACCAAGTCACGAGGATATTACCCCTTATGCACCACACAAGTCATTCTAAATGACCCTTGGAAATAACATAGAAAGGTTACCCACAACAACGAGCCCAGGGATGGTACTTACCTTGGTTGCGTCATTCCGTCTCTTTAAAGGGAAATTCATCTCGAACTGGGGCTTTTATGGGATTCGAACCTGAGATCATGTTTTGATACCAAACATAGGAAAAATAGCTAATCCTTCCTACCTAAAGCTTAAGCTCTTAATACGTCACGCTTGAACTGTTACACTTAATCCTCTTCAAAGCTCTCACCAAGTCACGAGGATGTTACCCCTTATGCACCACACAAGTCATTCTAAATGACCCTTGGAAACAACATAGAAAGGTTACCGACAACAACGATCCCATGGATGGTACTTACCTTGGTTGCGTCATTCCGTCTCTTTAAAGGGAAATTCATCTCGAACTGGGGCTTTTATGGGATTCGAACCTGAGATCATGTTTTGATACCAAACATAGGAAAAATAGCTAATCCTTCCTACCTAAAGCTTAAGCTTTCAATACGGGACGCTTGACTTGTCACACTTAATCCTCGTTCAAAGCTCACACTAAGTCACGAGGATGTTACCCCTTATGCACCACACAAGTCATTCTAAATGACCCTTTTAAACAACATAGAAAGGTTACCCACAACAACGAGCCCAGAAATGGTACTTACCTTGGTTGCGTCATTCCTTCTCTTTAAAGAGAAATTCTTCTCGAACTGGGGCTTTTATGGGATTCGAACCTGAAATTATGTTTTGATACCAAACATAGGAAAAATAGCTAATCCTTCCTACCTAAAGCTTAAGCTTTCAATACGTGACGCTTGAACTGTCACACTTAATCCTCGTTCAAAGCTCACACCAAGTCACGAGGATGTTACCCCTTATGCACCACACAAGTCATTCTAAATGACCCTTGGAAACAACATAGAAAGGTTACCCACAACAACGAGCCCAGAGATGGTACTTACCTTGGTTGTGTCATTCCGTCTCTTTAAAGGGAAATTCATCTCGAAATTTGGCTTTTATGGGATTCGAACCTGAGATCATATTTTGATACCAAACATAGGAAAAAGAGCTAATCCTTCCTACCTAAACCTTAAGCTTTCAATACGGGTCGCTTGAACTGTCACACTTAATCCTCGTTCAATGCTCACACCAAGTCACGAGGATGTTACCCCTTATGCACCACACAAGTCATTCTAAATGACCCTTGGAAAATACATAGAAAGGTTACCCACAACAACGAGCGCAGGGATGGTACTTACCATGGTTGCGTCATTCCGTCTCTTTAAAGCGAAATTCATCTCGAACTGGGGCTTTTATGGGATTCGAACCTGAGATCATGTTTTGATACCAAACCTAGGAAAAATAGCTAATCCTTCCTACCTAAAGCTTAAGCTTTCAATACATGACGCTTGAACTGTCACACTTAATCCTCGTTCAAAGCTCACACCAAGTCACGAGGATGTTACCCCTTATGCACCACACAAGTCATTCTAAATGACCCTTGGAAACAACATAGAAAGGTTACCCACAACAACGAGCCCAGAGATGGTACTTACCTTGGTTGCGTCATTCCGTCTCTTTAAAGGGAAATTCATCGCGAACTGGGGCTTTTATGGGATTCGAACCTGAGATCATGTTTTGATACCAACCATAGGAAAAATAGCTAATCCTTCCTACCTAAAGCTTAAGCTTTCAATACGAGACGCTTGAACTGTTATACTTAATCCTCGTTCAAAGCTCTCACCAAGTCACGAGAATATTACCCCTTATGCACCACACAAGTCATTCTAAATGACCCTTGGCAAATACATAGAAAGGTTACCCACAACAACGAGCGCAGGGATGGTACTTACCTTGGTTGCGTCATTCCGTCTCTTTAAAGGGAAATTCATCTCGAACTGGGGCTTTTATGGGATTCGAACCTGAGATCATGTTTTGATACCAAACATAGGAAAAATAGCTAATCCTTCCTACCTAAAGCTTAAGCTTTCAATACGTGACGCTTGAACTGTCACACTTAATCCTCGTTCAAAGCTCACACCAAGTCACGAGGATGTTACCCCTTATGCACCACACAAGTCATTCTAAATGACCCTTTTAAACAACATAGAAAGGTTACCCACAACAACGAGCCCAGAAATGGTACTTACCTTGGTTGCGTCATTCCTTCTCTTTAAAGAGAAATTCTTCTCGAACTGGGGCTTTTATGGGATTCGAACCTGAGATCATGTTTTGATAACAAACATAGGAAAAATAGCTAATCCTTCCTACCTAAAGCTTAAGCTTTCAATACGGGACGCTTGAACTGTAACACTTAATCCTCGTTCAAAGCTCACACCAAGTCACGAGGATATTACCCCTTATGCACCACACAAGTCATTCTAAATGACCCTTGGAAATAACATAGAAAGGTTACCCACAACAACGAGCCCAGGGATGGTACTTACCTTGGTTGCGTCATTCCGTCTCTTTAAAGGGAAATTCATCTCGAACTGGGGCTTTTATGGGATTCGAACCTGAGATCATGTTTTGATACCAAACATAGGAAAAATAGCTAATCCTTCCTACCTAAAGCTTAAGCTCTTAATACGTCACGCTTGAACTGTTACACTTAATCCTCTTCAAAGCTCTCACCAAGTCACGAGGATGTTACCCCTTATGCACCACACAAGTCATTCTAAATGACCCTTGGAAACAACATAGAAAGGTTACCGACAACAACGATCCCATGGATGGTACTTACCTTGGTTGCGTCATTCCGTCTCTTTAAAGGGAAATTCATCTCGAACTGGGGCTTTTATGGGATTCGAACCTGAGATCATGTTTTGATACCAAACATAGGAAAAATAGCTAATACTTCCTACCTAAAGCTTAAGCTTTCAATACGGGACGCTTGAATTGTCACACTTAATCCTCGTTCAAAGCTCACACTAAGTCACGAGGATGTTACCCCTTATGCACCACACAAGTCATTCTAAATGACCCTTTTAAACAACATAGAAAGGTTACCCACAACAACGAGCCCAGAAATGGTACTTACCTTGGTTGCGTCATTCCTTCTCTTTAAAGAGAAATTCTTCTCGAACTGGGGCTTTTATGGGATTCGAACCTGAAATTATGTTTTGATACCAAACATAGGAAAAATAGCTAATCCTTCCTACCTAAAGCTTAAGCTTTCAATACGTGACGCTTGAACTGTCACACTTAATCCTCGTTCAAAGCTCACACCAAGTCACGAGGATGTTACCCCTTATGCACCACACAAGTCATTCTAAATGACCCTTGGAAACAACATAGAAAGGTTACCCACAACAACGAGCCCAGAGATGGTACTTACCTTGGTTGTGTCATTCCGTCTCTTTAAAGGGAAATTCATCTCGAAATTTGGCTTTTATGGGATTCGAACCTGAGATCATATTTTGATACCAAACATAGGAAAAAGAGCTAATCCTTCCTACCTAAACCTTAAGCTTTCAATACGGGTCGCTTGAACTGTCACACTTAATCCTCGTTCAATGCTCACACCAAGTCACGAGGATGTTACCCCTTATGCACCACACAAGTCATTCTAAATGACCCTTGGAAAATACATAGAAAGGTTACCCACAACAACGAGCGCAGGGATGGTACTTACCATGGTTGCGTCATTCCGTCTCTTTAAAGCGAAATTCATCTCGAACTGGGGCTTTTATGGGATTCGAACCTAAGATCATGTTTTGATACCAAACATAGGAAAAATAGCTAATCCTTCCTACCTAAAGCTTAAGCTTTCAATACGTGACGCTTGAACTGTCAACTTAATCCTCGTTCAAAGCTCACACCAAGTCACGAGGATGTTACCCCTTATGCACCACACAAGTCATTCTAAATGACCCTTGGAAACAACATAGAAAGGTTACCCACAACAACGAGCCCAGAGATGGTACTTACCTTGGTTGCGTCATTCCGTCTCTTTAAAGGGAAATTCATCTCGAACTGGGGCTTTTATGGGATTCGAACCTGAGATCATGTTTTGATACCAACCATAGGAAAAATAGCTAATCCTTCCTACCTAAAGCTTAAGCTTTCAATACGAGACGCTTGAACTGTTATACTTAATCCTCGTTCAAAGCTCTCACCAAGTCACGAGAATATTACCCCTTATGCACCACACAAGTCATTCTAAATGACCCTTGGCAAATACATAGAAAGGTTACCCACAACAACGAGCGCAGGGATGGTACTTACCTTGGTTGCGTCATTCCGTCTCTTTAAAGGGAAATTCATCTCGAAATTTGGCTTTTATGGGATTCGAACCTGAGATCATATTTTGATACCAAACATAGGAAAAATAGCTAATCCTTCCTACCTAAACCTTAAGCTTTCAATACGGGTCGCTTGAACTGTCACACTTAATCCTCGTTCAATGCTCACACCAAGTCACGAGGATGTTATCCCTTATGCACCACACAAGTCATTCTAAATGACCCTTGGAAAATACATAGAAAGGTTACCCATAACAACGAGCGCAGGGATGGTAATTACCATGGTTGCATCATTCCGTCTCTTTAAAGCGAAATTCATCTCGAACTGGGGCTTTTATGGGATTCGAACCTGAGATCATGTTTTGATACCAAACATAGGAAAAATAGCTAATCCTTCCTACCTAAAGCTTAAGCTTTCAATACGTGACGCTTGAACTGTCACACTTAATCCTCGTTCAAAGCTCACACCAAGTCACGAGGATGTTACCCCTTATGCACCACACAAGTCATTCTAAATGACCCTTGGAAACAACATAGAAAGGTTACCCACAACAACGAGCCCAGAGATGGTACTTACCTTGGTTGCGTCATTCCGTCTCTTTAAAGGGAAATTCATCTCGAACTGGGGCTTTTATGGGATTCGAACCTGAGATCATGTTTTGATACCAACCATAGGAAAAATAGCTAATCCTTCCTACAAAAAGCTTAAGCTTTCAATACGAGACGCTTGAACTGTTATACTTAATCCTCGTTCAAAGCTCACACCAAGTCACGAGGATGTTACCTATATGCACCACACAAGTAATTCTAAATGACCCTTGGAAACAACATAGAAAGGTTACCCACAACAACGAGCGCAGGGATGGTACTTACCTTGGTTGCGTCATTCCGTCTCTTTAAATGGAAATTTTTCTCGAACTGGGGCTTTTTTGGGATTTGAACCTGAGGTCATGTTTTGATACCAAACATAGGAAAAATAGCTAATCCTTCCTACCTAAAGCTTAAGCTCTTAATACGTGACGCTTGAACTGTTACACTTAATCCTCTTCAAAGCTCTCTCCAAGTCACGAGGATGTTACCCCCCATGCACCACACAAGTCATTCTAAATGACCCTTGAAAACAACATAGAAAGGTTACCGACAACAACGATCCCAGGGATGGTACTTACCTTGCTTGCGTCATTCCATCAACTTAAGGGGAAATTCATCTCGAACTGGGGCTTTTATGGGATTCGAACCTGAGATCATGTTTTGATAACAAACATAGGAAAAATAGCTAATCCTTCCTACCTAAAGCTTAAGCTTTCAATACGGGACGCTTGAACTGTAACACTTAATCCTCGTTCAAAGCTCACACCAAGTCACGAGGATATTACCCCTTATGCACCACACAAGTCATTCTAAATGACCCTTGGAAATAACATAGAAAGGTTACCCACAACAACGAGCCCAGGGATGGTACTTACCTTGGTTGCGTCATTCCGTCTCTTTAAAGGGAAATTCATCTCGAACTGGGGCTTTTATGGGATTCGAACCTGAGATCATGTTTTGATACCAAACATAGGAAAAATAGCTAATCCTTCCTACCTAAAGCTTAAGCTCTTAATACGTCACGCTTGAACTGTTACACTTAATCCTCTTCAAAGCTCTCACCAAGTCACGAGGATGTTACCCCTTATGCACCACACAAGTCATTCTAAATGACCCTTGGAAACAACATAGAAAGGTTACCGACAACAACGATCCCATGGATGGTACTTACCTTGGTTGCGTCATTCCGTCTCTTTAAAGGGAAATTCATCTCGAACTGGGGCTTTTATGGGATTCGAACCTGAGATCATGTTTTGATACCAAACATAGGAAAAATAGCTAATCCTTCCTACCTAAAGCTTAAGCTTTCAATACGGGACGCTTGAATTGTCACACTTAATCCTCGTTCAAAGCTCACACCAAGTCACGGGGATGTTACCGCTAGTGCACCACACAAGTCATTCTAAATGACCCTTGGAAACAACATAGAAAGGTTACCCACAACAACGAGCCCAGGGATGGTACTTACCTTGGTTGCGTCATTCCGTCTCTTTAAAGGGAAATTCATCTCGAAATGGGGCTTTTATTGGATTCGAACCTGAGATCATGTTTTGATACCAAACATAGGAAAAATAGCTAATCCTTCCTACCTAAAGCTTAAGCTCTTAATACGTGACGCTTGAACTGTTACACTTAATCCTCTTCAAAGCTCTCACCAAGTCACGGGGATGTTACCGCTAGTGCACCACACAAGTCATTCTAAATGACCCTTGGAAACAACATAGAAAGGTTACCGACAACAACGAGCACAGGGATGGTACTTACCATGGTTGTGTCATTCCGTGTCTTTAAAGGGAAATTCATCTCGAACTGGGGCTTTTATGGGATTCGAACCTGAGATCATGTTTTGATACCAAACATATAAAAAATAGCTAATCCTTCCTACCTAAAGTTTAAGCTTTCAATACGGGACGCTTGAACTGTCACACTTAATCCTCGTTCAAAGCTCACACCAAGTCACGAGGATTTTACCGCTTATGCACCAAACAAGTCATTCTAAATGTCCCATGGAAACAACATAGAAAGGTTACCAACAACAACGAGCGCAGGGATGGTACTTACCTTGGTTGCGTCATTCCATCTCTTTAAAGGGAAATTATTCTCGAACTGGGGCTTTTATGGGATTTGAACCTGAGGTCATGTTTTGATACCAAACATAGGAAAAATAGCTAATCCTTCCTACCTAAAGCTTAAGCTCTTAATACGTGACGCTTGAACTGTTACACTTAATCCTCTTCAAAGCTCTCACCAAGTCACGAGGATGTTACCCCTTATGCACCACACAAGTCATTCTAAATGACCCTTGGAAACAACATAGAAAGGTTACCGACAACAACGATCCCATGGATGGTACTTACCTTGGTTGCGTCATTCCGTCTCTTTAAAGGGAAATTCATCTCGAACTGGGGCTTTTATGGGATTTGAACCTGAGATCATGTTTTGATACCAAACATAGGAAAAATAGCTAATCCTTCCTACAAAAAGCTTAAGCTTTCAATACGAGACGCTTGAACTGTTATACTTAATCCTCGTTCAAAGCTCACACCAAGTCACGAGGATGTTACCTATATGCACCACACAAGTCATTCTAAATGACCCTTGGAAACAACATAGAAAGGTTACCCACAACAACGAGCCCAGAAATGGTACTTACCTTGGTTGCGTCATTCCTTCTCTTTAAAGAGAAATTCTTCTCGAACTGGGGCTTTTATGGGATTCGAACCTGAAATTATGTTTTGATACCAAACATAGGAAAAATAGCTAATCCTTCCTACCTAAAGCTTAAGCTTTCAATACGTGACGCTTGAACTGTCACACTTAATCCTCGTTCAAAGCTCACACCAAGTCACGAGGATGTTACCCCTTATGCACCACACAAGTCATTCTAAATGACCCTTGGAAACAACATAGAAAGGTTACCCACAACAACGAGCCCAGAGATGGTACTTACCTTGGTTGCGTCATTCCGTCTCTTTAAAGGGAAATTCATCTCGAACTGGGGCTTTTATGGGATTCGAACCTGAGATCATATTTTGATACCAACCATAGGAAAAATAGCTAATCCTTCCTACCTAAAGCTTAAGCTTTCAATACGAGACGCTTGAACTGTTATACTTAATCCTCGTTCAAAGCTCTCACCAAGTCACGAGGATGTTACCCCCCATGCACCACTCAAGTCATTCTAAATGACCCTTGGAAACAACATAGAAAGGTTACCCACAACAATAGGCCCGGGGATGGTACTTGCCTTGGTGGCATCATTCTGTCTCTTTAAAGGGAAATTCATCTCGAACTGGGGCTTTTATGGGATTCGAACCTGAGATCATGTTTTGATACCAAACATAGGAAAAATAGCTAATCCTTCCTACCTAAAGCTTAAGCTTTCAATACGTGACGCTTGAACTGTCACACTTAATCCTCGTTCAAAGCTCACACCAAGTCACGGGGATGTTACCGCTAGTACACCACACAAGTCATTCTAAATGACCCTTGGAAACAACATAGAAAGGTTACCGACAACAACGAGCACAGGGATGGTACTTACCATGGTTGTGTCATTCCGTGTCTTTAAAGGGAAATTCATCTCGAACTGGGGCTTTTATGGGATTCGAACCTGAGATCATGTTTTGATACCAAACATATAAAAAATAGCTAATCCTTCCTACCTAAAGTTTAAGCTTTCAATACGGGACGCTTGAATTGTCACACTTAATCCTCGTTCAAAGCTCACACCAAGTCACGAGGATTTTACCGCTTATGCACCAAACAAGTTATTCTAAATGTCCCATGGAAACAACATAGAAAGGTTACCCACAACAACGAGCGCAGGGATGGTACTTACCTTGGTTGCGTCATTCCGTCTCTTTAAAGGGAAATTATTCTCGAACTGGGGCTTTTATGGGATTTGAACCTGAGGTCATGTTTTGATACCAAACATAGGAAAAATAGCTAATCCTTCCTACCTAAAGCTTAAGCTCTTAATACGTGACGCTTGAACTGTTACACTTAATCCTCTTCAAAGCTCTCACCAAGTCACGAGGATGTTACCCCTTATGCACCACACAAGTCATTCTAAATGACCCTTGGAAACAACATAGAAAGGTTACCGACAACAACGATCCCATGGATGGTACTTACCTTGGTTGCGTCATTCCGTCTCTTTAAAGGGAAATTCATCTCGAACTGGGGCTTTTATGGGATTTGAACCTGAGATCATGTTTTGATACCAAACATAGGAAAAATAGCTAATCCTTCCTACCTAAAGCTTAAGCTTTCAATACGGGACGCTTGAATTGTCACACTTAATCCTCGTTCAAAGCTCACACCAAGTCACGAGGATGTTACCCCTTATGCACCACACAAGTCATTCTAAATGACCCTTTTAAACAACATAGAAAGGTTACCCACAACAACGAGCCCAGAAATGGTACTTACCTTGGTTGCGTCATTCCTTCTCTTTAAAGAGAAATTCTTCTCGAACTGGGGCTTTTATGGGATTCGAACCTGAAATCATGTTTTGATACCAAACATAGGAAAAATAGCTAATCCTTCCTACCTAAAGCTTAAGCTTTCAATACGTGACGCTTGAACTGTCACACTTAATCATCGTTCAAAGCTCACACCAAGTCACGAGGATGTTACCCCTTATGCACCACACAAGTCATTCTAAATGACCCATGGAAACAACATAGAAAGGTTACCCACAACAACGAGCCCAGAGATGGTACTTACCTTGGTTGCGTCATTCCGTCTCTTTAAAGGGAAATTCATCTCGAACTGGGGCTTTTATGGGATTCGAACCTGAGATCATGTTTTGATACCAACCATAGGAAAAATAGCTAATCCTTCCTACCTAAAGCTTAAGCTTTCAATACGAGACGCTTGAACTGTTATACTTAATCCTCGTTCAAAGCTCTTACCAAGTCACGAGGATGTTACCCCCCATGCACGACTCAAGTCATTCTAAATGACCCTTGGAAACAACATAGAAAGGTTACCCACAACAATAGGCCCGGGGATGGTACTTGCCTTGGTTGCATCATTCTGTCTCTTTAAAGGGAAATTCATCTCGAACTGGGGCTTTTATGGGATTCGAACCTGAGATCATGTTTTGATACCAAACATAGGAAAAATAGCTAATCCTTCCTACCTAAAGCTTAAGCTTTCAATACGGGACGCTTGAACTGTCACACTTAATCCTCGTTCAAAGCTCACACCAAGTCACGAGGATGTTACCGCTTGTGCACCACACAAGTCATTCTAAATGACCCTTGGAAACAACATAGAAAGGTTACCGACAACAACGAGCACATGGATGGTACTTACCATGGTTGTGTCATTCCGTGTCTTTAAAGGGAAATTCATCTCGAACTGGGGCTTTTATGGGATTCGAACCTGAGATCATGTTTTGATACCAAACATAGGAAAAATAGCTAATCCTTCCTACCTAAACCTTAAGCTTTCAATACGGGTCGCTTGAACTGTCACACTTAATCCTCGTTCAATGCTCATACCAAGTCACGAGGATATTACCCCTTATGCACCACACAAGTCATTCTAAATGACCCTAGGAAAATACATAGAAAGGTTACCCACAACAACGAGCGCAGGGATGGTAATTACCATGGTTGCGTCATTCCGTCTCTTTAAAGCGAAATTCATCTCGAACTGGGGCTTTTATGGGATTCGAACCTGAGATCATGTTTTGATACCAAACATAGGAAAAATAGCTAATCCTTCCTACCTAAAGCTTAAGCTTTCAATACGTGACGCTTGAACTGTCACACTTAATCCTCGTTCAAAGCTCACACCAAGTCACGAGGATGTTACCCCTTATGCACCACACAAGTCATTCTAAATGACCCTTGGAAACAACATAGAAATGTTACCCACAACAACGAGCCCAGAGATGGTACTTACCTTGGTTGCGTCATTCCGTCTCTTTAAAGGGAAATTCATCTCGAACTGGGGCTTTTATGGGATTCGAACCTGAGATCATGTTTTGATACCAACCATAGGAAAAATAGCTAATCCTTCCTACCTAAAGCTTAAGCTTTCAATACGAGACGCTTGAACTGTTATTCTTAATCCTCGTTCAAAGCTCACACCAAGTCACGAGGATGTTACCTATATGCACCACACAAGTCATTCTAAATGACCCTTGGAAACAACATAGAAAGGTTACCCACAACAACGAGCGCAGAGATGGTACTTACCTTGGTTGCGTCATTCCGTCTCTTTAAAGGGAAATTATTCTCGAACTGGGGCTTTTATGGGATTTGAACCTGAGGTCATGTTTTGATACCAAACATAGGAAAAATAGCTAATCCTTCCTACCTTAAGCTTAAGCTCTTAATACGTGACGCTTGAACTGTTACACTTAATCCTCTTCAAAGCTCTCACCAAGTCACGAGGATGTTACCCCTTATGCACACAAGTCATTCTAAATGACCCTTGGAAACAACATAGAAAGGTTACCGACAACAACGATCCCATGGATGGTACTTACCTTGGTTGCGTCATTCCGTCTCTTTAAAGGGAAATTCATCTCGAACTGGGGCTTTTATGGGATTTGAAACTGAGATCATGTTTTGATACCAAACATAGGAAAAATAGCTAATCCTTCCTACCTAAAGCTTAAGCTTTCATTACGGGACGCTTGAATTGTCACACTTAATCGTCGTTCAAAGCTCACACCAAGTCACGAGGATGTTACCCCTTATGCACCACACAAGTCATTCTAAATGACCCTTTTAAACAACATAGAAAGGTTACCCACAACAACGAGCCCAGAAATGGTACTTACCTTGGTTGCGTCGTTCCTTCTCTTTAAAGAGAAATTCTTCTCGAACTGGGGCTTTTATGGGATTCGAACTTGAAATCATGTTTTGATACCAAACATAGGAAAAATAGCTAATCCTTCCTACCTAAAGCTTAAGCTTTCAATACGTGACGCTTGAACTGTCACACTTAATCATCGTTCAAAGCTCACACCAAGTCACGAGGATGTTACCCCTTATGCACCACACAAGTCATTCTAAATGACCCTTGGAAACAACATAGAAAGGTTACCCACAACAACGAGCCCAGAGATGGTACTTACCTTGGTTGCGTCATTCCGTCTCTTTAAAGGGAAATTCATCTCGAACTGGGGCTTTTATGGGATTCGAACCTGAGATCATGTTTTGATACCAACCATAGGAAAAATAGCTAATCCTTCCTACCTAAAGCTTAAGCTTTCAATACGAGACGCTTGAACTGTTATACTTAATCCTCGTTCAAAGCTCTTACCAAGTCACGAGGATGTTACCCCCCATGCACCACTCAAGTCATTCTAAATGACCCTTGGAAACAACATAGAAAGGTTACCCACAACAATAGGCCCGGGGATGGTACTTGCCTTGGTTGCATCATTCTGTCTCTTTAAAGGGAAATTCATCTCGAACTGGGGCTTTTATGGGATTCGAACCTGAGATCATGTTTTGATACCAAACATAGGAAAAATAGCTAATCCTTCCTACCTAAAGCTTAAGCTTTCAATGCGGGACGCTTGAACTGTCACACTTAATCCTCGTTCAAAGCTCACACCAAGTCACGAGGATGTTACCGCTTGTGCACCACACAAGTCATTCTAAATGACCCTTGGAAACAACATAGAAAGGTTACCGACAACAACGAGCACATGGATGGTACTTACCATGGTTGTGTCATTCCGTGTCTTTAAAGGGAAATTCATCTCGAACTGGGGCTTTTATGGGATTCGAACCTGAGATCATGTTTTGATACCAAACATATAAAAAATAGCTAATCCTTCCTACCTAAAGTTTAAGCTTTCAATACGGGACGCTTGAACTGTCACACTTAATCCTCGTTCAAAGCTCACACCAAGTCACGAGGATTTTACCGCTTATGCACCAAACAAGTCATTCTAAATGTCCCATGGAAACAACATAGAAAGGTTACCCACAACAACGAGCGCATGGATGGTACTTACCTTGGTTGCGTCATTCCGTCTCTTTAAAGGGAAATTATTCTCGAACTGGGGCTTTTATGGGATTTGAACCTGAGGTCATGTTTTGATACCAAACATAGGAAAAATAGCTAATCCTTCCTACCTAAAGCTTAAGCTCTTAATACGTGACGCTTGAACTGTTACACTTAATCCTCTTCAAAGCTCTCACCAAGTCACGAGGATGTTACCCCCCATGCACCACACAAGTAATTCTAAATGACCCTTGGAAACAACATAGAAAGGTTACCCACAACAATAGGCCCAGGGATGGTACTTGCCTCGGTTGCATCATTCTGTCTCTTTAAAGGGAAATTCATCTCGAACTGGGGCTTTTATGGGATTCGAACTTGAGATCATGTTTTGATACCAAACATAGGAAAAATAGCTAATCCTTCCTACCTAAAGCTTAAGCTTTCAATGCGGGACGCTTGAACTGTCACACTTAATCCTCGTTCAAAGCTCACACCAAGTCACGAGGATGTTACCGCTTGTGCACCACACAAGTCATTCTAAATGACCCTTGGAAACAACATAGAAAGGTTACCGACAACAACGAGCACATGGATGGTACTTACCATGGTTGTGTCATTCCGTGTCTTTAAATGGAAATTCATCTCGAACTGGGGCTTTTATGGGATTCGAACCTGAGGTCATGTTTTGATACCAAACATAGGAAAAATAGCTAATCCTTCCTACCTAAAGCTTAAGCTCTTAATACGTGACGCTTGAACTGTTACACTTAATCCTCTTCAAAGCTCTCACCAAGTCACGAGGATGTTACCCCCCATGCACCACACAAGTCATTCTAAATGACCCTTGAAAACAACATAGAAAGGTTACCGACAACAACGATCCCAGGGATGGTACTTACCTTGCTTGCATCATTCCATCAACTTAAGGGGAAATTCATCTCGAACTGGGGCTTTTATGGGATTCGAACCTGAGATCATGTTTTGATAACAAACATAGGAAAAATAGCTAATCCTTCCTACCTAAAGCTTAAGCTTTCAATACGGGACGCTTGAACTGTAACACTTAATCCTCGTTCAAAGCTCACACCAAGTCACGAGGATATTACCCCTTATGCACCACACAAGTCATTCTAAATGACCCTTGGAAATAACATAGAAAGGTTATCCACAACAACGAGCCCAGAGATGGTACTTACCTTGGTTGCGTCATTCCGTCTCTTTAAAGGGAAATTCATCTAGAACTGGAGCTTTTATGAGATTCGAACCTGAGATCATGTTTTGATACCAAACATAGGAAAAATAGCTAATCCTTCCTACCTAAAGCTTAAGCTTTCAATACGGGACGCTTGAACTGTCATAGTTAATCCTCGTTCAAAGCTCACACCAAGTCACGAGGATGTTACCCTTTATGCATCACACAAGTCATTCTAAATGACCCTTGGATGTTTCCCACAACAATAGCCCAGAGATGGTACTTACCTCGGTTGCATCATTCCGTCTCTTTAAAGGGAAATTCATCTCGAACTGGGGCTTTTATAGGATTCGAACCTGAGATCATGTTTTGATACCAAACATAGGAAAAATAGATAATCCTTCCTACCTAAAGCTTAAGATTTCAATACGGGACGCTTAAACTGTCACACTTAATCCTCGTTCAAAGGTCACAACAAGTCACGAGGATGTTACCCCTTGTGCACCACACAAGTAATTCTAAATGACCCTTGGAAACAACATAGAAAGGTTACCGACAACAACGAGCACATGGATGGTACTTACCTTGGTTGCGTCATTCCGTCTCTTTAAAGGGAAATTCTTCTCGAACTGGGGCTTTTATGGGATTCGAACCTGAGATCATGTTTTGATACCAAACATAGGAAAAATAGCTAATCCGTCCTACCTAAAGCTTAAGCTTTCAATACGGGATGCTTGAATTGTCACACTTAATCCTCGTTCAAAGCTCACACCAAGTCACGAGAATATTACCCCTTATGCACCACACAAGTCATTCTAAATGACCCTTGGCAAATACATAGAAAGGTTACCCACAACAACGAGCGCAGGGATGGTACTTACCTTGGTTGCGTCATTCCGTCTCTTTAAAGGGAAATTCATCTCGAAATTTGGCTTTTATGGGATTCGAACCTGAGATCATATTTTGATACCAAACATAGGAAAAATAGCTAATCCTTCCTACCTAAACCTTAAGCTTTCAATACGGGTCGCTTGAACTGTCACACTTAATCCTCGTTCAATGCTCACACCAAGTCACGAGGATGTTACCCCTTATGCACCACACAAGTCATTCTAAATGACCCTTGGAAAATACATAGAAAGGTTACCCACAACAACGAGCGCAGGGATGGTACTTACCATGGTTGCGTCATTCCGTCTCTTTAAAGCGAAATTCATCTCGAACTGGGGCTTTTATGGGATTCGAACCTGATATCATGTTTTGATACCAAACATAGGAAAAATAGCTAATCCTTCCTACCTAAAGCTTAAGCTTTCAATACGGGACGCTTAAACTGTCACACTTAATCCTCGTTTAAAGCTCAAACTAAGTCACGAGGATATTACCCCCCTTGCACGACACAAGTCATTCTAAATGACCGTTGGAAACAACATAGAAAGGTTAACCACAACAATAGGCACAGGGATGGTACTTACCTCGGTTGCATCTTTTCTCTCTTTAAAGGGAAATTCATCTTAAACTGAGGCTTTTATGGGATTCGAACCTGAGATCATGTTTTGATACCAAACATAGGAAAATAGCTAATCCTTCCTACCTAAAGCTTAAGATTTCAATACGGGACGCTTGAACTGTCACACTTAATCCACTTTCAAAGTTCAGACCAACTCACGAGGATGTTACCCCTTATGCACCACACAAGTCATTCTAAATGACCCTTGGAAACAACATAGAAAGGTTACCGACAACAACGATCCCAGGGATGGTACTTACCTTGGTTGCGTCATTCCGTCTATTTAAGGGGAAATTCATCTCGAACTGAGGCTTTTATGGGATTCGAACCTGAGATCATGTTTTGATAACAAACATAGGAAAAATACCTAATCCTTCCTACCTAAAGCTTAAGCTTTCAATACGGGACGCTTGAACTGTCACACTTAATCCTCGTTCAAAGCTCACACAAAGTCACGAGGATGTTACCCCTTATGCACCACACAAGTCATTCTAAATGACCCTTGGAAACAACATAGAAAGGTTACCCACAACAACGAGCCCAGAGATGGTACTTACCTTGGTTGCGTCATTCCGTCTCTTTAAAGGGAAATTCTTCTCGAACTGGGGCTTTTATGGGATTCGAACCTGAGATCATGTTTTGATACCAAACATAGGAAAAATGGCTAATCCTTCCTACCTAAAGCTTAAGCTTTCAATACGAGACGCTTGAACTGTTATACTTAATCCTCGTTCAAAGCTCTCACCAAGTCACGAGGATGTTACCCCCCATGCACCACACAAGTCATTCGAAATGACACTCAGAAACAACATAGAAAGGTTACCCACAACAATAGGCCCAGGGATGGTACTTGCCTCGGTTGCATCATTTTCTCTCTTTAAAGGGAAATTCATCTCGAACTGGGGCTTTTATGGGATTCGAACCTGAGATCATGTTTTGATACCAAACATTGGAAAAATAGATAATCCTTCCTACCTAAAGCTTAAGATTTCAATACGGGACGCTTAAACTGTCACACTTAATCCTCGTTCAAAGTTCACACCAACTCACGAGGATGTTACCCCTTATGCACCACACAAGTCATTCTAAATGACCCTTGGAAAATACATAGAAAGGTTACCCACAACAATGAGCGCAGGGATGGTACTTACCATGGTTGCGTTTTTCCGTCTCTTTAAAAAGAAATTCATCTCGAAATGGGGCTTTTATGGGATTCGAACCTAAGATCATTTTTTGATACCAAACATAGGAAAAATAGCTAATCCTTCCAACCAAAAGCTTAAGCTCTCAATACGAGACGCTTAAACTGTCACACTTAATCCTCGTTCAAAGCTCAAACTAAGTCACGAGGATGTTACCCCCCTTGCACGACACAAGTCATTCTAAATGACCCTTGGAAACAACATAGAAAGGTTACCCACAACAATAGGCACAGGGATGATACTTACCTCGGTTGAATCATTCTGTCTCTTTAAAGGGAAATTCATCTCGAACTGGGGCTTTTATGGGATTCGAACCTGAGATCATATTTTGATACCAAACATTGGAAAAATAGATAATCCATCCTACATAAAGCTTAAGCATTCAATACGGGACGCTTGAACTGTCACACTTAATCCTCATTCGAAGCTCACACCAAGTCACGAGGATATTACCCCTTATGCACCACACAAGTCATTCTAAATGACCCTTGGAAATAACATAGAAAGGTTACCCACAACAACGAGCCCAGAGATGGTACTTACCTTGGTTGCATCATTCCGTCTCTTTAAAGGGAAATTCATCTAGAACTGGAGCTTTTATGAGATTCGAACCTAAGATCATGTTTTGATACCAAACATAGGAAAAATAGCTAATCCTTCCTACCTAAAGCTTAAGCTTTCAATACGGGACGCTTGAACTGTCACAGTTAATCCTTGTTCAAAGCTCACACCAAGTCACGAGAATGTTACACTTTATGCAACACACAAGTCATTCTAAATGACCCTTGGATGTTTCCCACAACAATAGCCCAGAGATGGTACTTACCTCGGTTGCATCATTCCGTCTCTTTAAAGGGAAATTCATCTCGAACTGGGGCTTTTATAGGATTCGAACCTGAGATCATGTTTTGATACCAAACATAGGAAAAATAGATAATCCTTCCTACCTAAAGCTTAAGATTTCAATACGGGACGCTTAAACTGTCACACTTAATCCTCGTTCAAAGGTCACAACAAGTCACGAGGATGTTACCCCTTGTGCACCACACAAGTAATTCTAAATGACCCTTGGAAACAACATAGAAAGGTTACCGACAACAACGAGCACATGGATGGTACTTACCTTGGTTGCGTCATTCCGTCTCTTTAAAGGGAAATTCTTCTCGAACTGGGGCTTTTAAGGGATTCGAACCTGAGATCATGTTTTGATACCAAACATAGGAAAAATGGCTAATCCTTCCTTCCTAAAGCTTAAGCTTTCAATACGAGACGCTTGAACTGTTATACTTAATCCTCGTTCAAAGCTCTCACCAAGTCACGAGGATGTTACCCCCCATGCACCACACAAGTCATTCTAAATGACCCTCGGAAACAACATAGAAAGGTTACCCACAACAATAGGCCCAGGGATGGTACTTGCCTCGGTTGCATCATTTTCTCTCTTTAAAGGGAAATTCATCTCGAACTGGGGCTTTTATGTGATTCGAATCTGAGATCATGTTTTGATACCAAACATTGGAAAAATAGATAATCCTTCCTACCTAAAGCTTAAGATTTCAATACGGGAAGCTTGAACTGTCACACTTAATCCTCGTTCAAAGTTCACACCAACTCACGAGGATGTTACCCCTTATGCACCACACAAGTCATTCTAAATGACCCTTGGAAAATACATAGAAAGGTTACCCACAACAATAGGCCCAGGGATGGTACTTGCCTCGGTTGCATCATTTTCTCTCTTTAAAGGGAAATTCATCTCGAACTGGGGCTTTTATGGGATTCGAATCTGAGATCATGTTTTGATACCAAACATTGGAAAAATAGATAATCCTTCCTACCTAAAGCTTAAGATTTCAATACGGGACGCTTGAACTGTCACACTTAATCCTCGTTCAAAGTTCACACCAACTCACGAGGATGTTACCCCTTATGCACCACACAAGTCATTCTAAATGACCCTTGGAAAATACATAGAAAGGTTACCCACAACAACGAGCGCAGGGATGGTACTTACCATGGTTGCGTTATTCCGTCTCTTTAAAAAGAAATTCATCTCGAAATGGGGCTTTTATGGGATTCGAACCTAAGATCATGTTTTGATACCAAACATAGGAAAAATAGCTAATCCTTCCAACCAAAAGCTTAAGCTCTCAATACGAGACGCTTAAACTGTCACACTTAATCCTCGTTCAAAGCTCAACCTAAGTCACGAGGATGTTACCCCCCTTGCACGACACAAGTCATTCTAAATGACCCTTGGAAACAACATAGAAAGGTTACCCACAACAATAGGCACAGGGATGGTACTTACCTCGGTTGAATCATTCTGTCTCTTTAAAGGGAAATTCATCTCGAACTGGGGCTTTTATGGGATTCGAACCTGAGATCATGTTTTGATAATAAACATAGGAAAAATAGCTAATCCTTCCTACCTAAAGCTTAAGCTTTCAATACGGGACGCTTGAACTGTAACACTTAATCCTCGTTCAAAGCTCACACCAAGTCACGAGGATATTACCCCTTATGCACCACACAAGTCATTCTAAATGACCCTTGGAAATAACATAGAAAAGTTACCCACAACAACGAGCCCAGAGATGGTACTTACCTTGGTTGCGTCATTCCGTCTCTTTAAAGGGAAATTCATCTAGAACTGGAGCTTTTATGAGATTCGAACCTGAGATCATGTTTTGATACCAAACATAGGAAAAATAGCTAATCCTTCCTACCTAAAGCTTAAGCTTTCAATACGGGACGCTTGAACTGTCACAGTTAATCCTCGTTCAAAGTTCACACCAACTCACGAGGATGTTACCCCTTATGCACCACACAAGTCATTCTAAATGACCCTTGGAAACAACATAGAAAGGTTACCGACAACAACGATCCCAGGGATGGTACTTACCTTGGTTGCGTCATTCCGTCTATTTAAGGGGAAATTCATCTCGAACTGAGGCTTTTATGGGATTCGAACCTGAGATCATGTTTTGATAACAAACATAGGAAAAATAGCTAATCCTTCCTACCTAAAGCTTAAGCTTTCAATACGGGACGCTTGAACTGTCACACTTAATCCTCGTTCAATGCTCACACCAAGTCACGAGGATGTTACCCCTTATGCACCACAGAAGTCATTCTAAATGACCCTTGGAAAATACATAGAAAGGTTACCCACAACAACGAGCGCAGGGATGGTACTTACCATGGTTGCGTCATTCCGTCTCTTTAAAGCGAAATTCATCTCGAACTGGGGCTTTTATGGGATTCCAACCTGAGATCATGTTTTGATACCAAACATAGGAAAAATAGCTAATCCTTCCTACCTAAAGCTTAAGCTTTCAATACGGGACGCTTAAACTGTCACACTTAATCCTCGTTCAAAGCTCAAACTAAGTCACGAGGATATTACCCCCCTTGCACGACACAAGTCATTCTAAATGACCGTTGGAAACAACATAGAAAGGTTAACCACAACAATAGGCACAGGGATGGTACTTACCTCGGTTGCATCATTTTCTCTCTTTAAAGGGAAATTCATCGCAAACTGAGGCTTTTATGGGATTCGAACATGAGATCATGTTTTGATACCAAACATAGGAAAAATAGCTAATCCTTCCTACCTAAAGCTTAAGATTTCAATACGGGATGCTTGAACTGTCACACTTAATCCTCGTTCAAAGTTCACACCAACTCACGAGGATGTTACCCCTTATGCACCACACAAGTCATTCTAAATGACCCTTGGAAACAACATAGAATGGTTACCGACAACAACGATCCCAGGGATGGTACTTACCTTGGTTGCGTCATTCCGTCCATTTAAGGGGAAATTCATCTCGAACTGGGGCTTTTATGGGATTCGAACCTGAGATCATGTTTTGATAACAAACATAGGAAAAATAGCTAATCCTTCCTACCTAAAGCTTAAGCTTTCAATACGGGACGCTTGAACTGTCACACTTAATCCTCGTTCAAAGCTCACACCAAGTCACGAGGATGTTACCCCTTATGCACCACACAAGTCATTCTAAATGACCCTTGGAAACAACATAGAAAGGTTACCCACAACAACGATCCCAGGGATGGTACTTACCTTGGTTGCGTCATTCCGTCTCTTTAAAGGGAAATTCTTCTCGAACTGGGGCTTTTATGGGATTCGAACCTGAGATCATGTTTTGATACCAAACATAGGAAAAATGGCTAATCCTTCCTACCTAAAGCTTAAGCTTTCAATACGAGACGCTTGAACTGTTATACTTAATCCTCGTTCAAAGCTCTCACCAAGTCACGAGGATGTTACCCCCCATGCCCCACACAAGTCATTCTAAATGAACCTCGGAAACAACATAGAAAGGTTACCCACAACAATAGGCCCAGGGATGGTACTTGCCTCGGTTGCATCATTTTCTCTCTTTAAAGGGAAATTCATCTCGAACTGGGGCTTTTATGGGATTCGAATCTGAGATCATGTTTTGATACCAAACATTGGAAAAATAGATAATCCTTCCTACCTAAAGCTTAAGATTTCAATACGGGACGCTTGAACTGTCACACTTAATCCTCGTTCAAAGTTCACACCAACTCACGAGGATGTTACCCCTTATGCACCACACAAGTCATTCTAAATGACCCTTGGAAAATACATAGAAAGGTTACCCACAACAACGAGCGCAGGGATGGTACTTACCATGGTTGCGTTATTCCGTCTCTTTAAAAAGAAATTCATCTCGAAATGGGGCTTTTATGGGATTCGAACCTAAAATCATGTTTTGATACCAAACATAGGAAAAATAGCTAATCCTTCCAACCAAAAGCTTAAGCTCTCAATACGAGACGCTTAAACTGTCACAATTAATCCTCGTTCAAAGCTCAACCTAAGTCACGAGGATGTTACCCCCCTTGCACGACACAAGTCATTCTAAATGACCCTTGGAAACAACATAGAAAGGTTACCCACAACAATAGGCACAGGGATGGTACTTACCTCGGTTGAATCATTCTGTCTCTTTAAAGGGAAATTCATCTCGAACTGGGGCTTTTATGGGATTCGAACCTGAGATCATGTTTTGATAATAAACATATTAAAAATAGCTAATCCTTCCTACCTAAAGCTTAAGCTTTCAATACGGGACGCTTGAACTGTAACACTTAATCCTCGTTCAAAGCTCACACCAAGTCACGAGGATATTACCCCTTATGCACCACACAAGTCATTCTAAATGACCCTTGGAAATAACATAGAAAAGTTACCCACAACAACGAGCCCAGAGATGGTACTTACCTTGGTTGCGTCATTCCGTCTCTTTAAAGGGAAATTCATCTAGAACTGGAGCTTTTATGAGATTCGAACCTGAGATCATGTTTTGATACCAAACATAGGAAAAATAGCTAATCCTTCCTACCTAAAGCTTAAGCTTTCAATACGGGACGCTTGAACTGTCACAGTTAATCCTCGTTCAAAGCTCACACCAAGTCACGAGGATGTTACCCCTTATGCACCACACAAGTCATTCTAAATGACCCTTGGAAAATACATAGAAAGGTTACCCACAACAACGAGGGCAGGGATGGTACTTACCATGGTTGCGTCATTCCGTCTCTTTAAAGGGAAATTCATCTAGAACTGGAGCTTTTATAAGATTCGAACCTGAGATCATGTTTTGATACCAAACATAGGAAAAATAGCTAATCCTTCCTACCTAAAGCTTAAGCTTTCAATACGGGACGCTTGAACTGTCACAGTTAATCCTCGTTCAAAGCTCACACCAAGTCACGAGGATGTTACCCTTTATGCATCACACAAGTCATTCTAAATGACCCTTGGATGTTTCCCACAACAATAGCCCAGAGATGGTACTTACCTCGGTTGCATCATTCCGTCTCTTTAAAGGGAAATTCATCTCGAACTGGGGCTTTTATAGGATTCGAACCTGAGATCATGTTTTGATACCAAACATAGGAAAAATAGATAATCCTTCCTACCTAAAGCTTAAGATTTCAATACGGGACGCTTAAACTGTCACACTTAATCCTCGTTCAAAGGTCACAACAAGTCACGAGGATGTTACCCCTTGTGCACCACACAAGTAATTCTAAATGACCCTTGGAAACAACATAGAAAGGTTACCGACAACAACGAGCACATGGATGGTACTTACCTTGGTTGCGTCATTCCGTCTCTTTAAAGGGAAATTCTTCTCGAACTGGGGCTTTTATGGGATTCGAACCTGAGATCATGTTTTGATACCAAACATAGGAAAAATAGCTAATCCGTCCTACCTAAAGCTTAAGCTTTCAATACGGGATGCTTGAACTGTCACACTTAATCCTCGTTCAAAGCTCACACCAAGTCACGAGAATGTTACCCCTTATGCACCACACAAGTCATTCTAAATGACCCTTGGCAAATACATAGAAAGGTTACCCACAACAACGAGCGCAGGGATGGTACTTACCTTGGTTGCGTCATTCCGTCTCTTTAAAGGGAAATTCATCTCGAAATGAGGCTTTTATGGGATTCGAACCTGAGATCATGTTTTGATACCAAACATAGGAAAAATAGCTAATCCGTCCTACCTAAAGCTTAAGCTTTCAATACGGGATGCTTGAACTGTCACACTTAATCCTCGTTCAAAGCTCACACCAAGTCACGAGAATGTTACCCCTTATGCACCACACAAGTCATTCTAAATGACCCTTGGCAAATACATAGAAAGGTTACCCACAACAACGAGCGCAGGGATGGTACTTACCATGGTTGCGTCATTCCGTCTCTTTAAAGCGAAATTCATCTCGAACTGGGGCTTTTATGGGATTCGAACCTGAGATCATGTTTTGATACCAAACATAGGAAAAATAGCTAATCCTTCCTACCTAAAGCTTAAGCTTTCAATACGGGACGCTTAAACTGTCACACTTAATCCTCGTTCAAAGCTCAAACTAAGTCACGAGGATATTACCCCCCTTGCATGACACAAGTCATTCTAAATGACCGTTGGAAACAACATAGAAAGGTTAACCACAACAATAGGCACTGGGATGGTACTTACCTCGGTTGCATCATTTTCTCTCTTTAAAGGGAAATTCATCGCAAACTGAGGCTTTTATGGGATTCGAACCTGAGATCATGTTTTGATACCAAACATAGGAAAAATAGCTAATCCTTCCTACCTAAAGCTTAAGATTTCAATACGGGACGCTTGAACTGTCACACTTAATCCTCGTTCAAAGTTCACACCAACTCACGAGGATGTTACCCCTTATGCACCACACAAGTCATTCTATATGACCCTCGGAAACAACATAGAAAGGTTACCGATAACAACGATCCCAGGGATGGTACTTACCTTAGTTGCGTCATTCCGTCTATTTAAGGGGAAATTCATCTCGAACTGGGGCTTTTATGGGATTCGAACCTGAGATCATGTTTTGATAACAAACATAGGAAAAATAGCTAATCCTTCCTACCTAAAGCTAAGCTTTCAATACGGGACGCTTGAACTGTCACACTTAATCCTCGTTCAAAGCTCACACCAAGTCACGAGGATGTTACCCCTTATGCCCCACACAAGTCAATCTAAATGACCCTTGGAAACAACATAGAAAGGTTACCCACAAGAACGATCCCAGGGATGGTACTTACCTTGGTTTCGTCATTCCGTCTCTTTAAAGGGAAATTCTTCTCGAACTGGGGCTTTTATGGGATTCGAACCTGAGATCATGTTTTGATACCAAACATAGGAAAAATGGCTAATCCTTCCTACCTAAAGCTTAAGCTTTCAATACGAGACGCTTGAACTGTTATACTTAATCCTCGTTCAAAGCTCTCACCAAGTCACGAGGATGTTACCCCCCATGCACCACACAAGTCATTCTAAATGACCCTCGGAAACAACATAGAAAGGTTACCCACAACAATAGGCCCAGGGATGGTACTTGCCTCGGTTGCATCATTTTCTCTCTTTAAAGGGAAATTCATCTCCAACTGGGGCTTTTATGGGATTCGAATCTGAGATCATGTTTTGATACCAAACATTGGAAAAATAGATAATCCTTCCTACCTAAAGCTTAAGATTTCAATACGGGATGCTTGAACTGTCACACTTAATCCTCGTTCAAAGTTCACACCAACTCACGAGGATGTTACCCCTTATGCACCACACAAGTCATTCTAAATGACCCTTGGAAAATACATAGAAAGGTTACCCACAACAACGAGCGCAGGGATGGTACTTACCATGGTTGCGTTATTCCGTCTCTTTAAAAAGAAATTCATCTCGAAATGGGGCTTTTATGGGATTCGAACCTAAGATCATGTTTTGATACCAAACATAGGAAAAATAGCTAATCCTTCCAACCAAAAGCTTAAGCTCTCAATACGAGACGCTTAAACTGTCACACTTAATCCTCGTTCAAAGCTCAACCTAAGTCACGAGGATGTTACCCCCCTTGCACGACACAAGTCATTCTAAATGACCCTTGGAAACAACATAGAAAGGTTACCCACAACAATAGGCACAGGGATGGTACTTACCTCGGTTGAATCATTCTGTCTCTTTAAAGGGAAATTCATCTCGAACTGGGGCTTTTATGGGATTCGAACCTGAGATCATGTTTTGATAATAAACATAGGAAAAATAGCTAATCCTTCCTACCTAAAGCTTAAGCTTTCAATACGGGACGCTTGAACTGTAACACTTAATCCTCGTTCAAAGCTCACACCAAGTCACGAGGATATTACCCCTTATGCACCACACAAGTCATTCTAAATGACCCTTGGAAATAACATAGAAAAGTTACCCACAACAACGAGCCCAGAGATGGTACTTACCTTGGTTGCGTCATTCCGTCTCTTTAAAGGGAAATTCATCTAGAACTGGAGCTTTTATGAGATTCGAACCTGAGATCATGTTTTGATACCAAACATAGGAAAAATAGCTAATCCTTCCTACCTAAAGCTTAAGCTTTCAATACGGGACGCTTGAACTGTCACAGTTAATCCTCGTTCAAAGCTCACACCAAGTCACGAGGATGTTACCCTTTATGCATCACACAAGTCATTCTAAATGACCCTTGGATGTTTCCCACAACAATAGCCCAGAGATGGTACTTACCTCGGTTGCATCATTCCGTCTCTTTAAAGGGAAATTCATCTCGAACTGGGGCTTTTATAGGATTCGAACCTGAGATCATGTTTTGATAACATAGGAAAAATAGATAATCCTTCCTACCTAAAGCTTAAGCTTTCAATACGGGACGCTTAAACTGTCACACTTAATCCTCGTTCAAAGGTCACAACAAGTCACGAGGATATTACCCCCCTTGCACGACACAAGTCATTCTAAATGACCGTTGGAAACAACATAGAAAGGTTAACCACAACAATAGGCACAGGGATGGTACTTACCTCGGTTGCATCATTTTCTCTCTTTAAAGGGAAATTCATCTTAAACTGAGGCTTTTATGGGATTCGAACCTGAGATCATGTTTTGATACCAAACATAGGAAAAATAGCTAATCCTTCCTACCTAAAGCTTAAGATTTCAATACGGGACGCTTGAACTGTCACACTTAATCCTCGTTCAAAGTTCACACCAACTAACGAGGATGTTACCCCTTATGCACCACACAAGTCATTCTAAATGACCCTTGGAAACAACATAGAAAGGTTACCGACAACAACGATCCCAGGGATGGTACTTACCTTGGTTGCGTCATTCCGTCTATTTAAGGGGAAAGTCATCTCGAACTGAGGCATTTATGGGATTCGAACCTGAGATCATGTTTTGATAACAAACATAGGAAAAATAGCTAATCCTTCCTACCTAAACCTTAAGCTTTCAATACGGGACGCTTGAACTGTCACACTTAATCCTCGTTCAATGCTCACACCAAGTCACGAGGATGTTACCCCTTATGCACCACAGAAGTCATTCTAAATGACCCTTGGAAAATACATAGAAAGGTTACCCACAACAACGAGCGCAGGGATGGTACTTACCATGGTTGCGTCATTCCGTCTCTTTAAAGCGAAATTCATCTCGAACTGGGGCTTTTATGGGATTCGAACCTGAGATCATGTTTTGATACCAAACATAGGAAAAATAGCTAATCCTTCCTACCTAAAGCTTAAGCTTTCAATACGGGACGCTTAAACTGTCACACTTAATCCTCGTTCAAAGCTCAAACTAATTCACGAGGATATTACCCCCCTTGCACGACACAAGTCATTCTAAATGACCGTTGGAAACAACATAGAAAGGTTAACCACAACAATAGGCACAGGGATGGTACTTACCTCGGTTGCATCATTTTCTCTCTTTAAAGGGAAATTCATCTTAAACTGAGGCTTTTATGGGATTCGAACCTGAGATCATGTTTTGATACCAAACATAGGAAAAATAGCTAATCCTTCCTACCTAAAGCTTAAGATTTCAATACGGGACACTTGAACTGTCACACTTAATCCTCGTTCAAAGTTCACACCAACTCACGAGGATGTTACCCCTTATGCACCACACAAGTCATTCTAAATGACCCTTGGAAACAACATAGAAAGGTTACCGACAACAACGATCCCAGGGATGGTACTTACCTTGGTTGCGTCATTCCGTCTATTTAAGGGGAAATTCATCTCGAACTGAGGCTTTTATGGGATTCGAACCTGAGATCATGTTTTGATAACAAACATAGGAAAAATAGCTAATCCTTCCTACCTAAAGCTTAAGCTTTCAATACGGGACGCTTGAACTGTCACACTTAATCCTCGTTCAATGCTCACACCAAGTCACGAGGATGTTACCCCTTATGCACCACAGAAGTCATTCTAAATGACCCTTGGAAAATACATAGAAAGGTTACCCACAACAACGAGCGCAGGGATGGTACTTACCATGGTTGCGTCATTCCGTCTCTTTAAAGCGAAATTCATCTCGAACTGGGGCTTTTATGGGATTCGAACCTGAGATCATGTTTTGATACCAAACATAGGAAAAATAGCTAATCCTTCCTACCTAAAGCTTAAGCTTTCAATACGGGACGCTTAAACTGTCACACTTAATCCTCGTTCAAAGCTCAAACTATGTCACGAGGATATTACCCCCCTTGCACGACACAAGTCATTCTAAATGACCGTTGGAAACAACATAGAAAGGTTAACCACAACAATAGGCACAGGGATGGTACTTACCTCGGTTGCATCATTTTCTCTCTTTAAAGGGAAATTCATCGCAAACTGAGGCTTTTATGGGATTCGAACCTGAGATCATGTTTTGATACCAAACATAGGAAAAATAGTTAATCCTTCCTACCTAAAGCTTAAGATTTCAATACGGGACGCTTGAACTGTCACACTTAATCCTCGTTCAAAGTTCACACCAACTCACGAGGATGTTACCCCTTATGCACCACACAAGTCATTCTAAATGACCTTTGGAAAATACATAGAAAGGTTACCCACAACAACGAGCGCAGGGATGGTACTTACCATGGTTGCGTCATTCCGTCTCTTTAAAGCGAAATTCATCTCGAACTGGGGCATTTATGGGATTCGAACCTGAGATCATGTTTTGATACCAAACATAGGAAAAATAGCTAATCCTTCCTACCTAAAGCTTAAGCTTTCAATACGGGACGCTTAAACTGTCACACTTAATCCTCGTTCAAAGCTCAAACTAAGTCACGAGGATATTACCCCCCTTGCACGACACAAGTCATTCTAAATGACCGTTGGAAACAACATAGAAAGGTTAACCACAACAATAGGCACAGGGATGGTACTTACCTCGGTTGCATCATTTTCTCTCTTTAAAGGGAAATTCATCTCGAAATTTGGCTTTTATGGGATTCGAACCTGAGATCATATTTTGATACCAAACATAGGAAAAATAGCTAATCCTTCCTACCTAAACCTTAAGCTTTCAATACGGGTCGCTTGAACTGTCACACTTAATCCTCGTTCAATGCTCACACCAAGTCACGAGGATGTTACCCCTTATGCACCACACAAGTCATTCTAAATGACCCTTGGAAAATACATAGAAAGGTTACCCACAACAACGAGGGCAGGGATGGTACTTACCATGGTTGCGTCATTCCGTCTCTTTAAAGCGAAATTCATCTCGAACTGGGGCTTTTATGGGATTCGAACCTGAGATCATGTTTTAATACCAAACATAGGAAAAATAGCTAATCCTTCCAACCTAAAGCTTAAGCTTTCAATACGGGACGCTTAAACTGTCACACTTAATCCTCGTTCAAAGCTCAAACTAAGTCACGAGGATATTACCCCCCTTGCACGACACAAGTCATTCTAAATGACCGTTGGAAACAACATAGAAAGGTTAACCACAACAATAGGCACAGGGATGGTACTTACCTCGGTTGCATCATTTTCTCTCTTTAAAGGGAAATTCATCTTAAACTGAGGCTTTTATGGGATTCGAACCTGAGATCATGTTTTGATACCAAACATAGGAAAAATAGCTAATCCTTCCTACCTAAAGCTTAAGATTTCAATACGGGACGCTTGTACTGTCACACTTAATCCTCGTTCAAAGTTCACACCAACTAACGAGGATGTTACCCCTTATGCACCACACAAGTCATTCTAAATGACCCTTGGAAACAACATAGAAAGGTTACCGACAACAACGATCCCAGGGATGGTACTTACCTTGGTTGCGTCATTCCGTCTATTTAAGGGGAAAGTCATCTCGAACTGAGGCTTTTATGGGATTCGAACCTGAGATCATGTTTTGATAACAAACATAGGAAAAATAGCTAATCCTTCCTACCTAAACCTTAAGCTTTCAATACGGGACGCTTGAACTGTCACACTTAATCCTCGTTCAATGCTCACACCAAGTCACGAGGATGTTACCCCTTATGCACCACAGAAGTCATTCTAAATGACCCTTGGAAAATACATAGAAAGGTTACCCACAACAACGAGCGCAGGGATGGTACTTACCATGGTTGCGTCATTCCGTCTCTTTAAAGCGAAATTCATCTCGAACTGGGGCTTTTATGGGATTCGAACCTGAGATCATGTTTTGATACCAAACATAGGAAAAATAGCTAATCCTTCCTACCTAAAGCTTAAGCTTTCAATACGGGACGCTTAAACTGTCACACTTAATCCTCGTTCAAAGCTCAAACTAAGTCACGAGGATATTACCCCCCTTGCACGACACAAGTCATTCTAAATGACCGTTGGAAACCACATGGAAAGGTTACCCACAACAATAGGCACAGGGATGGTACTTACCTCGGTTGAATCATTCTGTCTCTTTAAAGGGAAATTCATCTCGAACTGGGGCTTTTATGGGATTCGAACCTGAGATCATGTTTTGATAATAAACATAGGAAAAATAGCTAATCCTTCCTACCTAAAGCTTAAGATTTCAATACGGAACGCTTGAACTGTCACACTTAATCCTCGTTTAAAGTTCACACCAACTCACGAGGATGTTACCCCTTATGCACCACACAAGTCATTCTAAATGACCCTTGGAAACAACATAGAAAGGTTAACCACAACAATAGGCACTGGGATGGTACTTACCTCGGTTGCATCATTTTCTCTCTTTAAAGGGAAATTCATCGCAAACTGAGGCTTTTATGGGATTCGAACCTGAGATCATGTTTTGATACCAAACATAGGAAAAATAGCTAATCCTTCCTACCTAAAGCTTAAGATTTCAATACGGGACGCTTGAACTGTCACACTTAATCCTCGTTCAAAGTTCACACCAACTCACGAGGATGTTACCCCTTATGCAACACACAAGTCATTCTATATGACCCTTGGAAACAACATAGAAAGGTTACCGATAACAACGATCCCAGGGATGGTACTTACCTTAGTTGCGTCATTCCGTCTATTTAAGGGGAAATTCATCTCGAACTGGGGCTTTTATGGGATTCGAACCTGAGATCATGTTTTGATAACAAACATAGGAAAAATAGCTAATCCTTCCTACCTAAAGCTAAGCTTTCAATACGGGACGCTTGAACTGTCACACTTAATCCTCGTTCAAAGCTCACACCAAGTCACGAGGATGTTACCCCTTATGCACCACACAAGTCATTCTAAATGACCCTTGGAAACAACATAGAAAGGTTACCCACAAGAACGATCCCAGGGATGGTACTTACCTTGGTTTCGTCATTCCGTCTCTTTAAAGGGAAATTCTTCTCGAACTGGGGCTTTTATGGGATTCGAACCTGAGATCATGTTTTGATACCAAACATAGGAAAAATGGCTAATCCTTCCTACCTAAAGCTTAAGCTTTCAATACGAGACGCTTGAACTGTTATACTTAATCCTCGTTCAAAGCTCTCACCAAGTCACGAGGATGTTACCCCCCATGCACCACACAAGTCATTCTAAATGACCCTCGGAAACAACATAGAAAGGTTACCCACAACAATAGGCCCAGGGATGGTACTTGCCTCGGTTGCATCATTTTCTCTCTTTAAAGGGAAATTCATCTCGAACTGGGGCTTTTATGGGATTCGAATCTGAGATCATGTTTTGATACCAAACATTGGAAAAATAGATAATCCTTCCTACCTAAAGCTTAAGATTTCAATACGGGACGCTTGAACTGTCACACTTAATCCTCGTTCAAAGTTCACACCAACTCACGAGGATGTTACCCCTTATGCACCACACAAGTCATTCTAAATGACCCTTGGAAAATACATAGAAAGGTTACCCACAACAACGAGCGCAGGGATGGTACTTACCATGGTTGCGTTATTCCGTCTCTTTAAAAAGAAATTCATCTCGAAATGGGGCTTTTATGGGATTCGAACCTAAGATCATGTTTTGATACCAAACATAGGAAAAATAGCTAATCCTTCCAACCAAAAGCTTAAGCTCTCAATACGAGACGCTTAAACTGTTACACTTAATCCTCGTTCAAAGCTCAACCTAAGTCACGAGGATGTTACCCCCCTTGCACGACACAAGTCATTCTAAATGACCCTTGGAAACAACATAGAAATGTTACCCACAACAATAGGCACAGGGATGGTACTTACCTCGGTTGAATCATTCTGTCTCTTTAAAGGGAAATTCATCTCGAACTGGGGCTTTTATGGGATTCGAACCTGAGATCATGTTTTGATAATAAACATAGGAAAAATAGCTAATCCTTCCTACCTAAAGCTTAAGCTTTCAATACGGGACGCTTGAACTGTAACACTTAATCCTCGTTCAAAGCTCACACCAAGTCACGAGGATATTACCCCTTATGCACCACACAAGTCATTCTAAATGACCCTTGGAAATAACATAGAAAAGTTACCCACAACAACGAGCCCAGAGATGGTACTTACCTTGGTTGCGTCATTCCGTCTCTTTAAAGGGAAATTCATCTAGAACTGGAGCTTTTATGTGATTCGAACCTGAGATCATGTTTTGATACCAAACATAGGAAAAATAGCTAATCCTTCCTACCTAAAGCTTAAGCTTTCAATACGGGACGCTTGAACTGTCACAGTTAATCCTCGTTCAAAGCTCACACCAAGTCACGAGGATGTTACCCTTTATGCATCACACAAGTCATTCTAAATGACCCTTGGATGTTTCCCACAACAATAGCCCAGAGATGGTACTTACCTCGGTTGCATCATTCCGTCTCTTTAAAGGGAAATTCATCTCGAACTGGGGCTTTTATAGGATTCGAACCTGAGATCATGTTTTGATAACATAGGAAAAATAGATAATCCTTCCTACCTAAAGCTTAAGCTTTCAATACGGGACGCTTAAACTGTCACACTTAATCCTCGTTCAAAGGTCACAACAAGTCACGAGGATATTACCCCCCTTGCACGACACAAGTCATTCTAAATGACCGTTGGAAACAACATAGAAAGGTTAACCACAACAATAGGCACAGGGATGGTACTTACCTCGGTTGCATCATTTTCTCTCTTTAAAGGGAAATTCATCTTAAACTGAGGCTTTTATGGGATTCGAACCTGAGATCATGTTTTGATACCAAACATAGGAAAAATAGCTAATCCTTCCTACCTAAAGCTTAAGATTTCAATACGGGACGCTTGAACTGTCGCACTTAATCCTCGTTCAAAGTTCACACCAACTAACGAGGATGTTACCCCTTATGCACCACACAAGTCATTCTAAATGACCCTTGGAAACAACATAGAAAGGTTACCGACAACAACGATCCCAGGGATGGTACTTACCTTGGTTGCGTCATTCCGTCTATTTAAGGGGAAAGTCATCTCGAACTGAGGCATTTATGGGATTCGAACCTGAGATCATGTTTTGATAACAAACCTAGGAAAAATAGCTAATCCTTCCTACCTAAACCTTAAGCTTTCAATACGGGACGCTTGAACTGTCACACTTAATCCTCGTTCAATGCTCACACCAAGTCACGAGGATGTTACCCCTTATGCACCACAGAAGTCATTCTAAATGACCCTTGGAAAATACATAGAAAGGTTACCCACAACAACGAGCGCAGGGATGGTACTTACCATGGTTGCGTCATTCCGTCTCTTTAAAGCGAAATTCATCTCGAACTGGGGCTTTTATGGGATTCGAACCTGAGATCATGTTTTGATACCAAACATAGGAAAAATAGCTAATCCTTCCTACCTAAAGCTTAAGCTTTCAATACGGGACGCTTAAACTGTCACACTTAATCCTCGTTCAAAGCTCAAACTAATTCACGAGGATATTACCCCCCTTGCACGACACAAGTCATTCTAAATGACCGTTGGAAACAACATAGAAAGGTTAACCACAACAATAGGCACAGGGATGGTACTTACCTCGGTTGCATCATTTTCTCTCTTTAAAGGGAAATTCATCTTAAACTGAGGCTTTTATGGGATTCGAACCTGAGATCATGTTTTGATACCAAACATAGGAAAAATAGCTAATCCTTCCTACCTAAAGCTTAAGATTTCAATACGGGACGCTTGAACTGTCACACTTAATCCTCGTTCAAAGTTCACACCAACTCACGAGGATGTTACCCCTTATGCACCACACAAGTCATTCTAAATGACCCTTGGAAACAACATAGAAAGGTTACCGACAACAACGATCCCAGGGATGGTACTTACCTTGGTTGCGTCATTCCGTCTATTTAAGGGGAAATTCATCTCGAACTGAGGCTTTTATGGGATTCGAACCTGAGATCATGTTTTGATAACAAACATAGGAAAAATAGCTAATCCTTCCTACCTAAAGCTTAAGCTTTCAATACGGGACGCTTGAACTGTCACACTTAATCCTCGTTCAATGCTCACACCAAGTCACGAGGATGTTACCCCTTATGCACCACAGAAGTCATTCTAAATGACCCTTGGAAAATACATAGAAAGGTTACCCACAACAACGAGCGCAGGGATGGTACTTACCATGGTTGCGTCATTCCGTCTCTTTAAAGCGAAATTCATCTCGAACTGGGGCTTTTATGGGATTCGAACCTGAGATCATGTTTTGATACCAAACATAGGAAAAATAGCTAATCCTTCCTACCTAAAGCTTAAGCTTTCAATACGGGACGCTTAAACTGTCACACTTAATCCTCGTTCAAAGCTCAAACTATGTCACGAGGATATTACCCCCCTTGCACGACACAAGTCATTCTAAATGACCGTTGGAAACAACATAGAAAGGTTAACCACAACAATAGGCACAGGGATGGTACTTACCTCGGTTGCATCATTTTCTCTCTTTAAAGGGAAATTCATCGCAAACTGAGGCTTTTATGGGATTCGAACCTGAGATCATGTTTTGATACCAAACATAGGAAAAATAGTTAATCCTTCCTACCTAAAGCTTAAGATTTCAATACGGGACGCTTGAACTGTCACACTTAATCCTCGTTCAAAGTTCACACCAACTCACGAGGATGTTACCCCTTATGCACCACACAAGTCATTCTAAATGACCTTTGGAAAATACATAGAAAGGTTACCCACAACAACGAGCGCAGGGATGGTACTTACCATGGTTGCGTCATTCCGTCTCTTTAAAGCGAAATTCATCTCGAACTGGGGCATTTATGGGATTCGAACCTGAGATCATGTTTTGATACCAAACATAGGAAAAATAGCTAATCCTTCCTACCTAAAGCTTAAGCTTTCAATACGGGACGCTTAAACTGTCACACTTAATCCTCGTTCAAAGCTCAAACTAAGTCACGAGGATATTACCCCCCTTGCACGACACAAGTCATTCTAAATGACCGTTGGAAACAACATAGAAAGGTTAACCACAACAATAGGCACAGGGATGGTACTTACCTCGGTTGCATCATTTTCTCTCTTTAAAGGGAAATTCATCTCGAAATTTGGCTTTTATGGGATTCGAACCTGAGATCATATTTTGATACCAAACATAGGAAAAATAGCTAATCCTTCCTACCTAAACCTTAAGCTTTCAATACGGGTCGCTTGAACTGTCACACTTAATCCTCGTTCAATGCTCACACCAAGTCACGAGGATGTTACCCCTTATGCACCACACAAGTCATTCTAAATGACCCTTGGAAAATACATAGAAAGGTTACCCACAACAACGAGGGCAGGGATGGTACTTACCATGGTTGCGTCATTCCGTCTCTTTAAAGCGAAATTCATCTCGAACTGGGGCTTTTATGGGATTCGAACCTGAGATCATGTTTTAATACCAAACATAGGAAAAATAGCTAATCCTTCCAACCTAAAGCTTAAGCTTTCAATACGGGACGCTTAAACTGTCACACTTAATCCTCGTTCAAAGCTCAAACTAAGTCACGAGGATATTACCCCCCTTGCACGACACAAGTCATTCTAAATGACCGTTGGAAACAACATAGAAAGGTTAACCACAACAATAGGCACAGGGATGGTACTTACCTCGGTTGCATCATTTTCTCTCTTTAAAGGGAAATTCATCTTAAACTGAGGCTTTTATGGGATTCGAACCTGAGATCATGTTTTGATACCAAACATAGGAAAAATAGCTAATCCTTCCTACCTAAAGCTTAAGATTTCAATACGGGACGCTTGTACTGTCACACTTAATCCTCGTTCAAAGTTCACACCAACTAACGAGGATGTTACCCCTTATGCACCACACAAGTCATTCTAAATGACCCTTGGAAACAACATAGAAAGGTTACCGACAACAACGATCCCAGGGATGGTACTTACCTTGGTTGCGTCATTCCGTCTATTTAAGGGGAAAGTCATCTCGAACTGAGGCTTTTATGGGATTCGAACCTGAGATCATGTTTTGATAACAAACATAGGAAAAATAGCTAATCCTTCCTACCTAAACCTTAAGCTTTCAATACGGGACGCTTGAACTGTCACACTTAATCCTCGTTCAATGCTCACACCAAGTCACGAGGATGTTACCCCTTATGCACCACAGAAATCATTCTAAATGACCCTTGGAAAATACATAGAAAGGTTACCCACAACAACGAGCGCAGAGATGGTACTTACCATGGTTGCGTCATTCCGTCTCTTTAAAGCGAAATTCATCTCGAACTGGGGCTTTTATGGGATTCGAACCTGAGATCATGTTTTGATACCAAACATAGGAAAAATAGCTAATCCTTCCTACCTAAAGCTTAAGCTTTCAATACGGGACGCTTAAACTGTCACACTTAATCCTCGTTCAAAGCGCAAACTAAGTCACGAGGATATTACCCCCCTTGCACGACACAAGTCATTCTAAATGACCGTTGGAAACCACATGGAAAGGTTACCCACAACAATAGGCACAGGGATGGTACTTACCTCGGTTGAATCATTCTGTCTCTTTAAAGGGAAATTCATCTCGAACTGGGGCTTTTATGGGATTCGAACCTGAGATCATGTTTTGATAATAAACATAGGAAAAATAGCTAATCCTTCCTACCTAAAGCTTAAGATTTCAATACGGAACGCTTGAACTGTCACACTTAATCCTCGTTTAAAGTTCACACCAACTCACGAGGATGTTACCCCTTATGCACCACACAAGTCATTCTAAATGACCCTTGGAAACAACATAGAAAGGTTACCGAAAACAACGATCCCAGGGATGGTACTTACCTTGGATGCGTCATTCCGTCTATTTAAGGGGAAATTCATCTCGAACTGAGGCTTTTATGGGATTCGAACCTGAGATCATGTTTTGATAACAAACATAGGAAAAATAGCTAATCCTTCCTACCTAAAGCTTAAGCTTTCAATACGGGACGCTTGAACTGTCACACTTAATCCTCGTTCAAAGCTCAAACTAAGTCACGAGGATATTACCCCCCTTGCACGACACAAGTCATTCTAAATGACCGTTGGAAACAACATAGAAAGGTTAACCACAACAATAGGCACAGGGATGGTACTTACCTCGGTTGCATCATTTTCTCTCTTTAAAGGGAAATTCATCTCGAAATTTGGCTTTTATGGGATTCGAACCTGAGATCATATTTTGATACCAAACATAGGAAAAATAGCTAATCCTTCCTACCTAAACCTTAAGCTTTCAATACGGGTCGCTTGAACTGTCACACTTAATCCTCGTTCAATGCTCACACCAAGTCACGAGGATGTTACCCCTTATGCACCACACAAGTCATTCTAAATGACCCTTGGAAAATACATAGAAAGGTTACCCACAACAACGAGGGCAGGGATGGTACTTACCATGGTTGCGTCATTCCGTCTCTTTAAAGCGAAATTCATCTCGAACTGGGGCTTTTATGGGATTCGAACCTGAGATCATGTTTTAATACCAAACATAGGAAAAATAGCTAATCCTTCCAACCTAAAGCTTAAGCTTTCAATACGGGACGCTTAAACTGTCACACTTAATCCTCGTTCAAAGCTCAAACTAAGTCACGAGGATATTACCCCCCTTGCACGACACAAGTCATTCTAAATGACCGTTGGAAACAACATAGAAAGGTTAACCACAACAATAGGCACAGGGATGGTACTTACCTCGGTTGCATCATTTTCTCTCTTTAAAGGGAAATTCATCTTAAACTGAGGCTTTTATGGGATTCGAACCTGAGATCATGTTTTGATACCAAACATAGGAAAAATAGCTAATCCTTCCTACCTAAAGCTTAAGATTTCAATACGGGACGCTTGTACTGTCACACTTAATCCTCGTTCAAAGTTCACACCAACTAACGAGGATGTTACCCCTTATGCACCACACAAGTCATTCTAAATGACCCTTGGAAACAACATAGAAAGGTTACCGACAACAACGATCCCAGGGATGGTACTTACCTTGGTTGCGTCATTCCGTCTATTTAAGGGGAAAGTCATCTCGAACTGAGGCTTTTATGGGATTCGAACCTGAGATCATGTTTTGATAACAAACATAGGAAAAATAGCTAATCCTTCCTACCTAAACCTTAAGCTTTCAATACGGGACGCTTGAACTGTCACACTTAATCCTCGTTCAATGCTCACACCAAGTCACGAGGATGTTACCCCTTATGCACCACAGAAGTCATTCTAAATGACCCTTGGAAAATACATAGAAAGGTTACCCACAACAACGAGCCCAGGGATGGTACTTACCTTGGTTGCGTCATTCCGTCTCTTTAAAGGGAAATTCATCTCGAACTGAGGCTTTTATGGGATTCGAACCTGAGATCATGTTTTGATAACAAACATAGGAAAAATAGCTAATCCTTCCTACCTAAAGCTTAAGCTTTCAATACGGGACGCTTGAACTGTCACACTTAATCCTCGTTCAAAGCTCACACCAAGTCACGAGGATGTTACCCCTTATGCACCACACAAGTCATTCTAAATGACCCTTGGAAACAACATAGAAAGGTTACCCACAACAACGAGCCCAGGGATGGTACTTACCTTGGTTGCGTCATTCCGTCTCTTTAAAGGGTAATTCTTCTCGAACTGGGGCTTTTATTGGATTCGAACCTGAGATCATGTTTTGATACCAAACATAGGAAAAATGGCTAATCCTTCCTACCTAAAGCTTAAGCTTTCAATACGAGACGCTTGAACTGTTATACTTAATCCTCGTTCAAAGCTCACACCAAGTCACGAGAATGTTACCCCTTATGCACCACACAAGTCATTCTAAATGACCCTTGGCAAATACATAGAAAGGTTACCCACAACAACGAGCGCAGGGATGGTACTTACCTTGGTTGCGTCATTCCGTCTCTTTAAAGGGAAATTCATCTCGAAATTTGTCTTTTATGGGATTCGAACCTGAGATCATATTTTGATACCAAACATAGGAAAAATAGCTAATCCTTCCTACCTAAACCTTAAGCTTTCAATACGTGTCGCTTGAACTGTCACACTTAATCCTCGTTCAATGCTCACACCAAGTCACGAGGATGTTACCCCTTATGCACCACACAAGTCATTCTAAATGACCCTTGGAAAATACATAGAAAGGTTACCCACAACAACGAGGGCAGGGATGGTACTTACCATGGTTGCGTCATTCCGTCTCTTTAAAGCGAAATTCATCTCGAACTGGGGCTTTTATGGGATTCGAACCTGAGATCATGTTTTGATACCAAACATAGGAAAAATAGCTAATCCTTCCTACCTAAAGCTTAAGCTTTCAATACGGGACGCTTAAACTGTCACACTTAATCCTCGTTCAAAGCTCAAACTAAGTCACGAGGATATTACCCCCCTTGCACGACACAAGTCATTCTAAATGACCGTTGGAAACAACATAGAAAGGTTAACCACAACAATAGGCACAGGGATGGTACTTATCTCGGTTGCATCATTTTCTCTATTTAAGTAGAAATTCATCATAAACTGAGGCTTTTATGGGATTCGAACCTGAGATCATGTTTTGATACCAAACATAGGAAAAATAGATAATCCTTCCTACCTAAAGCTTAAGATTTCAATACGGAACGCTTGAACTGTCACACTTAATCCTCGTTCAAAGTTCACACCAACTCACGAGGATGTTACCCCTTATGCACCACACAAGTCATTCTAAATGACCCTTGAAAACAACATAGAAAGGTTACCGACAACAACGATCCCAGGGATGGTACTTACCTTGGTTGCGTCATTCCGTCTATTTAAGGATAAATTCATCTCGAACTGAGGCTTTTATGGGATTCGAACCTGAGATCATGTTTTGATAACAAACATAGGAAAAATAGGTAATCCTTCCTACCTAAAGCTTAAGCTTTCAATACGGGACGCTTGAACTGTCACACTTAATCCTCGTTCAAAGCTCACACCAAGTCACGAGGATGTTACCCCTTATGCACCACACAAGTCATTCTAAATGACCCTTGGAAACAACATAGAAAGGTTACCCACAACAACGAGCCCAGGGATGGTACTTACCTTGGTTGCGTCATTCCGTCTCTTTAAAGGGTAATTCTTCTCGAACTGGGGCTTTTATTGGATTCGAACCTGAGATCATGTTTTGATACCAAACATAGGAAAAATGGCTAATCCTTCCTACCTAAAGCTTAAGCTTTCAATACGAGACGCTTGAACTGTTATACTTAATCCTCGTTCAAAGCTCTCACCAAGTCACGAGGATGTTACCCCCCATGCACCACACTAGTCATTCTAAATGACCCTCGGAAACAACATAGAAAGGTTACCCACAACAATAGGCCCAGGGATGGTACTTGCCTCGGTTGCATCATTTTCTCTCTTTAAAGGGAAATTCATCTCGAACTGGGGATTTTATGGGATTCGAACCTGAGATCATGTTTTGATACCAAACATTGGAAAAATAGATAATCCTTCCTACCTAAAGCTTAAGATTTCAATACGGGACGCTTGAACTGTCACACTTAATCCTCGTTCAAAGTTCACACCAACTCACGAGGATGTTACCCCTTATGCACCACACAAGTCATTCTAAATAACCCTTGGAAAATACATAGAAAGGTTACCCACCACAACGAGCGCAGGGATGGTACTTACCATGGTTGCGTTATTCCGTCTCTTTAAAAAGAAATTCATCTTGAAATGGGGCTTTTATGGGATTCGAACCTAAGATCATGTTTTGATACCAAACATAGGAAAAATAGCTAATCCTTCCAACCAAAAGCTTAAGCTCTCAATACGAGACGCTTAAACTGTCACACTTAATCCTCGTTCAAAGCTCAAACTAAGTCACGAGGATGTTACCCCCCTTGCACGACACAAGTCATTCTAAATGACCCTTGGAAACAACATGGAAAGGTTACCCACAACAATAGGCACAGGGATGGTACTTACCTCGGTTGAATCATTCTGTCTCTTTAAAGGGAAATTCATCTCGAACTGGGGCTTTTATGGGATTCGAACCTGAGATCATGTTTTGATAATAAACATAGGAAAAATAGCTAATCCTTCCTACCTAAAGCTTAAGCTTTCAATACGGGACGCTTGAACTGTAACACTTAATCCTCGTTCAAAGCTTACACCAAGTCACGAGGATATTACCCCTTATGCACCACACAAGTCATTCTAAATGACACTTGGAAATAACATAGAAAAGTTACCCACAACAACGAGCCCAGAGATGGTACTTACCTTGGTTGCGTCATTCCGTCTCTTTAAAGGGAAATTCATCTAGAACTGGAGCTTTTATGAGATTCGAACCTGAGATCATGTTTTGATACCAAACATAGGAAAAATAGCTAATCCTTCCTACCTAAAGCTTAAGCTTTCAATACGGGACGCTTGAACTGTCACAGTTAATCCTCGTTCAAAGCTCACACCAAGTCACGAGAATGTTACCCTTTATGCACCACACAAGTCATTCTAAATGACCCTTGGATGTTTCCCACAACAATAACCCAGAGATGGTACTTACCTCGGTTGCATCATTCCGTCTCTTTAAAGGGAAATTCATCTCGAACTGGGGCTTTTATAGGATTCGAACCTGAGATCATGTTTTGATACCAAACATAGGAAAAATAGATAATCCTTCCTACCTAAAGCTTAAGATTTCAATACGGGACGCTTAAACTGTCACACTTAATCCTCGTTCAAAGGTCACAACAAGTCACGAGGATGTTACCCCTTGTGCACCACAGCAGTAATTCTAAATGACCCTTGGAAACAACATGGAAAGGTTACCCACAACAATAGGCACAGGGATGGTACTTACCTCGGTTGAATCATTCTGTCTCTTTAAAGGGAAATTCTTCTCGAACTGGGGCTTTTATGGGATTCGAACCTGAGATCATGTTTTGATACCAAACATAGGAAAAATAGCTAATCCGTCCTACCTAAAGCTTAAGCTTTCCATACGGGATGCTTGAACTGTCACACTTAATTCTCGTTCAAAGCTCACACCAAGTCACGAGAATGTTACCCCTTATGCACCACACAAGTCATTCTAAATGACCCTTGGCAAATACATAGAAAGGTTACCCACAACAACGAGCGCAGGGATGGTACTTACCTTGGTTGCGTCATTCCGTCTCTTTAAAGGGAAATTCATCTCGAAATTTGGCTTTTATGGGATTCGAACCTGAGATCATGTTTTGATATCAAACATAGGAAAAATAGCTAATCCTTCCTACCTAAACCTTAAGCTTTCAATACGGGTCGCTTGAACTGTCACACTTAATCCTCGTTCAATGCTCACACCAAGTCACGAGGATGTTACCCCTTATGCACCACACAAGTCATTCTAAATGACCCTTGGAAAATACATAGAAAGGTTACCCACAACAACGAGGGCAGGGATGGTACTTACCATGGTTGCGTCATTCCGTCTCTTTAAAGGGAAATTCATCTCGAACTGGGGCTTTTATGGGATTCGAACCTGAGATCATGTTTTGATACCAAACATAGGAAAAATAGCTAATCCTTCCTACCTAAAGCTTAAGCTTTCAATACGGGACGCTTAAACTGTCACACTTAATCCTCGTTCCAAGCTCAAACTAAGTCACGAGGATATTACCCCCCTTGCACGACACAAGTCATTCTAAATGACCGTTGGAAACAACATGGAAAGGTTACCCACAACAATAGGCACAGGGATGGTACTTACCTCGGTTGAATCATTCTGTCTCTTTAAAGGGAAATTCATCTCGAACTGGGGCTTTTATGGGATTCGAACCTGAGATCATGTTTTGATAATAAACATAGGAAAAATAGCTAATCCTTCCTACCTAAAGCTTAAGATTTCAATACGGAACGCTTGAACTGTCACACTTAATCCTCGTTCAAAGTTCACACCAACTCACGAGGATGTTACCCCTTATGCACCCCACAAGTCATTCTAAATGACCCTTGGAAACAACATAGAAAGGTTACCGACAACAACGATCCCAGGGATGGTACTTACCTTGGTTGCGTCATTCCGTCTATTTAAGGGGAAATTCATCTCGAACTGAGGCTTTTATGGGATTCGAACCTGAGATCATGTTTTGATAACAAACATAGGAAAAATAGCTAATCCTTCCTACCTAAAGCTTAAGCTTTCAATACGGGACGCTTGAACTGTCACACTTAATCCTCGTTCAAAGCTCACACCAAGTCACGAGGATGTTACCCCTTATGCACCACACAAGTCATTCTAAATGACCCTTGGAAACAACATAGAAAGGTTACCCACAACAACGAGCCCAGGGATGGTACTTACCTTGGTTGCGTCATTCCGTCTCTTTAAAGGGTAATTCTTCTCGAACTGGGGCTTTTATTGGATTCGAACCTGAGATCATGTTTTGATACCAAACATAGGAAAAATGGCTAATCCTTCCTACCTAAAGCTTAAGCTTTCAATACGAGACGCTTGAACTGTTATACTTAATCCTCGTTCAAAGCTCACACCAAGTCACGAGAATGTTACCCCTTATGCACCACACAAGTCATTCTAAATGACCCTTGGCAAATACATAGAAAGGTTACCCACAACAACGAGCGCAAGGATGGTACTTACCTTGGTTGCGTCATTCCGTCTCTTTAAAGGGAAATTCATCTCGAAATTTGTCTTTTATGGGATTCGAACCTGAGATCATATTTTGATACCAAACATAGGAAAAATAGCTAATCCTTCCTACCTAAACCTTAAGCTTTCAATACGTGTCGCTTGAACTGTCACACTTAATCCTCGTTCAATGCTCACACCAAGTCACGAGGATGTTACCCCTTATGCACCACACAAGTCATTCTAAATGACCCTTGGAAAATACATAGAAAGGTTACCCACAACAACGAGGGCAGGGATGGTACTTACCATGGTTGCGTCATTCCGTCTCTTTAAAGCGAAATTCATCTCGAACTGGGGCTTTTATGGGATTCGAACCTGAGATCATGTTTTGATACCAAACATAGGAAAAATAGCTAATCCTTCCTACCTAAAGCTTAAGCTTTCAATACGGGACGCTTAAACTGTCACACTTAATCCTCGTTCAAAGCTCAAACTAAGTCACGAGGATATTACCCCCCTTGCACGACACAAGTCATTCTAAATGACCGTTGGAAACAACATAGAAAGGTTAACCACAACAATAGGCACAGGGATGGTACTTATCTCGGTTGCATCATTTTCTCTATTTAAGTAGAAATTCATCATAAACTGAGGCTTTTATGGGATTCGAACCTGAGATCATGTTTTGATACCAAACATAGGAAAAATAGCTAATCCTTCCTACCTAAAGCTTAAGATTTCAATACGGAACGCTTGAACTGTCACACTTAATCCTCGTTCAAAGTTCACACCAGCTCACGAGGATGTTACCCCTTATGCACCACACAAGTCATTCTAAATGACCCTTGAAAACAACATAGAAAGGTTACCGACAACAACGATCCCAGGGATGGTACTTACCTTGGTTGCGTCATTCCGTCTATTTAAGGAGAAATTCATCTCGAACTGAGGCTTTTATGGGATTCGAACCTGAGATCATGTTTTGATAACAAACATAGGAAAAATAGCTAATCCTTCCTACCTAAAGCTTAAGCTTTCAATACGGGACGCTTGAACTGTCACACTTAATCCTCGTTCAAAGCTCACACCAAGTCACGAGGATGTTACCCCTTATGCACCACACAAGTCATTCTAAATGACCCTTGGAAACAACATAGAAAGGTTACCCACAACAACGAGCCCAGGGATGGTACTTACCTTGGTTGCGTCATTCCGTCTCTTTAAAGGGTAATTCTTCTCGAACTGGGGCTTTTATTGGATTCGAACCTGAGATCATGTTTTGATACCAAACATAGGAAAAATGGCTAATCCTTCCTACCTAAAGCTTAAGCTTTCAATACGAGACGCTTGAACTGTTATACTTAATCCTCGTTCAAAGCTCTCACCAAGTCACGAGGATGTTACCCCCCATGCACCACACTAGTCATTCTAAATGACCCTCGGAAACAACATAGAAAGGTTACCCACAACAATAGGCCCAGGGATGGTACTTGCCTCGGTTGCATCATTTTCTCTCTTTAAAGGGAAATTCATCTCGAACTGGGGCTTTTATGGGATTCGAACCAGAGATCAGGTTTTGATACCAAACATAGGAAAAATAGCTAATCCTTCCTACCTAAAGCTTAAGATTTCAATACGGGACGCTTGAACTGTCACACTTAATCCTCGTTCAAAGTTCACACCAACTCACGAGGATGTTACCCCTTATGCACCACACAAGTCATTCTAAATAACCCTTGGAAAATACATAGAAAGGTTACCCACAACAACGAGCGCAGGGATGGTACTTACCATGGTTGCGTTATTCCGTCTCTTTAAAAAGAAATTCATCTTGAAATGGGGCTTTTATGGGATTCGAACCTAAGATCATGTTTTGATACCAAACATAGGAAAAATAGCTAATCCTTCCAACCAAAAGCTTAAGCTCTCAATACGAGACGCTTAAACTGTCACACTTAATCCTCGTTCAAAGCTCAAACTAAGTCACGAGGATGTTACCCCCCTTGCACGACACAAGTCATTCTAAATGACCCTTGGAAACAACATGGAAAGGTTACCCACAACAATAGGCACAGGGATGGTACTTACCTCGGTTGAATCATTCTGTCTCTTTAAAGGGAAATTCATCTCGAACTGGGGCTTTTATGGGATTCGAACCTGAGATCATGTTTTGATAATAAACATAGGAAAAATAGCTAATCCTTCCTACCTAAAGCTTAAGCTTTCAATACGGGACGCTTGAACTGTAACACTTAATCCTCGTTCAAAGCTTACACCAAGTCACGAGGATATTACCCCTTATGCACCACACAAGTCATTCTAAATGACACTTGGAAATAACATAGAAAAGTTACCCACAACAACGAGCCCAGAGATGGTACTTACCTTGGTTGCGTCATTCCGTCTCTTTAAAGGGAAATTCATCTAGAACTGGAGCTTTTATGAGATTCGAACCTGAGATCATGTTTTGATACCAAACATAGGAAAAATAGCTAATCCTTCCTACCTAAAGCTTAAGCTTTCAATACGGGACGCTTGAACTGCCACAGTTAATCCTCGTTCAAAGCTCACACCAAGTCACGAGAATGTTACCCTTTATGCACCACACAAGTCATTCTAAATGACCCTTGGATGTTTCCCACAACAATAACCCAGAGATGGTACTTACCTCGGTTGCATCATTCCGTCTCTTTAAAGGGAAATTCATCTCGAACTGGGGCTTTTATAGGATTCGAACCTGAGATCATGTTTTGATACCAAACATAGGAAAAATAGATAATCCTTCCTACCTAAAGCTTAAGCTTTCAATACGAGACGCTTGAACTATTATACTTAATCCTCGTTCAAAGCTCTCACCAAGTCACGAGGATGTTACCCCCCATGCACCACACAAGTCATTCTAAATGACCCTCGGAAACAACATAGAAAGGTTACCCACAACAATAGGCCCAGGGATGGTACTTGCCTCGGTTGCATCATTTTCTCTCTTTAAAGGGAAATTCATTTCGAACTGGGGCTTTTATGGGATTCGAACCTGAGATCATGTTTTGATACCAAACATTGGAAAAATAGATAATCCTTCCTACCTAAAGCTTAAGATTTCAATACGGGACGCTTGAAATGTCACACTTATTTCTCGTTCAAAGTTCACACCAACTCACGAGGATGTTACCAATTATGCACCACACAAGTCATTCTAAATGACCCTTGGCAAATACATAGAAAGGTTACCCACAACAACGAGCGCAGGGATGGTACTTACCTTGGTTGCGTCATTCCGTCTCTTTAAAGGGAAATTCATCTCGAAATTTGGCTTTTATGGGATTCGAACCTGAGATCATGTTTTGATACCAAACATAGGAAAAATAGCTAATCCTTCCTACCTAAACCTTAAGCTTTCAATACGGGTCGCTTGAACTGTCACACTTAATCCTCGTTCAATGCTCACACCAAGTCACGAGGATGTTACCCCTTATGCACCACACAAGTCATTCTAAATGACCCTTGGAAAATAAATAGAAAGGTTACCCACAACAACGAGGGCAGGGATGGTACTTACCATGGTTGCGTCATTCCGTCTCTTTAAAGGGAAATTCATCTCGAACTGGGGCTTTTATGGGATTCGAACCTGAGATCATGTTTTGATACCAAATATAGGAAAAATAGCTAATCCTTCCTACCTAAAGCTTAAGCTTTCAATACGGGACGCTTAAACTGTCATACTTAATCCTCGTTCAAAGCTCAAACTAAGTCACGAGGATATTACCCCCCTTGCACGACACAAGTCATTCTAAATGACCGTTGCAAACAACATAGAAAGGTTAACCACAACAATAGGCAAAGGGATGTTACTTACCTCGGTTGCATCATTTTCTCTCTTTAATGGGAAATTTATCTCGAACTGAGGCTTTTATGGGATTCGAACCTGAGATCATGTTTTGATACCAAACATAGGAAAAATAGCTAATCCTTTCTACCTAAAGCTTAAGATTTCAATACGGGACGCTTGAACTGTCATACTTAATCCTCGTTCAAAGTTCACACCAACTCACGAGGATGTTACCCCTTATGCACCACACAAGTCATTCTAAATGACCCTTGGAAACAACATAGAAAGGTTACCGACAACAAAGATCCCAGGGATGGTACTTACCTTGGTTGCGTCATTCCGTCTATTTAAGGGGAAATTCATCTCGAACTGGGGCTTTTATGGGATTCGAACCTGAGATCATGTTTTGATAACAAACATAGGAAAAATAGCTAATCCTTCCTACCTAAAGCTTAAGCTTTCAATACGGGACGCTTGAACTGTCACACTTAATCCTCGTTCAAAGCTCACACCAAGTCACGAGGATGTTACCCCTTATGCACCACACAAGTCATTCTAAATGACCCTTGGAAACAACATAGAAAGGTTACCCATAACAACGAGCCCAGAGATGGTACTTACCTTGGTTGCGTCATTTCGTTTCTTTAAAGGGAAATTCTTCTCCAACTGGGGCTTTTATGGGATTCGAACCTGAGATCATGTTTTGTTACCAAACATAGGAAAAATGGCTAATCCTTCCTACCTAAAGCTTAAGCTTTCAATACGAGACGCTTGAACTATTATACTTAATCCTCGTTCAAAGCTCTCACCAAGTCACGAGGATGTTACCCCCCAAGCACCACACAAGTATTCTAAATGACCCTCGGAAACAACATAGAAAGGTTACCCACAACAATAGGCCCAGGGATGGTACTTGCCTCGGTTGCATCATTTTCTCTCTTTAAAGGGAAATTCATTTCGAACTGGGGCTTTTATGGGATTCGAACCTGAGATCATGTTTTGATACCAAACATTGGAAAAATAGATAATCCTTCCTACCTAAAGCTTAAGATTTCAATACGGGACGCTTGAACTGTCACACTTAATCCTCGTTCAAAGTTCACACCAACTCACGAGGATGTTACCCCTTATGCACCACACAAGTCATTCTAAATGACCCTTGGAAAATACATAGAAAGGTTACCCACAACAACGAGCGCAGGGATGGTACTTACCATGGTTGCGTTATTCCGTCTCTTTAAAAAGAAATTCATCTCGAAATGGGGCTTTTATGGGATTCGAACCTAAGATCATGTTTTGATACCAAACATAGGAAAAATAGCTAATCCTTCCAACCAAAAGGTTAAGCTCTCAATACGAGACGCTTAAACTGTCACACTTAATCCTCGTTCAAAGCTCAAACTAAGTCACGAGGATGTTACCCCCCTTGCACGACACAAGTCATTCTAAATGACCCTTGGAAACAACATAGAAAGGTTACCCACAACAATAGGCACAGGGATGGTACTTACCTCGGTTGAATAATTCTGTCTCTTTAAAGGGAAATTCATCTTGAACTGGGGCTTTTATGGGATTCGAACCTGAGATCATGTTTTGATACCAAACATAGGAAAAATAGCTAATCCTTCCTACCTAAAGCTTAAGCTTTCAATACGGGACGCTTGAACTGTCACACTTAATCCTCGTTCAAAGCTCACACCAAGTCACGAGTATGTTACCCCTTATGCACCACACAAGTAATTCTAAATGACCCTTGGAAACAACATAGAAAGGTTACCGACAATAACGAGCACAGGGATGGTACTTACCTTGGTTGCGTCATTCCGTCTCTTTAAAGGGAAATTCATCTCGAACTGGGGCTTTTATGGGATTCGAACCTGAGATCAGGTTTTGATACCAAACATAGGAAAAATAGCTAATCCTTCCTACCTAAAGCTTAAGATTTCAATACGGGACGCTTGAAATGTCACACTTATTTCTCGTTCAAAGTTCACACCAACTCACGAGGATGTTACCAATTATGCACCACACAAGTCATTCTAAATGACCCTTGGAAACAACATAGACTGGTTACCGACAACAACGAGTCCAGGGATGGTACTTACCTTGGTTGCGTCATTCCGCCTCTTTAAAGGGAAATTCATCTCAAAATGGGGCTTTTATGGGATTCGAACCTAAGATCATGTTTTGATACCAAACATAGGAAAAATAGCTAATCCTTCCTACCAAAAGCTTAAGCTCTCAATACGGAACGCTTAAACTGTCACACTTAATCCTCGTTTAATGCTCAAACTAAGTCACGAGGATATTACCCCAATTGCACGACACAAGTCATTCTAAATGACCGTTGGAAACAACATAGAAAGGTTACCCACAACAACGAGCCCAGAGATGGTACTCACCTTGGTTGCGTCATTTCGTCTCTTTAAAGGGAAATTCTTCTCGAACTGGGGCTTTTATGGGATTCGAACCTGAGATCTTGTTTTGATACCAAACATAGGAAAAATAGCTAATCCTTCCTACCTAAAGCTTAAGCTTTCAATACGAGACGCTTGAACTGTTATACTTAAACCTCGTTCCAAGCTCTCACCAAGTCACGAGTATGTTACCCCCCATGCACCACACAAGTCATTCTAAATGACCCTTGGAAACAACATAAAAAGGTTACCCACAACAATAGGCCCAGGGATGGTACTTGCCTCGGTTGCATCATTCTTTCTCTTTAAAGGGAAATTCATCTCCAAAGTGGGGCTTTTATGGGATTCGAACCTGAGATCATGTTTTGATACCAAACATAGGAAAAATAGCTAATCCTTCCTACCTAAAGCTTAAGCTTTCAATACGAGACGCTTGAACTGTTATACTTAATCCTCGTTCAAAGCTCTAACCAAGTCACGAGGATGTTACCCCCCATGCACCACACAAGTCATTCTAAATGACCCTTGGAAAGAACATAGAAAGGTTACCCACAACAATAGGCCCAGGGATGGTACTTGCCTCGGTTGCATCATTCTGTCTCTTTAAAGGGAAATTCATCTCCAAACTGGGGTTTTTATGGGATTCGAACCTGAGATCATGTTTTGATACCAAAAATAGGAAAAATAGCTAATCCTTCCTACCTAAAGCTTAAGTTTTCAATACAGGACGCTGTAACTGCCACACTTAATCCTCGTTCAAAGCTCACACCAAGTCACGAGGATATTACCCCTTATGCACCACACAAGTCATTCTAAATGACCCTTGGAAACAACATAGAAAGGTTACCGACATCAACGAGAACAGGGATGGTACTTACCTTGGTTGCGTGATTCCGTCTCTTTAAAGGGAAATTCATCTCGAACTGGGGCTTTTATGGGATTCGAACCTGAGATCATGGTTTTATACCAAACATAGGAAATATAGCTAATCCTTCCTACCTAAAGCTTAAGATTTCAATACGGGACGCTTGAACTGTCACACTTATTCCTCGTTCAAAGTTCACACCAACTCACGAGGATGTTACCCCTTATGCACCACACAAGTCATTCTAAATGACCCTTGGAAACAACATAGAAAGGTTACCGACAACAACGATCCCAGGGATGGTACTTACCTTGGTTGTGTCATTCCGTCTATTTAAGGGGAAATTCATCTCGAACTGGGGATTTTATGGGATTCGAACCTGAGATCATGTTTTGATAACAAACATAGGAAAAATAGCTAATCCTTCCTACCTAAAGCTTAAGCTTTCAATACGGGACGCTTGAACTGTCACACTTAATCCTCGTTCAAAGCTCACACCAAGTCACGAGTATGTTACCCCTTATGCACCACACAAGTAATTCTAAATGACCCTTAGAAACAACATAGAAAGGTTACCCATAACAACGAGCCCAGAGATGGTACTTACCTTGGTTGCGTCATTCCGTTTCTTTAAAGGGAAATTCTTCTCCAACTGGGGCTTTTATGGGATTCGAACATGAGATCATGTTTTGATACCAAACATAGGAAAAATGGCTAATCCTTCCTACCTAAAGCTTAAGCTTTCAATACGAGACGCTTGAACTATTATACTTAATCCTCGTTCAAAGCTCTCACCAAGTCACGAGTATGTTACCCCCCATGCACCACACAAGTCATTCTAAATGACCCTCGGAAACAACATAGAAAGGTTACCCACAACAATAGGCCCAGGGATGGTACTTGCCTCGGTTGCATCATTTTCTCTCTTTAAAGGGAAATTCATTTCGAACTGGGCTTTTATGGGATTCGAACCTGAGATCATGTTTTGATACCAAACATTGGAAAAATAGATAATCCTTCCTACCTAAAGCTTAAGATTTCAATACGGGATGCTTGAACTGTCACACTTAATCCTCGTTCAAAGTTCACACCAACTCACGAGGATGTTACCCCTTATGCACCACACAAGTCATTCTAAATGACCCTTGGAAAATACATAGAAAGGTTACCCACAACAACGAGCGCAGGGATGGTACTTACCATGGTTGCGTTATTCCGTCTCTTTAAAAAGAAATTCATCTCGAAATGGGGCTTTTATGGGATTCGAACCTAAGATCATGTTTTGATACCAAACATAGGAAAAATAGCTAATCCTTCCAACCAAAAGCTTAAGCTCTCAATACGAGACGCTTAAACTGTCACACTTAATCCTCGTTCAAAGCTCAAACTAAGTCACGAGGATGTTACCCCCCTTGCACGACACAAGTCATTCTAAATGACCCTTGGAAACAACATAGAAAGGTTACCCACAACAATAGGCACAGGGATGGTACTTACCTCGGTTGAATAATTCTGTCTCTTTAAAGGGAAATTCATCTTGAACTGGGGCTTTTATGGGATTCGAACCTGAGATCATGTTTTGATACCAAACATAAGAAAAATAGCTAATCCTTCCTACCTAAAGCTTAAGCTTTCAATACGGGACGCTTGAACTGTCACACTTAATCCTCGTTCAAAGCTCACACCAAGTCACGAGTATGTTACCCCTTATGCACCACACAAGTAATTCTAAATGACCCTTGGAAACAACATAGAAAGGTTACCGACAATAACGAGCACAGGGATGGTACTTACCTTGGTTGCGTCATTCCGTCTCTTTAAAGGGAAATTCATCTCGAACTGGGGCTTTTATGGGATTCGAACCTGAGATCAGGTTTTGATACCAAACATAGGAAAAATAGCTAATCCTTCCTACCTAAAGCTTAAGATTTCAATACGGGACGCTTGAAATGTCACACTTATTTCTCGTTCAAAGTTCACACCAACTCACGAGGATGTTACCAATTATGCACCACACAAGTCATTCTAAATGACCCTTGGAAACAACATAGACAGGTTACCGACAACAACGAGTCCAGGGATGGTACTTACCTTGGTTGCGTCATTCCGCCTCTTTAAAGGGAAATTCATCTCAAAATGGGGCTTTTATGGGATTCGAACCTAAGATCATGTTTTGATACCAAACATAGGAAAAATAGCTAATCCTTCCTACCAAAAGCTTAAGCTCTCAATACGGAACGCTTAAACTGTCACACTTAATCCTCGTTTAATGCTCAAACTAAGTCACGAGGATATTACCCCAATTGCACGACACAAGTCATTCTAAATGACCGTTGGAAACAACATAGAAAGGTTACCCACAACAACGAGCCCAGAGATGGTACTCACCTTGGTTGCGTCATTTCGTCTCTTTAAAGGGAAATTCTTCTCGAACTGGGGCTTTTATGGGATTCGAACCTGAGATCTTGTTTTGATACCAAACATAGGAAAAATAGCTAATCCTTCCTACCTAAAGCTTAAGCTTTCAATACGAGACGCTTGAACTGTTATACTTAAACCTCGTTCCAAGCTCTCACCAAGTCACGAGTATGTTACCCCCCATGCACCACACAAGTCATTCTAAATGACCCTTGGAAACAACATAAAAAGGTTACCCACAACAATAGGCCCAGGGATGGTACTTGCCTCGGTTGCATCATTCTTTCTCTTTAAAGGGAAATTCATCTCCAAAGTGGGGCTTTTATGGGATTCGAACCTGAGATCATGTTTTGATACCAAACATAGGAAAAATAGCTAATCCTTCCTACCTAAAGCTTAAGCTTTTACGAGACGCTTGAACTGTTATACTTAATCCTCGTTCAAAGCTCTAACCAAGTCACGAGGATGTTACCCCCCATGCACCACACAAGTCATTCTAAATGACCCTTGGAAAGAACATAGAAAGGTTACCCACAACAATAGGCCCAGGGATGGTACTTGCCTCGGTTGCATCATTCTGTCTCTTTAAAGGGAAATTCATCTCCAAACTGGGGTTTTTATGGGATTCGAACCTGAGATCATGTTTTGATACCAAAAATAGGAAAAATAGCTAATCCTTCCTACCTAAAGCTTAAGTTTTCAATACAGGACGCTTTAACTGCCACACTTAATCCTCGTTCAAAGCTCACACCAAGTCACGAGGATATTACCCCTTATGCACCACACAAGTCATTCTAAATGACCCTTGGAAACAACATAGAAAGGTTACCGACATCAACGAGAACAGGGATGGTACTTACCTTGGTTGCGTGATTCCGTCTCTTTAAAGGGAAATTCATCTCGAACTGGGGCTTTTATGGGATTCGAACCTGAGATCATGGTTTTATACCAAACATAGGAAATATAGCTAATCCTTCCTACCTAAAGCTTAAGATTTCAATACGGGACGCTTGAACTGTCACACTTATTCCTCGTTCAAAGTTCACACCAACTCACGAGGATGTTACCCCTTATGCACCACACAAGTCATTCTAAATGACCCTTGGAAACAACATAGAAAGGTTACCGACAACAACGATCCCAGGGATGGTACTTACCTTGGTTGTGTCATTCCGTCTATTTAAGGGGAAATTCATCTCGAACTGGGGATTTTATGGGATTCGAACCTGAGATCATGTTTTGATAACAAACATAGGAAAAATAGCTAATCCTTCCTACCTAAAGCTTAAGCTTTCAATACGGGACGCTTGAACTGTCACACTTAATCCTCGTTCAAAGCTCACACCAAGTCACGAGTATGTTACCCCTTATGCACCACACAAGTAATTCTAAATGACCCTTAGAAACAACATAGAAAGGTTACCCATAACAACGAGCCCAGAGATGGTACTTACCTTGGTTGCGTCATTCCGTTTCTTTAAAGGGAAATTCTTCTCCAACTGGGGCTTTTATGGGATTCGAACCTGAGATCATGTTTTGATACCAAACATAGGAAAAATGGCTAATCCTTCCTACCTAAAGCTTAAGCTTTCAATACGAGACGCTTGAACTATTATACTTAATCCTCGTTCAAAGCTCTCACCAAGTCACGAGGATGTTACCCCCCATGCACCACACAAGTCATTCTAAATGACCCTCGGAAACAACATAGAAAGGTTACCCACAACAATAGGCCCAGGGATGGTACTTGCCTCGGTTGCATCATTTTCTCTCTTTAAAGGGAAATTCATTTCGAACTGGGGCTTTTATGGGATTCGAACCTGAGATCATGTTTTGATACCAAACATTGGAAAAATAGATAATCCTTCCTACCTAAAGCTTAAGATTTCAATACGGGACGCTTGAAATGTCACACTTATTTCTCGTTCAAAGTTCACACCAACTCACGAGGATGTTACCAATTATGCACCACACAAGTCATTCTAAATGACCCTTGGAAACAACATAGACAGGTTACCGACAACAACGAGTCCAGGGATGGTACTTACCTTGGTTGCGTCATTCCGCCTCTTTAAAAAGAAATTCATCTCGAAATTGGGCTTTTATGGGATTCGAACCTGAGATCATGTTTTGATACCAAACATAGAAAAATAGCTAATCCTTCCTACCAAAAGCTTAAGATTTCAATACGGGACGCTTGAACTGTCACACTTAATCCTCGTTCAAAGTTCACACCAACTCACGAGGATGTTACCCCTTATCCACCATACAACTCATTCTAAATGACCCTTGGAAACAACATAGAAAGGTTACCGACAACAACGATCCCAGGGATGGTACTTACCTTGGTTGCGTCATTCCGTCTATTTAAGGGGAAATTCATCTCGAACTGGGGCTTTTATGATATTCAAACCTAAGATCATGTTTTGATAACAAACATAGGAAAAATAGCTAATCCTTCCTACCTAAAGCTTAAGCATTCAATACGAGACGCTTAAACTGTCACACTTAATCCTCGTTCAAAGCTCAAACTAAGTCACGAGGATGTTACCCCCCTTGCACGACACAACTCATTCTAAATGACCCTTGGAAACAACATAGAAAGGTTACCGACAACAACGATCCCAGGGATGGTACTTACCTTGGTTGCGTCATTCCGTCTCTTTAAAAAGAAATTCATCTCGAAATGGGGCTTTTATGGGATTCGAACCTAAGATCATGTTTTGATACCAAACATAGGAAAAATAGCTAATCCTTCCTACCAAAAGCTTAAGCTCTCAATACGAGACGCTTAAACTGTCACACTTAATCCTCGTTCAAAGCTCAAACTAAGTCACGAGGATGTTACCCCCCTTGCACGACACAAGTCATTCTAAATGACCGTTGGAAACAACATAGAAAGGTTACCCACAACAATAGGCACAGGGATGGTACTTACCTCGGTTGCATCATTCTGTCTCTTCAAAGGGAAATTCATCTCGAACTGGGGCTTTTATGGGATTCGAACCTGAGATCATGTTTTGATACCAAACATAGGAAAAATAGCTAATCCTTCCTACCTAAAGCTTAAGCTTTCAATACGAGACGCTTGAACTGTTATACTTAATCCTCGTTCAAAGCTCTAACCAAGTCACGAGGATGTTACCCCCCATGCACCACACAAGTCATTCTAAATGACCCTTGGAAAGAACATAGAAAGGTTACCCACAACAATAGGCCCAGGGATGGTACTTGCCTCGGTTGCATCATTCTGTCTCTTTAAAGGGAAATTCATCTCCAAACTGGGGTTTTTATGGGATTCGAACCTGAGATCATGTTTTGATACCAAAAATAGGAAAAATAGCTAATCCTTCCTACCTAAAGCTTAAGTTTTCAATACAGGACGCTTTAACTGCCACACTTAATCCTCGTTCAAAGCTCACACCAAGTCACGAGGATATTACCCCTTATGCACCACACAAGTCATTCTAAATGACCCTTGGAAACAACATAGAAAGGTTACCGACATCAACGAGAACAGGGATGGTACTTACCTTGGTTGCGTGATTCCGTCTCTTTAAAGGGAAATTCATCTCGAACTGGGGCTTTTATGGGATTCGAACCTGAGATCATGGTTTTATACCAAACATAGGAAATATAGCTAATCCTTCCTACCTAAAGCTTAAGATTTCAATACGGGACGCTTGAACTGTCACACTTATTCCTCGTTCAAAGTTCACACCAACTCACGAGGATGTTACCCCTTATGCACCACACAAGTCATTCTAAATGACCCTTGGAAACAACATAGAAAGGTTACCGACAACAACGATCCCAGGGATGGTACTTACCTTGGTTGTGTCATTCCGTCTATTTAAGGGGAAATTCATCTCGAACTGGGGATTTTATGGGATTCGAACCTGAGATCATGTTTTGATAACAAACATAGGAAAAATAGCTAATCCTTCCTACCTAAAGCTTAAGCTTTCAATACGGGACGCTTGAACTGTCACACTTAATCCTCGTTCAAAGCTCACACCAAGTCACGAGTATGTTACCCCTTATGCACCACACAAGTAATTCTAAATGACCCTTAGAAACAACATAGAAAGGTTACCCATAACAACGAGCCCAGAGATGGTACTTACCTTGGTTGCGTCATTCCGTTTCTTTAAAGGGAAATTCTTCTCCAACTGGGGCTTTTATGGGATTCGAACCTGAGATCATGTTTTGATACCAAACATAGGAAAAATGGCTAATCCTTCCTACCTAAAGCTTAAGCTTTCAATACGAGACGCTTGAACTATTATACTTAATCCTCGTTCAAAGCTCTCACCAAGTCACGAGGATGTTACCCCCCATGCACCACACAAGTCATTCTAAATGACCCTCGGAAACAACATAGAAAGGTTACCCACAACAATAGGCCCAGGGATGGTACTTGCCTCGGTTGCATCATTTTCTCTCTTTAAAGGGAAATTCATTTCGAACTGGGGCTTTTATGGGATTCGAACCTGAGATCATGTTTTGATACCAAACATTGGAAAAATAGATAATCCTTCCTACCTAAAGCTTAAGATTTCAATACGGGACGCTTGAAATGTCACACTTATTTCTCGTTCAAAGTTCACACCAACTCACGAGGATGTTACCAATTATGCACCACACAAGTCATTCTAAATGACCCTTGGAAACAACATAGACAGGTTACCGACAACAACGAGTCCAGGGATGGTACTTACCTTGGTTGCGTCATTCCGCCTCTTTAAAAAGAAATTCATCTCGAAATTGGGCTTTTATGGGATTCGAACCTGAGATCATGTTTTGATACCAAACATAGAAAAATAGCTAATCCTTCCTACCAAAAGCTTAAGATTTCAATACGGGACGCTTGAACTGTCACACTTAATCCTCGTTCAAAGTTCACACCAACTCACGAGGATGTTACCCCTTATCCACCATACAACTCATTCTAAATGACCCTTGGAAACAACATAGAAAGGTTACCGACAACAACGATCCCAGGGATGGTACTTACCTTGGTTGCGTCATTCCGTCTATTTAAGGGGAAATTCATCTCGAACTGGGGCTTTTATGATATTCAAACCTAAGATCATGTTTTGATAACAAACATAGGAAAAATAGCTAATCCTTCCTACCTAAAGCTTAAGCATTCAATACGAGACGCTTAAACTGTCACACTTAATCCTCGTTCAAAGCTCAAACTAAGTCACGAGGATGTTACCCCCCTTGCACGACACAACTCATTCTAAATGACCCTTGGAAACAACATAGAAAGGTTACCGACAACAACGATCCCAGGGATGGTACTTACCTTGGTTGCGTCATTCCGTCTCTTTAAAAAGAAATTCATCTCGAAATGGGGCTTTTATGGGATTCGAACCTAAGATCATGTTTTGATACCAAACATAGGAAAAATAGCTAATCCTTCCTACCAAAAGCTTAAGCTCTCAATACGAGACGCTTAAACTGTCACACTTAATCCTCGTTCAAAGCTCAAACTAAGTCACGAGGATGTTACCCCCCTTGCACGACACAAGTCATTCTAAATGACCGTTGGAAACAACAAAGAAAGGTTACCCACAACAATAGGCACAGGGATGGTACTTACCTCGGTTGCATCATTCTGTCTCTTCAAAGGGAAATTCATCTCGAACTGGGGCTTTTATGGGATTCGAACCTGAGATCATGTTTTGATACCAAACATAGGAAAAATAGCTAATCCTTCCTACCTAAAGCTTAAGCTTTCAATACGAGACGCTTGAACTGTTATACTTAATCCTCGTTCAAAGCTCTAACCAAGTCACGAGGATGTTACCCCCCATGCACCACACAAGTCATTCTAAATGACCCTTGGAAACAACATAGAAAGGTTACCCACAACAATAGGCCCAGGGATGGTACTTGCCTCGGTTGCATCATTCTGTCTCTTTAAAGGGAAATTCATCTCCAAACTGGGGTTTTTATGGGATTCGAACCTGAGATCATGTTTTGATACCAAAAATAGGAAAAATAGCTAATCCTTCCTACCTAAAGCTTAAGTTTTCAATACAGGACGCTTTAACTGCCACACTTAATCCTCGTTCAAAGCTCACACCAAGTCACGAGGATATTACCCCTTATGCACCACACAAGTCATTCTAAATGACCCTTGGAAACAACATAGAAAGGTTACCGACATCAACGAGAACAGGGATGGTACTTACCTTGGTTGCGTGATTCCGTCTCTTTAAAGGGAAATTCATCTCGAACTGGGGCTTTTATGGGATTCGAACCTGAGATCATGGTTTTATACCAAACATAGGAAATATAGCTAATCCTTCCTACCTAAAGCTTAAGATTTCAATACGGGACGCTTGAACTGTCACACTTATTCCTCGTTCAAAGTTCACACCAACTCACGAGGATGTTACCCCTTATGCACCACACAAGTCATTCTAAATGACCCTTGGAAACAACATAGAAAGGTTACCGACAACAACGATCCCAGGGATGGTACTTACCTTGGTTGTGTCATTCCGTCTATTTAAGGGGAAATTCATCTCGAACTGGGGATTTTATGGGATTCGAACCTGAGATCATGTTTTGATAACAAACATAGGAAAAATAGCTAATCCTTCCTACCTAAAGCTTAAGCTTTCAATACGGGACGCTTGAACTGTCACACTTAATCCTCGTTCAAAGCTCACACCAAGTCACGAGTATGTTACCCCTTATGCACCACACAAGTAATTCTAAATGACCCTTAGAAACAACATAGAAAGGTTACCCATAACAACGAGCCCAGAGATGGTACTTACCTTGGTTGCGTCATTCCGTTTCTTTAAAGGGAAATTCTTCTCCAACTGGGGCTTTTATGGGATTCGAACCTGAGATCATGTTTTGATACCAAACATAGGAAAAATGGCTAATCCTTCCTACCTAAAGCTTAAGCTTTCAATACGAGACGCTTGAACTATTATACTTAATCCTCGTTCAAAGCTCTCACCAAGTCACGAGGATGTTACCCCCCATGCACCACACAAGTCATTCTAAATGACCCTCGGAAACAACATAGAAAGGTTACCCACAACAATAGGCCCAGGGATGGTACTTGCCTCGGTTGCATCATTTTCTCTCTTTAAAGGGAAATTCATTTCGAACTGGGGCTTTTATGGGATTCGAACCTGAGATCATGTTTTGATACCAAACATTGGAAAAATAGATAATCCTTCCTACCTAAAGCTTAAGATTTCAATACGGGACGCTTGAAATGTCACACTTATTTCTCGTTCAAAATTCACACCAACTCACGAGGATGTTACCAATTATGCACCACACAAGTCATTCTAAATGACCCTTGGAAACAACATAGACAGGTTACCGACAACAACGAGTCCAGGGATGGTACTTACCTTGGTTGCGTCATTCCGCCTCTTTAAAAAGAAATTCATCTCGAAATTGGGCTTTTATGGGATTCGAACCTGAGATCATGTTTTGATACCAAACATAGAAAAATAGCTAATCCTTCCTACCAAAAGCTTAAGATTTCAATACGGGACGCTTGAACTGTCACACTTAATCCTCGTTCAAAGTTCACACCAACTCACGAGGATGTTACCCCTTATCCACCATACAACTCATTCTAAATGACCCTTGGAAACAACATAGAAAGGTTACCGACAACAACGATCCCAGGGATGGTACTTACCTTGGTTGCGTCATTCCGTCTATTTAAGGGGAAATTCATCTCGAACTGGGGCTTTTATGATATTCAAACCTAAGATCATGTTTTGATAACAAACATAGGAAAAATAGCTAATCCTTCCTACCTAAAGCTTAAGCATTCAATACGAGACGCTTAAACTGTCACACTTAATCCTCGTTCAAAGCTCAAACTAAGTCACGAGGATGTTACCCCCCTTGCACGACACAACTCATTCTAAATGACCCTTGGAAACAACATAGAAAGGTTACCGACAACAACGATCCCAGGGATGGTACTTACCTTGGTTGCGTCATTCCGTCTCTTTAAAAAGAAATTCATCTCGAAATGGGGCTTTTATGGGATTCGAACCTAAGATCATGTTTTGATACCAAACATAGGAAAAATAGCTAATCCTTCCTACCAAAAGCTTAAGCTCTCAATACGAGACGCTTAAACTGTCACACTTAATCCTCGTTCAAAGCTCAAACTAAGTCACGAGGATGTTACCCCCCTTGCACGACACAAGTCATTCTAAATGACCGTTGGAAACAACATAGAAAGGTTACCCACAACAATAGGCACAGGGATGGTACTTACCTCGGTTGCATCATTCTGTCTCTTCAAAGGGAAATTCATCTCGAACTGGGGCTTTTATGGGATTCGAACCTGAGATCATGTTTTGATACCAAACATAGGAAAAATAGCTAATCCTTCCTACCTAAAGCTTAAGCTTTCAATACGAGACGCTTGAACTGTTATACTTAATCCTCGTTCAAAGCTCTAACCAAGTCACGAGGATGTTACCCCCCATGCACCACACAAGTCATTCTAAATGACCCTTGGAAACAACATAGAAAGGTTACCCACAACAATAGGCCCAGGGATGGTACTTGCCTCGGTTGCATCATTCTGTCTCTTTAAAGGGAAATTCATCTCCAAACTGGGGTTTTTATGGGATTCGAACCTGAGATCATGTTTTGATACCAAAAATAGGAAAAATAGCTAATCCTTCCTACCTAAAGCTTAAGTTTTCAATACAGGACGCTTTAACTGCCACACTTAATCCTCGTTCAAAGCTCACACCAAGTCACGAGGATATTACCCCTTATGCACCACACAAGTCATTCTAAATGACCCTTGGAAACAACATAGAAAGGTTACCGACATCAACGAGAACAGGGATGGTACTTACCTTGGTTGCGTGATTCCGTCTCTTTAAAGGGAAATTCATCTCGAACTGGGGCTTTTATGGGATTCGAACCTGAGATCATGGTTTTATACCAAACATAGGAAATATAGCTAATCCTTCCTACCTAAAGCTTAAGATTTCAATACGGGACGCTTGAACTGTCACACTTATTCCTCGTTCAAAGTTCACACCAACTCACGAGGATGTTACCCCTTATGCACCACACAAGTCATTCTAAATGACCCTTGGAAACAACATAGAAAGGTTACCGACAACAACGATCCCAGGGATGGTACTTACCTTGGTTGTGTCATTCCGTCTATTTAAGGGGAAATTCATCTCGAACTGGGGATTTTATGGGATTCGAACCTGAGATCATGTTTTGATAACAAACATAGGAAAAATAGCTAATCCTTCCTACCTAAAGCTTAAGCTTTCAATACGGGACGCTTGAACTGTCACACTTAATCCTCGTTCAAAGCTCACACCAAGTCACGAGTATGTTACCCCTTATGCACCACACAAGTAATTCTAAATGACCCTTAGAAACAACATAGAAAGGTTACCCATAACAACGAGCCCAGAGATGGTACTTACCTTGGTTGCGTCATTCCGTTTCTTTAAAGGGAAATTCTTCTCCAACTGGGGCTTTTATGGGATTCGAACATGAGATCATGTTTTGATACCAAACATAGGAAAAATGGCTAATCCTTCCTACCTAAAGCTTAAGCTTTCAATACGAGACGCTTGAACTATTATACTTAATCCTCGTTCAAAGCTCTCACCAAGTCACGAGGATGTTACCCCCCATGCACCACACAAGTCATTCTAAATGACCCTCGGAAACAACATAGAAAGGTTACCCACAACAATAGGCCCAGGGATGGTACTTGCCTCGGTTGCATCATTTTCTCTCTTTAAAGGGAAATTCATTTCGAACTGGGCTTTTATGGGATTCGAACCTGAGATCATGTTTTGATACCAAACATTGGAAAAATAGATAATCCTTCCTACCTAAAGCTTAAGATTTCAATACGGGATGCTTGAACTGTCACACTTAATCCTCGTTCAAAGTTCACACCAACTCACGAGGATGTTACCCCTTATGCACCACACAAGTCATTCTAAATGACCCTTGGAAAATACATAGAAAGGTTACCCACAACAACGAGCGCAGGGATGGTACTTACCATGGTTGCGTTATTCCGTCTCTTTAAAAAGAAATTCATCTCGAAATGGGGCTTTTATGGGATTCGAACCTAAGATCATGTTTTGATACCAAACATAGGAAAAATAGCTAATCCTTCCAACCAAAAGCTTAAGCTCTCAATACGAGACGCTTAAACTGTCACACTTAATCCTCGTTCAAAGCTCAAACTAAGTCACGAGGATGTTACCCCCCTTGCACGACACAAGTCATTCTAAATGACCCTTGGAAACAACATAGAAAGGTTACCCACAACAATAGGCACAGGGATGGTACTTACCTCGGTTGAATAATTCTGTCTCTTTAAAGGGAAATTCATCTTGAACTGGGGCTTTTATGGGATTCGAACCTGAGATCATGTTTTGATACCAAACATAGGAAAAATAGCTAATCCTTCCTACCTAAAGCTTAAGCTTTCAATACGGGACGCTTGAACTGTCACACTTAATCCTCGTTCAAAGCTCACACCAAGTCACGAGTATGTTACCCCTTATGCACCACACAAGTAATTCTAAATGACCCTTGGAAACAACATAGAAAGGTTACCGACAATAACGAGCACAGGGATGGTACTTACCTTGGTTGCGTCATTCCGTCTCTTTAAAGGGAAATTCATCTCGAACTGGGGCTTTTATGGGATTCGAACCTGAGATCAGGTTTTGATACCAAACATAGGAAAAATAGCTAATCCTTCCTACCTAAAGCTTAAGATTTCAATACGGGACGCTTGAAATGTCACACTTATTTCTCGTTCAAAGTTCACACCAACTCACGAGGATGTTACCAATTATGCACCACACAAGTCATTCTAAATGACCCTTGGAAACAACATAGACAGGTTACCGACAACAACGAGTCCAGGGATGGTACTTACCTTGGTTGCGTCATTCCGCCTCTTTAAAGGGAAATTCATCTCAAAATGGGGCTTTTATGGGATTCGAACCTAAGATCATGTTTTGATACCAAACATAGGAAAAATAGCTAATCCTTCCTACCAAAAGCTTAAGCTCTCAATACGGCACGCTTAAACTGTCACACTTAATCCTCGTTTAATGCTCAAACTAAGTCACGAGGATGTTACCCCCCTTGCACGACACAACTCATTCTAAATGACCCTTGGAAACAACATAGAAAGGTTACCGACAACAACGATCCCAGGGATGGTACTTACCTTGGTTGCGTCATTCCGTCTCTTTAAAAAGAAATTCATCTCGAAATTGGGCTTTTATGGGATTCGAACCTGAGATCATGTTTTGATACCAAACATAGAAAAATAGCTAATCCTTCCTACCAAAAGCTTAAGATTTCAATACGGGACGCTTGAACTGTCACACTTAATCCTCGTTCAAAGTTCACACCAACTCACGAGGATGTTACCCCTTATCCACCATACAACTCATTCTAAATGACCCTTGGAAACAACATAGAAAGGTTACCGACAACAACGATCC